>CM052884.1:75360425-75377740 GCA_028534135.1 Potos flavus | reverse complement strand
GCCTTCATAAGCAGATCCAGATCTGATGCTTATGCCTATTCTGCCCTTCAGTGGTGGAGACGAAAACTCTAAAGCTGGCACGCAGGCCCTCTGGCTTTCCCCGGGTGCCATAAGGTAGCAACGAACGGCCGGAATGATTCTTGAGCTGATTAGTTTCTTTTTTCAAAGTTTCCAATACCCTCAAAAGCAGTTGCTTATGCCAGTCTTAATAATTATCATCACCCCTTTATTAATCAAGTGCAGCAGCCGCCTAATAATTGAAAACCTCACCTCGTAACAATTAACCGCAGGTGACAGCTTTAGTAATTGTGATTATCACTACTTATCAGGGGTTCCATAACCAAAAGGAATGGGAGACTTAACTGCATTCAGTCGGGCGGATAAGCCAACACCAAAATCCCGTCCTGAGAATCTGCTTCTTAAGGGTCACTTCTGGCAACAACCATCTTAGCCTAATTTTGCTACAAAATACAAGGTGGTACAAACATTGATGCTCTAACAATTTACCAGTGAGCAGTCCCAGGAAAGCAAGAGAGAGGGGAAAATGGGAGAGGGGCCAGAAAGGAGGGAGTGTAATCACAAAGGGGAATTTACTGAGCTGGGTGGAGCTTTGCAAAAACAAAAACAAAACAAAACAATACTGATGGTTGCTTGGCGTCATTGCACATCACCAGAAATTGCTGTGATTCGGAACAATCCACCCGGAAGAAAGAAAGGCGAACAATGTATCTAGCTAGTGTTTCCTTCTTACCGCCAAATGGTATTTGCACCAAACGGTGCTATATATACCCTGAGACATGCAGGTGCTGCTAACTGGCCCCTCCGAACAGCTGGTGGGTCCTACTACGGTCCTACTCAGGTAGTGCCTAGACCCAGCACTGTCCATCTCCCAGCCGGTAGCTTCAAAGGGTTCTCCTCACCCTGATGGATGTAGTAGCAACAACAGTGAGCATGTCTTTGCAACCACAGAAGTAGTGGGAGCATCCACACGAATGCTCTGGCCGGGAAGCATGGCAAAGGACCGAGGCCTGGAGGACTGGGGGTAAGCAGGGGAGTAGGTCTGGGGTCGCATAGACTCGGTCAGGCATACCCTGGTTTCCTTTAGAAGGAAATACTATTCAGATCACAATTGAGGCTTTAAATATAGTCATCGCCACAAGGTTGCCATTGCTACAAAAATGTTTCCTTGGACAGCAGAGGTATTTCTCTCTCTTTTAGGAATAAATTATGAGTTCATATTGATATTTCCAATTAAAATGGAAGCTTACAGGGTCTTCTTTGGGCTTATATTTGTGTCTGTTGTCTTTTACGCTGAAAATCTTGGTTTGCAGTGACATTCGTAAAAGTACTTATTTGCTGATCCTACCGTATGAATGTAGTAGTTTCAAAGTAAAAATACTAATCATGCCGCTCGCTGTGTCAGACTGTATTAATCTTCACTCCCATTTGGTGCCCATCTCTGCAGTGCTTCTTGCTGAGAGAGGAACATAGGTCCCTGAGGTTTTGAACTCAGATTATGTGACTTTCTCTGGCCAATAAAAGATGGAACAGGAGTGATGGTCTCTTCCAGGAAGAGCTTTCACGAGCCTGAGTATCTTTTCCTTCTGCCTCGATGACTGGCAAATATTCCAGACAGACACTGTTCCCCCACTTGGGTCCCGGAGGGAAGAGGACATACATCAGAGCTGTAGCTAACATGTAGTAGACATACAGTATGGGAAAAAAGAAGTTTTAGTGTTGAAAGACACCAAGATTTGGGGTTGTTATCACAACAGAAATAATCTAGTCTAGTCTGATTGCTATACCACCGAATATAGTTTTAAGGTTCCTCATGGTTCCTTTTAGTCCTTAGGATACATCCCATTAAGGATATACTGCCGGGGCGCCTGGTTGGCTCCGTTGGTTGAACGTCTGACTCTTGATTCTGACTCAGGTCATGATCTCAGTGTTGTGAGTTCGAGCCCCACGTCAGGCTCTGTGCTTAGCATGAAGTCTGCTTGAGGTTCTCCCTCTCCCTCTGCCCCTCTCCCTACTCAAGCTCTCTCTCTAAAATAAATAAATAAAATCGTTTTTTAAAAGGATGTACTGACGAAATATGGTTTTCTAGAGTGATTTGCAATACTTCTTCTTCAGGTGGCTGAACCACCAACCTAATAT
Source organism: Potos flavus (assembly GCA_028534135.1). Classification (NCBI taxonomy): domain Eukaryota; kingdom Metazoa; phylum Chordata; class Mammalia; order Carnivora; family Procyonidae; genus Potos; species Potos flavus. The sequence goes on along the minus strand of CM052884.1, from coordinate 75,375,583 downwards.
ACAAATATTGTCTCCATTTTCCCAACTTTTATAAATCCTTTCATCTTTATTTAATTTTATATTTGAATTAAAACATTTCCATAGCTCTAAAGTAAATTATACAACAAATTACGTGTAGTTAAGCCTAGGTTCCATCCCTGCCCTTCTATCCTGTTCCTTCTCTCTCCTTATAGGTCCCCATTCTTACTGGGTTTTGGTTTATTCTTCCATTATTACCTTTTTTTGTTTTTAAGAGAGAGGGTATGCACCCATGAGGGGTGGGGGGAGAGGCAGAGGGAGAGAGAGAGAGAATCTTACACAGATTCCACACTCAGCGTGGAGCCCAACTTGGGGCTGCATCTCACAACCATGAGAATCATGACCTGAGCCGAAATCAAGAGCCGTTTACCTAACTGACTGAGCCCCCAGAAGCCCCCCATTACTACCTAGTGATAAGATAAGCAAATATGTTTCTGTATTCATATGCCCCCATTTCCTAAATAAAAGATAGCATACCATAAGTACTGTTCTGAACTTTTCCTAACAATATATTCTGGAAACTCTTTCATGTAATTATGTAGAGGTCCTTCTTGAGGCACCTGGGTGGCTCAGTCGTTAAGCGTCTGCCTTTGGTTCAGGTCATGATCCCAGGGTCCTGGGTTTGAGCCCCACATCAGGCTCCCTGCTCAGCAGGAAGCCTGCTTCTCCTTCTCCCACTCGATCTGCTTGTGTTCCTTCTCTTGCTATGTCTCTTTCTGTCAAATAAATAAATAAAATATAAAAAAGAGATCCTTCTTATTCATTTTTGTAGTTTTGTAATACTCCATCGTATGAATGAGCCATAGTGTTTTCAACCAGTGGCCAGTGATGGACTTTTGGATCGTTTCCATTCTTTTACTATTACAATTATTGGCAGTGCATGTCCTTGTGCTATCTCATTTTATGTTTTTACCAGTTTATTTTTTGAGATAGGTACCTAGAAGTAGAATTGCTATGTCAAAAGGTAGGTGAATTTTTCTAGATGGTCCAAATTCCCCTCCATGGGGTTATATCCTTTTGCCTTTCAGCAACTTATGAGAATCTGTTTCTGAGAATTTTATTAATGGAACATGTTGTCAGACTTTGGATTTTTGCCCATCTGATAGGAAGGAAATCCTATCTCAGTAGAGTTTTAACTTTCATTTTTCATATTCTGAGAAAGTTGCGCCTCTTCCCATATATGTAAGGGTCATTTGGATTCCCCTCTGCAAACCATTCACACACCCTGCCCATTTTTCTACAGGGTTGTTGGTAGTTCTGTTCTCAATGTTTAGAAGCTCTTTATCTGTTGGGAATATTTATCTTTCATCTATGATATAGGTTCTATTTTAAGTGGTATGATCCCTATCCAGAGGAATTTGGGGACATTGAGCAAAACCACTAATGCATCTTCCCTTTGACCCAGAAACTGCACAGAGACAATGGACCTGGCCTTGCCAAGCTGCTCACCCAGCAGCTACCTACCTCTGGGCTTTTCGTTAACGCAAGAAAAAAAATTTTTTTAAGTGACTGTATTCCGTTTTTAAATATTATTGTTATTCAAAGATGCTTTCCTACTTATTTTTCTAAATATCAGACTACTGTAAATTTTATTGAAATGTTTTCTGCTTCCCCGAGGCAGGTCAAGAACATCGATTCTCTCTAATTGCTATTTGTCTCCCCTCTCATTTATCTCTTATATTTTCTTCCACTGTTTCCCACCACCATGTTCCCCCACTCGGGGACACAACCATAAAGCAGAAGTATCTGGTATAGAGTTGAACGTGGGTCCCCCAGAGCATGACCAGGGTTCCCAAGGGAGCAGAAAGGAGACAGGTGTGGTTTGTTTTTTTCTCCTGTCTTTGGAGTGAGCACTCTGAGACACCTTGGTGCTCAGGGCAGCAGGACCTACCCTAGCTTTGCATGTCCGAGGAAACTGCAAATTGCCTGGAGCAGGTGTGGAGCCTGGACCCTGACTGGCCTCCCCTTGGCCAGGCTTGGGGCCCCCTGGGTTGCGTATCCTCTTTGGCTGTCATCCCCTTGGCTACATAAATGGTCTATCTTCTCTCCCTGATCTCGGGGGTGGGGTGGGGGGTCTCACAATATTTCAAGAGTCTGATGCTTTGGTTCAGCTCATGGCTGTTCCTGCCATTTCATATGGAGGATTCCAGATTCGGCACAAACGTCCATAGACGCTATCCTAGAGAAATAAAAGCACGGTACCTAAGGATTTATATTCTGGGTTATTTATTGCTACATCGTTTGTACCGGCCAAAAAAAAAAGGAAGCAACAAAAATACCTGTCAATAAGGGCCAATAAACGATGGTGCATTCATACAAGGGGGCATTGCGTTGCTCCTAAAACATGAGTTAGAGCCGGATCCGTTGACCTGGAGAGGGTGACCGTGATGTACGGTACTTGATAAGCCGCTGCAGTGAAAAACAGTCTGCTCCACCTTTTCTCTGTATCTTCTCTCCGGGAGCCAAAGAGGCTTCCTGGGTTTATGTCCACACGTTTGCTTCTACTTTTGAATATTCTGCATCGGTTGGGCCTCGGTTTCCTCATGTGTTAACCGAGGAGGACTCCGGGGGGCTTTGGTCACACGGCCGCGGGGAGGGTCCGAGCACCTGCGGCAGATGTGGGCACAACGTGGTTCGAACAGCGCCCCGGGAATGAGCGGTAAGTGAACCTCGGCGGTTAGTATCACTCTTATTTTCAGGGCACATAGAGAAAGACACGGGAAATACTTCCAGGCCATTCATACTGGTTATAGGGTCGGGGGGTGGGGAGAGAAAGTTGGGAGAAAGAGATCAACTGTGATTTTCACAAAATAGAGATATCACGTACGGTACAAATTAAAGTGAAATTGCAGAAATTAAAATCCAAAGTTGTCTCTGTGGTGTGATAATGACTAGGAAGCATGATGTAGGTGTGGGGGGGGGGAATTAAAATATTGATTTAGGTAGGTGACTGGAGTGCAGACAATTTTTTCCTTAGATCCTGTGGTCATTTCGATGAGGTTTTTCCCATCAACTCGTTGAAAAGAGGGCCTCGTAGCGCTCCTGGCATTCAGGCGCTCAGGAAATGGTAGCTATGGCTAAATGAATTTTATTTTAATAACTGCTCTCCGCTCAGTTTCCCGGCCTTAGGCTCCCTCGACAACACCCGGGGCTCCTCACAGGTGCTCTGAACTCCCCTCGACCCCACTGCTGATTAGTCCTGTTTCCAGGGCTGTTTGGGTCCTGTGGCACCAAGCAACTGGGGACTGTGATTGAGAAGGTTGATGCCGAGGGTCGTACCTTCGGCCGCCTCACCCTCTACAGTGCGTACAAAAGGGATAACCTCATTTATTTTCTGACACAACGCAGAGCCAGTTTCCCGTCTGCAGTGGCCACATCAGGAGAGTCACCCTGGAGAGAAGATAAGAAAATTGCAGCATCAAATTATCTCCTCCCGTTTAGCCAGGTGCGGTGTCCCAGGCTCCAGGGAAGGTAGGGGAAGCAGGGGTGCAGTCCAAGGGTGAGAGAGGGCGGGCGGGCGGGCAGCGGATGGAGGTGATGAGTTCGTTCTATTAACCTTGCCTTCAGTTTTACGGGCAATTCCGACTGGCCTTGACCATGAAGGGACTCTGCGACTAGAGTTTTACCTGTCCTCTCACAGAGGAATGAGGACAACAGGTTCTCAACATACAACTGCACGCCTCACGTCCCATGGAAGAGGAGATGGCGGGAGTGCATGATGGCCCCGAGGGACGCGAGGGCTCGAATGCGCTGGGTACACCTTGGGTGCTTCCTCAACCCTCTGGACCTCACCTGCGTCGTCACATTCTGCTGGCTTCCGCGGCAGCCTGGGCCCTCAGCTGCTTGCTCTGTGTTGGCCATCCCGCCTCTGTAGGCCTCCTGAGGCTGATCACAGGAAGAACCAGAGTCTCCGGTTCTTTCCATCGCTTCCAGACTCAGATACCACATCACAGCAAAGGGCATGGGATCCGGCTTTCCAAATCACTCTTGAAGGGGCCCAAACGATGCCACTCAGAAATGTGCTGGGATTAACTCCACATGGGACAGACTTTGATCAATGGGAAAGAAGAGATGGGAGGGAAACGGATAGGTACATTCTGTCTCATCCCTCTTTTCCCCTAACTGCTCCCAGAGACGGCTAGCTGCTCCATACAACATGTCTGGAGACTTCCACACGGCTGAACAAGTCACCTGCTTACAACATGCTCTCTTCAGCTCATCCTGAGGCTGGGTCAGCTCAGCAGTCACTGTCTTGCATTGCTTTGCAATCTGCTGCTTGGCTTCCCTTTGCCCTCATCTTACTGCCCTAGGTTTCTCCAGCACAATACAATGGTCGGCACGTAATCCCTCCCTCAGGCTCTGTATTCTAGGGAAAGGTGGCAGCCAGAACAGTGGCTCCCCAAATACGTCTATGTCCTAATCTCCAGAACCTGTGAATGTGTTCCCTTCCATAGTAAAAGGGATTTTGCAAATATGATAAGTTAAGCATCTTACAATGGGGAGATTATCTCAGATGATCCAGGTGGGCCCCGTGTGATCACAGGGATCCCTACGAGAGGGAGCCGAGACGGTGACGTCAGGACGGAAGCAGAGGTGAGAGACATGCAGCTGTGAGCCAAGGGATGTGGGCTGTTCTAGAAGCTGGAAGAGGAAAGGGTCAGCCTCCCCGAGAGTCTCCAGAAGGAACCCTAACAACACTTCGAGCCCCCTAAGACTCACTTCACACTTCGGGCACCCAGAACTATGGGAGAATGAATGTGTGTTGTTTTAAGCCACTAAGTGTGTGGTAATTTGCTGTAACCACCATAGAAAACTAATAAGAGGAACCTTGGCTAACACATTTCTCAGTGCCCTGGTTTCCAGCATGATGCTATTTTGCATGATTAAAGCTGAATGTCACATTGTATTTTCCCTTCGAATTCCTTCTGTGAACAAATCCTAATCTCTTCTCAGGCAGATGGATGCCCTGGGTGGGCTAGGGCAAGATTTATCCTCAGAAAGGCAACTGTATACATACTGTTTATCTCTACACAAACAACCGAAACAGGAAGTCTGGGAGGAAATATTATTAACGGAGGTAGCAGGTGGGTTATTTCCTGCTTGAACTTTTGTGGATTTCCTCACTTATCTCTAACAAACAGACATTTCTTTTATAATTAAAAAAATCATCTAAAGTGATTAGGTATGAGATGCGCTAAGAATTCGCACCAGCCTCTGGTACTCTAGAAGTTAGTGGAAAGGACAGACCACCATGAGCTGGAGGTGGTCCCGGAAGGCTTCATGGAGGAGGGAGGAAACCGACTGAGACCTGGCAGGATGGGTATTTGAGGGGTAGAGGAAGGGAAGGAGGCATGATGTAAGCCAACAGTTGTCTTTTCCGAGGTTAATAAATAAACCAACCCATTTGACTTAAAAGGAATACCTGCAGAGAATGTAATCACAGTACAAAGAAAAAATATAATTTATGCAGCATTTGCTTTTTTGGTGGATATTGTTCTCAGCACTCTACTAGGTTATCCCATTTAATCCTCCCAGCAATCTCATGAGAAAGGTTCTGTAAATATCCTAAACATATAGACGAGGACATGGAAGAAAAACGTGCCATGTAACTTGGCAGCAAGCCATCCGAGTCCGGATTCAAATCCCACAATCACTCACAGCTCATGTTGGAGAAGTGGTTTGGAGAAGAAGACTGGATAGGAGCCCTTAAGGCCTCGAAATATCAAATGTATTGATTTTCTACTGCTGCGCCTTATGGACTGAATGTTTGTATCTCCTCCCCAGTTCATATGCCTAGCCCCCAGGGTGATGGCATCTGGGGACGAGGCCTTTGGGAGCCATGAATGGGACCAGTGCACAGTAGAGACGCCGGGGAGACTTATCTCTCCACCACGTGACCCCACAGCAGGAGGGCGGCCATCTAAAACCAGGAGAAGGGTCCTCCCCAGGACATGACCGGCCTGGCACCCTGATCTTGGACTTCCTAGCTTTCAGAACGAGAACGAAATTTCTGTTATTTAAGCCACCCGGGCTGTGGTATTTTGTTAAAGTTGTTTCACCCAAGGCCTTGCATATCAAGTTACTAAACATCTAGCAGATTGAAATGACACCCATTAGGGGCGCCGGGGTGGCTCAGTTGGTTGGGTGTCTGCCTTCGGCTCGGGTCATAGTCCCGGGGTCCTGGGATTGAGCCCCGCATCGGGATCCTTGCTCAGCGGGGATCCTGCTTCTCCCTCTCCCTCTGCCGCTCCCCCTGCTCGTGCTCTCTCTCTCTCTCAAATAAATAAATAAAATCTTAAAAAAAAAAAAAAGTAATGACACCCATTTGTTATATCACGGTTCTGCGGGGCAGCGGTCCAGGGAGACTCACCTGGGGTCTCTGGTTAGGGTCTTGCAAGGCCAAACTCATGGTTTGAACCAGGCAGGGCTCTCCTCCGGACGCTCTGGGGAAAAAGTCAGCGTCCAAGCTCCATGAGGCTGCTGGCTGAACCCAGTCCCTTGCGGCTGGGGACCAAAGTTCCTGCTCCCTCGCTTGCCTGTGGAACCCTCCTCTCCTGCGGGCACCCGGGGAAAACACGCTGCTCGTAAGCGGCTCGCGTGATCAGTTAGGCCCACCTGCACAATCCCCCTTCTGCTGTTTCGTAATTATGGGAAGGGCAGCTCATCCCGATGGGCTTGGCGGCCCTCACAGGAGACCGGATGAGTGTCAGAGGAGGGCTCCGCCTACCAGCCCCAGGCTAAGGATTTGGGGTTTTGTCCTGGTCAAGGAGCCTCACTGGAGGTCTTGTAGAGGGACGCAGCTAGCCGAAGGGGGAGGTTTAGAAGGATCCCTGGGCATTAGCCTACAGTTGGGACTGAAGTGTGGGAGGAGGGAAGACGGGAGACCAAAGATCAGGGAGCGGCCAGTGAAGGCCTCCATGAGGGCAGGCGTGGGGGAAGCTGGGAGAAGACAGGTGGGAGAGAAATAAAGGTGAATCATTCTGTAGGACTTCCGACCTTTCGGAATCCCTGGGCATTCCCTATTTCATCGGGGCCTCATTACGTACCTGTGGGGAGGAAGGCAGTAGTCCCTCCACGGGACAAATGAAGCAACAGGCAAGTCTCTGAATCTCGGTTTCAAAGTTCGTACTCTGGATCCGTGGTCCTGGCCGCCTGACTCCAGCTCCCTGTTCCTGGAGCTCAGGAACCAGAAATTGGGCCTTACTGTCCTGGGCCTCCCGGTTCCTGCCCTTGTATCCTCGCTCACGCCGGCGGACAGTTCCTTCCTGAGGGAAACACCTAGGGGCATCGGATTGGTGGGCACAGGGGGAAGTCAGGGGAGATTCCTTTCATGCTCCGGACCCCCCAGCGTTCTTGGTGAAGCTGTGAGGAGGGCAGAAGTGAGGGGAGAGAAGGAGGTGTTTTTCTCGCCCCTCGCAGGGGGAGAGGAGATGCAGGAGAGAGACCTTTTTTAAATCATCACTTTGGAAAGGGAATGACGTGGCTTCTCGGCCTTTTGGCTAGGATCAAGTGTGGAAAGGGAATGACAGGGGAAAGAGGGTAGAGGGAAGGTGGAGACAGAGGGAAGGGGGTGTGGTGTGGCCCCCATGACACCTGTTGATCCTAACTGGTACGAGTCTATAGAGGAAAATGAGGCACTCCGTAGGAGCAGGAAGGAGAAAAAGCCACTCACATTCCCACCACCCAGAAATAACCCTCTTAAGATTTTGGAGCCAGAGAATCCAAGTTTTGCATGTGAATATGTGTGTCCTATAAGGGGCACGGATTATTCTAGAAATCTGCTCTTGTGGTTGATCAATACGTATGACGGCTGTCAGGGACTGGTCCATGGGGCCCGTGGGAGGGGATGCCTCTCCAAGCAGATTTCTGCAGGGGCTGTCCCCTACTCCCTTCCCCCATGAACAGTGGATAGGCATCAGGCAAGCCCTGTCTTCCGCTCTCTCTGGGAAAGCAGTCCACTTAGCTCGCCCTAGACTGCCTATTCTTCAGAAACAAATCACTTAAAAAAAAAAAAAATCACTCCATTAAGAAGTTCAGCCCAGTCATCTCCGGCTTCAAATGTGTCCATTTTCTCCAGTCTGCCTGAAAAGGAGAAAAGCAGAAAGGAGAATTTTAAATGGCACGTATTGATTGGCTTGGCTCACCAAAAGAAGGCACTTTTACCAGCTTTTCAAATTACTGTTCATTCAATAGTGAAAAAGTAACTCAATTTGCGAAAGAGCTCTGACACCCCGTAGGAGCTGCTTTCTCTCCACTTAAATTATATCATTATCATTGTTCACCCATCATTCTCTGGGAGCCACTGGGCGCACCGTTCTTGGCACTTAGGAGATAATCAATAACAATTGTTGAATTAATGAGACTGTAACTGGCAGGGAAGTTCAAAGTCCAGAGACTTGGGAAATTCAATGTGGGATGAAATGAGTTGAGCTTGCAAGGTTTGCCCCCGCTGGTCAGCAGGGGAAGATTGTGGGGTTTGGAAACAGCCGGACCGAGGTTCAGAGCCTGCCCCCTTTTATCTCTGTGAGTACTTCTATCTCTGGGCCTTAGTTTCCTTGTCAATAAGAGAAGAAACATCTCTCCTGCATGTTTGTTGGGAGGATTCAAATAGATGCTCCCATCAAGGGCATCTACAGGACCAGAAGAAAGAAGGTGCTTCTAGATCCTGTTCTGCTGGAGATAAGGGTTTGACTTCCCCGAGGAGAGGAGGAGAGGCAACTTCCCAGAGGCGAGTTGGGTGGGAGGATGGGGGACATAAGGGAAGGGGATTAAGAGTACACTTACGACGATGAGCACTGAGTAATGAATACAATTGTTGAATCACTATATTGTACACCTGAAACGGATATGACACTGTATGTTAACTGTACTGAAATTAAAATAAAAAACTTAAGAAAAAAAAGGTTGGTTCTCTTTACTTCTCACTTCCTCATCCTTGCCTGCAATTCCAGAAGGGGCCACTAGAGCTAGAGAAATGGGTCAACTCAGAATCGTAGGGAAGGGCACTGGGTCCTCCTTTTGAGGAGTGCAGGAATTTTGTATACACCCCTTCCCCCATTTTTCTGTCTTCAAACAATCTGAATTTCTTTACCCACAATAAAAGGATTCGTTTGTGTAGTAGTTTCTCAATTGTAGATCTTGCCCAACTTATAATGCGGTCATACCCCAATAAGTTGAGTAAGATCTACAGTTAATATTCCCAATAACCCCATTGTAAGTTGAAGATATCATAAGTCAAAAATGCACATAATACACTTAACCTACCAAACATCATAGCTTAGCCTAGCGTACCTTAAACATGCTAAGAACACTTACAGTAGCCCACAGTTGGGCAATAACCTCACACACAAAGCCTATCCTATAATAAAGTTTGGCCATCTCATGTCATTTATCGAATCCTGTACTAGAAGTGACAAACAGAATAACTGTATGGGTACAGGATGGCTGTGAGTGTATCATCATCACGAGGCCGATGGAGAGCCGTGGCTGCCCGGCCCAGCATCACCGAAGAGGATTGCCCCACTTATCACTAGTCCGGGAGAAGATCCAAATGCAAAGTACAGTTCCAATCAAATGCATAAGACTTTCACACCACCATAAATTCGAAAAATCTTCTGTTGAACCACTGAGCCAGGAGCCATCCAGGTTCATTGTCAACATCGTGATGGTGCATCTTGGCTTGGGGTTATCTGTTGCAGGTGAGAAAGAAGAAAAGTAGGGAGAAAACCTTTGTAAGTTTCTGGCTTCTTGCATTTGGGATCAGTTGATGACAACTTGGGGAGAGACTTTCTGCTAAAAGCTCTGGGATGCTTAATGAGCTTCTGGAAGAGAAGTGATTAACTCTTAGGTCAAACATTGAAATTAAGAATAAAGGTCATTGTGACATGAGAAAGGATTTTCTTTCTTACTTGCATGGAGCTTCTCTCATTTTTAATTTCTTTTTATTCAGTTAATTTCATTCTACTCTACTTCATTTCTTTCTTTCTTTCTTTCATTTCTTTCTTTTCTTTCATTTCTTTCATTTATTCATTCATTTTATTTCATTTCATTTCATTTTCTTTCAAACATTTATGGGTGTAGTTGCGTGGGTAGGATGGCTGTATCCAGGCCTTGGGGATTTATCTGGGAACAAAACAAATGGAGTCTTCGCTGCATGGAGCTCATATTCTGGTGGGGGAGACAGCTGAACGATAAATAGACATAAGACAGTGGCGTGCAGTAATAAATGTTCCAAAGGAAAATAAAGCAAAGTAAGAAGCTAGACAGTCATGGAGATAATATTTGGGCAAAGTAACTGAGTACAAAGGCAGAGTAAGACTTTTAGGTGTCTGGGGGTGAAGGAATGTTCTAGGCAAAGGAAGTAGAAAGTGCAAAGGCGTGAAGGCAGGAGCATGTGCTGTGGCCATGAGGAGCTAGGAGGCCACCGTGACTGTGACCGGAGCACACTGAGCACGGGAAGAGTAGACAGGGATAAGGCTGGAGATGTGGCCAGGCCCAGATCCCACGGCCCCTTAGTGGATGTGGTATGGATCTGGGGTTCTATTCTAAGTTTGTTGGGACATTGTTACAAGGTGTTATTAATAGGTGTTGTAAAAGGGATGAACTGCACATCCCCCCAAATAATACATTGAAGACCTAATCCCCTGTACCTCAGAATGTGGCTGTATCTGGAGGCAGGGCATTTGGAGAGGTGATGAAGTTGAAATGAGGCCATTACAGTGGGCCCCCATCTAACATGATGGATGTCCTTATAAGAAGAGGAAATTGGGACACAGAACGAGACACCGGAGATGCAGGTGCATAGAGAGTAGACCATGTGAGGACACGGCCGTCTGCAAGTCAAGGAGAGAGGCTCAAGAGGAAACCCAAGCTGCTGATGCCCTGACCTTGGACTCCCGGCCTCCTAGAGCTGCTGGGTAAGCCCGGCCGTCTGTGGTGTTCTGTCATGGCGGCCTCCCGCACAAGTAGGAAGGGTGTCGAAGCGTAGATTGCCATAATCGGGCGTTAGCTTCTGAATGACCGCTCCAGCTGCTGTGAAAGAGGAGCCACACTGAGGAAGAGTGGAGGCAAGGAGGCCGGCTAACAGGCTGCTGTGGTGACCCAGGTGAAAGGGGGTGATGGGCTGGGCTGTGCTGGGAGGAAAAGAGGTGAGGAGAAGTGTCCTGAGTCCAGATGGACTTCGCAGGCAGAGCCAACGGGACTTGTGGGAAAGAGGAAATGGAGATGCTGGATGGATTAGGTTTGTTCAGAATGTCCACTGAGGCACTGGCCAAAGTCGATCATCCTTTGTCCCACAAGAGGTTCTGAGTACTGTGACAAGATTCTTAAAAAAAAAAAAAATTCCTAAGATTTTAAAGCCAAACCAGCCTTTGAAGGAGCAAAAGGCAGAGGCCACTGAAGGAAAGATAGTAGGATGGTTCTAGAGTCAGAATGCTTGGGTTGAAATCCTGGATCCACTTCTTACTGTGTGACTAAGGGCAAGGTACTGAAATGTTCTACGTCTGTGTTTCTTCACCTACACAACGAGGATGGCAACATCCACGTCATGGGCCTGTTGGACAAATGGGCGTATTTGCGTGGTGCTCTCAGCACAGATGTGTCCTGTGGTAAATGGTGCGTATTAGTCAGCTCTTGCCGTGTAACAACCCTCCCCCAATGGCTTATACAAGAAGCATGTATTATTGCTCATGAATCCACATGTCAGTTTTTCGAGGGTTTTTTGGGGGGTTTTTTTGTTTCTTTTTGGGGGCCCAGCAGGACCAAAGACATGAGCTCTGTTTCCAAAGGGCCTGTGAATTAGGCAAAGAATGGAAACATTCACACAAAGCTCACAAATCTTTGGACAGGTGGTAGGAGCTTGTAAGTGTGCACTGGGACTGGCTGGGAGACATGAGTTCTGGTCCGGCTGGGCTGTGGGATTTGGGGCAAGTGCCTTCCCTCACTCTGCCTCAGTTTCCACACATAAAGGAAGAGTTGGATCAGAGGCCATCTTGAGAATTTCCTCCAGATATGGATTCCGTTGAACATGCGTAACACTACCCGCCTACTATGGTTTCAACAAATGGGCGGGGGGGGGGGGGTCTGATGCAAATCCAGAGCCAAGCCGTCCAGGACCCTTGTGGCGACTCAGTGATACCTGCTGTCTCCCTGCTCTGCCCCCTTAGAGGGCTGGCTCGTCAACTCAGTCCCAAGGCGGTCACTGTCCCTCCAAGTAGCACATCTTTGTTCCAAGCAGGAAAAAGGGAGGGGGCCGGGAGGGAGCAGAGGTTATACCCACCGAGTCTGTTTCTATTTGTAAGGAAATCAAAGTCTTCCTTGGGAGCCCCGTCCTGATGATTTACGTCTGTCTTACTAACCAGAGCTGTTCTCCACGGCGGCCCAGCTCGGAGGTGGCCACAGGTTCCGGATAGGAGTTGGGTCAGCAACTCATGCTGCCGTCTACAAACATTAACCACAAGTTTATTCAGTCCCGTGGGAACCCCCCTGGGCCCTCAGACCCACAGGGAGCTCTGGCCACTCAGCGGTTGTCCCCCTGGGAACATTTCCCACATAATTTCATGGGACTATAAATTCTAAAAAGACAAGAACGCTGCTTGCTCAGGCTCACCTGGATCTTTGGAAGCTGGTTCCAGGCCCGGTCCATCAGAGTTGTACGACAAACATCTGTGAATGAATGAATCGTCCACCCATGTGCCTGGATTTCAATGGACGGGGCACTCGGGGAATGAGGGATCTGGATAATTGGATTTTCTGGCAGAATGAGGGTGAAGCAGAAAAGCTTATGATTCCCAATTAATTCCAGCAACACTGAGTGCCTTCCGCATCCAAAGCTTCAAGGTAAAACCACACGTGCTATGTATGTGTAACAATCAGGGTCTTGGCGAGAAAGATGGCACGGTCAGAGTCAGGGTCAGCGTCAGGGTCAGGATGAGGCCCGGTGAGGCTCCACTGGCATGGGGGCGGCAGGCTTAAGGGAACCTGACAAGGGGCGGTGGAGTCAGCCGTGCTGGGGAGCCCTGCCGCCCCTGGGGCTGACGGAGAGGAAGAGGAGGGAGTGGACCCCCCCCACACACACAAAGAAAGCGGGAGCGGCTGGCAGGACCCCAGACCCCAACCAGGGGAGCACTGCCACCAGCCATTGTGCACAGCAGGGGACGGGGAAGGAACATTGCACCTCTCTTTCCTTCCACCCGCCCCTCACCTGTTGGCACATTTCCTTCCGATTCCTCCCGGGGACCAGAGGACTGGGAGCTACTGCAGTCACACTCCTGGGCACACCTGGCAGGGGAAGGGCGGAGGGAGGCTCGGCAGTGCGGTCAATGGAGAATCCCTGGGACGATGTACAACTTACATCCTCTCTGAGGTGGACATCGCCGCCCTCTTCTACATGGTCCAACAGAGACCCAGAGCCGCTCCGTCATTTGTCCAAGTTCCCATAGCTTGTTAGTGGCCAAGCCCCGGCTGGCGCCCGGACCACCCGACTCCCATCCCCGCGCTCGCTTCTGGCTCCTTAGCCCCCGCCCCCAGCAGCCGACTTGGGAGAGAGCCTCCTCGTTCTTTCGCTTCTGGATTCTTCTTGGGAACCAAGAGACCGGGGTGGAAAGCCTGCCTTTCTGGCAGGAGAATGAATTTTGCAAAGTGTAGTCTGGAATTTAGCGGTCAGGGATGGGGGGTGTTCCGTTTCAGGCTTTTTCGGAGTGGCAAGAAAACTGGGGTGGCGGGGGGCAGGGCTGAGCATTCGGTGGGCCCCCGCTGACGACAGGTGTTCCTGATGGAGCCCCTGTTGTGTGCCAGGCACGGTCCTCAGTGCTTCACACACATCGTAACCCTCAGAGGAGGCTATTATTATTTTCATTTTCCTGACTCCCAAACAGAAGCACCGAGAGGTCACATTACTTGCTAGAGGTAGAAATTGGATTCAAAAGCAGCACTGGATACAAAGGCCAAGTTCCTTCTTTTATCCCAGCGGTGGCCTTTCAGGGAACTGCAAGCTGATTTTGACCCGTTTGGACCCCGAAAATTTTGTGAAAAATTGAAATCAGTGGCCAACATCTTAAAATTGTATCATTTCACATAAAAACCTGAATTTCTGACTTCTATTAAAAAGTGGAAGATTGGGGGGCACCTGAGTGGCTTACTCGGTTAAACCTCTGCCTTCAGCTCAGGTCCTGATCCCAGGGTCCTGGGATCAAGCCCTGCATTGGGCTCCCTGCTCAGCGGGGAGCCTGCTTCTCCCTCTCTCTGCCTGCTGCTCCCCCAGCTTGTGCTCTCTCTCTCTCTCTCAAATAAATAAATAAAATTCTAAAAAAAAAAAAAAGGTGGAAGATTGAAAACCGTGGGCCCATATTCTCATGTGGCCACAATCAGCTGAAGCTGAGTGACAGCTGCCCCCTTTAAACGGGACATTTGCTCCACTTGGCCACAGTCCTCACCACTCCCTCTCGCCCCAACACCAAGGCTGCAAACCAGTGGCCACTCCTTACCTGCCTGTGCCATGGGTTCCTTACGCTCAGGCCACTCCACTTATTTGCGTTGCCTGCTTGGCTCCAGAAGGCGCGTGGGTTTGTGTCTCCAAAGGGCCCCCATCGCTCGCTGATGGTACATGATGATCTATTGGGGTAAGAGAAGCAAATATTTCACCTTCTGTTACTATGTCTGATCCCCTTCATCCTTTATGTTTATCTTCATGTTTTACAGTACACTTAATATATTAACGCGATGGCCACGGCTGCATTCTAGAAATGAGTTTTATGTACATCTATTGCGGGTACTGCTTAGAACATTTTTCTGACGGGGCCTTGAGATAGAAATGTCTGAAGGCCACTGCTCTTCAAGACCGACTATACAGTAGCTGTGAGATGTTGTGAAAACCCCTCTGACTTTCTAGGCTTAGATTTTTTTTTTCATCTGGAAAATGGAAGTATTGCTACTGTCTACCTTGAAGAGCTGTTTCAAAATTTTAACCTGCCAGCAAACTGTCAAGTGCTGGGCAATAAACGCGGAGGGCCACCCACAGAGAAGGAACTTGGCACAGCCAGCCGCGCGATGGCTGCACTTCTTATCTTAATGTCGACTGGAAGGGGGACTGGAAGGTTCCCCGCAGGGGGCTGAGTCATAAAGCCTGGGCTGCTGGCTGGCCC
>CM052884.1:75333355-75359925 GCA_028534135.1 Potos flavus | reverse complement strand
TCTGCCCCAGGGTGGTCCTGCCGAAGCTCCCTCCCACCAGAAGGGAAGAGAGGAACTGGAGACCAGGCTCTTCATAGCCCCTTGAGGGCAGCTCCGCCTGAGATGGGGCCTGGCCTCCTAGGAGGTGAGCCTTTGGTGGACTGAGGGGGTTAGGCAGACCCCAAACATAGAGCGAATCTCTAGGACAGGACACTCCGCGAACTCACTCGTTTCCTTCCAACACCAAGGATGAGTGCCGAGTTGTTCAAATCCCCGAGGTGTGGAGAGAGACTGTTAGCCAGGACCACAGCCTAGTAAGCCGCAGAGGACGGATGACCATCAGACTCTTGGTTTCAGCTTGGGTCGTGATCTCCTGGGTCTTGGGACTGAGCTTTGTGCTCAGCAAGGGGTCCGCTAAAAGATTCTCTCCCTCTGCCGCTTCCCCCACCTTCGAACGCTCTCTCTCTCAAATAAATAACAGATCTTAAAAAAACATGAGAGAGACTGATAGTCATTTAAATAGCTTTAAAAAATATGAGACTAGGGACGCCTGGGTGGCTCAGTTGGTTAAGCAGCTGCCTTCGGCTCAGGTCATGATCTCAGGGTCCCGGGATCAAGTCCCACATCGGGCTCCTTGCTCAGCAGGGAGCCTGCTTCCCCCTCTCTCTCTGCCTGCCTCTCTGCCTACTTGTGATCTCTCTCTGACAAATAAATAAGTAAACTCTTAAAAAAAAAGAAATGAGACTACATCGACTATAAAATACTACCTCCTTGGGAGATCCAGTCCAAAGACAAGTTTTTTCCTAGGTCCTGTTAATACATGTGTGCCCGCAATCTTCTCATACCTGAGCAGAAGTCATTCATTTCACAAATGAATTTGTGAAAATTCATTTATTGAATGTCTCCTATGTGTCAGGCCCCGTGCTGCATGGTGTGAGGATATGAAGATGAGATTGACTAGGATCCTTCTCTCATTGAGTCCCCAGGTCATTAAAGGAGACAAAAGACACAAATTAAAGTACTACTGCATAGACAGGAAGAAAGGGAGAGCACTGCAGGCGGGGGCAATGGCCCTGAGCAAGGATCTAGAGGGGGGAAACTGACACACAGGGGGCAGGGGAAGAGCCTCTTGGGCCCACAGAGCACAGGGAACAAAGAAACAGAGAGGGCAGGTCCCTGCAGGGAGGAACCCGCCTCTCCCTCCCCCCAGGTCAGCCCTCATTCCTGAAGATAGGGAGATGTATAGGTAAGCCAGAAATAGGTCTCAGGGGAGCCCAGTGGTCAACAGCAAGAGTTAAATGTTGGTAAGTCAAAACCCAAAGAATGAATGACACAAACCTGGGGAATTGCCAAGCCTTGGCCACAGTTGAAGAGGTGAGACGTTCCGCTGGGGAAGAGCTTGGCATGGGCGGGAGGAGATGAGGCGTGCTTCTCAGGCAGAGTCGGAAGTCATCCTAGAGGTGCGCTTTGGAGGACGGAAAGACTTTCCTTGGCGGGAGAGGACGGCCGCGGTCACAGGCATTCTGAGCAGAAGGAGTTGTGTGAAGAAGGTGGGGAGGAGGGAAGGAGGTACAGCTGGGGTGTGTGAGTTCCCTGGTTTGACCCACACCGAGGATCTGCTCTAACTTCCTCCTCTCTGGACAAGTGACCCATCGGGGTGATGAAGGGTGCCCAGGTTTGGGGGGCCAGCTGGAGCTGGGCTAGGTTAAACTCTAGCTCTCCTAACTGATTTAAAGACACCTCTCTGTACCTCCCTTGGCCTGGGTTTCCTCATTTGCAGAAAGGCCTTCCCCAGGCTTCCCTGGCAGGGCCGCTGTGCCGGTTAGAGCTTTGTCTCAGAGCACTTTGTGGGCAAGTCAGAGCAAGCTGCCTCGCTTTTCCACTTTGCACCCCTTGGTCTGCTTCCGGCTCACAGGTCCCAGGAGCGTTGCTCACAGCCTCGTACCATTTGCAGATACAAAAGATACAGCTCCTGCGGCTTTCCCTCTGTGTGTATGGGGCAATCTCCAGAAGTGCCTGCAGGTCACATGCTCATTCGAAAGCACTCATTGACAAGGGGGCGGGACTTCCCTTAGGCCAATCAGATTGGGCCCTGAGCTGGGAGGCGGGGCCGCTTCCGTCCCAGGAGGGGCGGGGCCGGCTGCTCACCTGGGAACAGAAGGCTAGCTGCCCAGGGGTGCATGACCCCAAGTGCCAGGTTCAAAGACAGTTTGCAGAATGCACGCTCAGAGTAGGGTCTCAGGCGGTAGAGGGGCTCACAGATCACAGGGCTCAAGATCCCTTTCCTTGATGGTGTCTGGGTCACTAAACCTCAAAATAAAAGGGAAGAGAGAAAACAAAAACGAGACTCTTGGGAGAACCCGAGCGACTCAGAGCAGTTGGTATCAAAATCATAACGTTGTCTAAAAAGTTCTTTAAAATCCATAGTTCATGACTTTGTTTCCTCCTGCCTTCTCCATGGTGTAACAGCCTATCCCTTTTCCTTTAGTCCTCACAAGCACCCGGGCTCCTGGCGAGGACCGTTTAGAGTCCTTTCTGCTACCGTTTCGTGCCATCTGGAGGTGTCCTGTGATTGGTGCCCCTCTTGACCGTGAAAGTGGTGGGCCAGGCTACCTGGGGACAGACCCAGCATCGCGCGTGGCTGCGTGAGTGTGGGCAAGCTAGGCTCACTGTGCTTGTCCTCAACAGGTCCTAGGAGACAAGTACCAGCCTTTGGTAGTGATGGTCAACGAACAGTTTGCTCTTCTCTGTCTGGAAGAGGTGGCGGGTTGGAAAAGGGGACGATTTGTGAATCCCGGCGGGTTGGATTCTTGCCACTTCCTGCCATCTCATCAAAGAGCAGAACACAGAATAGGGTTATGTGAAGGGAGGGGACCTGCAGCTTAATGAAAAGCATGCACTCCATAATGTAAGGAAATTACAGTAGTATTGCTTTCCAGCATAGCAACAAGATGTAAATAGATGCTAATAAGTAAAATTAGGTTAATTGCTGAAAAAAGTACCATTCATAATAGGGTTGCATTATATAAATGTTCGCACATGTAGAAGTCCTTTAATATACGTGGACTTTGAGGCATTGGCATGAAAAATTGCCAGTTCTGCTACTACTCCCTGTGTCATCTCAGGCAACTCTCTTCCCCTTTCTAAGCCGCAGTTTCATTGGCTATAAAACGAGACTACTAATTTCTTTCTTCTAATAAAGGACCAGATGAGGTAATGTGTGAAAGGGCTTTGAATTTGGAAAGCACAATCCTTTCCTTAGGTATTTCATAATTATCATAACTAATAATCATCTCAACTAATCATCCACAATAAAAATGTAGTCAAGGAAATCGTAAAGACTCATCGTTTGAAATACCAAACTTCAAAATGATCCAGAAATACTAAATTCATGTTTTTTTTACAACAACGTCTACAACTTGGAGGCATTTAATTTGCTTTTTTGATACTTCCTGATTAATAGCAACATTGGGCCCCACCGCATCTTCTTTAGGGGCTGAACAGAAGTTTGTGGATTGTTTCAGACAGAAATCTGGATGGTCCGGGTTCCAGGATTAAGGTAGCTCCCTTTATGAATGTATTTTCTGGGTAAACATGAAAGCCAGATTAAATCAGGTACTTCATTGTGGATAAGGAAAAATCAATGCCTTGTGGGATGAACTGTTTATAGTCTTCCTACAGAAATGAATGCACTATTTATACCCGAGAGTTCTGCTCTCTCAAACCACGGGCTGTTAGCTTCTCTCTTCAAGTTCTTTCACCTAGCTAGCCATCACGGTGGAGCGTCAGTCATTGTGGGTTAAAAGCAACTAATGTCGGACCCCTGCTGGCCAAATCTGGAACTGCAGGGGCAAACACAATCTCCAGCTTCCATTAATGGGGACATTAGCTACAGGGGCCAGAGAGCAGAGATGCCAAGGATTCAGTGTTGTCTTGATTTATTTCGAGGTGTCACTATTCATCAAAATGTGTGTCAAAATGGGAGCAAGAAGAAAGGTCGAACTTTACTTACAATGAAGAACAATGGCTCTTGGGGAGCAACCGGGGATCATAATCCCCCTTCAGGGCAGTTTGGAGCTCGAATCTGTCCCACCAGCTCACCCTCCATTGCTAAGAGCATGTGGATGTTGCACTCTTCTTCGCAATGCTTTCAAACTCATTGTTGGTTGCATGTTCTAACCTCCAGTGGGGCAGAAGCTTCCTCCCCAGCTTTTTTCATTCTGCCTCTCAAAAGCAAGGAGGAAGGACTCTGAAGGGTCAAGGTCAAAATGGAGCGCTCAACCATATACGTAATGGGACCACTCTAATGGGAATCTGCAGGTATAAGGACTGCCTAGAATTGCAATGTTTTTCCTTCTCGTGGTCCGAGCTCTCTCCTGTTCCTTCATGAAACCGAAGTCCTTCCACTTTCTCTGCTTTAACATCATGGAGTAGACGAACTCTTCTTCCTTCTTCCGCTCATGGCAGAGAGCTCCAAGGAAGGTTTCCAATGGTCAAGAGTCAGGCCTGTAACTCATCTGGTCCACCGTTGTGGCCCCATGACCTGAAGGTCACAGGAAGAAGACAGGGTTGCAGTGGGCGTAAGAGTATCTTTCCGCCAAGCCCCTCAATCCCTTCCTCTTCAGGACTTGTGCCTCTTCGGTTTGGCTTGAGTGATGCAAATCCACTCTTCCCAATAAAACAAAATCATCATCTCATTAGCATCCCAAGAATGTTCTGTGATTGCAGGAAGGAAAGCTGTGATTGCCAATCTAAACACGGAGGACTTGGTGATTTTCGAAAGCACTGTTGGCTGCATTGAGCGGGCAGTGAGAAGCCCACCCTCAATTTTCTGTGGAGTGTTCTTCTATACAGATGGACTCTAGGATACTCAGCTATTATCCTGTTGATGAATACTTAGGTCATTACCACATTTTCGCCATTAGAAACAGTGCTATGTGAACATTCTTATGCAAAAAGCTTTATATGTGTGTCGTATTTCTTTGCTAGAGAGATTTCTGGAAATGGGATTGGATACCACCAAATATCCTTCGAAAAACCTTTTTTATACTTCATCAATCAATTTGTTATAATAATAGTAATACTGATTGTAACTATTTTATTTCTTGAGGGCTCACTACGTGCCAGGCACTATATAATGCTTTTCATTTCACTGATAATGCTTTTCATGCATTCTCTTATTTGATCATCTTAACAATTCAGTATGGCAGGTTCTATTATTATCATCCCCATTTTAGAGATGGGGAAATGGAGACACCCTGCATGTAAGCTACTCATTTAAAGTGACTTGGGGCACCTGGGTGGTACAGTCGGTTAAGCATCCAACTCTTGGTTTGGGTTCAGGTTGTGACCTCAGGGTCCTGGGATGGAGCCCCGTGCTGGTTTCTGCGCTCCGTGTGGAGTCTGCTTGGGATTCTCTCTCTCCTTCTGCCCTTCTTGCTCGTGCTGTCTCTTTCTCTAAAATAAATAAATAAGTATTTTAAAGAAATAAATAAAGTGACTTAATCCATGCAAGGTCCAGACTTTCTGATCCATTATTCCACTCAAAAAAGAACCCACCTCCATTTCAGGAAGAGAAAGTTTGAGCAAAAGACATAATGAACTTGTCCATGAAGAGAAGCCAATGGGAAACTTATTGGTGGAAGTGTCGCCATCTTGAGTTTCATTGACAAATCTTTGACTTTGGTGTTGATACAAGACCTTAAGCTCAAGGTCACGGGAGGATTTCATTCCAGCTGTGCCTACAAAACCTTTGTCAGACGCATAGTTCAATGGGTTTTGTAGTTGTTCTATTTAACCTCTCCCAAACAGCTGGTTGACGTGGTTTTCCCCTCCATTAAATTAACCAGCTGTCTCGGTGTTCTGCTGCGTCAGGCTGAGAGAACGTGAAATGGGATGGTGGGTAAATCCAGTTCAAGGCCATAGGTGTTGCGCATTCCTAGAAACAGAATCCCTCCATAGTATGAAACGTCACGAGGAGAACCGGGGACCACTTGGGCGATGGCTTTTTCCAGGCACGCTTGCGTCCATGAGCTCCTCTGCATGATGGGCCTTTTCCCTGGGACAGAAAGGGTCAGAGTGGGCTAAGGGAAGGGGTGAGGAGAGGCGGAGGGAAGACAGCTGTCCCAGCAAGTGGGGATATTTATTCCTTACCGTTGCTAAATACTCTTGTTACATTTCAGTGGATCTACTCATCGCCTAAGAAAATACGACCTGTGTCTCCTCTTTCCTCAGAAGGGCGTGAACTCTGTCCCAGATGGCCCACGACCGCATGGAGGGTGTCACGCACACTTTCTACATAAGGAGCAGGGTCATGACTAAATCACCAGCCTGATGGTACACACGCACGAGCACACGACACGTGACCAACGACCATTCTGTTGGGGGAGAGGGGTGCAGAAACCTCACTAAAGCTGTCGTGAGGTGCAAACAGCACTTCTGAGAACTCCTTTCAGGGAGACAATTGCTTGGAGTTGGAAGACATACGTTGCAAGCCATTTGGAAGTGGGTGGGGGTGGGAACCCCCAAAAGGGGATGCTGGCATGAGAACAGATGGTCGCTCAATGGTCTTTTCTAAAAAAGGGGTCAGGGCTTTTTGCTTCTGAGTATGGTGGGCAGGTGGGGGGCGTGGCCTCCAGTGGGTATGTATATAAATACCCACAGTGCCCTCGGGCATTATACACACACACACACACACACACACACACACACCCGGTGGGCGCGTCCCGGCACCATGCTGCTGCCACCGCCATCTGAAAATAGCGCACGGTCAAGTCTGTTAGAGGCCAGGCACAAACTCCCCATGTTCAGCGACCTTACACCTCAGAACATGGATGTGACCGTTCAGCTGGAATGAAGAGGCCTGCCAACGCACGAGGCCTCCCGAGCACCCTCACCCCGGGCCCGGTGCTCTGTGGGGCCAGACGTCGTAGGCAGGCAGGCCGGTGCTGCCTTCACTCGCCACAACAGTCCCCCCAGGATGCGCGGGGTGGGGGAGCAGGGGTGGAGGAAGAGAGCCAGAGAGAGAGAACCACGGCTTGTCAGGGCAGCACCCCACATTCCAAAAGATGCTGCTCTCACAGAGAAGATTTACTTGTGGTAAACCCTCATGTCTGTGCGAGCCCTGAGACGAGAAACCCCAGCCTGTGGAAAGCGCGTTTCCATTTAGTATCGAAGAAGGAAGCTTGGGGTGTCTCCCAGAATGGTCTAACGTGGGCCTTTGGGTCACGAACCAGAATTTCTCTTCGGGGAGAGAGAGGCCAAATCTGGATACGAACTCAGGTCCCCCAGCAGCCATGTGACCTCAGGCAAGTCATTGATTCTCTTGGGGCCTCAGTTTCTTCACCAGTGAAATGAGGTCTTTGGGACTCCTCTTGGAATCTGGGTTTTCTGTCACTGTTACAGCGACACCAGAAAACCATACCCTGCCCCCTTCCTGATGTTCCCTGCTTCTCGCGAGCACATTAAAAGGTCTGAGAAGTCCCACGGGGAAGAATCCAGTCCAACCTTGGGCGGCCTCCCCGGTCCACTTTCCAGATCACTTGACCACAGCGCATCGTTTCACGGCTCATGCGCATTTGTGGTCTCCGTCTGCTTGGGCGGCTCTAACCAAACACCGTGAACTGGATGGCTTACCAACAAAGGCTGACGCCTCACAGTTCCGGAGGCTGGCAGTCCGAGATCATGGGTTCTGGTGAGGACCTCTCCAGGTGGCAGCCTGCTGATTTGGAAGGGAGCCAGTGGCCTGGGGTCCCTTTTCTAAGGGCACTGATCCCGTTCATAAGGGCTCCGCCTTTATGACCTAATCATTCCACAAATATCGCCCCCCAATACTGCCACCCTGGGGGTGAGAATTGCAACATATGAATTTGGGGGGTTCACGAATGTCCCCTAAACCATTTGGGGAATCGCTGCTCTCCATCAAGTCTGTGTATGTATGCATCCAGTTCTGCTGGCACAGCCCCAGCACATACACATACGTGCACACACACGTTTCACCCGCGGACACACATACACATCACACTCATGCGTGTGCACGAACGCACACACATACACAGTCACGGGGAGGAAGAAGGAAGAAGAGTTGGGGATTCTTCGAGGAAGCCTGCTTCTATTCCAACTGTCATCTCTCACTTTGCTAAGATCTTACGGTGTTAGAGTTGGCCGAGTGGAGGGATCCTCCGATCCAGCGGCCTCCACCCCTCATTTTAGGAGCCTTTAGACAGGGAAGCTGACCCGCCAAATGCTGCACGGGTGGTTAAGGGCACTCATGATTAGTAGCCAGGTTTCCCAGCTCTCATCCCCCTTCTCCTGGAAAGAGCAGGTGGCTTTCGGTGGCCCCACGTGCTTTGGACACTCATGCGGGCGTCGATGTAGCTAAGGGCGGCTCCCAGTTTTCTGCATCGAGATGTGATCTCCAAAGTGACTCTGGAAATGAATGCTGCCCAGATGTGAGTCACCAGCGCCCAGGTATTTCTCAAGCATCTATTCTGCAGCGGGCAATTTTGTCAGCATCGGTAATTCGGCAGAGAGCAAACAATACAACCTTCAAAAAGTGACAGTCAGTAACTGTATGAACGAATAAGTGCATGTGACTGATATGAGAGTGCAGTTGGGTAGGTGTGGGAGCGAGGGCTCTGAAGGCACCGAGCGGAGAAGCCGGTGTGGGCAAACTAAGAGCAGGCTCCACTTTCCAACAGGACTCCATTTTGATCCGTGATGACCGTCACGATAAATAGTCCTCACAAGCTACTACTTACCAAGTTCACGTGCTGTCCTGAGCCCTGTGGGTCCAGCCGCTCATTTAACCCCTCAGAGTTAGTTCAAGGCAGAGCTGGTACCGGAACCAGGTTTGTCTGCTTCTAAAACCCAGTGTCAAGAGCAAGCTCATTTCATTTTCCAAAGACCACACATTGCTTTTTCCTGGAGAGTCGACACTGGGGTTAAGTGGTTTGTAATGTTAACAACATTAACAATTTTGGCTAAATTTTACCTTTCACTTCATTCCATCACTGGTCGGTCTACCCTCCAGAGACCCTGCCCTTCCCCCAATAACACACACAAAATCAATTATGTCCTATTATCTGATACCAGTTGTGTTTAAACCTCACAAGGGAGAAAAGTATGTTTTTCTCCGTGGAGGTTTTGTTTTTCCATTCTATTCTCTTCCGGGGGCAGGTGGGGGGCGGCAAATCTCAATACTTTTTCTGAATTTAGACATAGTTGTGAGTTTGGAGCCGAGTTGGCAGAGGGGAATGGATAAACACCACAGCTTATTTGTTTTCTGTGGAAGGGTCTCAGCTGTTTTTCCTCCCAAACTGAATTCTCTTACCCTTGAAGAATGACCCAAGCAGAGAAATTTCCCAAACATCTGAAATCTGAGAGTTTGCGTCTGGAATCCACGAGGCTCATAGTTTCCAGATGGCGAGGCCGGAAGGAGAGGAGGTGGAGGCGGAGAGGAAGGCCGGTGGGAGGATAAAAGGCAGGGGGAAGCCTGAACTCTGGATCACTTCTGACGGCCTTGTGAACCAGGCCCGGGTTCCTATTCGCTCCGCCAACTTTGCCATTTGACGACGTGCCAGGCCCTAAGGAAGGCAGCAGTCTGCATGTCCTCGTGAGGCTGTTCTGGTGATTATTAGGAAGGAAGTCATCGTGAAATTGTCTTTTCTGAGGGAAGCGACTGACCTCATAGCACAATATAAAAGCAAGCTTACGGCTTGGCTATGGAGAGGAGCATAAACACTCTGGATGGATTTTTTCACCGTCCCAGAAATGGCGAAAGACAGATACTTCTGGAAACTTTGGCTTCTTTACACCATTTACACCATGAAAACATATGCAACAGTGGACCCCAGATGACCTAATTCTTCCTCTGCGTCTCTTGTCCTTATGGCGGAGGTGGAGGAGGGGGCTTAACAGGAAACCTGGCTTTGAGTAAAACAATAGGCAAGTATAGTTTGGTCATAAGTATGAGAAGCATGATCTCCGAAGGAATGCCCTTGTTTGATCAGACAGACCAATATTTTCTAGGGAAAATAGACCAGAACCCACCTGTTAGCAAATGGGAAATTGGTTTAAGTGCTGAAAAAAATGCCCATTTTTATTCTTAACTAGTGGTTTATCATCCCCTCCACCTGCCACCACTCCACTGATGTCCCCACCACCACCGCCACCGCCACCAAGCCGAAGAGCAATCTTGTTCCTCTGTCATGGTTCCTTCCATTGGGAATAGGCTGAGTTTGATACCAGGATGTAGCCATCCAGCTGGGTCCAAAAGGTCCCAGAAGGCCGAATGTGTGGGGAGAAACCAAATAGAGAAAAATTATTTCCTAACTATGCCAGTAATCTCTAGATGTCCTAATAAAAATGGCGAGGCAGCAAACAGCCACCTGAATTCAAGCCAGAGAACCACACTTGGACTCAGTGTTTTCCAGAGCCAAGCGAAATATTCAAGCTCTCCTTAACCCGGTCTCCTGGCCCGGGGCGTGTCAAGGTTCAACTCCTCTCTGGCTTGGGGGAGCATACAAGCAGCGCAAACGCATCCTGTAGTGGCATAACTTCCACGGACCCCTCATTTCACCCGGACGTAGGAAGGGATACCGCCTGCTTCCACAAGCCGAGCAGGGCCCAGAATTTATGAACTTCTTCAGAGTACGAGCTGAATCTGGGGTCCGAGCCAGGCGTTATAACATCGGGAAAAGGTGGACAATTTTCCTCCCCGCTGCTCATCCTATTGCTGATTGTACTATTCAGAAGTGAAATACGATTTAATCCCTTCTGTGCTAAGGGTGTTACAAATGTTGGGTGCAATGTAGTCATAAATATTTAAGTAAAAGGAAGAGAAAAACAGAAAGAGGAAGGCAGGAAGGAAGGCAGGGAGGAAGGAAGGAAAATGTAGCAAATGACAAAACTCATCATTGCCACCAGCAAAAGATGGATAGGCATGGAAAGATATTGGCCTGTATACCAAATGGAATGCAGCTAACTTAGATCATTTCTATATATAATCAATGTGGCATGTGCTTTTACAATTATGCGGTGTTGACAGCAGAGCATCATGGGAGAAAGGATGGTTCCAGTCGCATGCTTCTGGATTTCTTTATCTTAGGGTCATCAGAGCAGGACCGGGTTGCCAGAAAATGCTCAGTGATCCATGGGAAATGAAGCATGTCTTCATTCCAGGGCTTAATACATGCATTACATCATTATTAGAAGTGACTCTGTGGTTGATGGCTCCAGCCTGGATCAAGGTCCAAAGTGGCCCGGGGACCAAATTCCCTAGAGAGGGCTCACCACACAACTGTGTGTGTCCTTTGCGTCTGAGTTTTCTTCTCCTAGCAACAACTACTGAACACTAGCTTCCCAGGCTGGTATTATGTCTACGCTAGCTTTATTCTCCCTGCAGCAAAGAACTGGGGAAATACAAGGGAGAATCTGTTATTACAGGTTCAATTGTGTTACACCCAACTTGTGGTGATCCAGTTTCTTTTTCTTATACTCCCAATTTTGTTGTAATGACTATTGCTTGAAATAAATGGGCAATTGACAGGGCCTTAGAGATAACAGGGATGCTTAAGTGATTTTTATAGTAGCAGTATTTGTTGTAACAGAATCTGACCTGTATTCTGGTTATTAGTTTTATTCATCACATTGGACGCTTGGCACTTCCATTGTTCATGCCATTATATGCAAAGCACTGTAGCATGAAAGTCACTTATAAAGCTATGAGAAAACCTCTCTAAACACAAGAGGCTCAAGGAACAATAAAATCTCAGGTAGGGGGATGTTTTGTTTTGTTTAGCTACGTGCTCTGGATGGTCAGAGGTTTATGGCTTTTCACCCCTAAATGATACTTGTTTTGTATCGTTTTCTACCCTTTGTGATAGTAACAATTCTAAAATGTTTGATATGCAAATTCTTGCCTTTTTCTGAGCATCGTTTCATTTCTTTAGGTGCGACGCTCCGGGTCATCACTTTGGATGCAGGGAACCTGTCCTATATTACAATCCCATTCGGGGTTGAGCTGTGTGGGGGCTGTTTGGGACACTAAACGTTTCCCTAAAGACAGTGCTTTTTGAGCTCTTCGGTATACATAAAATTTTTTGTCCTCTCTATTGCTCTTTTTCCTTCTTGACCTGAGTTTCCTCTAGAAGTCTGTTCCCCGCCCTTAACGTTTCCATCTGCTGTGGGCTTGGAAACCGTCAAACATGTAGAATTATGTGTGATGGAGGAATGGTTTCTGAGTAGCGGCTTGATGGGGAGACGTACGGACCTTCTCTTACGTATGTGCTTCACGGTATTTATTTCAACTGGGCAGAGCTTGGTATGCTCGCTCTGGAATGGGCCTAGCAGAGGCGTCAGATTTTTCCAGTTCGACTCAATTACTCCTTGACAAAGCGTGTATTTGGTTTCCGGTTATGGAGATAAGGCAAGGTGAGGCTCACAGGCGGCTGAGCCACAGGTGAATGGGTTGCTCCTGAGTCCCTGAACCGGTGTGAGGTTTTGAGGCGTGTGGTCTGCCGTAGGCTGTGGCCGTGATGGCCACACTCGGTAACCGGACTATACACTAGACCGGCTCCTTCTGCGGTCCCTTTCCAGGAATATGAAGCTGGCCCCATGCCAGGCTGTGGCAGACGTCTTCAAGATGTTTAATTAGATTACGGACTCAATGGGAGTTGGCTGACTTTTGGGATTCTAAGACTATGGCAGAAGAGGCCATGTTCGCCTCTCCTGGTGATTTCATTATTCATGGCCTTGGAATAAAGGGGACACAGAAACTCTAATAGTTCCCTCCCTCCAGAAGTGCCGTTTCATGTCCTGAAGCCCCCCTTCCCTCACTGTGCACAGTATTTTGTAGATGGTACCCAGCAAGATCTAACACAAAGGGTGAGGTCCTCTGCCCCCAAGGCCATGCTGTGTGTGTTTATTCACCAGTCCAAGGAGGGCCGCATGCCGCTGGGAAGGAGAGATTAAGAACAGGGGTTGCAAGGCCCGTTAAAGGCCAGATTTAAATCCTGGCTTCCCGTTTATTAGGATGTGACCTTGGAGAGAGTGTTTAATTCTCTCAATCTGATTCCCGCGCAATAAAATAGAAGATGGTCTTATCAGTGCTCTGGGAATTCAATAAGATCACGTGAAAAGCAACTAGGCCAGTGCCTGGCCCAGAGAAAGAGCTCCCTAAATGGTAGCTAGAATTATTAACGAAAGGACTTAATGCTGGAGGTTGCAGTATTTAACAAGCACGGCTACGCACCCAGCGCGGCCAGTTATGGACTTCAGTCTTGTGGTTTGTTTTTTTCTGTGACGTCGTCTTCTCTGTTAAGACAGGCAGCCTGGCTTCGTGCTGGGTGTAGGTACCTCTGTGCCTCGTGAGGACCAGCAGCATTCCAGATGAGCTGCAATTTTACCCTTTCAGGAGTATAAAGGAAATGGGGCCACATGTAAGTCGGACCAGGCGAAGATCAATGGAACCAAACAGAGAGCCGGAGCCCCCAGGGGGGAAGGCCATACGAGTGAGAGGCCCCGGGCAGTGGGCTGTGGCATTGACAAAGTGGCACCAGGCAGGAGGGAAGAAAACCTCCGAACACATTGTGGTTTGTTAAAATGCTGAGACACCCTGGTGCCCCAGGACTTGGCAATCCCCCCCTACCAATCAGACACGGCCTCAGTCACTGGGGAGGGAGGAAGGAGAGCCTAATGATTGCTCCAGGAGACAGAGAGTCTGCTGTCCCCACTCCATCCGTGCGGCTCACTGGCTGACCTTCAGCGACGGACGCAGCGCATCTCGAACAATTTCTCCGAAGTTCGTACAGTCCCCTGGCTAACTAACGAGGTCTGATGGAGACCAAATTATTCAAAGGAGATTCAGAGCAGGGCTCCTAGACGCAGTTCCCCGAGACACACCTGCAGGGTGAGGGGCGGGGCGGGGTGGGCGCTTACATTTTGCCTCCGTGTGTAGCACTGGTGGTTTCAGGGCAGCCTCTGGTCCTCATATGACCAACTGGACCGGAACGGCTTCCCTGATGGCTTGATTCTCTCTCTGTATCAATTATAGCAAGTGGGTGGCTCTAATATTCCACCACGATGATTTTGCTGGCCTACCTGTAACTGGCTCTACAAAGAGTTTTTATTTCTAGAAAATATGATAAAAATTAAAAACTGGTTAATCCAAATGGTAAAGCTTTAATGTTACTTGAAAACATCATTCAGGATCAAGTATTCCTAAGGTTATAATCTAACTTGGCTCAGAAACTTTAACCTGGGCACAGACTGTTTTACTTCGAGGAGAAAACGTATCCCTAAATAACAGTGACATTACGTGTGCTCGGGTGCCCCTTCCCAGAGATCACCTAAGTGGCTCCGGAGAAGTCAGGAGTAAAGGAGCGTCCTGTGTCTAATAACCAAGCACCATCATCTCTGCATTACCGCGGTTAAGAGTGGAGATCATCATGAATATTTACGCCTAGCAGGTTCCTTTGTGCACAACTCTCAGAGACTAATGGTATTTCCAGTAATAGTTTATTGATTTCCAAATGCACAGGGGCGCTGAGTCCAAACATCCTGGGATAGCGGTAAATCTCTCTTACAAAATAATTTACAGTATGAAAATGATATACTGAAACATTAACTGAAATGTGTAATTCCCTTGAAAGATTGACTGTTCCCTTGTTGACAGTGAAGGGTGAAAGGGGAAGGTGACTAAGGAGGGAATGTGACTGGGCACGGAAAAACAGGCAGAGGACAATGGGTTCGTCGGCTGTCCCCCCACCCCCCCATGCAGTGTGGCCTGTCACTGTACAAAGACTGGTCAGGTTGGACTCTCGTTAATCTAAATCCACTGTCCCCTCAAGGTCCTATCAAGCCAGCACGGGCTCTGTGGCATTTTTTGCACCAACATACCCACCAGTGTCTTTACTCGTTTTCCTTTTCCTGCTCTGGCACCTGCTCTGCTGTTTCTGGTGTGTTCTCAGGTCCCAATGTACTGTTCTACCAGGCAGGTCCCCTGGGCCTTTGGGTCTTGGAATGGCCTGCGGTGGGGGCTTCAGAACACTGCTGGGCAGAGGCAACAGTAATGGGATCTCAACTCCCCCCTATGGGCCTTCTTCCTCTCCTAAGGCTGGGCTGAGTTCGTCCATAATGAGATTTGTGTTTTAAATAGAAAATTCCAGATGTGCTAGGCACACAGTAAACATGCAACTGATTTTATTATTACAAAGCATGTACTGAGCGGCCATTATGTGCGTATGAAATTTCGGGTATCGGCAAGGGAATATTTTCTAGGTGGGCGAGAGGACATCCTGCGCCCTGCCACAACCACAAGTCATAAACTCAGCAGCTGTGCTCTCAGGCCTGACTGGAGTGGGCAGACCCCCGGGTCACCAAAACGGCTGGGTCATCCAAATTTCCCAAACCGTCAGACATCCCGGAGCAGGCCTGGGGTGCAAGTCCCCTCAGGGCTGCCACGTTGGCTCAGGGCTTTAGGAGCTGACAACCTTCGCCAAGGAGCTGTTCTCGTAATCGCCTTGTAAGCGAGCACCAACGCTCCGACGATCTGGTGATGCTCGTGATCAGGGCTAGCAGGAACCTCTGCAGGGGCATGCAAGGCAATGAGGGGCTGCTCTGAACTCCCCTTAGTTCTTAAATTGTGTGTGCGCACCTATATTTGTGTGCATATACATATGCGCACATTTCATTTGTGCACATGCACACAGACACATCAGCCGTCGGCGGGAAAGTCTAGATTCACTGGACTCCGAGTTACCACAGCCTCAGAGAGCACAGCACTGGCTGGGCTCAAATATGAAGATTCCCTTTTCTGCAGGAGTGCAGCACCAGGCATTTTCAGATAAACCTGGAGAGCAGAACACCCTCTGCTTTTACTATTTCTGAGAACTTCTATACTCTTGAAGGCCTAGAAACACTTATTTATGGGGGATGGCACCAAAAATGAAAGGCTCCCCCAACTCCTGGGGGCAGGCTCAAGTTAGCAATGCGTACTTCATATGCCTGCTAAGGTGGAAGACTGAGGCCACCTTGATGCCATTTCTGAGCCCAAACGGTAGCCAGGAAATGCAACTTTGAAAAAGAATCCCTAGTCATAAAAAAAACAAAAACAAAAACAAAAGAATCCCTAGTCACTGAGACTCTGACTGTGGACAGTCGGGCTGCAGTGGGGCACCCGGAAGCCCCTCCCTCCCTCCGCACTGCAGATACAGCACCACAGCCCGCCACAGAGCGACGCAGAGCTCCAGTACTTCCTAGCTGTGTCACTCAACGCAAGGGGCCCTGTTACTCTACATCCGTCCTATCACCGGACAAATGGGGGCCAAGTACAGAGCCTGGCCCACAGCTCGTCCTCAATACAGGTCATTTCCCCTCCTGGGCTGTCAGAGCTGAGACTCCTAAGAGGACTTCTTGGAATTGCCCTGGATTTCGTGACATCAAATCAAAGGACAAACCCACCCTCAGCCTCCAGAGAACCCAAATTTGGAAAGCAGCCAGGAATTGCTGTGAGGACCCAATTCATTCTGGAGACATTCATTACCTGCCACCCTTGATGACTTCTCCCTGGGGATTTCTGCAAACCTAGAGCCTGCAGCCAGCCAGCACACACTTCTGAGCACTCTAACTTTTACTGTCCTGGAGGAGGGAAGCCTCCTTCTGCTGGGGCGTAAGGCCGGGCAGCATGGTCCAGCTTTGGGGGAAGCTGGTGACGCTGCAGGAAGTACCCTTGTTCTTACGCTGATAAATGCTGTTGGCAGGGACTCAGGACCCTGGGCAGAAGCCGCTGCGCTGCGTTTAATGCTTCCCTGGTTAAAGTTTTATCAGGTGCTGAAGACAGCAGGAGCCCATAAAGCAAATCCGAAATCTTAGGTAAAAGCAAATCCGAAATCTTAGGTAAAAGCAAAAGTGCTTTCCTTGAGGATTACAGAGATACGATAATATACTGAGACAAGCTGGCACATATTTTTATATTTCTGTTCGTATCCACTGCATAAATGCTTGGGTTTCCCAAATACTGATTTTAAGTAAGAACATACAATCAGGTAGGGAGGAGCCAATGGTCTGTCCATTGTGAAGATAAGGCTGCTATCTGGAGATTAAACAATAATTATTGGGGAAAGACAAACACAAGCATCCTAAAGTCCTAAAGACGATCCTAAAGTCTTCTTCATCTCCTGGCTCTTAAACTCCTGTAAGAGTGGCCACTGGTCCCTCTTTATGGGTAGTTCTGTGGGATACAGTTGGGAGTTGTAATTAGTGGTATGCCAAATTCTCCAGTCTTTGCAGGTGGATAGGTAAAGCACCGAAACTGTCTTACCCACTCAGCCACCAGTTTGAGAGAAAAATATAAACATATTTTAACAGCCCAAAGTAGTCTCAGTCCCAACACCCTAACATATTTAGTGAGCTAGGATAATCTTAACCCAGAAGCATATACGCCTGGTAGCTTCCAGGCCTCAAAGAAATAATTTTATAGCATGCACAGAACTGAACGATGACATAAACAGGATTCCTACAGCAGCGTTTCTGCCTCAAAACCACGCGCACACGCGCCAGCTGGCCCTAACGCTCTGTGACAGGCACACGGGTTGCAGGCAGGCAGGAAGACAGGGACCTCTCCTGGTGCAGGCACCTTCAGTTCTGCATCACAGGCGACTAGAGGGCTAGGCCCCCAGGCAGCTGCTGGGGTACAGTGCCAACTGCACTTCTCGGAAGTGAACCCCAAAACACCACTAAAGGCAGACGAGAGGGAACACGCACCCCGCTTGTAAATAAGAACTCCCTGTGAAGTGTCCCGTTTTATCTCAACTGTGTGTATGAACACTATTTCATAATGTAGCTGTTTTATCTAAGAATAAGGTCATCCCTTGACTCCAAACCATTTAAGTAAAACTGATGTTTTCAGAAAGTGCAGGCTTCTTAACTTGCAGGTTTGTATTCCCTGGTAATCACCGCTTACTTGGGAGGAGAAAACTTGGTTGTAAGGAGATGGGACTTGGGAGGGGAAAGGCCGGAAGTCCCACTGTGGCGTGTCCCTGCTCATGCTACTTAAGAGCGGGGAGCCTGGGTGTGGGGGCCGGGCTGAAGGCCTGTGGTGGGGTGCCGTGAGAAGAGGGCTCGGGCTGAAGGGAAAGGACGGTGTGCCTGCTGGGAGACGGGGCTTGATTCAGCAGACGAGAGGGACGAGAACTCTCTCTACACTGCATTTAAGCCAAATGAGGCCACAAGGGCTAGAGCTGGGGTGACAAAAACCTACACTGAAAATTCCCACTTGGTAATACGCATGCCAGCCTTCATGTTGTGACAAGACCCAAAAAACAGTAGAATTCACCCAAATCATTCAGGTTCCGTCAGATCCTTTAGTGACTATTTTGGAAATTCAGACGATTTGAGTTCAGAAATACTGATTTCAACCTTTAATCAGATCTCTTTGGTCCTTTTTTTTTTTTTTTTTAAGTCATTGCCTTTCTACCTCTTCAATCATTTTTTTCATTTCCACAGCACTGAATTATGGATCTGAAGTGCTAGATAACCTCATGTACTAAAAATATCCCTGTATTTCGAACTTTTAACTCTTTCTCCAACCCCGTCTTCATGTTCCCATCTTACTTCGTGGAGCCACATCGCCACAAATGCATAACTGGACTTTTAGAGACTATCTACAAAGCCCTACTGTGCTCCCCACTATTTCATGCTGCAAATAAATAAAGTGGGGTTTTAGTAGCAGGTAGGGAAAAAATTCTGACTGCCCTTCAAGATTATTCCAGACCCTTCCAGATAAAGTGATGCTGTTCGGGTATACAATATCACGGGGGCTGGCTTTCCTGAGTAAGTTCAAAGCAGCCATTGAGGGACTACCTGAAGGATGCTTCTTAATTAACTGTTCCTGGTTGATCACAGGGGCACTTTTTCTTGACCCACCACGACGAGAGAATGAAAAGCGCAGTCAGTAACAATAAAGTCGGGCATCCCTCGGAGAGATCTGTGCCTGCTGTGGATCTGGGGATGTATCCGGTGGAAGTACGGTTGTTGCCGGGCAGCTTTCACAGAACTCAGAAGCCGCTACATACACACCATCACATACACACGGGAGGGGAGGGATGAGTTTCCACGGTGACGGCAAGCCTTCATGTGTCCTCTTCTTCACTGGCACCGCTGCAGAGGAAAGGAGAACCGGGTGAGGTAAGACGTCACGAGAAGGGTGCAGCCTAGTCTACCGGCCGAAGACACAGGCTCTGTTCTCAGATCTACCCGGATCCTGGTCCTAAACCTGCCACTGGTTGGCCATTGGCCACGGGCAAGTTACTTAGCTTCTCTAAGTTCTGGTTTCTTTATTTGACCACAGGGATAATTGTGATAGTAATATCTTTGCTTGGGTTACAGGAGAATTAACTCAGGGTACATGGAAAACGCACGATGCCTGGTACATGGTAAGCGAACATCTATAAAGGCACAGGTGAGGGTCATAATATTTTTAAAGCTTACTTGACAAGATAAAGAATTGGTAAAAACCAGGAGTTTGACTTCCCCTCCGCCTTAAACCCTCTGTCATTAGGAGAGAAAACCAGGAGAAGCTACGGCTTGGCACTCCCAACAGAGCTTCTCACTTGGAATCAAGCCAAGGTTTCAACTCCTGCCCAGGACAGCCACACGGTTCAAATGTCGCCTCTTTAGAGAAAGTATTCTAAGTAGGATTCCCTGGTTATTCTCCATTTTATTTCATTAATCATCCTTATCACATCTTATACATTGTTTGCTATTTACTCTCCCCTCTACCTCCAACTAGAACGTAAAAGTAACAACACTGTTTATTAGCACCAGCACTAGGATTCCCAGAGAAGTATTAGTGTTACTAGTAGAGAAGCGTTCAATAAATCGTTGTTCCCAAAAAGGGTTTGATTTTGAGAAATCAAAACAACAGGAAGGGAGGGAAGGAGGGAGCTGAAAGGGATAGTCAGTCATTATTGCCCTGGCCAGGGCGTCCACAATGTCAGTGATAATCGAGTGGCCAAAACGTGAGCTCTGAGCCCCAGAGGCGTGGCCAGGACCTCGAGTGCCTAAGGTTTGAGCCTCCCTGGCTTGGTCGTGCTGATCCAGGGACTCAGGTGGGGAAAAAGGAGGACCAGACAGGGACAGGGGCAGAAGCGAGCACACTGAGGAGGACGAAAGTTAGCGAATTTGCCCAGTTTCTCTTCCTCCACTTCTAGAGGCCACTGTCCTTAAAATGGTAAGAGCCAACTTGATCAAGTGCCTACTGTGTGCTGGGGACACTGAGCTAAGTGCTCCTCACCCAGGAACTAGGGACTGGTGGTGCTCTCCCCACCTTGCAGAGGAAGAAAGTAAAGCTGAGACAGAAAGCCCTCAGTCACCAGTAAGGTCTGTGTCCCTAACACTCAAGGATGAGTTCTGGCTGGCTGAAGTCTGAAGTAATCAAGTGGGGGTGCTTGGAAGAGAGGAAAAATCTTCCTCTGGGAGAGACAGGAGCCGGAGAAGAGGGAAGGCCTGGGGTACATCGGCTCCCAGCTATGACCTAGAAATTTTTTATCTCACAAGGGATTATCTATGTCTATGTAAAATCTGTTTCTTTGCATCCATTTGGGAGAGACTTTAAGGGAACATATCCTAGGCAACAGACTTGTAGTACTTCTGTTAAGGGCGAAAACATTTCAAGACATGGAGCCTGAAATGAATGTAAGTGTACTCTAGGAGCCAAAAGAACCAACTCAGCAACCTTCACCATCCAAAACTCTGCCCTATTTCCATTCCTTCTTCCTGAATGTTGTCCAATCACAGTATGAAGGGTGCATGCTGGGAAGGGCTGGACAGTGGACTGTCATTAAAAAAAGCAGTGTTTGGTGGCATCTGTCCAAAGGGAACAAAGGGTCTTTTATGAAAGTGTCTCACTAGAATCAAGACACAGTTGGAACTGGCGCCATGTTCTCCCCTTTGGTATTATATCCAAAGCAAGCTCTTATTGTTCTCTTGTCAATTTTCCTCAAATACGAGAGGTCCAGCATGATGGCTGTGCCCTTTCCTTAAGCTGTGGTTCACTTTTCAGCATTCCTGAGATGCATACTTTAAAGGGTTCATGAACCTACTTAAATTGTACATAAAATTTTGTCTGTGTGTTCCTTTGTTTGAGAAAGGCCGTAATTTTCATCATATTCACAAAAAGGTCAACAGCCCTTCCCCCTAAACTGAGTATAGTAAAACTGAGAATAAATTTAGTGCTTTCCTAGTTGCCAGGTTCTCTACTCTAAGACTTGTAGAGTTGGCCTGGGGAAAAGATCAGAAGTCCTGACTGATAAAAATCTTTTCTCATGACCCTCCAAGAGATTTGTTCTTGAGTCCGGTACAGTTCATCTCATGGTTTAAAAGCATGAGATCTTGGGATTCTGGCGTATCACTGAGTCTTTCATTTGCTAAACATTTATCAACTGTCTACTATGTGTTAGGCATGATGCTAGGCACGACAGTGAATGATGGACAAAGTGGCTGCCCTCATAGACTTTACAGCCTAGTAGAGGAGGGGGGAGAGAGGGGGGGGAGAGAGAGAAAAGGAGAGAGGGAGGAGGAAAGAGAAATTGTAGGGGAGAGAATTTTTTCCACAATTTACATCTTCAAATACAGCATATTCATTTTCCTAATTAGCTAGCCAACTATTTTTCACAATAATGAAGAAGAAAAAGGACCTTAAGTGAATGGATTAACACAGAACTTTGCTCACCCTGTGTGTGGTCTCTCCTGGAGGGCTACACAATTTAATTAGTATGAGATAGCATCTCCTGAATGCTTCTTCACTTTGTATATAAGCTGGTGTGTGTTCATAAGATTTTATCTTAAATCGTCTATAAGTCTTTACTTTGTCCAAGGGAAGTAACACAGCCTTCTACCTCAGCCACTTACCATCCTCCTCTGAAATATCTACCAGCCACATTTAGATTTATAATTGGATCAGTACTCAGATGTTCTTGAAATTCTTTCTACTGTGTTGTCGTTGAGGTCACTGTTACTGTTTTGAGAATGAACTAAGGGTCTTAGAAAGACAGCCCATTCATGTTAACTATACTGGAATTAAAATTAATAACTTCATAAAAAAAAAAAAAAGCAAGAGCCCACTCTGTACTAGGTATTTACCGATGAGAGAGGCAGTATTATATAATGGCTCTGAGGTCACCAAGACTGAAACAGGTTCAAATCTCTGCTCTGGCACTAATGAGCTGTGGAACCTTGGGTGAGTTACTCAACCTCTCTGAGTCTCAGTTTCCTTGTGGTAATTCTATCTGTTTATAGGTTTATTGTGAAAGTTCTATTTCCTTCATGAAGTATAAATGATTAAAAACGTGGGCTCTCCTCTTCCACTCACCTTCCTTCTTATTCTGAACCAGCGCCTCCTCCTCCCATGCTCTGGGTCCTGGCATCTGAAACACTACCCTCTAGAGCAAATGTGTTCCTGTCCCCAAATGCCCTTAGGTTTCTGGAAAGCAACAGTGCTCTTCTTTGCTTGCTTGGGGAGTGTTTTGTTTTGTTTTTTAATGACAACTCCAGACCAAATGAACGAACCACAGGTACTGAAGAGAAAGAAAGGCTGAGTTCAATGGCTCTGACCCTTCCATGTGACAGGTCTCTGCCAAACCCTGGTGAGGACAAATACTGAGTGGAGCCTTGTTAACTGGCCTGTCACAGACTGATGGAGGTGGTCTGTGCTGTCGTATCTAAAAGCAGTGGTCTTAAAGCCAGGGCAAACATACCCTTGTGGTATGTGATGACTTCCCAGGGGGTACCTGGGCATGTGTAATCTGAAGGAAATACATGTCCAGATCCTCAACTTCCATATACACTCCTTAAAATTGACCTTTCCAGGAACATGCCTGTCATCCGCGCGTTCCCTCTGCAGCCACTTCCACTCTCACAATCACCGTACTGCACTT
The DNA here is from genome assembly GCA_028534135.1 of Potos flavus. Taxonomy (NCBI): domain Eukaryota; kingdom Metazoa; phylum Chordata; class Mammalia; order Carnivora; family Procyonidae; genus Potos; species Potos flavus. Next base: position 75,337,012 of record CM052884.1, on the reverse strand, counting down.
CAGAAAAGAGATGCATACCTCTTCCCCCCCCGAATCTTACCAGTGGACAATTTTAAACTGCGTTCCTTCTAGAGGAGTCCTATGAGAGCAGGGCAAGAAATATTTATTTTGCCCAGTCAGTGAACCCTTGGCACGGTTGTGTGCTTCCATCTGTCCGCAGACCCAAGAACTCACATTCAGAAGTCCGACGGCTGTCATGAGGTATGTACTAATAAGTTTATTTGAGTTGAAAAAATGAAATCAGACTTGGGTCTGACAGAAAGCAAGACTGACTTGGCTGGATGGTTTGACCATAAAATCCTTTGCCAATTAGATTAGACAGTGAATCTTGCCCGTACATTTAATAAAAGGTTCCAAAGCTTTTGCCAAAAACGTATGTAAAGCTCACACCACGTAATATGTCAGATATCATACCCTTTTCAGCCATCTAAACTTGATATGTAATTTTAGGAGTTAACTTTAAAATGGGCAAGGAGGCATTTAACCTCTTCTAAATTTTAGGGGGTACAAGACCACCAAGTTTAGCTGAAGAACTGAGAGCTCCTAAATCTTGACTGGGAGAGTGGCGGGCCATTTACTACTTCCCTGGCGGGGGGCTGGGGTCGGGGCACTGCAGGGGGAGGGGGGCGGGATGGGACTAGGGAGCCCCAGCCAGCAGCCAGCTGGCACACTGTGTCACACAGATGGCCCACGGCTGGCACACTGTCGGATGAGGAATCCTGAGAAACTGAGGGCGCTGCTAGAGGTATGCCACGTCCCCCCCCCCCCTGCCCCCATCACATCCAGCCCCCGCACACCGGCTGAGTGAGCGGCTGCGATGGAGGCACGTCCCCCTGCCTGGCAGTTTTTCAGCGAGTCCGCACACATAGGCAGTTCGGCCTTTCCACTTCTTCCCCAGAGATGGCAGCTTATGAGAGGACGTTAATAAATGAGGCAGGAGGCACTCCGACCTCACAGGTTTAATAGTTTCTTTTCCTGAGAATATAATACAACTTAATTTGATCTGGCATCACTCCTATCTGCTGAGTCTTTGGCTATGTATTAATTCATTATTGCTGTAAAAGGATTATTCAACTCAAGAGGATAGAGAAATTAAGAGGTATCAACAAGGGAGGAAGGTTAAATTCAAAAAGATAGATTTAGTATTCTCCCAGAATGAAGCCATGCGGGTCTCGTCAAGGAGCTCATGGGCAGTGTGCATTCACCACCCGAGGCTGTGGCCGCCCAGTGCCGGGAGGCGTGTGTGTGGTCAGTCTGCCTTCGGGCCTGGACCACACGCCCCAACCCAGAGACACTCCTCCACCAGACGGAGCCCAGCTGCCACTTCTGTGTCCCCCCCCCAACCTGTTCCAGCAGCCCAGCCTGCCAGTGAGGCGGTCATGGTGCTGTTAGGAATCAGAACTTATATCTGTAGCTGCCACCTAGGGAACTAATAAGTGAGGTCTAAATATAACATAAGATGAAATGTCCTCCATTTATCCTGTGTTAACGGAGAAAAACATGAGAGAACTTCAAAATTTTAGTCCTCGCTTTGCTGGAGACTCTGGGAAATCAGGATGCATTGCATTACAAGTAAAGTTTAGGAAAATTCCAAACCAGACAAAAGCTAATAAGCTCCTTTCTGACTTACATGCTTGCCAAGCTAATTCACTGGCTCTCATCTGCTTTTGTTGTGGGTCCCTCTCCCTGTTCCTCTCCAACTCAATCTGAAGAGTATGACATGGGCCTGTACCTTTTGACCCCCGGTTACCCAGTCCATAAGTGACAACCACTAAGTCCTCTAAGGCTCAATTTTTTCACCTGAAAAATGGGATAGTAATACCTACCTCCAAGGGTTGTTAAAATGAGATGGAAGGTACATGCACATTCTTTTTAAGACAAAACAATGCTAGGTAATGACAGGATTACTAGAGAAAGAGAAGGCAACAGACCCTGGGTTTGTCTCGCAGCCCTCCCGCTTACGGACCCACGCAGGCACCTAGGACAGAGGCCTGGGGCCCCAGCATGGCCTCAGGCCCACACTGGACCGCACTGCCACGCTTGATCTCCATGTACCTTGCAACCTGTTTACTGTTTTCACAGGTGGCTACCCTTCTTGCACCCCACATGAGCTAAGTGGGTGGTGGCCTGTTTCTGTGGAAGATAGAAGGGCACTCAAGGGTCTGTTCGGGCAGTGCACGTCTACAGGGAGACACTTGAGCAGAAGTAACAGGCAGCCTTGCTAGCCTGCCAATGTCCCATCTGCTCTCAGAACTGCCTTCTCTAGGATTGAGTCTCCTGTTACTGCTTCTGGATTTATAATGGAATCATTTCCAGCCTTTTCTTTTTTTTTTAACTCAGAAAGTAGCATTTTATTTTTTGCTGATCTGTACTTTCTGTAACAAGCAAGTACTGCTTCCATGAAAAGAAAAATCCATAGCATTATGCATCAGTGATAATTACCATTAACACGCTGAAATATATTTATCTATACTCCCTCATGCATATATAAAAGTATATATTTTACAGGCTCTTTCAGAATCTGCTTTTTCCACTCAACTAGCAATCATAAATACCTTTCCTTATCAATAAATATATTTCTATAAGATTGTGATTCTTGATTGAATTGTATGGACTTACCGTACCCACTACTGGACATTTAAATTAGTTTTATCTTTTCATTTATTACCCACACCTCTGTGACACATACCCATGTGGATGAGTCTTTAAGTTTATCCTTAATTATTTCCAAAGCGAGTGGGAAGGGAAATGCCTGGGTCATAAATTTTATTTATTTTATTAACACATAATGTATTATGTGTTTCCGGGGTACTGTGAATCATCAATCTTACACAATTCACAGCACTCACCAGAGCACATATCCTCCCCAGTGCCTATGACCCAGCCACCCCAGCCCTCCTGATAAACTTTATTTTTTACAGCAACTTTAGATCTACAGAAAAATTACAAAGGTAGCACCGAGGGTTCCAACATATAGTTTCCTCTACTATTAACGTCTTATGTTAGTAAAGTACGTTTGTTACAATGAGCCAATATTGGTATGCTAGCATTAACTGAGGTCTGTATTTTATTCAGATTTCCTTATTTCTTCCCCTGATACTCTCATGCCGGTCCAGATTCTACCTAAGAACCACACTACACTTAGACATCATGTCTCCTTGGTCTCTTCTTAGTTGTGACAGTTTCTCAGATTCCTTATTTTTGATTACCCTGACAGTTCCGAGGAGTACTGGCCAAGGATTTTGTAGAGTGTCCCTTGGTTGGGATTTGTCTGATGTTTTTGTCCTGATTAGTCCGTGGTTACAGGCTTTTTGAGAGGGAACTGCAGAGGGAGCCTGCCATTCTCATCACATCCTAGCCAGGACACTAGCAGTCTGACTTAGCACCGTGGATGCTGACCTTGATCGCCTGGCCCAGGCTGTGCTTGTTAACATTTCTCACTGCAAAGTTACTCTTCCCCTGCTTCCCATACTGTAGGTTTTGGAAGGCAGTCCCTCAGAGCAAACCACACCTGCGGAGTCAGGAGCTGTTCTCCCCATCATGGAGGGTAGGATATTTGCATACATTATTGTAAATTCTTCTGAACAGGAGAGCTGGCTCTTCTCCTTTATTTATTCAATAGTTTACTTATATCACTATGGACTGGTGGATGTTTAT
>CM052884.1:75279099-75332855 GCA_028534135.1 Potos flavus | reverse complement strand
TATATATATATATATGGAGAGCTCGGCATGGTACCTGGCACACAGAAAGTGCTCCGTACATTTTATAGTTATAGGTGCAGAAATCAAGCCCAAGAGGGGCTAAAACTCATAGAGTGAGTTGATGGCAGCAGATTAACTGGAAGTCAACATCTCTGTTCCTGAATACATCGTCAAACCTGCAAGCCCCGTTTTCTCGAAGAATGCCATTTCTTAACAGAAGAGAAGAGCTAACACTGATGTCCCACAGGTGCTGTAGGCATCATGCTGTTATGTGAATGGGCTCAAGATTCCTTCCTGAGCCCGTTCCCTTGGTGTTTGCTAACAGGCCATTTGTTAATAACGGCAGTAAACACCTCTAGCTTACTCAGAACTTTTATGTGCCCACGATTGTGCTTAAAACATTAGAAGCACCATCTCCCTATCCCATCGGGTCCATAGCAAGTTCTGTCCTGTGCCTGTCCCCTCCGCTTCTCCATGGCCACCACCATCTCTTGCTGGAACGACTGCCACTGCCTTCTGACTGGTCTTCCTACTTTTACCCTTACCTTCCCTACTGTTTCATTTTCGAGCTGCATTCAGAGTAATACTTCTTAAATGATTATGCCACTGCCCCTCTTAAAAATCCTTTAATGCTTTCTATAGCCTTAGAAGAAAGCCCACGGCCCCCAAATCCCTACATGATTTGGCCTCTGCCTACCTCTCTAACCTATTTTGGTCCACCTGCTGGCTGCATTGGCTTTCTTTCTGCTCCTTAAATAAGCAGAGCTTGTTCCTGCATGAAGGCTTTGGCATTTGCTGTTCGGTTCCAGAAGCTCCTCCCCTCGTGGCTTGGAATGACTGGCTGGCTCCTTAGCATTCAGGTGTCAGCTTCAATGTCACCTTCTCCGAGGCCTCCCCTGCCCAAGCCATCTGGAGCAGCCACCCCAGCCCCGCACTGTGGGGTCAGGCTGCTGTGTTGCCTTCACAGGCGCCTGTCACTATCTAAAATTATTCTGAGATGTTAAGGTCCTTAAGTATTTTGTCCCCAGCTACATCACCAGGACTGGATAATGTGCCTGGCACCAGTGAAACCTCCCCAAATAGTTTTTGAATGAATGACTAACTGAATTATCAAAACAACTCCTTAAGGTATCATTGTTCTAGAAACCTTCCAAGCCTTCTCAGGCTAACTGTGGCAGCTTGCTGGTCTTAGAGATACTGCCCAGGCATCTCATGGACAGCTTATTTCTAGAGGTGAGCCCAGGCTCTATTTCTTTTCTGTCACTGCAATCGCGGGGCACATATAACCACAAGGTGGGGGGCGGGGGGGAGAGGTACCAGGGGTGGATGAAAGTGCCGTATCATAAACAGCATTACTCTTACAAAGGACTAAGCCCTACTGGTAAAGGCTGGGTGTGTCCAAGGAATGCTGTGTCATGGAGGGCAAAGCAGAAGCAAGCTCAGGTCCAGCCCTTCTCAGGCAAGGAAATGGGAAGAACCAATTCATCTGCTGTAGGAAATGTTCTCCTCTGGCTTCCTTGTAAAACAGCTGCACGTCTGGCAACTTCCAGCCCTCCACAACCCAGCTGTGAGCGGTGCTCAAGGCAGGCTTGGGTTCTAAGACTAACGATCCGCGCTTTACCCTACTGATCTCTGGAGGGAGGGAGACACCCAGCCAAGATGGATCACTGTTCCCCTCCCTCCCCTCAGGAGAAACACCAGCTGAGGTGTGAGTGCACAAGTGGGAGAGCAGGGTTTGCTGTCCTGATGCTATGACAGCGGGACAAGCGTACGACTGAGAATCGGAGACATGGCTTCAAGACCCCGGTCCAGCACACATTAGCTTATGACCTTGGGGGGGTGCTTTACTTACTTCTCTATTTATTACATTCAATTAGCCAACATAGAGTACATCATTAGTTTTTGAGGGATGCCTCTTTAAACGAAGGTTTCCACGTATGTAAAATGGACAGTGATACATGGAAGGACTCACTAAATGGCTGCCATCGTTATTATCAGCTAGGCTCTGAACTTGTCACCTCACCAATGTTTTCACATTCGGTTTTCATAACAATAACCCTAACAGAATGAACACTCCCTTTTACAGATGAAAAAACCGAAGGAGCACAGAAATGAAGTGACGTCCCAAAGTCCCACAGCGAGGCAGGGCTGGAAGGACACCCGAGGCCTGGCCCGGCGGGGGCGGGGGGCCAGGGCGCTTGTCCCATCAGCCTGGCTGCATTGCTCACTGCCAGTAGCAGAGGTGGGGACCTCTGAGGATCGCTAAAGATCATCCGAGGCCTTGGCAGACTCAAACCCCAGTTTGAACACCAATTACCAGAAAACTTCCTCCCTGCTATAAGGCATCCTAATAGTGTCTTAAAAGAAAAAAAGGTATAGCCAGATGTCTTCCACGTTGACAACTGTGATCTGCCTGTGACATTCCTGTAGCCGCCTGGCTGCATGGTGGTGGCTTCCCTCGGATTCTCGATTTGGGGCTGTGGGCTCTGGCACACAGCCTGCAGAAGGGCCTGCCACCAAGACACTGCCCCGCGGGCTCGGGACAGAAGGTCTCTGGGCCAGACACCGGTTTCAATCCTGTCTGTGCTGAGGTGAGAAGCACCCACCTCTCATGCTTTTAGTTAGGATGCAGAGAAAGTCTTTAAAGGCTCCAGCTGATTCCTACCCCCCACTCCACCACTAGAAGATAAAATGTGAGCTCAGTTGGGATGACGCCCCCTTATCTGCCTGCAAAGAACTGGCGATGAAGGTGGTCTGACAGGTCCCTGCTTTGTCCTTGCAGCCTCCCGCGGTTCAGGGATTCAGCACCCCTTGGTGTGGTTATATGGTAAATGTCTTCACTGCCTAACCTCCTGGGCAGCTGACCCTGTTTCTCACTCACCATCGTATCCCCAGTGCGGAGCACCACGCCTGGCACTTAGGAGGCATGCTGGTGGCTGCCACACAGGATCTCACGTAACCTCCACTGGCCTAGGAGAAAGGATTTAGCAGTAAAGTGCAAGATGGGGAAGACTGGCCTTCAAGGCAGTAACTATGACCAGCAGAAAAGCAGACTTTTCTCCTAGGAGCACGAAGATCTGTCTTCCCGGAAAATGCCTACAGGAGGTAATAGAATCTGTTAGGATCGTCCACACTGGAGTAACACCAGGATTCCCATCTAGGCCCTTCTGGGCTGAGTTGACTTTGGCACAGCTACTGAACCTCTGTAAGCTTCAATCCGCTTGTCTGTGACATGGGGTGTCATTCATTCACTGTTTCAGGGAACAAATGCTTACTGAGCACCCACAGTATATGAGGCCCCCTACTGGCTGTCGGCATCACAGTAGTGAGTAAGACCGACACGGTTCCTACTCTCATGGCGCTTCTCATTTCTAGTAGAGACACCTAACAAACAAGGAAACGGATAACTTCAAATAGAGAAAGTACTGTGGAGAAGGTCAAGCAGGAGGCTAGGACAGAGAATGATGGGCGCATGTGTGTCGGAGGGCAACTGAGGCAGGGAAATACCAGGACGTACCTCCTAGAGTGAACAGGAATACTAAATGAACTCAAGTGTTTAGCTGCCTTACTACCAAGTAATGGGCACTCAGCCAAATTCAACTGTTTTTAGATTGCTCCCATCCCAAAGCCGACTGCTTCCATTTCGCCTCACGATGGCGGAGCCCGTGTGACATGCCAGGGAGGGGCATACAGAGGGGACTCAGCTGGAGCTCAAGGTTGGCAAAGGATGCAGCCAGTGCTCTATGGGAAGAGGAAGAGATGATAAATTCCACCTGCAGAGTCCGCGAAGACTGCCACTCGATGTGGACAGATGGATTGGAATTTTCCAGGAAGCCTGTGGGGCCAGAAGGAGGGCATGCCAGGTGGAGGGAACAGCCTGAACAAAGTCCCGGAGGTGCGCGCCGGCTCAGCGCGTTCAGGAGCCGTGAGACGTTCGCAGCGGCTGGAGAGAGCGTGTGAGAGGGTACCCTGAGAGAAAGCATATCTCACCAGCAGCTCCTAATACTCTGCTCCATGGGTCATGTCTGAAGTGTCTCTAAGAAGATGAGAAAGAGCGGGAGATGAGAAAGGTGTCAGGGCTCCACATGGCGTCTACCACACAGCCAGCATGCCAAACTGTGAACCAGGGCTGTGCTTAAAATATCCAGCCTGGGTTCTTGTGACACTCCCCAAGGTGGCATGAACAGCTACTTCAGAGAAGCAAGAAAAAACAAACACCCAGCGGGAGCTCGCTATAAAGCCCATGCGGGGACCGGGCAGGCATCAGGCTGCTCCGGTGTGATTCTGGATCTTCGGGGCAAGTGCGACACTCAGCTTGGAAGGGTAGCCGAGGTGCCAGTGTGTTCGATGCTGGGGTCTGGAGGGAGTGGACGCACTCCCCAGCACAGCCAAGAACTCCTTCTTTGCCGAAATCAAACTCACTTGTCCAAAAGTCCAAGGCCTATGCCAGGGACAGTGAGAGGGCTTGGAACTAGGGAGACAGTGAACTACGAGGAGGTTTCTTGTGCCTAATTAATAACTCAGGCATCTCTGCCAGCTCACCTTCTCTGAGATGAGTGTAACTATGAAGAAAAAGTTTGTAAAAGGGAACCATTCGGATGGAGGCCTGGTTCCCTATTTATTACTCCGTCCTACCCCTGCCCTTGTAGTAAACACTCTCACTAGGAGCTCCCTCAGGAAATGGAGAAGGTAAGAAAGCTATCCCCACCCCACTATTCCAAAAGCTCACGATTCAGCCAATAGGTCTAGACTGTAGGAATCTGCCCCTGTCGACGCAGACAGCCAAGGAGGTGAACATCACATCCAATCACATTCAGCCAATCTTACCAGAGGCTGTCCCCGGATTTCACATCAGTTCTGTCAGATGAGAGACAGGTACTAGCCTGGCCAGAAGAGAAGATGACCCAAAACACACGAACACGCCTAACAGGAGAGAGCCCAAAACAGAGAGAGAAAAGAGGAAGGCACACTGAAGGTCTCAACCCTTCGCGCATCATCGCCTAATGTCAAGACTGAACAAAGCCCACCGCTCTGAATCAAAGGGCTGCCCTAGGCACGGGCACACACGACACCGGGTAAAAGGTAGCTGCAGCTTTTGTCGTGTTCACAAGCTCTCCCCATAAGCCACGAAACCTGAGGAACTTATCAAAGTTGTTCCTTTGGTCTGAGGTACTGACTTCTGGCTGAGCCCCCAGAGTGAAAAATCGGTAGATACTCAAAGACGAGAGTAGGTCGTGGGCCACCACATGCCACGTGAGCACAGGTGAGTTTCTGGCTGACCCAGCTGTCCTCTTAGAAGCTGATGGGGGACGAGGTAGATGGTTAAGTTTTGCTAGAGAAAGAGAAATGATCATCTTTAAAGGGCCAGGATTAGGGTCTAAGCAGAGGGTGCTGAAAGAAGCACATAAAGATCATTAAAGACACATTCTGCCTTCCACCTGGTTTTTCTGAAGCCAGCTCAGCTGTGACACTCAAATGACATCATCCCACCACTTCAGACCTGTCCCATCCATCTGCAAGAGAACTTGATTATGGCTCACTTCTCAACATAAATCAGACGTCATAACATTTATTCATGATACCTGAAAAGCAACTGCTCTCTACTGGCCCGATTTCAGGGCCTAGCCAGGGCAAGATAATCCAAATACCCTGAAGGGCACCAGGGGAATGTTCCCCTTAGTATCGAATAAGGCCCAGTCACCCTCCGAAGCTGCAGAGTTGAGAGGCATGTCTACAATCTAGATGGCTTCCTGCTGTCAGACTTCGCACCCCGGCTTTCAGACGGAGAGGAGCAGGAAGGGCACAGAGAAACCAAGGTTTGAATCCAGTCCTTTCACTTATTAAGTGGGTCCCCTTGGGCAAAACTGACTCCACTGAGCCTCAGTTTCCTCGTCTGTCAAACAGGGTCGATGATTCCAGATCCTTTATGAAAGCAGAAGCGCATGCACCTTGTAAATGCTCCCAAAGTGACTGCTTCTCTCGGGAAACGGTGTGTAAGACAGTGCCTGACACATCAGACTTCCGCTCTGCCTTGCTCTGCACCCTTCCTCCTTCCTGGATTAGAGGATGGCTTGGGCTCTCACTTCTGAGTCCCAATCAGGATATAGCATATAGGATATATAGGATAGTACACATATCAGATGGCTCTTCTACGCTCGCATGAGAAATTAACAAGAAGCGTAGAGATCTTTTGCTTTCCCCACCCACTCACCCACTCGCTACTTAAAACGTTCCACTGCAGTCTTCACTCAGCCTGGCGCCGAGGGGTGGAGGGAGGGACTGACAGCAAAATAAACATTCCAGCTAACCACTTTGGGGAAAAGATGAGAGAATTCTTTCAGGGGTTGTTTCTAAATTAAAAAACATTTGCTGTGAGACAATAAAGTCACTCCTCTCTAAAAACTATTTTTAGGGCTCTTGACTGAAATACACGCAAGAAAGAAAAAAAGAAGTTTAAAAAAGAGGACAGTTCTGTAGATGGGAGTTTCAGCAAAGCCTATGGAACTGTTTGCTTTATGCTCAGCTGGAAAGAGAAGGCTCTTTTCCTTCCCAAACTGCTTCTCCCATCTCTGGAGTCTCACTTCCCCCCAGCTTTACTGAGATCTAACTGGCATGGAACACTGTGCCAGTTTAAGGTACACGCTTCTCATAATCTGGCACGCTTTTATATGTTTTAAAATGTCTGCTGCAATAAGGTTAACACATCCTTTACCTCACATAATTGCCATCGTGTTGTTGCTCTTATGATGTCAGTCTGATTGCTGACGGTGCTTGGAGTCCTGCTGGGATGAAGGACTCTGGTGGCCAATCCTATGCCCCTTCTTGCCCAATGGAGAGGATGGGAAGACCGGGCTTTATAAATAGGGTTAGATTAACTGTAGGGGCCCAGCAACCAAGGCGGGAATGACTGGTCTCTGTAAAAGGAAAGATGATCACCCACTTAGCTCTTATTCATCTTAACTGGACCGGTCACAACACAGCTGTAAAGGGCACCCTTGCTGGGGGTTAAAAGCCGACTCTCCAATCAGGCGCACCATAGGAATGTAAAAACTGCCTGGAGGAGGAGTGCAGGACTCCATGAATTTGACATAACTCTGTACTAGAGGCTTTATTTTCTCTTTCATTCCAACTCCTCCTCCCCTCCCCTCCAGTAAAGAACAGTAATGGCATTGAAATCCACAGATAATCCTTAAATCTCTTCGGCAGCTCCATTTCAAAACTCCTCCTTTACACTGACGGCTTTAACAGCTGTTAACGAGTCATAACAAGGACCTTTCTGCTCCAGCCTGGAAGAGCGATCTCGTCTCCCTGGCCCTGCCCAACCCAGAACCGGCCTTCGAACGTACGTCCTCCACGTAGGTTGTGCCGACCGCTCCGGCCTCCAGACACTAGTCTGCATTCCCCTCTCAGACTCACAGAGCCTGGCGCGGCTTGTAGGGCCACGGGGAACTTCGCGGTGCTACTGCTCCTGGGGGAGGGGGTCGAAGGTAGGATCCAGAGGCTGGGAAGCCCAGCCAAGCTAGAAGCAGCCTCATTAGGGAAATATGCATGAACTGCCATGGGGGCACGGCAGGGGTCCGAGCTGGCGCAAGGGGCAGTGCAAGGGGCAGTGCGGTAGTCTTAAGCAGTGAGCCATGTCGGTGAACAGGACGATTCATCACAAAGTTCAAACTGGGGAAGGTCCAGGCAGGCCGGGCAGAGGAGTATGAGGGGAGCAGGACCGAGAGATCAGGAGGGAGGCTGTGAACCGCGGTGGGCGCGGAAGCCTCTCGTTAAGTCCTGGCTGTGTGCTTTAGGGTACATACAGCCTGCAAGGTGGGACAGAGTCAGACGCACATGACGAGGCATGAAGCACTGGACAGGAAACCCATTTCCATGGCTACCGGCTACTCCACGTGTCTCTTGGGGTGGGAGTAACCCTGAATGATACTTGGCTTTTCCTCCTCCAAACTGAGAGCTGTTGCTCGAGGGCGTGTCTTGTGACTAAACACTCACAACCCTGCTTAGCAGCTGTGTGTCTATTTGTGCAGTGAAGATAGAAGGGATTTGCATTTTGCCTCCATTTCTTGTACCTCAATCAGCTTTCCCTTGGTGAAGACAGTCCTATTGAGAAGGTTAAAAAACAAAAGTGGGAGGCCGCCTAGGCCACGAGGTGGGAGGCCGCGCCATGATGGCTGGCGGGCTCTGGTGTACACGCGCGATCCCGAGGCCTCCGCAGCCCTCCTCACGGTGGTCGCACACGCACACTGCTCAAACGGACTTCGAGCAGCCTGTGCTCATTATCTGCGTTTCTGTTTTGTTTTTTGGTTGGTGCTAAGAATGTGGGAGTTTACCCACACCATCACCCTCCACTGATTACACGTCCAGACACGCAGGACAGAGGGGGCAAGAGGTGTGAGGGAAATGTTTGGAGCCACTCCTCCGGCTGCCTGCCAGCTGCTCAGGGACCCATGGCCTTGCTTTGCTGGAGCAGAGCCTGGCTCCCTCCTCCAGTCCCCACTGCTTTCCCAGAGGTCAGCCACAAGTTCGCATCAAGCAACAAGCGGCAATTACAAATTGAGTGCCTGCTGGGAATATCTTTCTAATGTCAAGCAGCCATTAAAAGCACTTAAGGAAATCACAAAAGGGAGGTGAGAGAATTCTTGGGGAGGAGCTATAGGATAGGGAGGGCAGAAGGGAAGGCATCCTCCTACCTTGGAGGGAAAATAGGCCATAAAAAGCAGAACTGGTTCTAAAGAATGAACCTGCCTTTGGGGAAACTGCGGAACACTGTATCTGTCACCCCTGCTCCTGCTGGAGCCAAAACACTTCAGGGTGCCTGGGAAACCTTTTGTTAACACACAGTAAAATGACATTTTTAGCAACTATGTATTTTTTTAAAAATTATCTAGTGAGCGTGCATTCCATTAGGTAGTTATATATAATCTCTGACCCCATGTGGACCGCATCTCTGTGAAGAAGGCATTATGACCCCGTTTTACAGATGTGGACGCTGAGGCTCAGAGAGGTCAGTGACCCGATCACGTTTGGAGCCCAGGTTTGTCCCCCAGCAAAGCCACTGTCCTTGCCACTAAAGAAAGCACACCCTAGCTGGGTGTGCATGGTGCTGAGCCGCCGCTGGCAGCTCTTACCCCGGGAGCATCGGGCACCAGCGTGGCTGGTGTGGACAGCACCGTGGCCTGCCCTGTGCACTTGATGAAAGGAAGAGGGAACTCGGCTATGTTAAGTGGGCTAATGGAGTCTCTTCGAGGGGCTCTTTCTTCGGTCTTCTAGTTGTCAGTGACCACGTGAACGGGAAGGTCTGAAACAAGTAGATACTGTCATGCTGGTAATGTCATTTTCCTATGTTTTAAACCCTCATATAAAATGGGTCCAATAAACTCTATGTCATAGAGCAGTTGTAAACACTAAATTAAAGTCCTTAATGCTATACCTGGCACAGGTCAACATAAATGATAGCTATTAGAGTAATTTCTGCTTGATTTCAGATAAACGGTTTCAGGAAATACACAGATTTGGCATCAACTTGTTCTCCTTCAGTTGGTGCCATTTCTTGTTGAGGAAAAACATAAAGATCTTGCATCTGTGTCACGGCTAAGGACAACAATAACAAAAGAATGGCCATGGGAGCACAGACAACTTGATTCAGGAAAGAGCGAGCCATATTCTCCCTGGGCCTGGTCCTCTCCCTTGCTGCTCAGTCATCTCGGAGTAGACTATAAGCACAGCTATTTAGAGACCAGAAACTTATATATACATATGCCAGGAACCTTGAACATTTTAGGAAGCAAAAGACATGTGTAGGATGAATTAATGCAAATGGCTTTGCCTCTGGTTCTATAGTCCCCTGAAGGCACATTTGCTAGAGGAACTCTCCTCAGATGGGCGGCTCCTCGGGAGAGCTCTGCAGGCGGGCTCCCAGGCTTGCCAGCCAGCCGAACCAAGCAGGTAGCAGCGACCGGAAGGGGCACCGGGTGGATACCGTGTTCTCACCCCGGCTCCTCGCTCTAACCCCAACAGTGGCGTGGAGACCCAGAGGTTCTTGGGTTTCAGTGTCCTCCACTTCTGACTCAAAACGGCTCTGGTGGTAAACTGCATCTTCTGTGATCTGTCCATGGAAACCTGACGCCACCGCTGCAGGACACGGCTTCTAGCTGCACCCTGGTTTCTGCACGCCTTCCGGAGACCAACCCTGCCCCAGGCAAAAGTAAAAGAAATGCTTCACATTGCTGCCTCTGAGCAAATGGTGAACAATGGTGCAGACTGCCCAGACGTGCAGAGCTCAGAAAGTGTTTGCCTCTTGCTGTTTCCTTTTAGAGGCCGCGGCAGGCATTACTGGCATTTGAGTTTGCAGTAATGGAGAACATGGGACTTGGAAATTCAACTCGGAGCTACATATATTTGTGTTTTAACAGTGTATTTGATCCTACAGAATCTCCTGTAAAATAGTAGACTTTTCAGTATAGGACAAGTGTTCGTAGATTTTTGGCATCAAGGAAGCAAAGAACAATAAGTTCTTTAAGGTTATTGCATTGGTCTTATCTGGGCTTAGATTTCTAGGTAGATTTGGAAAAACTGGTTCTTTCAAGTCTGTCTTTCGGATATTGACAGAAAAGCCAGGTGATGCCCTGTGCAAAAATTAAGGCTGCAGAGACTCGGAGGGGAAAGCACTCCTTATGAAACAGAAAAGGACAAATATTGAAATTCCAGTCTAGATTCTGATAGATTTTTTAGCAATAAGAAGCTGGTGAGATTTCAGATCACTTAGATATAAAAATTTTTTTTGCTCTCCCCCAAGCCAAATTTCAGAAAGAGTCTTGCCCTTTTTTGTTAGAAGAAAAACATTTCCAGACCCCCTCATCTACATGCATAGTGCATATCTGTGTGTATACTAAATCAGTAGTCCTAAACTGAGTAGACAATTTTTATTAAGGGGCAACTCCTGCATATTTAAGATTTAACTGGAATACATGATATAAAAATGTAGGATTTTATAGATATTTAGGCTACTCTTCTTTTCTGTAAACCACCAGGTTACCTCCTTTTTAGTTCCCAGAACCTATGAATGAAGATTCCTAAGAATAGGTCTCACAGACTACCTTCCAGGTACCCCTTCACCACCGCAGTCCTGAGCCTTGGAAATGATATGTTTGGCATACACACCCAAAGTATCCCCGACAGACAGCCTCGGGGTCTAGAGGCTTATGGCCCACATATTGTTTCAAACATAGGGAAAACCATTTCTTGGAGAGCTGAGTACCTCAGCCTCTCTCCACAAAGGAGCCACATTCTACCACAAGCTGGCATTTCAAATTCTATGCCTATGATCATCCCTCTACCTTACAGACTCTCAACATAAAGATCAGTTCATGCAACTAGCCCCAAACCGAGCACCTTCTGTTCCCAGTGGGCCTGTCTCACTATTCACCCTCAACGTCAAAAAGGCCGTGAAAGTGTGTGGCTGACTGATGGGGTGATTTGTTAGCACCAAGCACAACAGCAACCTTGTAGGCTGTGCACATGATGGCAAGAAGATCTTGGGGTACCCCAGAACCTGGATCTCTCAATCAGCTAAGCTTTCCGTCTTCCTTTTCTAAAATAATTGCACCATAATTTGTGCCCCTTCGGCAGGCCCGGACACACATTCATAAAAAAACCTGCTTGCACAGGTTTGCTGACATGCACGGCAAATTACCTCCAGTGTGTCCTTCCAGGAAAGGGCCAGACTCATTTCAGGCACACAATTCATTCTGACCAAAACATTCTGTCTGCCGCATGAATGCAAAAACATATGCATACACACAGGGTGTCCCTCATTTCCTCTGGAGTAATGGGAGCCTGGGCAATACTTTAAGTATTCATTTTCCAACATAAATTAGAACGGAGCATCGAAAACACCAGTGACATCTGCATGGATACGAAATGTACTCATTATGGTCGGTGCTATTACAATGAAAGGAAATGCATTCATAATGGCAGGACATTTGAAATAATGTGTTGCTGGATTCTCTGTTCATAAAAGCAATAATGAAGAAACAGGAGTGGGTCAAATAAATTAACAAGAGTAATAGGGACTTGGGGTGGCTTCAAGGGCTCTGGGCCATGGCAGTGAGATGGCACACTTACTGGATCTACAGGGAGAAAGTTATGAGAGTGTAAAGGTAGAAGAGGCAAGAAGAGCGCTGGGCTGGCATCTGGGAGAAGTGAGGTTGGAGTCCTGGCTCGGCGCTGTGCTAGCTTTGTGATTCCGTGCGAGTTAGGGCAAGACCTCCTTACATCTCAGATTGCTCACCTATTAAATAAGGAGAGCCTCCCTCCTAGGACTGCAAGAGGAGGAAGGAAGAGAACAATGTGAAGTGCTTAGCATAGTCTGTGTTGTACTAAGCATACAATCAACATTAGCTTTCATTTTTTGTGTTGTTACTGCTACATAAAGGTACAGCTCTGTGACTGCAGGATCTCAGTTTTTTCTTCTGTAAAGTGATGCCCATAACAACTGCTCTTCCTTACAAGCTTATGATGAGGAGCAAGTAAAATGAAATGTGTGCGGTAGATACCACTGTTGGGTTGCTTGAGCGATTGCTAACTTGCATTCCCTTGCTGGTTTCTACTCTGGAGAGTGGAAGCGTCAAGTATCTGCACACCAGGCCCGTACTGCAGTGCGAGATAGGGGGCATGTGCCTGATTCAAGCCCATGACGCAGAAGGGTAAGTCTTCTGGTTTGGGTAGGGGTGCTCCTTGGAGATATGTTTACTTTTCTGATTAATAGACATGGCCCTTTTTCTGACCCCTGTTTCATGCTTGAACACAGATATGATACCCAAAGCTGCAGCCCCTTTTCAATCATAAGGCAACAAGCCCATGGATCTCAGAGACACGTGGAAGTACTGACATCATTAGGCACTGAACCAAAGCAAGTAGTCACCTCCCTCCAAACTTAATACGTGAAACAAACAAACCTCTGTTTGCTTAAGCTACTGATACCAGAGTTTTCCTCGAAGCTGAACCAATTCTGATACAATGCATAAGTACTCTGGAGAATTAAAAGCCTACATGTAAGTGTATGATCACTCCTCTGCCAAGAATTTCATTCCCTTGGACCCATCTGGATAATTTATAGATGTCCTTTAAATTTAGATTTAGTAAGATCTCCTCTAGGAAGCTTTCCAAAACCCTATCCCTAGGATTTAGCCCACTGTGTGCACTTCTCAAAACACTCCATAAACACCTGTATTGGTACATGCTATACTGCTTCGTAATGATCCATTTAACTTGTGTCTTTGCTCTCCAGATGGTTAAAATGTCTCAATAGCAAGGATTCTTATTTTAGTAATTTAAAAAATTTCCTAGCACTTCGCATTATACCTGGCACACAGTGGATAACTCATTAAGGGTTTACTGCAATACTGAATAAACCAATGAAAGAATGACCTGAAAGGCACGGAGTAAATGATAGCCTGTCTAGCCTTATTATCCATTCATATTTCCGAAACATGGCAAATAGCTTTCTAATTCCTATTACCATGCTCAGGGTGTCTAGGTTAGGGAAGCATTGGTCTAGGCAGTGATTTTTAATGTTTTAAGTTATTCCTCTTGAACCTTGTTTGAGTTCATGGCACTCTCCCTTCTTCTACTCCCCGAATTATTTTAGGCTGTGTATTTAGTCTATATTTTTCTACCCCCCCCCCAAAAAAAATTATTTCCTTCTTTGTTATTTTAGAATTTACCCCTTCTGATAGCCAAAAACATCCTGGGAATAACCTCATTTGGCACCAAAACAAATGTTCACATCATCCAGCGGCTCTCTTCCTAGGTGTCTGAGATCTGTCTCTGTGACTGGGGGCTTCTGGAGGCTTCCTGCTGATCCTGCCATATCTGGGTCCTCACCAGTCTTGAATGCAGTGTGCCACTGCCCAGGCAGAGCCGAGGTCATGTGGTTTCCTGCCAAGAAACACATGTAAATCCCTGTGTCCACCCTTTTCCTATAAAGCCAACTTAGGTCCATGACTTATATAGATCATAGCCTTCTTAAAGATTACTAGCCCCACTGCCAAAATACCCAGAAAAACAATCATATCAAGCAATATAATATCGTCATTCAGATTGGTCTTCACCAGAGGCCAGCCTCTAGTCCAGTGTCTAGTCTGAACTTCCTGTTCCCTTTGCCTGCAATGCTCCCCATGCCCATTGTTGCTTGACTGGCTCCTTTGTTCAGTTAGGTTTCAGCTCCGAAGTGGCCTCCTCAGCCCTTCTCTGAACACCTTATCTACAGCAGTTTCTTCTCCCCAGTCCCTTTTAATCAAATCAACTTATTTCATTTCCTAACAATGACATCTGAAATTATTTAGTGGTTTACTAGTGCTTTTGTTTTTTTGTTTTGTTTTCGGTTTTTGGTCTATCTCTTTTCACTAGAGTTAAATTCTCCCAGAGAAGGGACCTCATCCCCTCTGTCTTGTTCACCCTGTATCCTCAGCAACAGGAGCCGTGTCGGGCATACTGTGGACGCTTACTAAACATGTGCTGAAGAGGAGTAAGAAGAAAATGGGCAGCTTAGTAAATCTACTTTGTTGGCCTTTACTTGAGCTTCCTTTTGGGAGTGGGAATGAGGATGGGTTTTGTGGCCACAGGGAATACTCTGAGATGGTGAAGCTGGCTCTGAGAGGCTCTGTGCGGTTATGGAAAGAACCATAGTCCTGCCCTGCCACTTACAAGATGTACGAGAACTGGAACACGTCCCTTAATCTCTCTGAGGTGAAGTTTTATCATCTGTATGGTAAAGTGTGTCAGAGAATCAGTGTGACAATTAAATGAGACAGTGACAGCACACAGTAAATAAGTCAGCTCCCCGCAGCCTGTCCCTTAAGGCTGTAACAAAGAGGAAGCAGCCCAGTAGCTCTGGGAAAGTGGTCTAATGCTTCTCTCCATCTGGGCAGTCACCTTGGCAACCATGATGATTGTTCACAGAGATAACGTCTACCTGCTGCTTCAGGGAGTCTTAGCCTACAGGCCAATTCTGAAGTCCAGCGTACGGTCTCAAAACACTACACACAAGTCTACTTTGCAAGATTAATAGATATTTATTCCTCTCTTCCCAACTTTGTATCAACTTACATAAAACTGGGGGTTGATGTTATTCCACAGAGGTGAGCTTATAAATCTGTTTTAAAGAACTTTGGGTACTGATTCTGCTACAACATGTGCTTCCTCTAGGCTCATTAAAACCAGAACATTCAAAGCCATCAAAAATCTGTGATCTTTCAGGCCTGCCAGAGACACTTTTGGTGACATCATCCTTGACAGCTATTTGCCTATTTAAACACATTTAATTCTTCACACTGAATTTATTCTGCTCACTCATTTGTTAATTCAACAAGCATTAATTGAGTGCCAACTGCATGCCTAGCTCTAGTAATAAGTCAGCACACACTGGTAGTTATTAAATGTTAAGCACCATGCCTAACCCCTTATGAGCATCAGGTCATTCAATCTGCATTAACCCCACTTAATATCAGAAAACGAAAGCTGGAGAGTTTACATAAATTGCTTAAGTGGGCAATAAAGGGTGGGTCAGTGCTCTGACCTAAGTCTTTCTGACATCAAACCCCTCTCTGTAAATCACAATATTCTAGTAAGTAGGCCTTGAACATGCACTTGGTACTTATCAAGGTGACAGCCACTTTCATGAGTTAAAAAGAAACAAGGCTGGGCTGTGATCTTCCTCAGGGGAGGATTTCCATCTTACTCTTCTTTGCATTCCCGACTCCCCCAAACTATGCCAATAGTGTTTGCTGAACTGATGATGAGCATGTGGCTCCTGTTCTCGAAGATAAAGTACAGCCGAATAGACAAGTTGGCATGAAAGACCTTAAAATAGCAACATAAGACCAGGACACAAAACTGTACAGGGTACAAAAGATGTGAGTGATTACAACCAGGAATGGGTTTAACTTTAAAACCAACCCAAAAAATGAGAGGACTGGATAGCCCAGACATCACAGACTCAAATGTTTCTAGGGATCTAGTAGGTAATGTAAACAAATGAAATTAATAAACTGGGTCAGGTGAAGACTGGTAAATTGGAAAGAGCATGCCCTAAGGAGCCGGTTGGCCAATGTCATGGGAAAATATGGATCTAGTATTGTCAGAACGTTTGAATTTTCAAAAGAAGCTAAAAATTTCTATTTTTTGATGTGGAATTGTCCAATTTTTAAATGCTGGTCAGTAACTCATATATTAAAAAAATACTTTATGAGCCCAACAAAACATTTCCTTAGGCTACATTTGGCTAATGACCCATCAGTTTACAGTCTTTGGATCAGACTATATTTCACAATCTTTTAACCACTAATGACCCCTATATGCCCTCTGAGGGCTTCAGAATTAGAAACTCTTTGTCTAACAAATAGCATTTTTGAATATTTAATTCGTTTCCTTGTATGACTTAAATAATCAATAACTGACAAATTAGGTCAGAAGGAGGGGAAACAGCTAACATAACTCTGCCCTGTTAGAGTTAAATGGAAGATTTCCCATTACAACTTTTGAAATACTGAAAATAGTCCACAGACTTTTATTTCTAGCTTCGTAGTTCCTCTTGGGATTTGAGAACGCCCATTAGAAATCATTGGACTAAACGGAGCTCTAAGATCTGGTGGCAGTGATGCACAGTGGAAAAATGTGGGAATCCTAGCTCTTGAACTTACTAGTTGAGTGCCCTTCAACAAATTACTCAGGTTTGTTTTTTTTTTTTTTACTTGTTTGCAAAATGGAAATAATTTGTGATCCATGTTTCTTCCTCCCCATCACCATCTAATTAAGACAAGCACCCCAGATAACAGCCCATGTAACACCACTATAATGATTAAAACATTACCACCTCCAAAATGAACAAAATGAAAGGCCCTCTATCATGACCAGGAGCCATGATGACATATGCACACTGATGGAGGCGCATGCACCTAGTACCTCTCATTCCACCTTTCATCCAAGGAACTCTAAGTGCTTATGACAGCCCTGAGATGTGAAGGTGGAGAGCAGAAACTTGGTGTTTATGGATCTTGCCTAAAGCCATGACCTGCCTTAGGTAAGAGGATGCCAGAGGGTCTATTCCTTAGCAACTCATGTTAAATGCCAAACAAAACAACTGTATCTTTGTTACCATCGCTAACACAATTTATTAATAACTGAACTCATCTGTATAGTGCTCTACTATTTACAAAATTATTCAACGCACATTTATCATATGCTCCTCGCAAGTACCCAAGCAGGCTGGTAAGGAACAAGTCGACCCCATTCTGTGAATCAAGGAACAGGTTCTAAGAAGTTGGAACTGTCCACAGTCACCAAATTAGCAAGATAAGGAAGTAGCTCCTGAGATTTCAAATTCAGTTTTTCTCATATACCCTGGCCTGGTCACAGCAAATGAGAAACAGAGTGCTATCAGGAGCCACACGTTGGTTGAGTGATCGCTATTCTGTTTATCTGTGAAATGTTAACTGTATAAGAAATGGAACTTGTCTGCGATGGACACTAGATGTAGGCACTTAGGGGTACTCTCTTGTCCAATTATCAAAAGCTGTGTTAAGAAAGACTAATTGTCATCTTAGATTATGTAGTAGCTTGCCTCTAGGGTAGCATAGCAGAATTTCATTCAGTTTTGCTTACCTTTCCCAATTGACTCTGCTGCCGTGCCCCCTCCTTGGGGAGAAGCCCTACAAACCACACGTCTCCTCGTCCACCCCATGTACCCTTTGTTACTGGCACTGTCTGCGTGAGGTATGACCACCTAACTCAAAGGCAGCTAATTACTAGATGTGAATTAGCTGGGTTTTCTCTTGAGACTGTGACGAGGTGCCACTAAATCCCACATCAGAAAAGTGCTACACAGCCGGACCCAGAGCGGTGCCAGGGCGCGCCGGAATTACAAGGGGAGACGAGGGACAGAAGTAAACACAGGAGGCTGCTCTGTCACGAGGAAAGAGAAGTAGGAAGGACGGAGCGGCAAAGAATGGAGCCCATCCTGTCTCCACCAAGCACAGAAGTACTTCCTTGAATCGGGTTCTGTGAAATGCCCTTTCCATGCCCCACTGCGGATGTGAACTAGTCTGGGTGGGTTTCTGCTCCTCCCCAGCAGTCTCTAATAGGAAGCCGTAGTCACAACACAGAACAGTTGGAAGACTAGGAGGTTGTTAAAAAGAAACTAAATCTCTTTCTTTTACATCGCAGAGAGGGAGAGAATAAATGAATGAATGAACAAACGAATGAACAAATGAAATTTCCAAGTTGAACAGGCCCTCAAACATGGCCTCGATATAGGCCAAATTTATTTCTATTACGTTCATGCTCTTTTTAGAACCAGAAGAATGGAGGCTGGCAAAGCTCTCTTCATACAGAATAAAGCACAATGCCGACCAAGGACTTAACTAGTGATATAGCACACAGTTTCCCCTTGTGAACGAACCGTGGCTCCAAATCCCCTTGTAATGAACAGAGCTTACTATCCTGATGTCCATTCCCACCCTCCCCCAATCCACTTCCAGCTGCACAGCTCTGAGCAGGTTGCTGGTTTGAATGGGTTATCATCTGTGACACCTTCCCAACTTGCTAGGAAGAACTACTTTTTACTCTGCCTCCCATAGCACTTAACCCTTTCCCCACATGGTTCTCATACTGGTACAGTGTAATTCTCTGCTCATGAGTTCCACATCTCAACTGGACAAGCAAGTGCCTTGAGAGCGGGTCCGTGGCTTGTCCTTTATTTCACTGTGCCTCGCATGCGGGCGGAGTACACCAAGGCCCACTAGCGGTGTCTCATGGGAGCATTCCTGGAAATAATGATCAGTATTTAAACTTTTTCTGTGACAAATCAACTGAGGTCACAACTACGCACGCAAATAGGTTTAACCATTTCAACTGAGTGAGCCTGTAACTTTAAACAAAGCCTACGGTTAAAAACAAAGTGCCAATATCATGTCAGGATTTAAATATCTGCCAGTTAAAAGGTATATTTCAAAACACTGCCTGGTGTTGGAGATAGGAAAGAGGTTAAAAACCTCAAACTCATTAGGTACAACTCTCATCTTTGGTGAGCTTAGACCGCACAATAAAGTCAATACTGAAAAGTCAAAGGAGCCATTTAACTGAAATGACCACATGAGAAAAGCACCACACCCAGCATTCTGGGTGAAGTGGTTAAACCGCCAGACACAGAGCTAGACTATGTTTCCTAGAAACACAGCTTCCAGGTCAAGCAGACACTGGTTGATGGGAACTCAGCTTTGTATATAAACTACTTCCTATGATGCACAGTGAAGAACAGTCTCCTCTTTCACGGCTGCACTTGCCCCCTGGAAAAGCTGAGGATGGGGGCTAGAAAGCCATGAACAACTGCGATGCAATGCCAGAAGTGTTCTGTTGAAGGTCATGGTGTCACTTATTCCCCGTATTCTCATTTCAAACAAGCCGAGCAAAGACAAGGAGCTTTTAAATGGCCATGAAAGTGCTACTTTTGTTAATGGAGACTCAATAAAATGCCATGCTGACTCAGAAGGACGGTGTATGAGGCTACGAGGCGCCTCCTGACACTCCTGCCACTCTACCGACGTTTTTGGAATCCCGGGGAAGGAGTGACTTAACTTACTCATCTTGTCACTGATGGAGAAGTTGGAACAAAGACCTATCTGGGTCCATCAGAGGCAATTCCTTCCTAATCTGTTTACTAATCTGCTTACTGCAGAAGAGCAAGGACCAACCATCCTGCCTGAACCAAGTGATCCAAGAAAGCAAAAAGAAGAGAGCAAGATATGCCCCTGTTGTCTTTACAGTGCAGTGACTGTTAACACATTAACCCTGCACAACAGAGGAGAAAAGCCAAATGACTGCCAGACTCTCACCAATCAGACAAGTTACCCCTCTTCCCAAAGAAAGGGGCGAGTAAAGGCTAAGAGAGACGGAAGCGTGCCCTTGAGAGGAAGAGTTGTCAGAAGTTTTTTACTCTAAGGATATATGGGGGTAGGGGAAAATAAGTTTTCTCCCCGAGGAGACTCCCAGGCTGACACTGTGAAGAGGTTATCATAACATGAAATATGCTGGAAGAAGCGTATAAAGATACCAGCATACCAAAGATGCTGGAGAAACACTGTGCACGAGGCTACATAAGTCCCATGACTTCAAGGCCCTGTGTGTCCACGGATCCCACTTTGGAGATGAAAAATAAATTCTATCTCCTGTTTTGGATGCACAGTAAAGCCCAGGAGAAAGTAAAGGTTGAGCGGAGACACAGTGGAAAGGGACATAATCCGGTGGGCTGAGACAAATGTGAAACGGAGTTACCACACCTTCCTCTCCAAACCAACCTTTCGTCCCAACAGCACAGCTCCCCACAGTCTGTGGTCTCCTAAGACAAAGACCCTGGAGTCTTAGAGCCATAGAGGAACAGAGCTGGAAGGAACCTAAGGGGCCACATCAGACTTGGGCCTCTCGTTTTATAAATGTTCAAACGGAAGCCCAGCGAGGCTCGGTGACTTGTCTGTACATAAGGAAGTAGTGGACGTACTGGGTGTGGAAGCCAGGACTCCGATTTAGCTCCGGCTTTCTCCTTTATTCCTCAAATACACCCATTCACTCCATCCTCTCCATCTCCCTGGCCTAGCCCATGCGGCCCCCAACTATTCTCTTCTCCCCACTGCTCCTGTTCTTACCCAGGCCTAGAACTTCAAGATCTTTCACCTGAATCACTGCAACGATGTTTGGGCCAAGATTCTCCTCTCCATCTGAAATCACTTCACTCACTGCCCCACTTGCCATCCCCTGCTCTACTGGGGTGGGGTGCACGGTTTTGCCATTGCTCGTTTCCCTTTGCTGGCATGTTCCACATAGGAGCTGCTCCTTAGCCTCGGTCTTAGAATGGAGAAGAAGGGAGCAGAGCTAAAGCTGATCCACAGCGGGCAAGTAGTAAGTGAGAGAAGGAAATGTCTGTCGTGTGTGCACATGCATACCCCATGCACTCACAACACTGCCTCGCACAAAGAAGGCTCTCCACAGACCTTTTTTTTTAATGAGTAAATACATCATCTCATTAATCTTCACAGTAACCTGACTTTAGACATTACCAGCATCTCCATCTTGCAGATGAGAAAACCAAGGCCTAGGGAGTTTAAGCAGTAGGACTTAAGTTCTAGAGCCACTGGGTGATAAAGCTGGAATTCAGACCCAGAACCTCTGATCCCAAAGCCCACATTCTTCAACCCGTACATCACAATGATTCCGAGAACTCTTAAAATTATGAGAGTTTAAAATATACATTCGGTTTTTAATGATGTATTATCTCACTGTTGTCTGATGTCTTCATATATTATAATCTTGACTACCCCCACCATCTCCTTTTGGTTGTAAGCAACTGGCATCCTATCACAAGCCTAATCACCTGGGTAAGGCTCGGGAAAGACTTGTTTACTGACTGATGATAGCTGATTGAGGGCAAGAGCTCACCTTTCTTATTCCCAGTCCCCTGGGAGCCAGAAGTCTGGCATGCACACTCCACACCTTGGCTCAGAGCTCCAGTGGGAACATCTTATTTTAAACAACTTTCAGGTCTGATGGAGATATACCCTTTGAAGGAGGAGATCACTTCCTTCTTTCCAGCTGTCAGTCCTATCACTCAAATGGAGGAAAGAAGAAAAATGCCTTCAAGAAAGAGTATTTTAAGAGAAGAAAGAGGAAACAGCCAGGCCTCAGCTGGCAAAGCAGGAGTCAGAACAAAAAGTCTGCTTATCTTGGGAAATACCTTGTGATGATACATCTGACTTCGCCCCTGCTTTTCCAGACAGCAGCTTGTGCTGAGGCTGGCTCCGATGGGCTGCTGTTCTCCAATCTCCTCAGGCATGCGCACACAAGACTGAAGCCCAATGGGCGGCCACAGTCAGAGGGCACCTCTGCAGCCCGTTACTGGCCAAGGACAGGAAAGAGCACTGCCCAAATCTGTCCAGCAGCTCTCCTGCCACAGTCCTGAGAGCACGGTTTACCCCCTCCAAAGCTCTCCCTGCCTCAACCCTGCCCTTCTCAGAAGGCCCAAACACAGCAGACAGGGGAAATGTGCAGCTTTAAGTGAAAATAGCCAAGAAACTAGCCTCGAATAATTAGGTTAAAACCCCTCATTAGAGCAGATGTCCGCGGGAGAAATTTCATTTACTAAATTTTATTTACTAAATATTTAAATTTTTTGTTTATTTATTAATGTATTTATTTCAGTGCAAGCCTCTAATGGAGATTTGAGAAGGCAGTAGAGAGAGATGGCTATCCAGATGGCTGTGGTTCAAACCCTAGCTCTCTCCCATTTACTGGCTGTGTGACCTTGGGCACATCGTTCAATCTTTCCATATTTAATTTTCCTCATCTGCAAAACGGGGATGGTAACAGTCTCTACCCTTAAGAGGCTATCGTAAGAATCAGGTGAAATCATGACACATAACACCCTTAGGACAGTGTCTGGCACACAGTAAGCCTTCAATCAGTGTCAGCTATTATGGTCATGAGCATTATTATCTAAGGAATGGCCAAGGGCTCATGAGTCCTGGTCAGTAGTCATTTCCCAAGTCTGGAAAATGGCAAAATATTGCTCACGTATGTCATTAGCACACAGTGTTAACAGTCCTGCGACGCGTTACTGAGAGAAAGAAAAATCAAGCACAGACGTTGCCATTGCGGAGCCAAAGGCTGTTGGCGTGACAGAGCACGCACCCAATTACAAAGCAGGGGAGAAAGTGCTAAGCCCAGAGATGAAGCATAAAAACCAGAAAGAGGCTCAAAGAAGGACTCCTAGAAGAAGAGGGAACAGAGCTGGACCTTGAAGGAAAGGTAGGAGTGGTACGGCTTAGAAAGCAGACAGACAGCTGGGTCTCCCTTACAGCAGAGCGCTAGAGGGAAGCCAGAGAAGCCGCTGCTGAAGAGGCAGCAGGGACACTGGTCCGGAGCGGGGCACTAGATCCAGAATGGTGCTGTGTCCTCGAGGCCCGTAAGGAGGCTGACTCTCCCCTGTGCTCTTCAATTTGATTCAGTTCAGAAAGAACGAAGGACCTACAATGGAAGCAGGAAGGCATGATTCTCTCAGCTCCACACTTTAGAGAGGCCGCCTCCTCCACGGAAACGCCTCTTGGGACTCCATCGGTCTCGGCTGTCACGTTGGCTCAGAAGCTGCTCCGGAAGGAGGTAACAGCTCCTCCCCCTACAGGTACTCCTCCCCTCAATCTGAAGGTGCTAGCAGCAACAGGCCGGGCTCCTAGAGTAATCCGGTCCTTCCTCACCAACAAACCATCCCCCTGTCCTTTTGTGTGAACAACTATTTTACTTGGTAAGGATCTTCATTGCTGCAGGATTCACGCTACAACTGTCAACACAACTTACAGCAACTAGAAATGTCACTGCTTTACTGGTCAGCTTCTATTGAGAAGAAATGGTTCAGAATGATAAGTGCTTATGTGGGTCAGAAGGTAAGCAAGACAGCCCCTTCGATGAGGTATGGGGAGAAGGAGGTTGGAACTACTAAGACTATGTAAAGGCTGAGTGGCCAGGGGCAGAAAGATAGCAGAGAATGAGTCTCTGAAAGGACTCCTAATTGCCTGCGGTGTTGACACACAGTGTTTAAGACAGAAGGGTCAGTTCCTTTCAATCAATTTGGTAACTGCAGAGGATGAGGCTTGCCCATTCCAAACAGCATTAACATTAGATCTGGTTGGAGAAATGACATGGTTACTCATTTATTTAAACACGGTCATGTTCAGAGAAACAAAACAAGACTGAACACAATCGAGAGAAGACTCTCCTATTAGGGTAGCCCTGTGTAAGTGAGCTGCCCCTAGATACTTTAGTAGTTGGTTCTAAGCAAAAAGTATGATGCATAAGCATTATTTTGATAGTCATTTGGGAACCCTATAGCTTGGGCAAAGTGTTCTTTAGGCCAGGGTTTGAGGATGAATGAAAGGGCCGAGGCTTAAGGATATTAACATTGCCAGAAGAGTCTCTGGCAAGCCTCACGGGCACGGAGCTCCAGAGCAGCAGTGAAGAAGAGAATTCATGTGCGTTCCCCCTGCCAGTGCTGCCCTTGAGCAGCTCAGGCTCTGAAAGTCACATACAGGCCTTCTCTTCCGTGTCTTTTCAAAGGGTGCATATACGTTTGCTCCTTTCCTCTCCACCCGCTCCTCCCACTCTGAATCCTATGACCGTCTTACCCTCATTCTGTGGAGCTTTGTGGATAACAAAAGCAGACCCACAAATAACAGCTGAAGGTAAATGAGCTGACAAGGTGACAAACTCAGAATGCTCTCCAGTGAATCTAAGGGTTTCCTATTCCAAACCAGGGTTCCCTCCACAACTCAGAAAATGGATTTTGCAGAGCTATTTATTCATTCAAAAAATGAACTGTGTGCCTATGATGTTCCAGGCACTGAGAATCTAGTGGTGAAAAAAGCAAAGCTTTTACCCTCGTGACACTTATTTTCTAGTGAGGAAGAAAATACTGTTCCATAATATATTTTCATGTACTAAAAATCAAAGTGTTTGCAGAAAACCAAAGCAGGGTAAGGAACAGAGATCTAAAGAGGTAATATTTTGGCAAAGGCCTACATAAGGTGAGAGAGCGAGCTATGTATAAAGATCTGGGGATGAACATGTGGGCAGAAGGGAACACAAGCATGGAGGCCCTGAAGTCAGAAGGAACACCACGCCTGTTTAGAGAAGAGTAAGAATGCAGTGTAGCTAAAGTGAGCAATGGGGTGAGCGGCAGGTATGTGGGGAGGAAGACGCAAGTGGGAGCCATATCTTATATGACTTTACAAGTTCCCTTTCCCTCAGGTTACTCTGAAGCAAATTCCAGACATGACAGAACTCATACTGGAGCAATCTGAATGTATAAATTAGATTTGCACATTTTTGATCTTTGTATCCTAAAAGATCATCCTAGGATCTATGTGAAGAATGCAATGTGGGGAGGAGGGAGAGTAAATGAGGGTGGTGATGGGGGAAAGCAGGAAGATTCTTAGGGAGAAAGTATAGCTTGGACCAGGATGGTGAGATGGTGGTGGTGGTTAGAAGTCCTTGGATTTGATGTATATTGGGGGGCAAATCTGATAGGATTTGCTGATAAATTGGACACGGAGTATGAAGAAAAGAGAGATACTGAATACTGATATTGAGACATGATGATACCATTTACTGAGAAGGTGAAATCAAGTGCAGAAGCACACTGGAGAGGGAGGAGAGAACAAGAATTATGTTTTGAACCAAAGTAGCTGTAAGAACAAAGGTAGAGAATGTAAATAAGAAGGCCTTACTTCAAATGGGGCTAACTCTCACCACTTCCAGCTCTAGCTGGGATGCCATGGACAAGTCACTTACTCTCATCCAATCTGCTGATTATGTAATAGGAGGACAGCAAAACCATCTCTCAGTCTTGTTAGAATAAGGAAATGAGATGTCTACGCGCAACTTGTAAGTTGTAAAGGTGCTGAATCAAGGTCAATCTTGTTTCCTTCATTACTTCTCATAAATGTTTATTCATTCATCTTAAAAATTTTTTTTTGGTATTTATTTAAGTGAATAAATGAACCTCAAGTTGGAATATAATTATGTTCTTAACAAATACCATTATTAAAAGACTTTATATCATTCAATCCTGTTTTACTTGTTTAGTGCTTTATACTTTTGAAGAGCACAGAGCATCATTTCCATTTCTTACTTGCATTTCTTACATACTACCATTCCCACATATTATCTCACTTGTTCCTTAATACAGACAGAGTGGGCGCCACTGCCCCTAGATGACTGATGAGGAAACTGAGGGACAGAGAGTTCTACTGAAGGCCTGACATCTTGGTTTCATTGCCTACCTCTCTTGGCCTTTATTTTTCTTTAAGGATTTATTTATTTTGAAAGAGAGTGAGAGAGAGCATGAGTGGGAGGGACAGAGGGAAAGGAAGAGAGAATCTCCAGCAGACTCTGTGCTGAGCACGGAGCCCGACGCGGGGCTTAATCTCACAACGCTGAGATCATGACCTGAGTCAGACACTTAACCAACTGAGCCACCCGGGTGCCCCTCTCTTGGCCTTTAAATAAAAATACTGTGATCCTGGTGTATAATTCATTTGGCATTAGTGCTTGGTCAGATCAAGGAAATTTCTGAAATAGAATGCTGAGCACTTCTATAATCATTAGTGAAAAAAACCACAACTACCCTTGAAGGCAGCGTTTAACAGTTGGCAAAATACTCTTATATAAGTTATTTTCTTAGTTCCTCCAAACCTGTGATAAGCACATGATTGCTACTGGATGTAAGAAGCACTATCATGTGACAAAAGAATAGGCCTACTTTATACACTGTCTATGTCAGTGAACAAATAAACCAAAAATGACCTTGCTCTGCATTGTTTTGTATTTAGTAATGCTCCTTGTCATTGTCTGATTCCTTCCTTCCTTCCTTCCTTCAATCAATATTTAAGGGTCTGCTCCATACTAGGCAACGTGCTGGGTGCTTGGTATACATTGGTACCACAACATTCTGTTAAAAAGTGAAAGGAGTTACACTAAGATGAAAAGAACAAAAAACTTATTTATGATGGATATCTTATTTTTAATGAAATTATGGACATCCAAATTGTTCTTTTTTTTCATGTCAAAAATATATCCCAGTGGCCCTTTCTAGGTTTCTTTTCTTTTTCTCAGGAATGTTTATCAGCTTCAGTTATTTGTACCCCTGATAACTCTACTTCCAATTGTACTGGAAATAAATTATATCGATAATAACCGTTCAAAAGTCCCAGTTACTTGAAGTACACTAAGGGGGAGATTTCAGCCTGAAAGATGAGGAATGCTAATATATTGCCTTACATCTCTTAGACCCTCTTTCTGGGTGGCAAATTTTTAGCATCAGTTCTCAACATATAGTGGAGAATAAGTACATTCCTCCAGCTGAGGAACACTGCTGCTAGAGTATATTTCTGTGACAGGAGTTAAAAAGAGTCTTATAACCACTAAGTTTGGGAATGCTGGGCTAAACAAAGAGACAGGACTCATTATCACAAGGCTTCTCAAACTCTTCATTTTACCACGGTACTTGTGCAAATCCAAGAGGTGGGTCAGCCAGCACCATGTGCCACACTTACTGGACAATGGAACCCTTGTTTAGAAGGGTAACTCAACAATTCAAATAATTAGTGGTCAGTCTAATACAGTGTGGGAAGCCTCACGTTGGGGGATTTCCATTTATAACCGCATGTGATACGCATTTTTTTTAAAGCAGGTTGCTGATTCTTTAAGCTTGCAGAGAGTTGAGTAGACAAAACAGATGTATGCCCCTGAAATGTGGAGGAGAGACCAATCACTATGTGTAAACAAGGATTGTTTTCGGTTTTGACTTCTACTATAGCTCCAACAGCTAGCACTGCCTGGTACACGGCAGACACTCAGTAAAATCTGCTAAATAAATGGATAAAGGAATGAAACTTACAGAAAGGAAAGATGGTTATGTTGATTTCAGTATGAGTGGCCACACTGTTTTTCTGGCTTCAATGATTTCAATTTCCATATCCAGACTTCTAGACAGTGCTTAATTTATTTTCTTAGAACAAAAGACTGAGAATTATTCCAACAGCCTTTTGCATCATGACCCTGTACTAATCTAATAAGAGAAAGGTTACACTGCTCTTTGTTGATGAACAGCACATTAATGAGATCTCCTTGAAATAATCCCACCTCTATTATGCAGACAAAATTACATTTCCCAGCATAATTATTGTGTCCATCGAACTCCCAAATTTTGATATTAATTGTTTCACTTGCAAAAGCAACATCAACTTATTAGAGTTTGTTAAACCTCTGGAAAATTGAGGGGAAACTCATAGTTTTAAGTAGTGATTATCAACCTACACTTCTCTTTTATTCTATCTTCTGCATATTTTCCTCCCAGCCAGAAGGACAAGGCAAGTTTTATTTCCTATAATTGGTTTTAAGATGGAAACCAATGGGCTTCTTTAAAATGTGTTTTTAAATTATATACCACTTACAATTCTCGGTCCTTACTTGAGACTCTAGGATATAACCTCTTTGAGGACATGAACCTTGAATGTTTTATTGAAAACTATTCCTGGGACACCTGGGTGGCTCAGTGGGTCAAGCATCTGCCTTTGGCTCACGTCATGATCCCAGAGTCCTGGGATCGAGCCCCAGGTTGGGCTCTCTGCTCAGTGGGGAGCCTGCTTCTCCCTCTCCCTCTGCCTGCCACTCCTCCTGCTTGTGCTCTCTCTCTGTCAAATGAATAAATAAAATCTAAAAAAAAAAAAAAAAAGAAGAAGAAGAAGAAAGAAAACTGTATTCCTAGCACCAAAGATAATACCTGGAACGAAGAAGGTGCCCTGTAGATACTGCTCGATAAGTGCTGTTTCTCTTCCCAGAGACTCCTCACTTCTGTTGTAGTTGTTACTTAATCTCTACACCCAACGTGGGGCTCAAACTCACAACCCTGAGACCAAGAGTCACATGCCCCACTTACTGAGCCAGCCAGGAGACTGAGACTCAGTCACCCCTGAGATGTACCATTTTAAAGTAAAAATCTCTCTCTCTCCCTGACCCTCTCTTTCCCTTTCCACCCAACCTCATCTCTCTCTCTCTCTCTCTCTCTCTCTTTCTCTCTCTCTCTTGCGCGCGTGCACACACACACAAATACAGGGAAGTCTTGCTACACACTATTACATTTTTTCCCAATGAAAAATACACAAAGGGGCACCTAGGTAGCTCAGTCGTTAAGCATCTGCCTTCGGCTCAGGTCATGATTCCAGCATCCTGGGATCGAGCCCCGCGTCAGGCTCCCTGCTCGGCAGGAAGCCTACTTCTCCTTCTCCCACTCCCCCACTTGTGTTCCCACTCTCCCTGCTTGTGTTCCCACTCTTGCTGTCTCTCTGTCTGTCAAATAAGTAAATAAAATCTTTAAAAAAAAAAAAAAAGGAAAGAAAAATACACAAACATGGAAGTTTGGTTAAATTACATCATTAGGAGCACCTGGTTGGTTCGGTCGGAAGAACATGCAACTCTTGATCTTGGGGTTGTGAGTTTGAGCCCCACAGTGGGCACAGAGATTACTTAAAAAAAATATTCTTCATTAGAGGAGTTCTAAGCCTGCCCTATTTGCATGTAATGTCCCCAAGTCACCTCCTCTCCCAAGCCTTAACCCACCCTGAGCCACAGGACAAGTTAGGAAGGAACCATAATTCATACTTATTCACCTGATCAGCATTAGAAACATAGGCTTAATCTATGAGCTAGGAGTGTGTTATATCTCAGAAGCATGACAGGATATTCTCCATTATATCTCATTCATTAACTTCTATGTTGCAGCTTACCTTACTTCCACTAGAAAAAATATTATTTTCCTTTTTACTGTAAATTGTTTATATCTACTTAAGTCTGATTTTATTCTAGATTGGGACCATGACTTGCCTACAGAGTAATATAGGTTTTATTTTATAAATAGAAATCAATAGGACAATAGGATTCAGTACAGTGACTTATTAGCTCTGTGACCTTGAGCAAGGTACTGAATATATCAAGTCTGATATGAGAATAATGAACACCTTCGTGCTAGGCTGCTATAAGGATTAAATGAGATGGATAATCCATGTGGAATGCTTAGCTTACTTTCAATATTACAATCTCTGAGGGCTTATAGACTAACGGCCACAATGATTAAGTACCTCAACAAGTGCATTGTCTTTACAAGTCTTCCTTTTTACTCTCTAATAAGCCAGCCTCCCTCACTCCATCCACAGAAGCAGAAACTCGAAACAGGTATGCTTTCTCCCCAAGCATGAGTTCTTCCCGCAGAGTTTAGATAGCATTTCTGGATTGCTCCTGGCTGGGTGATATCATTTAGGGTAGTCATTGCTCTGCAATTCTATGGAACATTCTTTTTTCCTCATGTGGTTCCTCAAAGAGTCTTGGTTGGCTGGGGACTTGACCCTTCATTTCAGGTTATCAAAAATTCCTAACCAGAGGGGATGAGTGCTGAATTCTAGGGGCATGCTGGGCTGGAGCATCTGTGCCTGGCCTTTTCAACTATGCAGCTTGCTGGTAATTGCTAAGTTTTCCCTCCTGAAACAATTATCCCCCATTTGTCTCCCTGCCCCCACCCCACCCCCCAGTTAATTATCAGTTCTGGAATTAAACATGCTCGCCTCTCCTGCCGTTGCCATGACAACAGCTGGCCTGCACCTGCCACTGGGTGAACAGTGGCGCTTTTAGAAGAGGTGATGGCAGTTACTGGCTCCACAAAAGCCAGGGAGTAAACTCATGTTTACCTGTCTGGGGAGAGAAGTTCTGGTTCGTTCCACCTTAGGCATTTTCCTGGCAAGCTCCATCTCAAGTTCTGTCTCAGGCAAACTGCTTTTTGCCATTCAACAAAGAAAATGAAAAAACTTCCTGATAAAAATGCCACATCCCTGTTGGCTTGTCACTTATTCCTAGCCAAGATGTTGGAAGATATGAATCTTGCATCTCCTGAGAAAGGCAGTACAGTGCAGTGGTTGAAAGCACAGAATGTTAACCCTGACAGAGCTGGGTTCTAATCCTGGTGGACTCGCTTTCTGACTGTGTGACCATGGCTTAATCATATAACCTCTTGTAATACGAATTTCCTCATCTGTAAAAAGAACAGGAGAACTATAGCTCACACAGTGGTTTGAAGCTCTGAGGAATCTATGTAGGTCTAGGTCCTACATGCAGGCAGCACCACTGCGTCGGAGCAGCCGTAGAGTCAGGGCAGAGCCAGCAGCACGGTCAGCTCAGCGGTCCCGGTCTGAGGGGCGGCCCCTGTGCCGATGGGGTGCAACAGCACACTGCCCCGTCGCCTCTAGACCAAGAAGCGCCAAGCAGCCAGGGACAGCTGAGAAATGCTTCTCTCCTGACCTTCGCCACAACTCTCGCAGCTCCTCCTTCTCTGGGCTGTGTTCCTCGTGCTCAATCTCACTTTCCTTTAAATAGAATTGATGGAACCAGAGGGGAAGGAGACATGTACTCACCAAGGAAACAAAATGCTTTTCCGTTTTACAACCACACTGCAACCTACGGGGAGCAATTGGTAGTGGTACTAAGGGTGGGGGGGGAATGAGGCATTTATATAAGAAAGTGCTTTTCTTCCCTGAAACCCCTGCCTGTGGATAAGAAAGCATTTCTTTTATGAATGTACAACCACTCATGGTTAGGTCCCAGGTCCAAAGAAGCACAGACACATACATGAATACTGGTCCTTGGCAAAGACCTTACCATGTAGGCTACCCAAGTTTTATCTCAGCCTTTGGCCATATCTCTTAATGTTCTGAAGCTACCTTCCTGGAGTTCTAGTTTTTTGTTTTTAAATTTTATTTATTTATTTGACACAGAGAGAGAGAGACGGCGAGAGCAGGAACACAAGCAGGAGGAATGGGAAAGGGAGAAGCAGGCTCCCCGCTGAGCAGGGAGCCCGATGTGGGGCTCAATTCCAGGACTCTGAGATCATGACCTGAGTCGAAGACAGACGCTTAACGACTGAGCCACCCAGGCGCCCCTGGAGTTCTAGTTTTAAAGAAACCTACACTCGTTGACTCTAAACTTCACATCATCTTTAAAAGAGAAAACAAACAAACCAAAACACAGAAACACACCAGCTTCTGCTCCCAGCATCTGTTCCAGATGCCTGCGGCGGGTTTCTGGGCATAGTGGCAAACACAGTTCAGCCACATGGAGCTACAAAAAAAAATAAGGAAGGATCCTTGGAAGCTGTTGGGAAAATGGAATTATTGACCTCTTGCCTGCCACTCACTGGGAGGAAGTGAGAAGATGCTAGAGACTAGCAGGTTTCTCCTAAAATGACAAAGATACCACTAACAACAATTTTGCTGTGGCTGCCACAGTTGAGGGGCCATAAGCAATGACATCAAATTTAGTTATTTTAAAACACAGACTGGAGTTTTATGACTTCCTAAAACTGATTCTGTTTAGAGCCAGTCCAGAATGGCTATGAAGACAAACAAGGAAGAAGAGAACTCGGCTCCAGCCAGACTCTTCAGCACCAGATCTAACTCAGGGACAAATGTAACATTGATTTAATTCTTAAACTAGCTTTTAAAAAATACCTTTGGTCTTAAATCTATTTGGAAAATGTCCTCTTCTCTATTAATTTGGAAGGAACTAGATAACTACTTGCCAAGCCTGATTTTAAATTTGAGGGAGGCAGGAGCTGTCAAAATAGGGGTATAAGATACAAATCAAACAAACAATTTCACTCTTCAGCTACTTTAGCTCAGTTGCTTGTTTTTCCATCTAAAAAAAGAAACCCAGAAGGAGAACACTTTCAATGCTTCATAGCATATTTGTCCTTTTAATTGTAACAGGATGTGCTATTTTGATGGGGAAACTGAGGCACAAAGAAAGCAAACAATTCACCCACAACCAATCATGAAATGTGACTACAGGAACAGACCTGTCAGATTCAGGATTCCATCCGCTTCTTCTAAAGAAAGGACAAAGGGGTAGTACAAACCTTTTGGCACCTCAGCATAGCACGTGAGACCCTGCACAAGGTGGACTCACCCATCTTGCAGTCTCCTCTCCTGCCGCAGCCTGGCCATGCAGGGGCTCACCATTCCCCACACAGCACGGCGTTCTTTGAACTTTTAGGCATGCTGGTCTCTCTGCTTGGGTGCCCTTCCAGTTTCCAACTGGAAAAGCCTCCCCCTCCCCACTCTTCAGGGTCCAGCACAAATGCTCTTTTCTGATTCTCTACCTCTGCATTAGTTGTACCCTACTCTACCTCCGAAGCACTCATTCCAAAGAACTGTTATGATTAAGGGTCCACATGCTTGAGTCAGAGACGTGAGTTTGAACACTAGTTCTACCACTTTGTCGCTGTGCCACCTCATGCATACATAACCCCTCTGCAACTCTAGGTAATGTATTAACCACCTATTAGGACTGATACAAGAAATAAATGAGATAATATATGCAAATGTTTCAAGGAAAACCACAGCATGCAAAGTGATATTCAGGCACCTTCTATTGGGCCTTCTCTTTTCTTTTTTAGCATTACAAAGCCAGAGAAGGCAGGCAGATGTATGTTAGAAAACAGGCTGCTCCTAGCTAGCATTTCTAGTGTGAGACAGATGGAAGTAAACTAGAGGCACCTTGGCGGAATTTTCCAGCTGTGAATGGATTCTCTGGTTATATACCAAAATGCACAAAATAAAATAAAGTGACTATCACAGGTAAATTTCTGAAAAGTAATTACTTTAGCAAAGGAGGCTTGCTTTTATTATAGATAGGCGACATAATGCATAACATAGCTTCATCCTTTGTCTAGATGAGTAGAGGATAAACAATTGACATCAGCAAGGGAAAACAAAGTCAGCCCAGGTTCTGAAACAGGGAAATGTGATCAAGAGACTGTGTATGCTGAAGGCCAACTTAGATGTTGGAATCCCACTTCTGTATAATAAACAGCCCTGACATTTCCATTCCATGCCACAAGTATCGAAGTCATGTTCTTTGGCTTCTAGGTCTTCTGAAATGAAGACAATGCAAAAACCAAACCAGGAATTTGCAATCAGAGGACAAAAGACACTTAAGTGTATCACTGACTTAGTTCATTTTTATGTTTCCAAACTAAGTTGTAAAGAAGAGAAATGTCTTATCTAAGAACACATGGTTATTATTTGTGGGGGGGACTAGGTACTATTATTTGTAGTACCTAGTATACAGCCCAAGAAAATTTTTAAAGAAACAAAATTGGGAAGATTTTTAAAAAATCTACTAAATTACAGAATCACAGGCAGATTCCATCCACTCCACATGTGATATAAGACTATTCCTTCACACAATGTTAGCCCAAAAAACTGGGTGGGGAGCAGGGAAAAGAAAGCCTAGTGTTTACAGGGAAATAAAAACAGCCTACAAAGAGGCAACGAGGTTGAATGACTAGACCAAGGTC
The DNA here is from genome assembly GCA_028534135.1 of Potos flavus. Classification (NCBI taxonomy): domain Eukaryota; kingdom Metazoa; phylum Chordata; class Mammalia; order Carnivora; family Procyonidae; genus Potos; species Potos flavus. Next base: position 75,298,855 of record CM052884.1, on the reverse strand, counting down.
ACACAGTCAGTCTCAGGCAGACCAGGAATAGAAGGTAGGTCTGTTGATTCTCCTTCAGCTCCTACTCCTTCAGAACTCACTGCCTGTTTGATCACAGACTCAGCATGGGTCAGATTCACACTGATCTCAGCAGGAGCTTTCTGCCTGAATAAAAGCCAGCTCTGAAGATAAAAAATTCTACAGAAGTCCCAAATATGGTTGTTACTATCAAAAAGCCATTTTCCTCTAAGTTAAAAAAAAAAAAAAAAAGCACAGAAAATCTCAATAGCAAATCAAGATTTAATATTGATCTTGCTCCTTTTTCCTCTGAGCACAAGAGTTTCGGGGTCCTTCCCTCCCTGACTTCCTCCCACTATGAAACCGCTTTGAGGCAGCAGATCCTACTGCCACCCCCTCTCCTCGAATATATATTATTTCTCAGCAGGCTCCGGTAGGAGTTGAGGAGCCAATCTGTGAGGGAGTGAACACAAGATCTCCCATAATAGCACAGAGAAGACAGAAAATTGCTGCCAAAAGTGTAAATTGCTTTTTTTTTTTGCTTGGAAAAAAAAATCACTCTGGGCTTCAAAGACACCCTCTTAAAAGATGACTCCATGGTGGTTAATATCCCTGTTCTACACATTAGGATTTCTGTTCATCCGTGCCTTCCAAGAATCCCTGCCCTTTATGTCCCTGGAGCATGGATTGAAGAGTAAACCACCAGACACAGGGGCAACAGGCAGGGCATTCTGCAGGGTCAAAGGAAGGCTCGGCTGGCCACTCCCCAGGGAGTCTGAAAGTACTCCTGCTGCTGACTCTGAAAGGGCACTGTGTGAGGGTGAGATGGAAGAACTATCCCTTGATAATGACAGAGGCTAAGGAGAGGAGAGGTAGCCTGCAGAAAACAGAGGCCCTAGCAATTCAATGTCAAAGCAAGTAAGACCTCCCAGGTTAGAGGAATAAGAGCAAAGCAATCCTCTGAGGAGTTATGTGTGAATCCTCCTGGCTTTCCTTCAGGGTCACGGAGATAGAAATGTGCCGGCAGATAAGGGCAGGTAAAGGCAAATAGTCCAAACGGCGGTGGAGGGCATGAACCCTGAAGCCAGAGGAGATTCGAGTCCTAGCTCTGCTACTTACTGGCTCTGTGATCTAGGGCAAGTTAATCTTTCTGAGCATTAATTTCCTCATTTTACAAGTGGGATAATAACTACATCATAAGCTTTACATGAGGATTAAATGAGAAGAGATATAAAATACTATACATAGTAAACCTTCAATAAATGATAGCTATGATTATTATTATTAATTAGCAGGACAACCACACAATAAAATTCAGGGCCAGGAACAGACATGACCAACAGCACAATATTGGGATGCTTCACGTGAAATGGCTTGGGGAGTCAGAACCAAAAGGAGGAAAGAAGGCAGGGAGGCTGGTAGGAAGCTCTACTACGGAGAAATATGTATCCATAGCCCAGGGATTTATTTCCCTTTGTTCTTTCCTTTGTTCCTGTGGAGTGGCTGGAACCCAGGCTCCCTGGACTTCCGTGCAGACGGTGGACAAGTGGTTGAACGGAAAGAATGCCAGCAAGGGAGACACGGGTGTAAAAATCCAAGAGACCCGGACGCAGAGTCTCCTGATTCACTCTCTTCTATCCCCTGTGCAGGCACACCCACACTTCCCTTCTATCTCCCTTACACATCAAACTCTCATTCAATACCGTCAGCAATACAGAAGCCTCTGGAACAAAACTCTGTTTGGCTTATTGAGGTGGTAAAACGTTGTATCATAAATGAGAGAATTTCAGATCAAAGGCAATCTGCCCTGAAGTGTTAATTGGAATTAACTGAGCCAAATGGTAGTTCAACACAAACTGAATGGAACCAACAAATAGAAATTTAAAGTTTAAAAAGAAAATTTGACTGTTTTCTTCTTTCTGTCAAATTAGAACATGCTCTTCATTGTACCAAAGGGTTCATTATACCAAAAAAAGGTTCTGTCGTTGTACCAAAGGAGGGTTCTGTCAACTCCCAGTCCAACAGATTCCCTGCTGACATCCATGATAGCCTAGCTCGAAAGAGACAGCTTGACATCTTGGTTGCTAGTAAAGAAACCCTATGCTTCATGACTATCTTGTCAAAATGACATGAAGGTATCCGCAATTAAACTCTGAAACCAGTATCTTACACTAAATAGTATCTTTGAAGCAAGCTAATCTCTTCCTAAGGTCCCTGTATTCTTCTACTCAATGTGACTCTGACATGTAACCATGAAGACAAATGAGAGTGTGTTCATCCTAATCAGGTTCCTCTAAGCCACATTACATCTGCTAAGGTGTTTTCATTCTATTGGTTTTGTCTGAATGCTCTTTCTGGGGAAGAAGAAGGTCTAGGGCTCTGCCAGGCCTAGATTTGAAGGAGCTAGAGCTAGTCTAAAGAGTAGGAGAGATTGAGTGCCAAGGAGATAATTTAGAGTCTGTCGAAACCAAAGGTCTGTGCAAAATGGTAAAAACCTGGTCAATAACTAGAAAAGATGTGGATTTAGGCTCCCATCATCACTAACTAGTCTCCCACACTCTGGTGCTAATCTACTTCCAATTAAGTCAGGAAGGGGAGACTTCTAAAATACAAATCTACTCCAGTTAATTCCTGTTTACAATTTTTTCATGCTTTCCCATTGCCTGCAAGACAAAGCTCAAATACCTTAGAAGGCCTGTAAGGCCCTAAAAGATCTAGATTCTGTTTTCTTCCTTCACTCTCATCTAGAGCTTTTGCACAAGTTGTTCCCTCTACCCAGAAAAACCCTACCCCCTGCTCCTCCTTTGCCTGCCTTCTCATCTTTCAGAGCCCTGTTTATATATGACCTTTTCTGGTAAGTCTTCCCTTATCTTCCAAGACTGACTTAGGAGCCTTCCTAAAGCAGCCTAACTTAGTCATAGCACCTGTCCCACAGTACAAGGGCCTGGTGATATGCTTGTTTCTCCCACAGGGTAAGGAACAATGTCTGTCTTAGTTATTACTATATACCCAGTGAATAACATAGCGCCTGACACATAGTAGGTCATAAGAAGAGAAAGGGAGGGAGTGGAGGGAAGTAGAGAGGGAGGAAAGAAATGAACTGCAACTCAGGCGGAGCCTATTCCTGACAATGGCTGGAAGGTGAGTTTGAAGAAATTCCCTGAGGCTTTGCGGTTCTAAAGCAGGGTGCCTGTGGCTTTAGGCACAGTAGACATGGAGCTAGATCTAGGCTGAGAACCACAGTTCCCAGGGGAGAGATGCACCAGGAGATGCAGATGTGGGATAATGTTTGGCACCAAGAAACCGGTAGAGGGTGTGGAGACGGAGAAGGAAAAAAGAAGAAACTTTGTTAGTTTATAAATAAAACCAAAGAAGGACTGAATTTTGGTTCCAATAAGGTAACCTTGGACAATTCATGTACCTTCTTTCAATGAGAAATTTGAACTAGATAAGTGATTTTCAAACTGAGTTCTCTGGAACCCTAGGTTTCTTCAGAACACCCTCAGGGTCTATTGTACTGAAGAGAGAAGGTTCACCAATATATCTGGCCCCCAACTATAGCCAGAGAAAAACTTGGCATATTGGAGTTCTACTTAAAGCTCATTTGAAAAAAAAATGGAGGGGGGGGGCACGTCTGCTAAAACTAAAGCTTGAATAGCAGCGGCCTAAATGAACTCTCCGACACCTTCCAACCTGAACAGTCCTTGACCCTATGTGACACAGGACCCACCTGGACATGTTGTCTACTTTGTACAAATGCCCCTTGACTGTGTGGATGGCAAAGCTGCAGCACTTCCTAGAGCCTGCTCTCACTGAGCAGCATGACAGCAAAGGGAAGGAAACCAAACTCCAGGGTCCCCGCAAGGCTGAGGCAGTAATGAAATACACTTCCAAATTTCATGTGGTGATACAGAAGCAGAAAGGAGCATTTTTTTTTTTCCTAAACCAAGTTAGGAAACATAATTCCAATGACCCAGGAGTCACAGTATCAGTGTCTCCAGTCTGAGGCAAAGTTGTTATACTCAGGAACAAAGAATATTGGATCCAAAGCCCATTAAAAAAAGCAATCCAATTCCAATCAAGAAAGAACAATACAAAAGTTTATCTAGGCAGTCCACCTGATAGCCTAATTACCATTCAAATATAGTGCCTACTCTTCGTACCAAGGCATTCCGAAGTTACTGTCATTACACACTTTAAAGTCCACCTTTATCTGAAGGTTACTGGCAGGAAACGGCACAGATGGGGAGGGAGATGGGAGTCTTAGAAAATAAGATTTTCAAAGCCCAGGCTTAAGATGTTGATCCCTTTTCTGTGCTGTTCTTTGGTTGTCCATATTTCATGGGGCATTAAAAGGCCACAAATGTCACTCTACTTCAATTCTGAGAACAGACAAGCGGCAATAATGTGATCTTACCTGGGTCCTTCCTCGTCACCCTGAAAGAAACAGAAAGAAACAGCATTAGAAATCAACAGTGGTAGAGACAGATTTAGATTTCTTTCTTTTCCCTCTCCTCTTGCAACCTGAAAGCAAGGCTTGTGCATTTACTTTAACAGAGACAAACCAGCAGATGTCCAAGGGCTAAGACAAGGGCTAATATAACCCTATGCTCGAACTGCCCAGCAGAGATCAACTGGTAATTTGCCCTTGCAAGCAGATAAGTGAATGCACAGACCTAGGAGGCCTAAATAATAGCCTTGCCTTTTTATTTGTATAGCTGGCAGTATTTAGTTCTGAGCAAACTGAGAGCCCAAAATAGCTGCAGGTCTTAGGCAAAAGCTGACCAGCTCCAAAAGCATCAAGCTGTTTCCTTCAAAGACTCACTTCTGCCTTGGTCTAGCATTTTTCTCTCCAAACATGAACATAGCAACTCTAATATAGGGCACATTGTAGTAAAAAGGGCACTGAACTGGGACTCAGAAAATTGGGATTCTAATCCAAGCTCTATTATTTATTAGCTATGCGCCCTTGGGCAAGTTAATTAATTAATCTGAACGTTGGTCTTCTCCATTATAAAAGGGGAGCTCTGGCATTTGATGATCTACAACATCCTTCTGCCCAACACTGGCTTTTCGCTCGTTCTCATCCACTGTCTGCAAAAACAATGCGTGCAGGTTATCCGTGCAGGTACTGCATGCTCAGAACCTAACTTCACCAGTGACCAGAACAGAGTCCCTTCACTCTCTTATGATCACACAAAATTTTTCAAAGGATTCTGAAGCCTGTTCCAAGGGACTTCACTCCTCCTTTTGGTGATGGGGTATTTTACATCCTTCTTTTTAGCCTTTCAGGGTTGGTCTCAATAGAGAATGTATCTCCTAGCTGCTGATAACTCCCCAGAGCACTTAATCAATTTGATTGTTCTTATTGGTATAAAGAATGAACTCTAAAGTCAGATATTCTAGGTTCAAATCTTGACTCCATCACTCACTTGCTGTGTTACCCTGGTCATGTTATTTTGCCTCATTTGACTTTAATTTCCTACTTTGTAAAATGGGGGTAATAACTGTCCCTGTATCATAGGATGAAAGGAGGATTAAATGAATTAATACGTATAAACATCAAGCAGTGCCTAAGACACAGGATGCACTTAGTAGAGGTTATTATCACTATCTGTAACAATTCAGTATGATAAGCTACTACAGGTAAACACTAGGGGCAAAAGATAATGACCTAACCTAGGAACTCCCATTCAGGAGCAGGGAAAACACAGAAAGAGATAAAAAATGAATTACGTTAAGGGCTCTACCAAAGACATAAACAGAATGTTTGGAAGTCAGAAGGGAAGTGATAAACACAGCCTCTTCTGGAGAAGGGGGAAGGGAGGGCTTCCCAGAGAAGGTGACATTTATATTGGAACCTGAGAGATAAGCAGGTCCCAGGTTGGCAACAGAAGATGAGTGGGAAGGGCACTGGACTAGCAAGAGCAAATGCACAGCAATATTTTAAAAAAAAAAGTATGTAAAAGGAATTTTGAGTTTGATGATAGTAGAGAATGGGGATGTGTTTATGTGTGTCTCGGACAGGGGTTGTGGCGGAGATGGCAGTGGTGGGGGGTTGGAGGGTTGGTAGTGCGTTGAGGTAAAGGGGGATTGCCAGGGCACAAGCCTATAAGGACAGCCACAGCCAGAAAGGTGATTTAAGTCAGATTATACACTGGACATTGGATAAGGAGGGCATAGAGTAGACCATTCAGGATTTGCAGTACTGGTCAGGGTGATAATCATCCACACTCTAATGAGAGAGAAGTGGGGCGAGTAGTGGAAGGAGGGTATAGGGATGGTGGGAGCTTTCTTCGGATTTTGATCAACTGGCATGTCTTATGGGAACTATAATCTAGTAAGAAAAAATTCATATAATTTAAATTTAATATGAGTTACATAATTATCAGTGAATTAAACCTCAACACAAGTTTTCAATTATCTTTGGATACTCGAACATAATTGTCTAGGAGAATCTTATGGAAAAAAGTACCCAAACTTTCTCCCGTGATTTAGAGTGAGTCCTCACAACTGTATATCTTGGCACAGTGGTTAAGAGATGGACTTTCTGACTTACAGAAACATGGCTTCAAATTTACGTTCATCAATTCCAACAGTAAAGCTTTTGGTATTTGTCTTAACTTTTCCAAGGTCAGTTTCCTGATCTACACATGGAGATCCTAATTCCTACCTTACAACTGATAATAGGGTGGCAATACAGAGTAAAATAAATGAGAAAATATGTAAAACACTAAGCGAATGTCTGGTACACTATAAGTGTTCGACAAATGGTGCTCATTATTGTACTTTCCCTGAATTAATTAATAACATCTCTAGGGACAGTGAGGAAGGACAGAGAAGATGGGACACAAGACTGTGCTTTACATGCATCTATTTCTGCAACTTATAGATATGTGGCTGTTCAGAAGCAATAATCACTATCACAAAGCACGGGGGAAGACCAGGGTGAGAGTTTCACTGGTAAAGGAATGAATAAATGAATGAAAGAACACACACATACATTTCTATTGTTCTGAATAGGTCAGCAGACACTCAGAAAATTGATCTTCCTTGTAAAAGGTATGCATGCTATTCCCTCCTATTCTGAAAGCCTAAACTAATTCCTATCTATTCTTTTTTCTTTTTAAAGATTTTTATTTATTATTTGACAGAGCGAGAGGGAGCATAAGTGGGCAGAGCGGCAGGCAGAGGAAAAGGGAGAAGCAGGCTCTCCACTGAGGAGGGAGCCTGACGTGGGGCTTGATCCTAGGACCCTAGGTTCACGACCCAAGCCAAAGGCATCCACTCAACCGACTGGGCCATCCAGGCGCCCCCCATCTTTTTTCTTTTTCTTTTTTTTTTTCCTAAGATTTTTATTTATTTGATTCCTATTCATTCTTGAAGATCAAGCCTCACTTGGAAATTTTTTTCTCACTAACAGACTGAGTGGAGTAATCCTACTCTGTCCTCCACAATCATACTCCCGGGCTGTACTTAAAGCAGAAAACCAAGTGACAGTACCATACAGTGTCCCCCTCTTTGGATTTCAATCCCTTGAGAAGATAAACTGTGTATTGTTAATCTCTTTATTCACTACACCTTTATTCACTAAACCTCTTTATTCACTACACTTACACAGCACAAGGCACATAATTAATAATTATTCAAAAATGGAAAGGAGGGAAGGCAAGATATAAGTAGGACTTAAGATTGATTTCTACCCCGCATTACGAGTGAATCTTGGTTTCAGAGAATATTAGAACTGAAAGTTTGCTAAACACCAGCTTCTATTTAAATGACTTCTCAGGTTAAGCAATGTTCCCAAATCCCTCCATCAATTATCCTCAATGCCCTTGGCTGGTAGGCTACATTCTAGTACCTTACCACCTTGTTTCTACTTCCACCAGTGGAAATGTCTGTTCACCCACAACCAAATAATTTTGCTCTTAAGGCTGCTTAAATCAGTTGAGCTTGTAATTATGACAACATATTTTACTAAATAACAAAAAGTGAATGCAAGAGGGAACCACTGCTTCCATGCAAACAAAGCTGAATGCTTCCAAAGCATTCAATAAAGATGAGTTACTTAAAAACTGCTGTCAACTTTGATGCAGGTGAGACACATGCAAAATATTAGAAAAAAATAAAAGTATGAAAGTCTAGGATTCCACATTCAGCTTGCTTTGAATGTTATCCTGAAATTGGACCTTATAAACAGTGCAGTATGGTTGTGGTTTATGCCAGAAACATAACATTCCACTCCAAGCAGCAAACCCGTATTCTCAAAGGCCTTGAGTTAAAAATCAAAGAAATATACAGATACATATTTCAAGTTTAAAATAAATGTTTAGGGTATGAACGTTATCTTTTTTTTTTTTTTTTAGATTGATTGATTTGACAGAGAGAGAGACAGTGAGAGAGGGAATATAAGCAGGGGGAGTGGGAGAGGGAGAAGCGGGCTCTCTGCTGGCAGGGAGCCCAATGCGGGGCTCGATCCCAGGACCCTGGGATCATGACCTGAACCAAAGGCAGACGCTTAACGACTGAGCCACCCAGGCATCCCTGCACGTATCATTTTTAATGATTTGCTCATTTGAACTTCTCCTAAAAATTATCTCATGTAGTTCAGTACTCTTCTCTCAAAACTAGACAAAAGATGGGAAGTACTCATGACATGTAAATAAAAATAAAGACACTCCATTTTTTAGTACTTGATTTTGGCAAAGAAGTTTATAAAATTCAGGCAAAAAAATGAAAGACTGTCAAAACTGGTGATGAAAATATACACTGATGTAACTGTTCTGTAGACAGTTTACAAATATGTACGAGAGCCTAAGAAACGTCCATACTTTTGACTCAATAATTACTTACGATTTATAAACAAAGGCATGAACTATAATGTAATAAATGGCTGTAAGGAAGTTGGAAATAACTTAAAATAATGTAAAAGTTAAGTTTGCGTCATTGATTCAGGATTTAAACATTGTTTATGAACAATTTCTGGTAATATGAGAAAAAATTTAAATACAATGTTAAGAAAAAAACAGCATGAGGGGATGAAGATATTAACTAACCTTACTGTGGTAATCATTTTGTAGTATATGTGTGTATCAAAATCATCACACTGTACACCTTAAACTTACGTATATGCCTATTTCATCTCAATAAAGTTGGGAAAAAAACAAAACACATACCCAAAAAAGAAAAAAGAAGGAAAAAATACCCCAATGATAACCATCAATTTAGTGTGTTTGCTTTCTGCTCTGTCTATAAGTTTTTAACATTCCAAGATAAGTAAGAAGGAAGTAACGTTATTTAGTTATTCAAAGAGGAGAAAGACCACATCTCATTAGACCTGTGGGAATGGTATTGAAACTCCTCCTGTATTTTATAAGAGGACCCAAAAAGATTTATTAAGAACACATTTTTAAAAAGAAATGTCACCAGGAAACCTTGTAATCTCTGGACTTCTTCAACCAGAAGCTCTGCGATTCTACTTGGCCTAATCAAATTCATCTGTACTGAAGATTTCTTAAACACATTGTGTTAATGGACTAGTTTTAAAATGATTTTTATAAATCAAAGGCAAATAGCACTTCAACAGGTGGACTATTTACAATTTTTGTTTTTAACAGCTTCACTGAGGTATAATTTATAATACCATAAAATTACAGATTTTCAGTGTATATTCAATGACTTTAAATTTAGGGTTATGCAATTATTATCACAAACTTGCTTAAAAACTATATACGTATATGATACAAAATTATGATTATACTCTCCTTAATTTCATTAGCAGCATATGATTGTTTAAAATCATAACTGTGTTGCAGTGTTTATAACATATGTAGATTTTCTACTTGACAACTATAACATAAAAGGGCATAAAAAGAGTGTTAATTGGCTTATATAGTTTCAAGATATCTACAATTTTTTAAAGATTTTATTTATTTATTTGAGAGAGAGAGCAAGCGAGAGAGAGCACAAATAGGGTGAAGGGAGAAGTAGATTCCCCGATGAGTAGGAAGCCTGACATGAGACTCAACCCCAGGACTCCCAGATCATGAACTGAGCCGAAGGCAGACACTTAACTGACTGAGTCACCCAGGCACCCCTCAAGGTATCTACATTTTATGTGAAGTCGTACTGTATTAATTTCTAGTAGACAGAAAATTAAAGGATTTATATGTATATGTTACATATATTACAATACATATGTTATAATCCACATAGAAACCATTACAAAATAAGAACAAAGTAATAGAGCTAAAAGGCCAAAAAATATATTAAAATGGAATTCAAATAACTGTTTCAAAAGTCTAAAAGAAGGCAAGAAAAGACAAGAGGAATAGAAATAGAGGGACAAGCAGAAAACAAATTATAAAATGGCTGACCTAAATTTAACCATATTAATAACATTAAATGTTAATGGACTGCATACTTCAATTAAAAGGCAGAGATTATTAAAACAGAGAAAAGATTATAAGAACCCAGCCATACATTGCCTAGGAGACACACACTTTAACAATAAATAGACCAAAAACAAATTGATGGGAACACACTGTGAGAAGAGTAAGCATAAGACTAGATTGGCTCTACTAATGTCAGATAAAATAGACATGAAGATAAACAGTATTATCAGAGAAAAAGAGAGACTTTCATAATGATTAAAGGGTCAGTTCATCAGAAAGACATAACAATTGTAAGTATACATTTGCTTAAAAAGACTTTCAAGATATCTGAAGTTGATAGGATTAAAGGAGAGATAAGTAATTCCTTAATCATCCTTAGAAATTTAACACCTCTCAGCACTTGACAGAACTAGACACAGAAATCAGTAAAAACTTAAGTTATTTGAATACTTAATTGATATTTAATAGACACTACACTCCAAACTATAAAATAGGTGCACATATGCATTCACCAAGCTAGACCATATGCTGGGCCATAAAACAAATCTCAAAAAATGTTAAAAGCTTGAAACCATTCAAAACATGTTCTCTGATCACAATGGAAAAAATTTAAAATGAATAATAGTAAGACATGTAAGAAAATCCCTAGTATTTGGAAACTAAACAAGACATTCACAAATAATCAATGAGTAAAGAGAAAAAAATCTCAAAGTAAATGAATAGTATTTCAAACTGAATGATAGTGAAAAGAAAACATCGCCAAAGTTTAGGATTCAGCTAAAGCAGTGCTTACAGAGAAAAGTATAGCTTTGACAGCTGACATAAAAAAGTAGTAAAAGCAACCATCTACAAAGCTAGAAAAAAGAACAAGTAAACTCAAAATAAGCAGAAAAAAAGGAAGAGCACATATAAACGAAATGGAAAAGAATAAAATTAGCAAGTCAAAAAGTTCTTTAAGACTAACAAAATTAATAAAATGGTAATTAGACTGTCAAGGAGAAAAGAAAATCACAAATTATCAATATCAGAAATGAAAGATGGGTTATCATTCTAGATGCTACAATTAAAAAAAATCACAAGAAAACAGTATGAACAACTTTACACTAAAGAGTACAACTTAAATGAAACCAACAAACTCTTTGAAAATTACAACACAAATTTAAACAAATAACACAATTTAAATACAACACAAATTAAAATTTAAATAAAATAAAGATCAAACGAAATTTGAATAGCTCTATATTAAAGAAATTAAATTGGTTATCAAAAACCTTCACATAAAGAAACTCTAGGACAGATAAGATTTTGCTGGCAAATATTACCAAGTATTTAAGGGAGAAATAACACAAATTGTACATAAACTTTCAGAAAATAGGTGAGGAGGGAATACTTCTCAGCTTGTTTTCTGAAGCCAGCTAACCCTAATAACGAAGCCTGACAATGATGTTATAAAAATATAAAACTATAGATGAATGTCCTTTATTGAACACAGACCTAAAAATCTTTTTAAAAAATTAATGAATTGAGGGGCACCTGCGTGGCTCAGTCAGTTAAACACCTACCTTCGGCTCAGGTCATGATCCCAGGATCCTGGAATGGAGTGGGCTCCCTGCTCAGGGAGAGCTTCTCCCTCTCCTTCTCTCCTCCCCCGCCCCGCCTGTGCTCTGTCTCTTTGCTCTCTCTCAAATAAATAAAATCTTTTAAAAAATAATAATAAAATAAAAAATTAATGAATTGAACCCAGATTATACATAATGACAAAGTGGGAGTTTATCTCAAGAATGCAAGGTTGATTTAATATTGTAAAATTAACCAATATAATCAGCCATTACAATCAAATAATGAAAAAAACTCATGTAATCATTTCAATAGATATAGAGCAAATATCTTATATATACATTCAAATTTTTGTTCCCCATAGCCAATTGTGTCATTTCTCTCTGGCTACTTTGCTTTCAAGATTTTTTTCTTTGTCCTTCCTTTTCGCTACTTTGATTTTGATATGTCTAGGTATGGATTTCTTAGAATTTATCTTGCTTGGGTTCACTTAATTTCTTAAATCTCTAGGTTTATGTCTTTCAACCAAATTTTAGAAGTTTTGAGCCATTATTTCTTTTAAAAATTTCAATTTAAATTTAAATTCAATTTCAATTTAAAAAAAGAAATAAAACAAAATAAAATGAAAATAAAAATAAAAATTAGGATTAAAAAAAGAAGAAGAAAGCAGAACACATGTCCTGGATCAGGTTTGTGGATTGTGGTTCAAATATCAATTTAGTTTAAAAGATTCTGCAGTGCTATTCTGATCTGCCCCCCTCAGATGACAAAATTCCACGCTACCATCTCCACAGTGCTGGCTGGGGAGGAGGAGGGACACCAACTCATTACTATAGGACAAGAGTGGAAGATAAGGTTCTACCCACCGACCCAATTGGGGAGGTATATTGCTTAGTTAATGTAGGGATGGGAGGGAGGAGTTAGAGCTCCATCTACAGTCTCCAAAGGGGAGGATACTATTTCCTTCCTGACACTGCAGGGCAGGGGTAGAAGAAAGAGTTCAACCTTTAGGCTCCATGGGAGATAGGCACCACTGACTACTGAGAGGGGCAGGGATGATGACAGAAATCAGACATTTACCTAAAGGCTCCAGGGGAAAGGAATGAAAACTCATTACTGCAGAAGAAGACAAAAAAATTAGGTTTCCTGGGGCACCAGGGTGGCTCAGTTGTTAAGCGGCTGCCTTCGGCTCAGGTTATGATCCCAGAGTCCTGGGATCGAGCCCCGCATCGGGATACCTGCTCAGCAAAGAGCCTGCTGCTTCTCCCTCTCGCTCTGCCTGCTGCTCTGCCTACTTGTGCTTGCTCTCTCTCTGTCAAATAAATAAATAAAATCTTAAAAAAAAAAAAAATAGGTATCCACCCCATTGGCTCCACTACTGCAGTGCCAACTGGGGCTGGGAAGGGGTACAGCTTTATTAATGGTGTGTGTCTCCGGAATAGGCAGGATTGGTCAAAAGGTTTCTCTATAGCTGAACTGTCCTTTTCCTAGTTCTTTGGCTACAGAGAGCAGGCTTTTCTCGGAGATTTTCTTTCTGTCTGTGCTAATTATAGTTTCCAGTTTGCAGGGCACCCAGGCCAGGATATACAGAAAGCAAGAAAAATCCAAGGGAACTCACTGCCATGTAGTTTCTTAAATTCCAAGATCACTGGTCAGGACCATCTTTGCTCACTTTTGAGAGTCTTCTAAAGTAGGTGATTTAAATATTTTGTCCAGGGGCGCCTGGGTGGCTCAGTTGGTTAAGCATCTGACTTCAGCTCAGGTAATGATCTCAGGGTCCTGGGCTCGAACCCTGCGTTGGCTTCCAGGTCACCAGGGAGTCTGCTTCTCCCTCTCCCTCTGCCCCTTCTCCCACTCATGCTCTTTCTCTCATAAATAAAATCTTTTACAAATAAATAAATATTTTGTCCAGGAATTTTTGCTGTGATTAGTGGAAGTAATAAAGTAAAATATGTTTACTCCATCTTGTTCAGAATCAGAAGCTGCAATCCGATTTTAAATGCATTAAAAAATAAAAATGCATTGAAGAGTAGAAGGCTAGAAAGATGGCTATGTAAAAATCATGATTCAAGTATATTAAAATGTTAATGGTAGAATCTAGGTGGAAGTATATGGGTGTAATTTGTAAAATCTTTTCAACTTTGCTATATGTTCAAAAATTTTCGTAATAAAATGTTGGGGGGAAGAATCTTTCGGCCAAATTCGAAATGCAGGTGATTAAAAAAATCTGTAACATGCAAAAGGAAGAAAAGAATTCCTCTGCTGAGTGAAAGAGAGGTACTGGAGATCTGCTCTGATCAATAAGCTACCAGAGTAGCTGGAACAAGAGGCTGTTAGATGAGAACAGCTCTTTATAAAAGCTCTAGCCAGCTGAATGCTATATTTTGTTTTTAATAGCTTATTTTGTCCACAGCCTGGTCCTTAGGCCTTGCCAGTTTTGCATCCCTAGGGGTAATTCCATCAGAGTTAACAAGCATAGCGCAGTTGAGCAGCTGAAGTGCTTAGAGGGTGGTTAATACTGGGGAGGGACTAAATTCATTACTTAAAATGAAAATAAAAGAGAGGGGACTATCTCTCAAAAATAAATCTTTATTTTTGAAAAAAACAACCTAATCAACACACAGAATAAATGTGGGGTTCCGATTTGGGGGGAATTTGGGACAGAGTTATGCCACTGATGCCTTGAGTTAACTCTGGTTGAATTTTTTGTTTAAGACACAAAGTGACTACCTCCCCACTATAAAAGGTCTCAGGAGAGCACCTGGGTGGCTCAATCAGTTAAGCCTCTGCCTTTGGCTTGGGTCATATCCCAGGGTCCTGGGATCGAATCCCACATCAGGCTCCCCGCTCAGCGGGGAGTTTGCTTCTCCTTCTGTCCCTCCCCCCACGCGTGCTCTCTTGTGCTCTCTTTCCCACAAAGATAAATAAATGAAAAAAATCTTTAAAAAATCAAATCAAAGGTCTCAGGAATGCAAAGCTGTCTAGGGCACTGATTCTCTTCATTTTTTCCCACATATACAAATGGGATACTTGACATACTGCACATAGTAGGGAAAACACATAGGAATTGAGATAGGCCAGACTTCAATCTGAATCCTGGCTCCATTTTCTAACTAAATGACACTGGCTCAGCGTCTCTGTAGTTCTCTGCATCTCAATATCCCATCTATAAAACAGACATAATGAATGCTGATATAAGGGTTAAATGAAATGATGAATATAAAGTGCTCTCTTGACTATCTAGAAACTTATTTAAGCACATACTTTTTTAATTCTGTGGAGGATAAAATGAAAAGAACAAGACTTATTCTATTCTTTTCACACACTGATGAAAATTAATCAAGAACTTTGGATGAGTGAAGCAGATAACTGTCCAACGGTCTCTGACATTTTCTGTCAGGATGGCTCGGACAACACCTGTCTCCTGAATGATAACCTGGCTCTTCTGTTGGTTCATTTATTCTGTATTTATTCTGTATACCTAGGCTCTCCTGGGCCAAGGAAGACTGCTAGCTAAGCAGTAAGCTCAGTGAGTCAGTAGCAGTCCTGGGAAGTCCACAGGACTCCCCCTAGGTTTTCTTCTAGAAGGGCCTACCCTTCTGGCATAAGCCTGACCAGAATTTTCAACATAACACTATGAAACCTTATGAACAAAAGCTTCTCTCCAGTGGCTGAAATATAGGTTCTATAATATTTCTTTAAATGGCTATCTTAAATTTTACTTTAGAATTATATTCTAAATGCCTAAATATGTTGTTTGGTAAAATGCTTAAGACTTTTTTCGCCTGTTAGGAAATTAACAATGAATACAGATACATTTGTAGTGATTTAACATTTACCTTGTGTCTTTCATTCACACCTTTTTGATCCTTCCAGCGCCACATGCCTCCTTTAATCTAACAGTTATGCCCCCAATTTATGCAGTTGGCTCCATATAAAAACCAGGCTGAGGCACCTTTTCACTACTCACAGAATCAGTCCAAAGCCTTCATTCTGGCCTGCTTTATGCTCCACTTCCTGACATTCTCATTCACCCTGTTCTCATCCCTATGATGACTTTATTTATAGGCTCATTTCACAACTTGGAATCTGTCAATTGCCTTCTTCTCTGGCTCTAATTTCTGGCTTCCTGCCTTAACTGTGATTAGTATTTGCCCTACTGACTATACTCCTTTAAGTCATGGTAGACAAATATTTTGCCAGACCCAATTTCTGGGTGCAGGCCCTAGCAGCCAATATTTCCACACTGGTTTACACACCAGTCTAAACACCTATACCCTAAGCTTTCAATTCATTCGTGTTTAGGGACCACAAAAGAGAATTTCCAGAGCTAATAAACACAGGATTCAGTTCCTCCTATTTCTTCTGCTACTAAAAATTGTAGGCATTTTCCTTTACCTCTGCCTTTGGCTCAGCTGATTCATTAGAGGTATCAAGTTGTTCCTTGGCTTGGGCCATCTGAGTCATCAACCTGTCCATGTGGGACTGGATGTCTGCCAGTATCTCAGTCACATGAGCGGTGGCCATTGCTTCCTGGATGTCCACCAGATGAAGGGCCTTCTGCTCCTCATCAGCAATCACTTTCTGAACTTTCTTAAATTCCTGCTGTATGAACACCTTCATCTGGTCCCGGGTTACCTGCAAAACACAAACAAGTAAAAATAATAAGTTGGACTTACAAAGAAATGGTAGATAGAGCTGCTACCGCAAGTGCTAGGAAGCCCTGGCCAAAATATAAACCAACCATGGTTCCTACGTGGTCCTGAAATTTTGGGAATATCCTCTAAACAATGTTCCCATAATACTGTTGATGAATTTCTTAGTAATCCTTTTGCCTTTTTAGTCTTTAGGGAGTAATTCTTTATCCTTCCCTTTTTGCTCTTCCTTTTGTTCATTTTTACATCAGCAATACCTAATTACTTTTTAACAATAGGTGAGTGTAGATTGTAAAAAATGAAATTCCTCTTCTCTCTCCATCTGGATACCATTTTACTCTTTGGAGGGTAATTACTATTAACAGTTTGGTATGTATCCTTCCAGTCATTTTTCTTTCTAGCTATACACATATATGTATACAGACAATTATGTTGTTTTTTATATAAATAGGTCATAGTGAACATTAGGTTCTGGGTCTTGCTTTTCTATTTGAAATATGTTAATACATACAGATCAGCTTCATTCATTATATTATTTTTAATGTCTGAGGTAGATATATACAAACATGAATATTTATAAATATATAAATACAAAGATAAGACATATACATTAAATATTTCCCTTCTTAATGGAAATACAGGATATTTCCAAATTTTTGTTATTACAAACAACACAGTAATGAACATCCTTGGATATATCTCTTAATATTCGCATATGAGTTTTTTTAAGAGACTTTTGGAGTCGCTGAGTCAATTTATTACATACTCTAAAAATACTGGCTGATACAGCCAAACTGCCCTCCAAAAAAGATGTACCAATTACATTTCCACAACAATGTGTGAAAGCAGGCATTTCTTTATACGTTCACCAATATTAGATCATGCCAAGCCTTAAAATGTTTATTCTCTGATAAGTAAAAATATATTTTTGCTTTATTTTGTAGCAACCACTGAGCAGATCAAATAAAATATGGCTACAGGCTCTATCTGGCTGGGGCAGAAGGTAAACAAAGTGAGAAACTACCAAAATAAGAACTTCTAAACTCTGTATCTTACCAGTAACTACACTTACTGATGCTTCTTCCCAACTACATGCATTTTAGGAATATTTTCAAACAACTCTGTATGGTGAGTAACTATGGCAGGGTAAAGGGAAAAGGCAGAGCAGTGGACAAAAGGAGAAAGGCCAAGTGAGAATTTTAGAGCTGAAAGAGAAAGTAGCTGTCACTAAGGCAAATCCCTTTCTTTGACAGATAAGGGAAGAGCTGCAGCTGCAGGACACCTGTAGAAGACGCCACCAACCTGCCTGCTCCCAGGCTGGTACTCCATTTACTAGAACGGTCTCCGGGAAGGAAAGCCAAACTGGGAAAAGCTAAAAACGAGACTGAGGAAGAGAAAGTCTACAGAAGAGGGGACGATGGGGCCATTTTTAATTAGCCTCTTAAAAACTGAAAGAGCCTTGCGGCGCCTGGGTGGCTCAGTGGGTTAAGCCTCTGCCTTCGGCTCAGGTCATGATCTCAGGGTCCTGGGCATGATCTCAGGGTCCTGGGATCGAGCCCTGCATCGGGCTCTCTGCTCAGTGGGAAGCCTGCTTCCTCCTCTCTCTCTGCCTGCCTCTCTGCCTACTTGTGATCTCTCTCTCTGTCAAATAAGTAAATAAAATCTTAAAAAAAAAAAAAAAGACAAAACTGAAAGAGCCTTGATACTTTAAGCAGCTTTTGTAACACTGCCATAAGAACGTCCATACAAAATAAGGCCTGTAGGACACGTCTCTGTTCACACACCAAGCGACTAAGTGACATAAGCCCTCAGGAATTCATTATACTCTGCAGGTACTCTCCCTGGTGCGAAAGAAAAGGGGAGGGGAGTGTTAAATGTTATTAATGTCTCTGCAAATCTGTTATCAGATTGGGAACTGTGATTTGTGTTTATTTATGTAATTCCTTTTTATTTTTAGTGTGTTTATTTCAAGGCTGTTATGCTTTATGATGACCTTTTATGAATGGATCTCGAACTTTGAAATAAATTAGGTATTATAAAGACCTAAGACCTTCTCTTAGAGACCAAACCTAGGAAATTTTAGCTAAGAGATGAACTTTTCTGAATGCCTGAGAAAATCTCTTTAACAGTTGCAAGTGACTAAAAATGGTGAACACAATAAAAACTAACTCGTAACCTGTTTTACTAGCCCTCACATACAATTGTGGTTCAGGTCAGAAGCTGACATCAGTCAGGAAAGGTGTGGCCAGACTGCAGTAGGTGACTAAATCATGGGGCTTAAAAACAAACAAACAAAAAAAGCAAATTCTCTATTTCTCATTGTTTTACATAGGCTTTTCAACCTTTATTTTGTACAGTTTATCTTATACAGATCAGGCCACATATAAGAACTGAAGCCAGAATAATCTACTCTCCAAAACCCTTATCCTTTTCACCCCCCTTCTCTACTAATCAACAAAGAGATATTCTCCAACCTAGTTCAAAATGGTAAGAACAAATTTCTGGGTCATAGCTTCCATTCATATTCCGAGGCCAAAGGAGAGACTCCCTGGGGGACCTGGCATATAGTAGGTTGAGTACTCTGGAGAATGGACTCTTACCAATGGCAGGAGTGAAACAGCTTGCCAAACTCCCTTTCAGGCTTCATTTCACCTCCCTGCCACCAAAACTCCATTCTGCTACAAACTTCACAGTCCTCCAAGAGCAGGAGACCCTTTCTATCAGCCCCTGCTACCTGAGAGCCACTGACATCATTTCTGCATAGGTTTCTTAGAATTTCTTCTGCCTCTATCCTACAGCTCCTCAAAGGTGAGAGTGACAGTCTCATACTCCTGACTGTATTACATATAGTGTTAGTAAAAAGAAAATTCTACATTTGCAGAGAAGAGAAGGCTGGGTGTATCACAGAACAATAAAACTGGCGTTGGTAAGCTTTTTTAGAGCCATAGAACTTCACTTACCCTAAACAAAATCTTAATGTAGAACCCTAAAATACAACAGAACTGAAAGCAGAATTACTCTGGTTAAAAAATCTCCCTCTCCTCCTTGAAGTAATTGCTAGGGCACTGGTAGTGGTCTCCAGGAAAATCTCCCCTGCAATACCTGGGTCCTCTACACAAACAAAACCCTAATAGGAGTTTCCTCCCTTTGGTC
>CM052884.1:75251817-75278599 GCA_028534135.1 Potos flavus | reverse complement strand
ATGACTTTTTAAATACAATTCCAAAGGCACTATCCATGAAAGAAATACTTGATAAACTGGATTTCATTAAAATTAAAAACTTCTCTGTGAAAGACACAGCTAAAAGAATGAGAAGATAAGCCATAGACTTAGCCACAGATATATCTGCAAAAGATACATCTGATAAAGCACTGTTATGAAAATATACAAAGAACCCTTAAAATACAATAAAAAAACAAAGAATCCAATAAAAAATGGGCCAACAACCTGAACAGACATCTCACCAAAGATATACAGATGGCAAATAAGCACAGGAAGGATGTTCAACATCATTTGTCATTAGGGAAATGCAAATTAAAACAACAATGAAGTATCACTACACACTTACGAGAATGACCAAATTCCAAATACTGACAACACCAAATGCTGACAAGGATGTAGAGCGTGAAGAATTCTCATTCATTGCTGATGAGAATGCCAAATAGTATAGCCACTTTTAGAAGATAGTTAGGCAGTTTCTTACACAACTAAACATATTTTTACCATATGATCCAGCAATTAAGCCCTTTGGTATTTACCCAAAGGAGATGAAAACGTGTTGAAACGAAAACCTGCACATGGGTATTTATTCATAACCGCCCAAACCTGGAAGCAAGACATCCAAGATGTCTTGAAGTTAGGTGAACAGATGAATAAAATGTGATACATCTGCACAATGAAATATTACTCAACACTAAAAAGAAATGAGCTACCAAGCCATGAAAAGACATGAAGGAACCTTAAATGCATCTTACTAAATTAAAGAATTTAATACGAAAAGGCTACACATTGTATGATTCCAACTACATGACATTCTGGAAAGGCTATGAAGATAGCAAAAAGATCAGTAGACATCATAAGTCTAGGAGGAAGGAAAGATGAATATTTGAACACAAAGGATTTTTTAGGGCAGTGAAAATACTCTGTATGATACTATCATGGTAAATAACATATACATTTGTCCAAATCCACAGAATATACAACACCAAAAGTGAACCCTAGTGTAAACTATGGACTTTGGGTGATAATGAGGAGTCAATACAGGTTCATTGATTATAACAAACTTATCTACCACTCTGGTGTGAGATGTTGATAGTGGAAGGGCTAAGTGTGAGAAGGCAGGAAATATATGGGAACTCAGTATTTTTTTGCTCAAATCTGAATCTAAAACTGCTCTTAAAAAAGTCTATTAAATAAAAAGTTAACACAATTAAAGGAGAAAACTAAATAGCCCCTGAAATGGAGCCTAGAGAAGGTGGGCGAGGGGCATGTGGAGGTGGAGTGAGCATCCAAAGGGTCAGGTAGTTCTTCCACCAGAACCTTCATCACAAGCATGTCAACACTTTCATTCTTTGCCGTTCCAGTTAATACTAGACCCTTCCTTCCTAATGTGACTTCCCTTTTCTATAATAAATCAAAGGTTTTTTTAAGCCCTTTTCAACTTAAGCCCATTAAAATAATGGCTTCCATAAGAGCCGAGCAGTTAGCACACGCTGCTCCTGTCATTTGAAGGTTCTTCTATGGGAGCTTCAGTCATCCTGAGGCCCCTCAGAAGAGCGGATTTTAGTGTCTTGAAAAACTCTAAAAAAGATATAACTAGGTGATCCAAGGAGTGACCAAAATGTGAAGCCACTTACTTTCAAGAACTATCAGGCTCATCAATGAGAAATGGACATCTTACAGTACGGTAGAGGGACATCTGCTTCAGGACGTTATACAAGCACAGCGGCACTAACCCTCACGATACAGCTCATATAATAAAGCGGGAGACGGAGTTAGGAGCAATGCTGGGTGAAAAGAGAAGGCATGCCTAACTTTGGCCTGATTCCATTACTGGACATTCTCTTGTCCTTTAGTCCATGACAAAGTCAGGGCCTTATGAATAATGAGATGAAAATACAAAGAACTACCATGTGTAGGCAGTGTGCCAGGGGCTATTTCATATGTGTTTCTCATCTAACATTCAGGTAGGCAATGATATTTTCATTTTATATTGGGGAAACTGAAGCCCACAGTGATGAAGTCACCTGGCTAGTGTCATGCAGCAGGTAAGCTATGGAGCAAAGAGTCACCTCAGGTCAGCCCTGCTCCAGGTCAGTGCTCTGACAACCACTGCACAGAGCATCTTGCTACTGAAAAGGAAACTGAGCGCCTGAGAACCAGTATTAGACCACCGGAAAGCAACTCCACAGAGGAGAACCCTCAGGATGAGAAGTCAGAGGCCCTGAGTGTTAGTCAGTCCTGTCTTTTGGAACCAACCACCTATGTGACTTGGGGCAAATCACTGAATCTCTCAGAGCCTCAGACTCCTGAGCTACTAAAAATAAAGAGCCAGTTTTCTTTTTATCTCTAAAATGACACAACTGCATAAATTTTGCATTCTTGGAGCAATTAATTCACCAATCTGGATTTGTCTCTAATCACAATTGTTGCCAAAACAAGAGGGGCTTTGGGGGACTAGAAATCTGCCTTAGAAATTCTAAAGGTGACACAAAGTAAGTGTAAAGAATAAAATAACATTTTTCCTCTGACGATGCTGCTCTATCAAGCAATTACCCTTTCTCCTACCTTTAACCACCAAGCTTATTTAGAAGGTCACATAAAACCTGCTGTCATAAACACCAGTAAAGAGTCTACTAGTCACCAACTCTATTTAATCTCACTACTGACCTTTCTGTAGCATTTAGCACTACTGATGCCCCTCAGTCTTTAATTTCCTTCCAGGGTTTCTGTGACCCTGGACTTCTCTGGCTGTCTGTCTATCAGCTCCATCCCTACAATTTTACACACTCTCTCTAGGTGACTATGATTGAAAAAACTCCTCTAACCTGGGTTTTTTCAACCTCAGCACTGCGGATACTTGGAGCTGATAGCTTTTGGTGTAGGGGAAATGTCCTGTGCCTTGTGAAATACGCAGCAGGACCCCTGGCCTCTGCACAGGAGGTGACAGTCATCACCCCTCACCTCCAGACATTGTCACATGTCCTCTGGGGCCCAAACCACTTTCTCTCCACACCTTCCACCTAAGTAATTTCATCCCGCTTTTGTGATTCAACTCCTCCTTCCACAGAGATGGCTCCTACAACTGGATTTTTCTCCCCAGGCCTCCAGTCTCACAATTCCTTTTGATGTATGTCTCTGCCTGGATATGTTTCTATTACTCGAACCATTAAGGCTCAGACTGAGTCCTCTCCCACCTCCTCACTGGTATCATTGATGCCTTTTCTGAGAGCCCAGACAGCAGGTACTACCGTAAGCATTTCACATGTGTTACGTCAAATCATCATCACAACCATACCAAGTGGTGACAATTATTATTCTATCAATTTTACAAATGAAGAGACTGAGGTTCAGACGGGGTGAGAAACCTGCCCAAATTCATACACAGAGTAAGTGGCAGAGCTGGAATCGGCACCCACACAGTTTGACTACACAAGCTTCCTTTTAACCACAATATTATTCTTTCTGTGTCTTCCCTTCGGACCTTGTCCTATTCCCTGCCTTCCTTCTTAACAACATCGCAGTTTAGGAAATCATGCAGACTCTAAGTTCTGGAGGTAAGTGTTACTTTCTGCACCAGGAACAGGTCTCTTGACTTAGTATCTGGAGGAGAAATGACACCTTTGCTTGGGCTCTTGCACAAAATAGTGGTCAATATATTAAATGTCAGAAGCCATCCCATATCTGCCTCTCCACCACACTGGCTGAAGAAGTCTGCCCTTGTATCTATGAAAACCCTCTTCTTTGCATTCCCTTCCACTACTCTCCACCAAGTATCTCTACCTTGTCTCTAGACCCAAATGCTCCATTTTAGCTCCACCTGCCCCCTTGCCCCAGGGCCCTTTAGCCCACTCCCACTCTCACTCACACCTCTAATTTGCTGAATAAAACCCTAAGTCCCAAAGAGATTCCCGGTGTTCCCCCCATCTCCTCCTTGGTGTTTAGACCTTATCTTTGTCTTATATAGTCTTTGGTTTGGCTTGTACTTTCACTCATGTAGGAGCCCCATATTTCAGTCGGAATACTCCAGCCTTCCTCTATTTCTGCCAGAGTGCTTCTTCCTAAGACTATAAATGTTGGTCCTTGAGCCTAAGTACTCTTGTTCTTTAATGGCTTCATGCATATGATCCTGTAGTATGCTCCTTCTGAATCTCCTCCCTTTCGTGGTTTTCCCTCCCCAAATACAAATATGAATATACATGCACATGCGACAAGCTCGTGTGCACAAACACACACACACAGCACTGCAGGCTCAAGACTATGTTTCCTAAAGGCTTTGTATTGGAAAGATCCTAACAAACACTTGAATTGAAGCTGCTAGTCAGCTAGGAAGCAGAGAGCAACCGTGTGTCCCCAGCCATCTGAGAGAGACATAGTCACAGCAGACTGTGGACCAGCCCTCACTGTGAGAGATGGAGGTCTAGCCACTATGGTCGTGGCATCCCTGCCAAGCATCCCCTCCTCCCAGGGCTGCCTGTTCGTGCTGTCAGCTGCTATGACTCTATTGCCATGACAACTTGATGTGGAACCCAGTGTCGTGGCACTGAACTGGATACACCAGGGAAAAGTTCAACAGGAATGCGAGGCTCCCTTTGAATCGATACAACTGCTTACGCTCTAGATGCTTCTCTTCTTGCCTGACCCCAGGGTGGCAATAAAGAAAGCAATCACAGACTTCTGAGCACCACTCCTCCTGAGTGAACAGAAAAATACTTCTGGGTGACCCCCCTGTAGCAATGTGAAACTAGAAGAAGACACCAGAGACACCCAGGACCTGTAATAGGAAGAAGAGTGAGAACTTCTATTTCACCTTGTTTTCTTGGTTTTCTTCCATCTTAACCTGTGCATAAGCTAGAAAGACAGCTTTTGGTTCAGAAATTATCCTGTAGGAAGTGGGAGGTAGAACTGACACTGAAAGTTTCAGGGGCAACTAAACAGAAATTATACTATTTTTAAGCCTTTTAGATTTGAACATACAAAGCACGCCTATATTATCTGCTGAAGATTAAAGCAATTTTAATAAGAAACTTGCCCCTCCACCTTCATTCCACTTCTCTATCCAAACACTTCCCCTGCAAAGCCACAGCTATTTGTATACTATCGAAACCAAACAACTGCACACCACCAGGAACCCTCAGGAAAGGGCACTGAGATGTAGGTGTCAGTCTTCTTTGCTACAGCTGTCCAAATGGTAGACCTCGTGGAGTCTGTTGTGGTAGAGACAGAGGTGTGAGTACTGACTCTGCTAACTCAATGCTTCTGAAACTCAGAAAGGTGAAAACTTGATTTGTAAAACAGAGGTAATAATATCATTCTCACAGATATTTTTGTGAAGTTTACACAAAATAATACATAAAAAGAACTTAGTATTCTCTGGGCACATAGGAACACCAGCAGAACTATTCTGCTGGTCCAGATAACAGTAACCACGGCCATTTATTGTGTGCTTTTCACCTGGTACCCACTAAGCTTTCACAGATAAGAGTCCCCAATTAGTTTTCTTAGAGAAAGAAAGCCTACAACCTTGGGGGTGCAGATTTTAATTTCCCAAAGGAACACAGGAAGGACTTTCTCGGAGAACCGAGGCATGAAGACTAAGGATGTCAATCAGAGGCTCCCTGCCTCAGTCTCAGTAAATGGCCACAGGCTGTCAAGGAGCAATGTTTGCCTTTTCTAGTTTGATATAATCAGATGCAGTCTACTTCAATGATATCGAGGCAAAGCACAGAGTGCAGGAAGGCTAGCTCACATTCTGCCCCTCGGCTCCCACACATGGTCTGTAGGTATAGCCAGCTCCTCAACCTCCCAACCTGCTCCTACTATAGGTCTCTCTTCTGCAGACTACAACCTTATTACATCCGTGGAGCAGCTAGCGATCTGCTTACCTAAGAACCACAGGGCTTGTTAACTAACTACAGTTGCTAAAATACTTTTTGGGCCCCCAAAGGCCATGCTAAGCGTCCTCCATTATCGCTTTTCTTGTCTTTTTTTTTTTTTTTTTAAGATTTTATTTATTTATTGGAGAGAGAACATGAGTGGGGTTAGGGACAGAGGGAGAAGCAGGCTCTTTGCTGAGCAGGGAGCCCCATGCGGGGTTCCATCCCGGGATCGTGACCTGAAGCTGAAGGCAGACGCTTAATGGACTGAGCCATCCAGGCGCCCGATCCTCCATTATTTTTTTTTTATCTCCTCCTCAAAAGTTTCCGTTTTCAGGGTACTTAGTAATAAAAGTGTAATATGATTAGTCGTAGCTTATAGATGACACTAAAGGCTCAGACAAATCAACAGGGACAAGTAATAAGTACCAGAGGACTCAGGTCATCTGACTCCAACATCTGTGCTCTTCCACCATAGAAGTAAGAGAAAGCATGTCATATTCAATAGTTTTTTTTTCTCCTGAAAGTCTAAACAAACTCTCTATTGGCATACTATTCCCAACCCATCTTCCATAGGTAAAAGTTAGTAATCTCCTACAACTACTAACAATTCTATATAGCAATCATAGAAAGGTAATTTATTGGCATCATTAGCCTTAGACAAGTTATTAAATCTCTTCAATCTTTGCTTCTTGATCTGTAAAATGGATATTATAATGTCTAGCTAATCAGGTTGAGTTAGGAAGTAAAAAGCTATCAAAGACTCTATTTCACTGGCCACAGAAGTAAACAGAAGCCATTCAACAAAGCATAGTCATCAACTAAATCACCGGGTTGAATGGACATTCTCCACAGCTACAGATGGATTTTGTCCTTTGGCTAAATGCAGTCAGGGGAGACGTGATTCTCAAATTTTGCCTTTTATATACACACACAAGCATTTACGTACAGACCTGAGGTAGACTGAGAGTTCCACTCTGTAACTTTAGCCTTAAGTTATCAAAGAAAACATCCTTTTCCTTGAGCAGACCTGAGTTTTATTTCCTAGCTGAATGAGAGGTTAAACTAACAGGAAAAGGGGAAGAAGGGAGACAGGAGAGAAGGAGGCCCTTAAATTAAATGTCAAATACAATCCTCCACGGCAACATGAAGTGTGGCTGCTTTGGGGGAGTCCTGACAGCTCCACTCCCCTCTCCATGTTGGGCACGTAACAAGCCCTTTGAGTATATTATCAAGTCCCCTGTCAGTGCAGACAGGAGCTGGAGCAAGGGGAGAAGGACATCACAATGTGTTAATTTTATTAAGCCATTTAAAGCTCAATCCCTTGGCTTTCTAACAATGCTCCAGCACACCAGGCAGCTCAGAAACCATGCCTACCCTAATTTCAAAATGCCTAGAGCTGATTTGTACAGTACTTCAATTAAGAGCTCTGGTGCCCCAATAGAAAGAGGACGGCCAAAGGGTAAAGCTGCAGGAGAAGCAAGAAGGGGAAGTAGGAAGAGAACAAGAATCTCAGTGGTGTTTAAAGTGAGGACATATCTCCTAATGTGTCTCTTAAATGTGACACTTAATTTCTTTTGTGACTCTTAATTTTTTTTTCTTTTAATTTGGCACCAGGCAGTTTTGCTAACGAGAGAGTTCGCTCCGTAACAATAAACACAATTGCTTCTACGCATTGATTTCTTGTTTCTATTGGGAATATATGGACACACAGCTGCAAACTCCCAAGGCAGATATATTTGCCTTAACTTGAACGGGCAATGGAGCTACACTGAACCTGAGGCAAGGCAGCCACACAAGGCCCAGAGTCAGCAAGCCAGCCAAGCAGCAAGACCAAGGGGCTCCAACTCTGGAGATTAACTCAATTTATCTGAATGCTATTATCACTCAAAAGAGGAAGCAGTGGTCCTTTAAAGTGTCACTAATCCTGGGAAGTGTTAATTGATCAAAGTATAGAATCCAGTTGGTTTTTTTCCCCAAGACCTCGAATTATTCATTTATTATTTGACAGAGAGAGACATCGAGAGAATGAATACAAGCAGGGGGAGTGGGAGAGGGAAAAGGAGGCTTCCCACTGAGCCGGGAGCCCAATGCGGGGCTCGATCCCAGGACCCTGGGACCCTGGGATCACGACCTGAACCGAAGGCAGAAGTCCAACGACTGGGCCACCCAGGAACCCCCAAAATCTAGTTAGTTGTAAACTCATGGCTTCTTTTCTCTGCAAGGATCCGAAGGCCTCCTGAACTATGGGGGTGGGTTTGCTGTCCCCACGGACCCCTGGTCTCCTGCTGGAAGCAGGGGTGGATCTCAGGACTAGGAGAAAGCTAGCAGCATCCACCCTGGACAGGATGCTGTGCTAAGCACTTTAAATGGATTATTTCATTTAATCTTCCTAACGACCCTATGAAGTATGTACGACTATCCCCTCTTTCACAGCTGAAAAAAAATGAAAAACCTGACACCTAAAGAGATTAAGCCCAGGATCTGCCTGAGGTAGAATGGTGGTCAACACTGGAGCTACTCTGACCAGGTGCAGTCTGATCCAGAGCCCGCGTGGGCAGGAACTGTAGAATACTGCCTCTCCCTGACAGCTTAACGTCGGGTTTCTGGCCCTCATCCCTGCCTAGAAGAAAGGAGAAAGACAGACTATTCACGGATGAATGGAATTACTGGGTAATGTGGCCATTCTGTGTTTAACTTTCTGAGGAACTTTAAGTGAAGAGCTAACAAAAGTGATTCAGACGGAAATCTCTCACCCTCTCTCAGTAACTTTACTGAGATATAATTCCCATATCATATAATTCACCCATTTAAAGTGCACAATTCAGTGGTTTTTAGTATATTCAGAGTTGTGCAATCACCCCATGATCAGTTTGAACATTTTATTTTCATCACACCAAAAAGAAACTCCACGGCCCTTAGCAGAGCCCCATTTCTCCATATCCCTCAGCCCCAGGAAACGTGTCTATTTCCTACCTGTAGAACTCTGCCTATTCTGGACACGTCACACAAATGGAATCGCTCACTATGTGGTCTCCTGGGAGTGGCCTCTTCCACTGCGCACCATTTTCGAGGGTTAGCCTAACTGCAGCATGTATCCGCACTGCACTGCCTTCCCGCCAGAGAGGGTCCTGCTGTATGGACAGACCAGATTCTACTTATCCGGTCATCTGCAGGCTTGCTTCCGCCGTCTGGGTGGTATGAATAATGCTGCTATCAACATTGGGGTGCAGTTTTGGTGTGGACATGTTTTCATGACTCTTGGGTATATACCCAAAAATGGAATTGCTGGGTCACAAGGCAACTCTATGTTTAAACTTCTGAGGAACTGCCAGACTGTTTTCCTAAGTGACTGTACCACTTCCAATTTTTCCACATCCTTGCCAAATGGAAAACTTCTTTTTACTGAGAAAACTACAGAACTGTAGTCCAAAAACCATCAACCTGCTCTGGCTCTGCTCTTACTGCCTGAGTGACCTCGGGCAGGAATGCTTCCTCTCCGGGCACCTCAGTTTCCTTTGCCGTAAAGCGGGGGATGGGAGATGGCCTCAGACTTCCCACTGAGCCCTCCATGTATTCATTTAGTCCTATCCTGTGAGACACCCTCATGGGGGGGAGGGGCGGGCGGCGGGAATGCAGTCAAAGGGACAGCTTGGGGCTGACTGCATGACTGTGTGTCTGACTTGGCATTAACTAAATTTCCACTGTACCCGAATAATCTTAGACTGTGACTGGCATGTCTGGGGACAACAAACAAACTTCAGGGTGTGCTTATGCTATTAGGAAGAAAACAGAAGTGCCATATTGGGTAAAACTTCCATTTGGTAATAACAGCAGACTGGCCTTCAGGATTTTAGTTTTCCAAGCTGCAGTTCAAAGACGGAAGTGTATTCAAATGATAAAAATGTTTATAAGGGATGATGTCAGGTGAAAAAAGCAGGATACAAACTATGTATGCATGTCTATACACACAAAAATACATACAGTTATCTAATTGTATATATACTTGCACACACATAGAATAATAATTATCTAGAGAGAGAATACTAATTCTCTATTTGAAAGGCAAAGCACCATGATATTAACCAGTTTTCTCATTGGTGTATCTTAAAGTGTGATGAATCGATCATGTGCATCAGAATCATCGAGGCTGTATACTAAAAAAGCAGTCTCAGAACTACCAAATTAGATGTTCTGGGTGAGGCTCAAGAATCTGCATTTAAAAAAAGAGGTACTTATGTGGATGGAACTAGAAGTTATTATGCTAAGCGAAATAAGTCAGAGAAAGATAATTATCATATGATCTCACTCATAGGTGGAATTAAGAAACAAAACAGAGGATCTTAGGGGAAGGGAAGGAAAAATAAAATAAAACGAAATCAGAGAGGGAGACAAACCATAAGACACTTTTAACTATAAGAAACCAACTGAGGGTTGATGGAGGGGAGGTGGGTGGAGGGATGGGGTAACTGGGTGATGGGCATTAAGGAGGGCATGTGATGTAATGAGCACTGGGTACTATATACAACTGATGGATCACTGAACTCTACCTCTGAAACTAATAATACACCATATGTTAATTAATTGAATTTAAATAAGATTAAATTAAATTGAAAAAAGTACTCAAAGTTTACAAATGACTGCAGGTAGCAGATTTTTTTTCTTCTTCTATATACTTGTCTTTTCCACAATTTTCTAGAGACAGCATGTATTACTTTTATAATTGGGGGATGGGCAAAACGGGAAGTTGTTTCATTCTGTTTTGATAAAGGCAGGGGGATGGTGAAGGAGAGCAAAGAGCTTGTTTCTCCTCTTTCTACCGCCCAAGTGTCTACAGAGGATGAAAAGGGGCCACATATGCTCCTCGGTGGATTCCATGCCTCAGAGCCTAGCTCAGTCCTGAGACAGCGCAGGTACCTTCCCATCCGGTGTCCTCCATCACTAACGGGAAACTACCGAAGCACCAGCCTCAGTTCTTCATTTAGCCAATGCTAAATGCTCTGGGCTGTCACGGCTCTCTCCATCTCCCCATATTGTCTGCTGGAAAAGGCCATTCTCCAGTGCTGGGCCCTGGGATTGCGGGCTGCAGTATCCAGTAAAGGCAGGTAGGAGAATGTGAGGGAAAAAGAGTCAGTGAATAGTCATATTGCTAAGGAGGACAGCACATACCTCTATATTTACTCATCTATGGGTTCAACAATCGTGTGCAGGGGAAGAATGTGAAGTATGACACATATGAAGTCTTACTCTTGTGACTTACCAGCAAGCTCTTTAACCCCCCTAAACCTTGGATTGCTCCTCTATTAACCAGGACAAATAATATTTCTTTTCATAGCGTTACTGTACAAGATAATGCATATCTATTACCATGCATATCTATTACTATTACATCACCTAGTACCTACCAGGCTAGGGCTTGAGGGTACAGAGATAAAACACTATGCATGGCCTTCAGGATTACTACTTACAACTTCTTTTTTTTTTTTTTTTTAAAGATTTTGTTTATTTATTTGACAGAGATAGACACAGCGAGAGAGGGAACACAAGGAGGCGGAGTGGGAGAGGGAGAAGCAGGCTTCCCGCCGCGCAGGATGCTGGGATCAGGACCTGAACCAAAGGCAGACACTTAATGACTGAGCCACCCAGGCACCCCTACAACTTCTTTTTTTATGAAAAGTGTACAAATAGGTCAATAATTCTAATAACTTTCCAACCAAAGGAACACTTTTGAATGAATCAACTTGATAACTGAAGCAGCTCGATTCTCTGCTCAGTTGGCTGCATACACACCGCCCTAGTGAACGCTTCTGTCTTGGGGCAAGGCAAGGACCAGCATGAGGCCTGGCTTCACCCTGGTAAACAACAGGACACTAACAACAAGAATTCAAGTAGGTATTGCTTATATCCATTACTCTTTATACATGCAAAACCTATCATTTTTTTAATGAGTCTTTTTTTTAATTTTATTATTTTTTTTAAAGTTTTTTTTTAAGATTTTATGTATTTTGAGAGAGAGAGAGAGAAAGAAAACACAAGCAGGGGGAGGGGCAGAGGGAGAAGTCGACTCCCCGCTGAGTGGGGAGCCTGACACGGGGCTTGATTCCAGATCATGACATGAGCCAAAGGTACACGCTTAACTGACTGAGTTAACTGACTGAGCCACCCAGGCCAGGCACCCTGAAACCTATCATTTTAACAAGAGTTAACAAGAGTCTGATTAGCACAAGAGAGTGAAGGACTGGGCTATGTTCCACGTCAATGATATCAGCTACTAAAATGGACTGTACAGTTCTCTTGCAATTATAAAATGCTATGTAAATGCTAAATAAAAATAAAACAATTCTCAGATCTATTTAATTTCATGTTGTTAGACAATTCTCTGGTTTTAAACTTCAGTAAGAACACATTTAGAGACTGAATACAGAAAAAAAAAACCTGATATGTTTTAGGTAGTGTTAGTATGGCTAAGTCCCATGTTTAATCCCACTCCAATCTGAGAGAATAATGTAAGCCACTTGGCTTGAGTTTAAGGCACTTTTCTTGAGAATAACTTCTCGTAAGATTAGCATGATTTTGTGATACACAGCTGTGTTTCTAACTGTTTCAAGCACACCAGCCACAGGAAACAAGGAACAGCACATGTTAGATGGAAAGAAAAGCAATCAATACTAATAGAGAGAGTGGCTGTTATTAACCGCTTAATAAGACGTTTGTTGGATTGAGTTTAGCATGTTATGTTTTTGGTTCAATGCTTTCTGAGAGGCTGGGCAGGGGGAAGGAAGGGAAAAGAATC
The DNA here is from genome assembly GCA_028534135.1 of Potos flavus. Taxonomy (NCBI): domain Eukaryota; kingdom Metazoa; phylum Chordata; class Mammalia; order Carnivora; family Procyonidae; genus Potos; species Potos flavus. Next base: position 75,265,912 of record CM052884.1, on the reverse strand, counting down.
AATGTGTTTTCTGAGCTTCAGTTTCCTCTGGGTATACTATGAAAGATAACAACTCGCTTCACAGGAGAGTTGTAAAGAACTCAGAATACCTTCAATTTCTTAAAAATCCAGGGAATGGACATGGACATGCACACACATATACCTGATTAACTACATCTTTTAATTTCGCTAAAGTCTAGCATAAATATAAGAAACCTACAGACAAAAATCCTACTTTGTGCAATAAATGTTTCTGAAAAGTATTACTGAAAAAAATATGTTTGCAAACTGGATCATATCAAACACATTGGGATGCCTTAGTAAAGACTACTTTCAATTAAACAAACTAAAGATTGTTATTAAAAAATACTCTCTCCATTATATAGAAAGTTCTAGATCCCTGGAGATATGCATCCTTTAAAATGGGGCTCACCATAGCAACCTGCATATACACAACTTAATCTGGTCCTGTGCCTTATTTCCCAACCACCACTGGCTCTGTTCCTGTCCTCAGGCTCGCCCCTAGTGGCTGGCATCTGGTGTCCCCTGTTGTCCCTCTGGTTTTAGAACTCAACCCACTCCTGTTGCATGGCATGAGCCTTGATCATCCTCGTAAATCCTGGCTAGAACTCCTCTCACTCTCTTGGGCCTTGCTGTTTCTCTGCCAGACAGGGCGCTTTATAGGAACCCTGCCCTCTCAGGCAGCCTCAGGCTACCTCCCCTTCCTCTCCCCTACTCCTTTTAGACTTATTTACAAGGGCTCTTCTGATTATTTACTGAAAGGAATGAAAAAAAATCAAAACAAAAGAGAAAGAAAACCACCAGATCACCAGAGTCAGCATAGCCTCTAGTCACCCCAGAACCACTGAATCAGCAACTGTGGGGGTGGGCCCAGCACTCCGTAGTCTAGAAGTCCTCCAGGCGATTTTTTTTATGAACATTAAAGGTTAAGAACAACTGCTCTGGAAGAAAAAAGGGCATCTGACAAATATTTTGGACAAAATGAGGCTTCTCGGTAAGAAAAATTAAGTCTAATTAATGACACAGAAGAATGTCCAAATATTCTATGTAATATAACCATAGGTGCAGTAGAATTCTTGTAAAAAATCTCAGAAGTACACTTCCACATGGAAAAATGTCTAGAAGGTTACACACCAAATTGTTAATAGTGGTTAGCTTGGGGGAAATTCATTTGACTTTTCCTTTATGGATATCTGTATTTATTAATCTATAAGCATATATTATATGGTTAATCTAGTCATCTTCCACTTCTCTCTGACAAACTCAGAGGTAAAAATTAACTCAGTCCCCAGTAGATTTCAGTGTCTGGACTAATGAAGTTTTGTGATGCTTTAGGGAATTCTAGAGAAAGTGAGGCAGAGATAGTGCTCAGCGCTTCATGACTCAAATCAGTGCCTCTGTGAAAAGCTCCTGTGCCTGGAAATGACAGGTCATAAAGCCTGAGAGATTCTGCCCTTCTTAAATAGGCCAACTTAAAAAAGGGATGGTGGAGTTCTGAGGGAAAGCAGAACAGATTAAAAACTTCTCTTGAAAGACAACGATTTGTTGCAAAAATTATGTATATAGTGCCCCATTTTCCACCACCCCACTCCCCAGCCCCATTTGTGATCTGGCAGTCATTCTGCAATTACATTGGCCCTTCTCCAAGCTGGCTCCAGGCATAGCGAGTATATGCATATGGCAGACCAGAACGGGGTCTGAAAATAAAGGAGCCTGGTAGAAATAATCCAGGACAAGATAAAGAGAAGAAAAAAGAAGTGAGTGTGTATGCACATATCCAAGATCAAGTCTGGTCCAAAGAAATATCCTTTAGCTCATGAGGCACCACGGGAAAATCCTGAGGCTTCTACGAGCTGTTCTCATGGGACCATTCAATTTTTTCACCTCTGGCAAGTTTCCTATTAGAAGCACTCTATGCATTCATAAAGGATCCAGAAGCACTTTACCTGTATTATCATCATGCACAGAAGCCACTCAGTGTAATCTGTACATCCTCTTGCTCTTCACTGCCTATAAGCATATGGGTGGGGCAGAAACAGAAAATACAGTTGTCTCCTTCAGGATAACTGTTGCCTCAGAAACCAGAAAAACTCGGTAAACAAAAAAAAAGCTTTCAGTAATCCTTAATAATTAACTAGTTCATCTTCACTAAAGGAAAACTACTTATACCAGGGGTCTTTCTACTTTGAGCTAAGAAAATTGGTAAAGGTTACATCAATTTTTTTCTATCAAGATACTCTCTATCTCTGGAGTTCTAACTACACCAGAAGACAAGAGATATTACCAATGTCCCAATACTTTCAATGCTGTACGAAGAGAAAGTTATTTTGTACACTGGAGACTGAAGCCACCTTTTGTAACACCTGTCATTGTGGCTCTGCCTCGATAGTGTTTCAGATTAGAAAATTAGGGCACGAGGTGATTAGATGGTAGAAAGGAGATGAACCCCACTGCCTGGTCGGCACCGTGGCATAAGAGAAATGTCTCTGGACTCCACAGGCACTGGAGTCAATGTGAATCCCAGCTCTAATTTTTACTAGATTCAGGGCAAATGGCCCTACCTCTCTAAGCCTCAGTGTTCTTATCAATAAAATGGGAATAATAAGCTACTCTACCAGGTTGTTACAAAAATCACAAGTATGTAAGAGCAGAGGGGGAAAAAGAAGTTAGTGGGCAGAAAGTTTCAGTTTAGAATGACTGAAGAAGTTCTAGAGATGGATGGTGGTGGTGATGATGGCTGGACAACAATGCAAGTACTTAACACCACTGAACTATACACTTAAAAATGGTTACAGTGGTAAATTTCATTATGTATATTTTACCACAATTTTTTAAAAAGATATGTAAGGCTCCTAGCACAGTGTCTGGCTCTTTCAGTGGATATTCAAGAAATGCTAGTCTTTTCCCCATATAAAGAACTTTAAATTAAAAAAAAGGGGGTGGGGATACAAAATGTCAAACAAAATTGTGCTCCTTCCCCTATCTGATTGGAGAGGCTTTGACTCTCAGGCAGAGCCAGCTGGGACCAATACCCAGTAGTGCTACAGGAAGTCTCTGGGCAGGAGAAGGGAGGCTGTGTTATGTTCAGATCCCAGCCCACCCCCCACCTCGGTATGGAGTCTCCCAGAATATCAATCTTATAGCTCCCAACATATTGTGAGGAAAGCCGGGAAGCTGAAACCATTTCCCAGACCACACTCCAGGTCATGAGGACAAAAACATTCACGGTGGCCGCTGGTTCCTGTAAGTAGGAGAGAGACAAGACACTAGTGCTGAGCACCAACTGAATGGGTCTGGAGCCTATTCCAGACCCTAGTATTAAGATGATCGGTACCTTGGATGCCTTTGACTAAGTTTAATGGACACAGAGGACGGCAGTCTCAAAGGCCCATTAAAGGAAGATTAAAAATGCACTTGTCTGCAGTTCAGGGAAAACAATTAATGATTATACATTGTAAGTCATAGAGAAGGGAAAAAACAGATGACTTATCTCCAGGCATATTACAACATTGCTTCTGACAGGCAGGCTTAATTAGATCTCGATGCTATGTTCAGATAGATGATCATTAACATCCCTCAAACTTAGCTCAAGGAGAATGAAATACAATACCCAATCAATTCCAAAACAATACTTACCTTAGGATCTGAGCTCTTGAACTTCAACCTTTCCACCAACTCTATCATAGCCGCCTTCAGTCCGCCTGAGTCTTTGCTCTGAAAGAAAGAAAAGTCAGGGATCATTAGACAGCATTTTGTTGCTCTCTCAAACACAAACAGCATTTCATGGACAATGAAATGGAAAGCAATTTATTCTTCTTATTAGCCAAAAGAACAAATTGACTAAGGAAAGCTGCACTGCCCCTCTTCCTCTCTATATTGGACAAAGAGGGCTGGGACATAAATTGCCCAGTGACCCGAGAGAACTACTGGAATGAAAATTAAATGCAATTTGCACAGGCTGACTCACTGCTTCATCTTAGGGTTCAACTGTGCCGCTGTTCACTGAGAGCCGAGGCTCTGAAAAGAGATTTTGATCTAGGATGTCCATTTTATGACCTAGTGATTTTTAACTTAAGCTTCTACATATAAAATACAGAAGTATGCAGTATTAAATATTCTTATGGAAATAAAAACAAAGAAAATGCCCCAAGATTTAATTGGAAATGGTATTACAGTGTACTGGTTGAGTACAGGTTTTTGAGTCAGACATATAAGGTTTCAAATTTGGGGTCTGTCATTAACTAGTGGACTAACCTCAGGTAAATTATGACTTTCTCAAAACCTCCTGCCCCTTCTATAAAATTTGAATAATAAACAGGGTTATTTTGAGGCTTAACTGGAACAGTGTCAAGGTATTGCCCAGTATGTAACACATAGTAAGTGCTCAACAAATGTCTCCTATTATTATTACTGCATTACAACGATTTATTTTTTTAAGATTTATGTATTTGAAACAGACAGCGCGCATGTGCGCACAAGCAGGAGGAGAAGCCGAGGGAGAGGGAGAAGCAGACTCCCCACCAAGCAGGGAGCCCAATGCGGGGTCAATCCCAGGATTCTGGGATCATGACGTGAGCCGAAGAAAGCAGACACTTAACCAACTGAGCCACCCAGGTGCCCTGCATTATAACGATTTAGAGTAGCACAGTCCAAGAGAAATGTAAGCCACAAATGCAAGCCACATACGTAATTTTAAGTTTTCCAGTAGCCACAAAAATAAAGTGAAATTAATTCTAATAGATTTTACTTAACTCAGTATATCCAAAATATTATCTCTGCAACATGTGATTTCAACATATTAGATACATTTTTTCATAGTAAGTCTTTGAAATTCAGTATGTGTTTCACATATACACTATACAATTAGACAAACCACATTTCAAGTCCTCCAAAACTATATACAGCTAGTAACTACTGTACTGGTCAACAGAGATTTAGAGAATACACTCTAGAGCCACACAGCCTGGATTCAAGTCCCAACTCTACCTCTAGTCACGTGACCTTAGGCAAGTCACTTAACCTCTCTATGCTTCTATTTCTTTATCTGTAATATGAAGCTAATAACAGTACTTACTTTACAGTGTTATGGTAAGATTAAGTGAACTAATATAGGTAAAGGTGCTCAGAAAGGACCTGGAGCATGGTAAATGCAACAGATTCCTGAGACATTATTATTGTCTATCTGCCTCACAGTGTTTTAAACTCCTAAGTGTAAGAACTACAGCTTCTATCTCTGTATCTGTGCCCAGCACAGGGTTTGAAAAAGTTTGCTCAACAAATGAATGAATGAATATGCAATCTTAAGACATGAATGACCTAATTATAATACATGTGTAGCACACTCCAAAATCACATAAATTAGTTTATTTTCTTATCTCAACTCCTGTGTAGGATCAGGTAGGATCATCATCTGCATCTTACCAATGATGATAAGGAAGCATGAAGAAGTAAAACGACTGACATTTTTTATGGGGGAAGGGATAATCAAGAGGTACAATATAAACAAACACTACAAATATGTGTTACTCAAAATTGGTCTCAGAATCAGTAATATTTTCTAAATTTGCAGAACCAATTCCAATTCCTCTAAAACAGGAAATTCTTACTAAGACCCCCTTATGTAGATTAAAAAAGACTAAAGGCTCAGTCTTGTTTTCCCTCTAACTCCCTTTCTCTCCCAAGTCTATCCAGCAAAAGCCTGGTGTAACATGACTAGATGGGTGTCTGCTTTAGATATGCTCTCCAAACACAGCATAGTTGACATTCCCATTCTAGCTGGGGTTCTAAATTTTAATAATTTGTAGTTTTAAAATGATGGTTTACAACTCTCCAAATTTCATCACCAATTTAAATCTTTAATCTCTGTGAGCTCATAGCAGACAGCTGGGAAAAAGAATCCGGAGGTCACATACCAGAGAGTGGGTGAGACCTGAAGTACCTAAAAAAGGGTTAAGTTCCAGACACAATCCTGCTTTTATGAGATGATCAGACAATAAAGCCTGTCTGGTGATATCATTTCTGTAACCTGCTTCTCATTGGCTGAACAAGCAGGTCACTTGTCCCTGGAAAGCTCTCTTCCCCCACATCCCAGCTGCCAGCGCCCATTTTAAGCTCTTCAGCAAGAGCCCTGATACATTATGACTTCCCCCCTGGGTCTAGAGAACAGAAAAGAATGCACCAAAAATGTGCCTTAAAACATTCAGAAAAGAAACAGAACGATGAAGGCATCCCTCAGAAGCAGACAGCACGTTTGCAGGCAGATGTGCCTTGTGCGGAGAGATAAGGGAAACCTTAGCCTTCTTTCACAAAAATACAGTGTGTCAGCAGAATCCTCCCTCCTTTTCACCAAGCATCAGCAGCACTGCCTACCCAGGGGAGAGACAGAGGAAGATGCACTGATATTCTCCCTTCAGGAAACTCACCCATTCCAACCCCCACCCCTGCTTTGAGAATTATTCTAAAAGATTAACTGGGGTCTATACTAAAACAGCTATACTCAGTTTCTAAATGGGTGGTGAAGAAATGTTCTCGGTGGCTTTTTTTTTTTTTTTTACTCATAAAATAAGTAGATGGTCAGAAAGGAGAGGCTCCACTGGGCAGACCTGCCTCCAACAGCTGCAGGGCTGGAGCAAAAGTATTAAGCGAAGACCCTGGCCCCAAATTCACCTCCTTTTTTTCCCCACACACTTTCTGCACCTTAAGAAGCCTTGTATACAGATGTTCAAGCTAGTACACCCAAGCTGTGGGTGTACTAAGCACTCACCCTTGGCCAGACCTGGGACCTAGTAATGCACACATCAGGGGGAGAGTCTTGATCCATCTTTGGGAGGACAGACTCAGAAAAAGGCTCTGCAGGCCTCAAAAGTATGTTCAAGACATGTCAGGTAAGTCTTGGGTCCTGGGTACTTGGAGAGTGGTTAAGACGGGGATGGGCACAGCTCTCTAAAGTATGCAGCACAGGGTAGGGGCGCAGAGTTATCTAGGTCTAAGGTGGTATCTGAGTTTGAGTGTCCCCAGAGCAAAGGGTGGTTATCATTTTTAGTGAATTATCTGTCCAAAAAGGGCAGTCATCAGTCAAAAGGGAATAACCAGGATCAGAAATTACACCCTCATACTTCCCTATTGTGGTGGAATAGAACAATTGCGTCTGAAACCTGTGTCCTAATTGAGAGGTGGATCACGACAGTAACAAAGTGCGGCTAAATTCTAACCTTACAGACATTTGGTTCCATAAATGTCCAGGTTCCACTGTGTCAGCCCTTGTGGCCGGCACTATGGGTGGTGAAGTCAGTCTCCTGATACTGCCCTTCTCCACCTCCATCCCACCCAATATCTTCCAAGAACACAGGAGTTCAATGTGAACATATCTTGTTTACACACCTCTTTCCTGCCCTGAAAGAGTGTAGAATAAAAAGAAACAAGTGCTATGTTGTGACACCCACCTCTCAGAGGTTGATTAATCTGTGAAGATGTAGCATGCTTCACAAAAGCCAACTCCTAGGGACAAGTCATAACAAAGCCAAAGAAAAGACAAAATGCCTTACACTTGGAAGTTATTCTTTATTCTCCAAAGCACTTTTATATGCTCTTTCACTGGCATTTCCGGATAAACCTAAAAACTAGGATATTCACACTTTACAGCTGAGAAAATGGCTCATGGAAATCAAATGAGGAACCTAAAACTCACAGGGCTCATCCACTGTCATTAGCAATTCACGATTACACAGTAACTAAGAGGTGGTGTGTTCTCACTTTACCATGGTCAAAAATGGTTCTCTGGAAATCAAATGATGCCCCCCAAATCACAAAGCTAGTCAGTCAGGATCAAAACCAGGATCAGAATGATCCAAATGAAAAATATTTACAATATATACAACAGAAGTGGATATTGTCAACAATACATAAGGAAATACAAAAGGGATTCTTATAAATAAGAAAAAGTCAAATAAGCCCAAAAGAAATCCAAACAAAGGATATGAACATAATAGAAATGCAGAATGGCGGGGTGCCTGGGTGGCTCAGTGGGTTAAAGCCTCTGCCTTCGGCTCAGGTCATGATCTCAGGGTCCTGGGATCAAGCCCCGCATCGGGCTCTCTGCTCAGCAGGGAGCCGGCTTCCCTCTCTCTCTGCCTGCCTCTCTGCCTGCTTGTGATCTCTCTCCTCTCTGTCAAATAAATAAATAAAATCTTTAAAAAAAAAAAAAAAAAGAAATGCAGAATGGCTAATATACATACTAAAAGATATAAAAAAATGCTCGAACTTACAAGCAATTAAGATATTTCTTATCTGTCATGTCGAAAAAAAAGTTCTGATCTGATATCAAGTGATGAAGGGCTTCTAGGGACTTCCATATGTTGCTGATACAAAATGATGAAGCTACTTTGAAATCACATACCTGGCCAGTCCATTTCTCTCTGTATCCCCCGAAGAAAACCTAGCTCCTGTGTCAAGGAGGCATGCACGGAAATATTTTTTGGTAGCACTGTTTGTAGTACTGAACAAACTGGAAACATTCTAAACATCCATTAACAGTGGGTGGCTAAATAAGCTCTGGAATTAATGAAGCGTGGAATATAACACTGCAAAGAAAAAGAATGAAGTAGATCTGTTTTGTGCCTGTATACAAGGCCAGACATAATGATTTTTTTGAACTTGCAAAAGGATATATACTATAAACATCATTTATTAAAAAACAAAAAACCTGTTACTCTCCATGAGTGCTATATATGTATGTAAAAGACCTGAAAGAAATGATTGGAGGGACTGGTATCGCAGACAGTAGTAGGAAGAGTCTTAGACTTAGCCAAAGGTAGTCCTACTGTCTAAGATTTAGAACACATAAAGGTGGGAGTGAGCAAGGGAGGGCAGACCTACAGCTTCTACAGCGCCGCTCTTCGTGAGTTTGCTTAAATAAATACTGGGGCATTGTTCCCTTTACACTGCAAAATTATGAACCAGCAGGTACAAGAGAAGGTTCTTTACCTGGTGTTTATGTACAGATTTCAGGGAGCTTAAAACCCCTAAAACTGTATACAAAATTTGGAACGTACATGCACTTTTCTAGGGAAAGGGACATTAATTTTCCTCAAAGTAGCAAAAAAGTTTAACTTTCCATGTTAAGACAACTGCATACAGAGAAAAAAGACCCAGGCTCTATTCCTACTTCTGCCACTACCCACATGAGCCTGGAAAAGTCATTTTATATCTTTGGATTTCTATTTCTCAATCTGTGAAGAAAGAAAATGGACCAAATCGAAATCTACAAATTTGTAGCCTGCAGCCTACAGAATTTTTTTTTTTTTTTTTTACTTTTAGAGTGTTATCCCATAGAGCATACTGGGAATTTTAAATTAGTTGCCAGCATTTAAAAATCAGGAGATACGACCTAACAAAAAAGATTTCTAGCTTCTTTTGAAAATCTGAAAGCTCTGACTATACTGCGCTCCCATTGGCAGCAACTAGCAGAAGCTAAGCAGCAGCTATCCACTTTACACCAGGCACGCTCTCTCCAGTTTGCTACGGTTACCCTGGCTTGCTTCTTGCCTTTCCATTACCTTTCTGGTCCCTGCAGACATCTGAAGTTGCTCTCCCTGGAAGTAACACTCTGAAGGTTTTCTACCTCTAAGGGTCCTTGTATTTGAATGCCAAAAACCGGGGGTGTCCCTCTTCAAAGGGGTTGAGAACACCTCATAAACGTATGTCCATCCATTTACCCCCAAAACAAAAAAGTAGTATAGCTCATTTTAATGTAAATGTCCTTTGAAAATGTGTGAGGAGCAGAAACAAAGGTGGAATACGGTAGGTGAAAGTGGCTTCAGAACAAGAAGTGTCTCTTGACAAGAAGTATCTCTGTAGGTTTATGGGAGTTAGTCTAGTCTAATGCCAATAACCAGCTGGGTACCAAAAGAATAATAATTTGTCTGTAGAACTGTAAATGTTAATCACTTAAAGACCTTAAACTAGCTCCTAAATACTGAATTCTGTATTATAAAAAATCAGAAGATGCTGAGTTCAGAAAGAATACTGGCTGACTGTTTCGGTTTTTTCCCTATTCCACGGGCCTTGTGTTGGTAACATGCTTTAAAAAAAAAAAATCAACCCAACTTTCTGTGTGTTATTTTTACAAAAAAGGTTTTTTTGGGGAAAACAGTGGAAAAGGATCAAACGATAGAATATACAAGTCCTCCTAAGGAATCAAATCAGAAAGCTAAGGCCTTGTCAAAGGAAATGAAACTGAATTTCTTTATCACTCTGCCATGTCTAAAAATTCTTTACCAACATTACTTGAGTTTCCAGCTCCAAGTCCACTCCTATGTCAGGCAACTACCTTTATACAGTTGCTCAAATCCAAAATCATTTTTGGTTCTGAGAAACCCCTCACCGAAGCGAACTCAAAAACACGTGCCACCTCCAACTACTCTTCACCACCTGTACTATCCTCAGGCCAAGCCACAGCACTGTTCTCGTTCTTGCTGCCCCACCGTCCATCTCCGCACAGACACCAGAGTGAAATTCTAAGAACTTAAGTCACATCCCTCCCTCCCTTGGTTGAATAGTCAATGGCTACTCAGAATAAAATCCAAACTCCTCATCACAACCTACTAGGTAATCTGACCTCAACTACTACTCCCTCATCTCCTACCCTTACTAAGTTATTCTCCAGCCATCCTTTTTATCCCCCAGCAGCTTACTTCATCTCAGAGCCTCTTCACATGCTATTCCCTCCACTTGGGCCGCTATGCCCCCAGATCTTCCCATCACTGGCTCTAACTCTACCCAAGTCACTACCTCAAACAACTCCTTCTCACAGCCTTAAATAGCCCCCCGCTCATTCCCCCATCCTAGTCATTCTCCTCCTCCTTCCCCTAGTTTGTTATTCCTAGTATTTATCTTATCATCATTTGAAATATAATTTACTGTTGAATTTCCTTATGTCTATTTTGCTCACACCATATAAGCTCCAAGAGAACAGGAATTTAGAACTACTCACTGTTAAATTCCCTACTGCTCCCAATACTCTACCTGATTGAATGACTGGATCAAAGGAAAAAATCATGCTACTAACTCCAAACACTATGTAAAAATATCTTAATAAATACTGTACCTCAGGGGCACCTGGGTGGCTCAGTGGGTTAAAGCCTCTGCCGTCAGCTCAGGTCATGATCTCAGGGTCCTGGGATCGAGCCCCGCATCGGGCTCTCTGCTCAGCAGGGAACCTGCTTCCCCCTCTCTCTCTGCCTGCCTCTCTGCCTACTTGTGATCTCTCTGTCAAAGAAATAAATAAAATCTTAAAAAAAAAAAATACTCTACCTCAAAGAACTGTGGTAAAAATTAGATGAGATAACATGTAGGAAGCTTATAGTAGAGAACCTGGCACATACTAAGTTCTCAGTAAGTTTTAGTTATCACTGTTGTTATTATTAATTGAATAACAACATATTGGGGCACTAGCTCTAGTACTGAGCTAGAGAAGGGATGAACAGAAAAAAAAAATGACAAAACAATCTGTTATTAATCAAAAGACTTTGTAAAATATCTAGGAAGAAAACTTCAGGTAGAAGAGAAACAGTTTTAGAATATTCAGAAAGTATCTATTAAATACTTTCATACAGAAGGTAAATATCAGAAGACTGTGTTGGTACAACTTTACAGTTTAGATGTAAATGGGGATAATTAAAATGGGAGAGTAGAGGCAACATGGGGTGGTGGAAAGAACACGTACTTTGGCATCAGACCTGGGTTTAAACTCTAGTCCTCCTACTTACTAGCTAGGTGACCTACCACAAAGCTCAACCTCTTTGAGTATCCCTTTCCTCATCCGTAAAATGAGAATCACAGTAACATAGCTTATTATGGAAGTTGTACTGAGATCAACTGAAACAATGAATGAAAAGCACCTGAACACTAAAACCACTCAATAACTATTATTACTATAATCTCATGTCTGGAAAGAGCCTCAAAATCCAACGGCAGACAGAGTCTCTAGACTCTTAGTTTTATAAGCTCAGCTGAAGACCAGTATTTTCGTTTTTCATGCATGTGAAGTCAGAGTCTACTACTCAACACAGGTTATACCCTGCCAGCATTCATACTGACCCAAAGGACAGAGAGGAGAACAGAGGGGTGCCTATATCTCTCCCCATGACTGCCTACTGGAAAGAAAATGGAGGCTATTTCCTAACCAGAAAATAAAGAATGTATTGCCCCTGCCTCCCCTCTGCTTCTATAAAAATTTCCCACAGTTCAGAATGTAAAACAGAATTTAAAGAGGACAACCAGCAAGACTTGTGAACCTAAAATTAGACCTACCAGCTGTGTTTTGGTTAGCTAGTGCATAAGGCGCCAGCAGGACACTGAAACATACAGGAGCCTCTCTCAAAGACAAGTTTTTCACCAGCCTATCTACCCACCAGAATAAAGCAGGCAGAAGGAGCAGAAGGAGAGGGGGTTGAACACTTTTCACCCAAAGAAACTTGGTGTCCAGAACTTCTACTGCTGCCAGACTAACTGGTTTGGAAGTGAACTCCGAATAGAACCTTAAATGGCTTTATAATGGTAATAAGAAGGAGCCACTAACGGCTCAGGGCTTATTCTCTTCCAGGCACTATGCTAAGCTCCTTACATGTGTGATCTTTGTTCCTCACTATAACCCAACAAGGAAAAGCAATTATTATGCCGATGTTACGGGTGAGGAAATCAAGACTCAGAGAGGCTGAGTGAATTATCTAAAATGACACAGCTAATAAATACTCAAATTCATAAATTGCAAAGCCAACTAATGCAAGACTGCTTGGTCCTTCATATTCATTCTCCCATTTTTCCTTAGTAACAGACCCCAGCTTTTAGCTGGACACACTGTAGCTTAGAGAAAAGACGTTTCCTAGCCTCCCTTTCAACTAGATAAGGCCACAGGACTGACTCTAGCCAATGAAACATAAGCAGCAACATGTGCAATTTCTGGCAGGTTTCCTTAAAACGGAGGGGCGTGCCCTTCTTCACTTTCCTATGCCTGCTATCCTGGAACTTGGACTGGCTCAACTCCAGCAGTCAACTTGGTCCATGACAAGGACTATATATCCTAAGAATGGCAGAGTGGAGCTAGAAAGAGCCTAGATTCCTAGTAACGTCACAGTTCCTCCACACCAGCCTTAGACTGCTTATATCCAGATTTTATTTGCACAGAGAGAAATAAATATCTATCTTGTTTGAGTTGCTATTATTTTCGATTTGTCCAACTTATTTCATTATATTAGATGCAGCTGGCTAATGTAAACATTGAAACACTACATCATTATGCAATACTGTCTCTTTCAGTTCATCAACACCCTAGGACTAGATGAGATATTTCATTTCATATATTCACCAAATATTCCATGTACATCTACCACTCAACAGGCACTGTGGTAGGTACTGGGAACATAAAGATAACTTACAGTAGCACCCCAGAAGAGTTCATAACCCACATCGGACATGGAAAGAAATAACATCGATAGAGTATACTGTAATTAATGCTACAGTGAATGTGTATAGGCTGTTGCTATGGGCACACAGGGGGGCTACCAAACAGTCTAGTTTGTATTTACCTAGTAAAATCCTACCCATCCGGTCCACCTTGAATACCATTCCTGCCACGAAATCTTTCCTGATTCCATGTTTTCAGCTGAAAATAGTTTCTCTTTTCTTTGAGCCCCCATAGCATACTGTTTGTACCTCTCCTCTATTTACACACAAACAAGCACTTGAAAAGACTATCTTTCCTATTAGACTGTAAGCTTCCTCATGTCAAAAACTTTTCTTTATTCTCAATATTCATCACACGGCTCACCATAAACGCTCAAAAATTATTCAGATAAATAAAATTAACTTAAAATACCAGTCTTTAATGTTAACCATATGCTATAGCTTGTACACATTAAAATAAATGTTTTCTCTAGTACTCTATTGAAGTTAAAAGCAGATAACTTTGCTACCTGATCAAAAACTAGCTAAACACATCTGAGAGAGTTTAATATATAATTAAATGTTCAACAAGAATATGGTTATCTGGCCTACGGTATGGACTGAGCCTTTAGCATATTTGAAGGATTTTTTTTTT
>CM052884.1:75234874-75251317 GCA_028534135.1 Potos flavus | reverse complement strand
AGTGCTATTGCTGGGTCGAAGGGTAACTCTATTTTCAACTTTTTGAGGAAACTCCATACTGTTTTTCAGAGTGGCAGTACCAGCTTGCATTCCCACCAACAGTGTAGGAGGGTTCCCCTTTCTCCGCATCCTCGCCAACATCTATTGTTTCCTGACCTGCTAATTTTAGCCATCCCGACTGGCGTGAGGTGGTATCTCACGGTGGTTTTGATTTATATTTCTCTGATGCCGAGTGATGTTGAGCACTTTTTCATGTGTCTGTTTCTGCCCCCTCTTCTGAGAGTCCATGAGCATCTGTGCTCCTTTCCGCCACACCAGTGTAGAATGTGGCTCTGGATATTAAAAGAACCAACTGGGACAGGAATATGAAACTGAGCTGGTCATCTCCGACTGAACTGTAAGTTCGAGCAGAAGTACACTGAGCACGGACACAGATCCACCTCTGGCTTCTCAGTCTTGGGTCAGATGTAAGGGAGGAGAAAAAGGGGGTACACCAATGAACAGACAGGGCAACTTCTATATTATGGGCTGTAGTCAAGAAAAGCTGGTGTCACAGGCACAACGGTCCTTTATTCTCAGAGGGGTTTAAGAATAATACGACTACCTCATCAGCAACCTTACCCTGAAAAGCAATAATCTATTAGTATATAATTCCCATTAACCCATTCTATTTTGATCGAGAGGTCAGGGAAGAGAAAAAGAAGGCACTGGATTCTTGGGAGAGAGAGAAGGAAAAGCTTGGACCTTTTCTCAAGAGTCAGCTGTTAAGACTCCTGGCTAAGCTCTGCCACTTTCCAACTGTATGACCCTGGGAAAGTTATGTGATCTTCCTATGCCTCAGTTTCCTTCCTCTTTAAAATAGCAATAATAAGAAAATGTACCTCAGGGCACCTTGGCGCACGGTTGGTTAAGCGTCCAACTCTTGGTTTAGGCTCAAGTCACGATGGTAAAACTGAGACCCACATTGGCGCTGTACTCAGTGCAGAGTTTGCTTGAGATTCTCTCTCCCTCTCCCTTTGCCCCTCCTGCTCATGCTCGCACACATGCTCGCTCGCTCTCTCTCTCTAATAAATAAATCTTAAAAAAAAATAAAATGGACCTCTAGGATTGTTATGAGGATCAAATTAATAATATGTATAAAGAGCTTAGGACAGTGCCTACCCATAAGTAGTATATAATAAATGCAAGCTATTAATCTGTCCTGGCTCCCAGACACCAACTGTGATAAGTCATCTTGGTAGTATGCACCCTTGACTCTGTGGTCTTCCTCCCCCAAACCACTAACTCTAGTCTAATCATGAGATGAACACAAGATGAATCCCAATAAAAGGACATTCTACAAAATACCTGATAAATCCCAGAGATTTTGATTTAACTGGCAGGGATGGGGCCAGTCATAGGTATTTTCTAAAGAATCACCCTCCACAGATGATTCAGAAATGTGGTACCAAGGTGAGAAACACACTGTTTACTTCGCTGACCTCACCTCCTACTCCTCTTTCACTCCCCTCTACTTCATAATGACCTTTTGTCGTCCCTCCAATACCCAGAGTTCGCCTCTACCTTAGAACCTTTGCATTCACTATTCTTTCTACCTTAACCACTCTTCTCCCAGAATTTTTCTTAATTTTTAGATTAGAAGGTATAATTTTAATAATGAAGATATACAGAGTCCATGCTTTAACGGCACAATGAGATAGCTTTTCTCCTGTGTTTAACCTTGCAGAAGCCCTCCGGGCCCTCCCCCCAAGCTCATACTCCCTCCACAGGGTAGGTAGTATTTTCACCTGTGCTACCAGAATATTACAATTCCTAGAATCATGTTATTCTTCTCACTTCAAGAGCCAACTACCCTTTTATGAAAAGTTGTAGGAACCAAAGCAATCGTCTCTGCTACAAATCACTTCAGTACTCAATTGGTCACACAAAAGAAGAGTTTTCCTAGATCTTTGCTAGATCTCATAAATTCAGGTCTCTGCCCAAATGTCATATGCTCAGAGATGCTTTCCATGACTACTTCATCAAAATGTAGTCTGCTATGTCACTGCCATGCCACTCACTCCTTCACTACTATGACTTGCTGATTTCATAGTATACTACCATCCCAAATTACCTCTCTTTCTCCCCAGCTAGAGGTAAACTCCATGAAAGTTAGGGCCCTCTCTGTCCTCTTCACTGTATTAACTTCAAGACTTATCACAGATTAAGCAAGTACATTTTGAAGGGCAGACTCAGATGGGCAATCCCAGAACTGCAGGCCTCTCCCATAAATTTTCCATAGACCCATATGGGGCTGCTCCCACTGACAGGAAGCCATTCCCTTCACCTTAGTCTTAGTTTGTCTTATTCTAAACAAATAAATAAGACACAGAAACATTCTGTAGCCAGTGCTTCATGGTTTTATTAGAAGATAACCCAAACCTTTCAATTAAAAGTAATATAAATAAGTACATTTTTGGCAGACTTTCAACCTTCTGCCTCCCTACCAGAGCTGCTTCTTACGAGCTGCCTAAAGAGCCAGAGTCATGGACCATCACGGGATACAGCACTGACATACCTAGAGTCACAGCTGTTCTGAGCATATGCCTGTATCCTAACCATGCTGCTACTAATGCTCCCTCACCAGCTCTTCTCTGCAGTTGTTCCCATGTCGCTTAACCAAACATTCTTCTCCCCAAATACCCACCTTAAAGGCACACTCAAGGGCAAAGGGTGTGGCTTCAAACCCTTCAGATCTGTCCTTAATAAAGCCATGTTAAGAACTCCACAGATGCTCATAAGCATTTGCTGGGAACTCTGCCTACCACTTGTCCCTTAGCCATTTTATAACTCTACCTTTCCTTCAGTGATTCTACAGTGCACTAGACACATACTTTTCAAATCACAGGACATACCCATTAATGTGCAATATAATCAATTTAGTGTGAGAATCTAGAAATTTTTCAACAGAATAGAACAAAAACAGAAAACATCAGATCTGGTAAGGCATACAGTGTTCCATTTGAGTTATTTAAAAGTGTGTGTGTGTGTGTGTGTGTGTGTGTGTGTGTGTGTGTGTGTGTAAACAAGGCTACAATGTAAAATATACTTCCCTTATTGTAGGTTATGTTCAATTTTTTTAAACTACTGGTCTAGAGTTCTGAAAACATCTAATTGCACTTTTATTGTTCAATGAAAATGATTAAGTAGCTATGAATGCAAATCCCCTTGACAATATAAGAATTTTCATATGAATAAATCCATAAGCCAGATCAAGTTCCTTTGTCAGACCCAATGACCCATTTTCAGAGCCAGAAATTATGGTAAGAGAAACCTGCATATCTGGATAGGAGGTTATAACTCAGAAGAGAGATCATAATTTGGGCTGTGTAACTATATCTCTATGATAAAGCTGGAACACGCGTTCAGTTCAAATTTGGACACACAAAATCCTTTGGAGACAGAATCCTCTGGAGCAAAGGGGAAATAAATACAGCACAAAGAGGAAAACAAACACAGGAGAGGCAGGACTTTAAAAGTCACTCCAAGGACTAAGTATCAATCTTGTCCTTTCAAAGTGTTCACCTTATTTCTTTTGGCCCAGCCCTCAGGTCTCTCTTTCCATACAGTCACCTCGGTTCTCTGTCCATTTTGAAGTTTGCTTTACTCTAAGTGTCAGCGACCCTTGGCAACAATTTGGCCTTCCTCCACCAATATCAGCCACTCACAGCCTGGTTAGGCACGAAGCTATCAAAACATATATGTTTAACCAGACCCCTCATATTAATAATAAAAACAGCAGCTAACATTTACTGAGAACTTACAATGTGTTAAGCATTGTTAAAGTGTCTTATCAAAAATAAACCATTTTATTCACATGGAAATCCTGTTTTATTTCATAACTTCATCCCCATTTTAGAGATATGGAGATAAGGCCAAACTGTTACATAGCTTGCCCAATGTCAAAAAGCAAGGGGGAGAAAAAAAAAAAAAAGAAAGAAAAAAAAGCAAGCGGCAGAGCTAGGATACTTTGTCCCTTTCTAAACGTGCACTGTTTCATTTTTTCTTTATAACACTTACTACATGTTTATTTGCTAATTTATTTTTCTCTATTTCCTTCTAATACAATGTAAGCTCCGATAGAATTAGAGACTTTTTCCATTCTGCTCACTGCTATATCCCCAATGCTAGAAGCTCCCACACCCTTGGCCAATACTCCATAAATACTTGCTGAATGAATGCAGTGTAACAAAGACCCTGGTCCCTCACCACCATCGTGCTGTGCTACTTTTAGTACTCCAGGAGCCTTACTCTCTTCCAATAAGCAAATGTTCATTGGCCTCAAAACATATGAAACCAGAGTGAACTGAAACTAATTAAAGCTGCAACCAAGCTCTGATCAAGCTCAAATCTTTACTGGAGCAAAATAATCAGCCCCTCATCCTAGCTGCCTAATTGAGTAAATGCCATACCCTTTCTGAGGGGGAGAAAAGAAAATACTACTCTAGTGTCTACAGTTATTTTAAACACGATGTCTAGTATTGGATGAAAAATTATGAGACATGAGAATAATTATGAAAATGGAACATAAAATCAAACCCCAAAAGATTCAAAGAAATAGAGCTTTAAAAAAATAACTAAATAAGCATTCTAATGTTGAAAAATACAATAACATAAATTAAGAATTTAATAAATGACATACAATGGAGTATTTGTAGCTGTAAAAAAAATAAATAAATAGACATATCTATGGAGTGATTTCCAAGACATACTGCTAAGTAAAAAAAGCAAAGCAAGAAAGAGAATTTACATCGCCCCAAACTCCATTAATTCCAGTTTCACCGTGAGGAAAACATCAGACGAATCCAAACTAACAGACATTCTACACAACACCTGACTAGCACTCCTCCAAACTATCAAGGTCATCAAAAGCAAAAAAACAAAAAAAAAAGTAATGTGACCACAGGATCCTGGTACAAAAGTCACTAGGGGAAAATCTGGTGAAATTCTAATAATATCCATAGTTTAGTTAGCAACACTGTTCCAATGTTAACATAGGAAGAGTACAGGAGGGGTGCCTGGGTGGCTCAGTCGGTTGAGCAGCTACCCCCAGCTCAGGTTATGATCTCAGGGTCCTGAGATCGAGCCCCACATGGGGCCCTTGCTCAGTGGGGAGCCTGCTTCTCCCTCTCCACTACTTCCCCTGCTTGTGCTCTCTCATTTGTGCTCTCTCTCTCTCAAAATAGATAAATATTAAAAAAAAAAAAGAAAAAGAAGAAGAGTACGTGAAGCAGCTCCTGATCTGAGGGCATTTACTGATCTGAATGAAATGCGCTGTGCATTTGACAGGGGGTACAAAGTGAGGTGGAAGAGAAGGTAAAAGAAAGCAAAGCTGATGGCATGCTCAGAATGAGACTTTTTTTTTTTTAATTTGTTTGTTTTTTAAGTAATGTCTACACCCAATGTAGGGCTCAGACTCACAACCTTAAGATCAAGAGTCAGATACTCTAGCAACTGAGCCGACCAGGTGCCCCCAGAGTGAGACATTTAAAAGAGACCCTTTCCACATAGATTTGAGATGCTCTCACCCCTGCCAAAGAGTAAAATCCTAAAGACAAACTAAACTTGCCACTATCTCACCCTCTGAAGGGGATTGTGGGAGTGCTGCCTTAGAGCTGAACAGTAGGAGGTGGGGAGCTGCAGGGCTGGATGAAAATGAATTTTTTTTTTTTAAGGTTTTATTTATTTGACAGAGAGAGACACAGAGAGGGAACACAGGTAGGAGGAGTGGGAGAGGGAGAAGCAGGCATCCCGAGGAGCAGGTAGCCCGATGCAGGGCTCGATCCCAAGACCCTGGGATCCGACCTGAGCTGAAGGCAGACGCTTAACGACGAGCCACCCAGGTGCCCTGAAAATGAAATCTTTAAGAAGTCGTAAACCTGGGCAGGTACCTCCTAAAAATCTGATTCACGAAATCTCAAGCAATTCATTTAGTTTAAGGGGGCTCTAAACAAATCGTACTCTCAGGCCTTAGCACAAGCAAACTCAATCCTCTTTCGAAGAATACAGCTTCATGCCAAGGACTGGGAAATCCCCACAAATAATTTTTCAAAGGCAATGAAGAGTTGTGCAAACATAACATAAAAGGAAATAAAGAAACATGAAAAATACCATCAAAAACAATAGCAGAGGAGATCTACAAAGTCTTCACAAACTGGAATTATCAAAGATAGATTATGACCAACAGGCTTCCTGTTCTTACAGGAATAAAGAGGATAGCTAGAGTATGAAGAAAGATAGTAAGAGAATATGATTCACAAATTTATACTAGTACATTTGAAAAGTTAAACAAAATGGACAAACTTCTGGGAAAATGAAACTTATCAAAACTGATCAAAGGAAAAATAGACAACTTGGACAGACCTATAACCATTAAAGAAATTGAATTCATAATCGAAAATACCATAGAAAACAAAGTAACAAAATTCTTTCTCTTTTCAGATCCAGACAGCTTCCACGGTCAGTTCTACCAATCATTCTAGGAAGAAACATACCAATCAATCTTACACAAACACTTCCAGAGCATTAAAAGGGAGAAACTATGTGAGAAGCAATACACTGTACCTCATACTACGAAGCCAACATAACCCCGATAGCAAAATTTCATACAGGCAGTACAGAGAAGAAAATTTACACGCTAATTTCTCCCATAAATATAAATGAAAAAAACTACATAAATTATTAATAAACCAAATTTAAAAACATGAAGATACTTCACCATGATCAAGTTGCATTTATCCCAGAAATACAAAGATGCTTTAATTGTAAAATACAGTGACATGAAGGGGCGGAAATAAGATCACATATACGCACCCCCCTGTGTTTTTGTGTACCAATACCAGAAGAAACATTTGAAAGATGAGCAAAAAACTAATAAAAGTCGTTACCAATAGTTGTTGGGGATGAAATCAGGTGAAAAAGACAAAGGTGAACTAGAGACTTTTGAGACATGTGAACATAGTACTGATTTTTAAATTTAAAAAATCAGTTAACATAATTCACCACATTAACCTAGTAAAAGAGTAAAATCAAATGAACACCTCAATAGATGCAGGAAAAGCACTTGACAAAATTCAGTAGCCACTCAATATTAAGAAAAATTCTCAAGCTAAGATTAAAAGGGAATTTTCCTAACCCGATGAAATATATCTGTGAAAAAAAGCAAACCACTATCACACTTACGTGTGAAATGTTGTAAATTATCCATCAATTAGAATGAAGCCAGAATACCCACTATCACTTCTATTCGACATAATATTGGAGGTCCTACCTAAAGTAGTAGGGCAAGAAAAAAACAACATATATAAAGATTGGAAAGAACAAAACTGTCCCTCTCTGCAGATAATATGATCACGTATGTAGAATGAATCTACACATTATTAGAATATTTATGAGAATTTAGCAGACACCTTAACACAAAAATCAATACATAAAAGTTAATCATTTTCCTATATGCAATTAGAAAACAAAAGTTTTTAATTTTTTTTACAATACTATAAAATTATAAGTATCCAGGAATAAATTTCAAAATGATGTACAAGTTCTTTCAGAAAAAAAAAAGTGATAAAACTTTATCATGAGGCAATTTAGACCTAAATATACAAGAAGACTTTATCTTGGAATGGTGTTAATTCTCTATATATTGGTTTATAAACTCAATGCAATACAAAAAACGTTCAGCAGGCTTTCCTAATACAACTTTAT
This sequence comes from Potos flavus, assembly GCA_028534135.1. Lineage (NCBI taxonomy): Eukaryota > Metazoa > Chordata > Mammalia > Carnivora > Procyonidae > Potos > Potos flavus. The sequence continues at coordinate 75,243,574 of CM052884.1, read as the reverse complement.
AGTATGGCTCCTATGAAATGTAAAAGGCCAAGACTGGCTGAGATACTCTTCTAGAAGAACGAAGTGGAAGGACTTGCTCTACCAGATATTAAGACATGTTACAAAGCTCTGGTAACCAAGAAAACATGCTGTTCACACAGAGATACACTAACAGATCAATGGTACAGAATAGAAGACCCAAGAAACACATTCACAGGCATATGGACACGTGGCACAGCAGATCTATGTAGAGAAGACAGGCTTTTCAATAAATGCTGCTAGAGCAACTGGCTACCTGTAAGGGGAAAAAAATGAAATTGAGCCTCTATTTCCACTATGGGAAAATCAATACTAAGTGGAACAAGACACAAAAAGCACTAACGATAAAGGCAATTATTGATAAATTCTACTACATTAAAATGAAGAGCTTCTACTCAAGGCACAATTTAAAAAAAACAGACTAGAAGATATTTGCAACCCATAGAAACAACGAAATCAGAATAAACTTCTATAAATTAATGAGAAAAAGACAACTTAGAAGAAAAATGAACAAAAAAACCTGAATGAGGCACTTCACAAAAGGTGAGATTCAAAAGATACACAAAGTCCTCAGTAACTTAGAGGAATGCACATTTAAACCACAAGAAGATACCATACATATCCACAAAATTGACAAAAATTTTGAATTCTCTAATAGCAAGTGCTGGTGATGATACAGAATAACAGGAACTCTCATACACTCTTCATGGCAATGCAAACTGGTACAACCACTTTGGAAAACAGTTGGCAAGATCTGGTGCTATTTAAGATATGCACAGTCTGCGACCCAACAATGTCACTCCTAGGTTTACATTCCATTTAAATATATGTAGATGTTCACCAGGAGAAAAGAAGAAGGTCTATACCAACATTGTTTATAATAGGAAGAAACCTCAGAATCTGGAAATCGAATGTTCATCACTGATAGAATAGGTAACCTGTGGCATAGTCATAAAATGGAATTCTACACAACTATGAAAATGAACAAACCACAGCTACCCACTGGGTCAATCTCACAAGCACAATGCCGAAAAAATGAAGCAAAACCCAAAAGAACGCACAATATGACATCAACTGTATCAAGCTCAAATAAGTTTAGGAATGCATACATATATGATAAAAGTATAAAGATAAGTAAGGAAATATCATCACAGAAGTCCAGAAAATGGTTACTTATGGGGAAGGGAAATGGTTATAATTGGAAAGGGCATAGGTCTTTGATACTGATACTAATACTCTATGTCTTAATCTCGGTAGAGATTACATCAGAATTTGCTTTCTAATTTTTTGTTAGACTGCGCATATAGTTTTATCTACTTTGTGTATTTTACAATAAAAAAATACAATCTCCTGTGCTAAGATTTTTGTTAACAAAGTATTTGTTATCCCAGTGCCAGTAATTGCAAGGTTGCTTAGGGAAACAAAAGTTGTCATAATATGACAACACTCACTAATGAACTGGTCACTCTGCTCAAACTTTCCTCCCGGGTTAACTCCAGCAATTTCTCTCACTGACTATAAACATCCACACGATAAACAAAAGGCAAATCATTTGCAAATTCGTTCGCCAAAAAAATATTTATTAATGTCTACAACTTTCCAAACACTGCTCTAGGGGATCAGCAAGATCCAAGACAGAGAAAGGTCCTGCCTTCCTGACAAAGATGGAGGACACAGGAACTCGCATTCCCATTCCAAGTTTGTCTCCAACCTCTCATCCTCCTTTCCAAACAATTATCACACATGAAGAACCTAAAAGAAACTGGGGACACATATGACCTTAATATGGAAACCACCACCTCAGGGGGTCTCTTCACTACAGAGGAACCGTCTGCTTGGGGTCATCTGGCTGAAGCACGGTTTCCCATACTCTCAAGTAGGCAAAGAGACTACCTTACCAGGTTTAGGCACTAGTCTCAACAATGGTGATGCTGTGGGAGTTGGCTTACATGGGGTCAACACTCCCAAAGGATGCTTTAACTGGGATCCAGGGACCAGAGGCTTGCAATTTTCCAGAAATTGTATACTAGGCTTCGTGTGTACATATATTTTCCTCGGGTCATAGTCCAGAACTTTCAACTGATTCTCAAAGGCGTTCAACCCAAAGGTTATAAGCACTGCCCTAAGTTGAACAGTCTAAGCTTTTTAAGGTCATGGTGAAGGCAAATGTGGCCACAAGTAGGCCACCTGAGTTGAAACCCAGGTGTCCTGACCTCTAGGTCTATGCTCCGAATGCCCAATACTTACTCTTAGTTCTTCGAAGGCTTCGTCTAGGGTGGAGAGCTGGTGGCCCTGGTGAGTCCCAATGACAGGGCACAGGACACAGATGAGCTGCTTGTCTTCCTGGCAATAGGTGCTCAAATCGAGCCCATGGTCCGGACACTTCCTCTTGGCCACTCTCTCGGCTTCCATTTCTATTTCTGGATCAAATTCACTTTCTGCCTCCGTTTCTCCCTCCGCCTCGGATTCTCCTTCTTGGTTGTCTTCCTCTGCTTCGCTCTCTTGCTCATCCTCCATTTCTTCCTCACTGTCCTCTTCACTCTCTTCATCGCTCTCATCCTCACTCTCTTCCTCCGTCTCGCTCTCTTCTTCCGATTCACTGTCTTCCTCGGACTCGCTCTCCTCCCCCACCTCGCTCTCTAGGTCCCGCTCATTCTCCACCTTGGCCTCGGCTTCTTCCTTCGCGTCGCCCTGCCCCGGGGCCCCGGCGGTCCAGGCCTGGGCGGCGCCATGGACGTACTGGGTCAGGTGGTGGCTGGGGAACTTCTGCCTATGCGCCTCAGCGTGGCGGTGGCAGTAGCAGAAGGCGCACTCTCGGCACACTTCCTCGGCCCCCGGAGCCTCGTCGGGCTCGCACTCGTCACACGTGCCGTCGTGCGGCAGCTCCTCGAAGGCCGCGCCCGCTCCGGAGGCCATGTGGCTGCGGTGACGCGGCCCAGGCCGCTGGGGCCTCCACGCGGCTTCCTTCCGATCTCCTCGCCGCCCGGGTCCCGTCCCGGGCGCTAGCCGCGCCGGCTCTCGGGGCAGGCTTGGGGCCGCGGCGCCGCTGCCGCCTGCTCCCGCCTGCTCCCGCCAGACCCTGCTTGGCGGAGGAGCTAGGGGCCTTCCCGCCGGCTCGGCCGCTCAGCGCCCGCTGCGCTTCCTCCGGCTGCGCGGGCACTTCCGGCGCGGCGGCCCCGCGCCCCCGTCAGCCCCCGCGCCGCGCGCCGCCCTGCTTCGCGCTGCCCCCGGCGAGATCGCGGCGCCGCTGGCCCCGCCGCCCCGGTTCCGCTTTCCCTTTCCCTGTCGGCGGCCTCCTTTCACTTCCTGAGTCATTTAAAGTGGCAAGGGCCCTTTTCCGCGTTCCCCGGGTTGGGAGGGGGGTGGTGGGGAAGGGGGCGCTCGACAGCCCCGAAAGGGGGGCAGGATGGAGGAGGTCCCCAGCTCGCTCCTGAGGCGGGAGTCGGGCTCCGCCTCCCAGGGCCCTGAGGTGTCCACCTGACTTCTCAAGGCCGCTAGGCAGGTGTACGTGTGCATTTCAATCTCTGTCCCAACAATTTGTCGCCGCCCCTCCCAGTGCCCACCGTCAGGTGTTCTGCAAGGTGCCTGGACTGAGTGTATTTTACCAGACTGAACCTGATCGCTTTGGGATCTTCAGAGGGCCCCGGGAAGGGTTGTGTTTGTTCTCCCAGGCTCAGGGAATTTCAGGGTCAGGCTCTGCAAACGGACATTTTCACCCAAAGCAATACTACACTTTGTCTGTTTGCAAAGTCTATTTGCATTCCTGCTTCTTAGGGGCTTGGAATCTCTAGGCTGGCAACCTCTATGCCTTTTTCTGAGAGCTTGCCTTGGGTTCCTCTGAGATGTCAGGTGAAGTAGGTGGTGAGAGTGAGACTTCCAATGTGCAGTCATTTCCCTTTATGTAAGGAGACCACCTAGATCCGGATTGGGTTCCGAGAGAAATGAAAGGGACATTACTTATTAACCAACACTGAAGTGCCAAGAATCAGGCCAGATCTTTTTGTGGCATTTTAAAAGCTGGTTTTGGAAGATCCACTGTTGAGGGCTCCCAAATCCTGGCACCACAACTTAATTGGCTTTGTGACCATGGAGACATTAATTGATCATTCCGTTTTCCACTTCTTAAAAAGATATGTAAAATGGAAATAATGGTAATATGACCCGATGGGGCTCCTTTGTGAATGAAATGTAAAGGTGCCTGTCTTCTGGAAGTATTCACTAGACTTTAAGTACTATTATTGGCACAAATTATGTTTAGTGCATATAATGACCCTTTGAAGGAGGTTTTAAACATTTTTTTTTTAAAGATGCGTTTAAGTATTCTCTACACCCTGCATCGGGCTCAGACTCACCACCCTGAGATCAAGAGTTGCAGGCTCCATCACTGAGCCAGCCAGGTGCCTCTAAACATATTTTTAACACATTAGGCATTTTTGGCTGGCTGCTGGTAGTACAAACACCCACTACATCCACCCCATATCTTTTATTTTTGTATTTAGGAGCTTTTGTTTTGTATTTAGGAGAGGGAAAGGGCATTTTGAACTAGTCCAGGGAGAGGCTGAGGTGTGGTTGAACAGAATGGAGGGGAATGGAGTAGTGTTTGTTTTCCATTGATTTCCCTTAGGTAATTTTGAGCTAGACTTTCCATATGATTTTCACAAAAACAGCAGGGTATGGGATGGGGTAGAAATCATTTAAAATAATTTTCAATGTCTCTACATGTATAATGTATGCTTAATCCATGTGCAGCTTTTGTCAAAGAGTTATATTTTTGAAATCTTTTGTTTTTTTAACCTCAGAACAATTCTATAGAATGTTAGGCTGTTGGGTGGGGGGCGGGGGGGTGGAATCAGGAGGTTTGTTTTGTTCCGATTCCATACACATTTCTATTTTCTCCAGTTCATTTCTTTGGAAATTATTTCTATGTCTGCATTTGAAACGGATTGATGCACCATTCTGGAAAAAAAAAAATCAACAAATGTCAACTCAAATATCAACATTAATATACCTAGTGAATAGTGTTTCTTACTTGGTTATTTCCACCACCCCCGGCTTAAAAGGAAATAACAGCCTATACAAACATAATGTTATCACATTTAGAAAATATTTTGTTCAATGAAAACATATTTTAATGTCTTTTTTTATTTTTTTTATTTTAATGTCTTTAAAGAACATTTTTGTGTCCAGGGTGTTTGGTGGGGAGGGATGGATATCTTTTTTTTTTTGTCATATTGTTGTCATTTGTTCTTAATTTTATCTGACAGAAAGTGAAAAGATCGTACTGTGCTATTCAGTATCGAATGCTTCACAATCTTTCTTTGAACCCTCAATGGTAAGAGGATCTTAGAGGAAGAAGTTGATGGAACTGTTAAAAAGAGACTTCATAAAATTCTGGTAATGAGGTGTGACAGACTCAGTGAGACGGACCTTCTGTATCCCTCTGCACAGAAATCAAAATGGGTTGATTTCCCCATGAATCTTTGGGAGCATCCAGAGATAGAAACTTTGTTATAGTAGTCTATTATTGCATACTAAATTACCTCAAAAAGTAGCAGCTTAAAACAATAAACATTATCTCACACGATTTCTGTGAGCCAGGAATATGGGAGTGGCTTAGTGAGGTGGTCTAACTCATAATCTTTTAAGAGATTTCAGTGAAGATGTTACCGGGGGCTATAGTCACTAAAGGCTTAATTAGAAAAGTAAGATTTGCTTTCAAGATGGCTCACTTATATGGCTATTGGCAGGAAGGCTGACCACTCTCTATTGGGCTGCTCGAGCATCCTCATGACATGGCAGTTGAATTCTTGCAAAGCTAGTGATGATCCAAGAAAGGACAAGGTAGAAGATGCAATGTCTTTTATGCTCTAAGCTCACAAGTCACACATCATCAGTTCCAACATAGTCTGTTCATTACAGAGATCAGCCCTATTCATTGTGGGAGGATACTACACAAGGGCATGAATATCAGAAGATGGGAATCTTTGGGGCTATCTTTGATGCTGGCTACCATAGTCTGCCCTTTAGCCTCTAATGATTCCCATCTCTCTCAAATGCAATATATGTCTACTTCCTCCCAAGATCCCCTAAAATCTCAACCCATTACATCATCAGCTCAAAGTCCAGAATTTTATTTTTTAAATCAGGTGCAGCTGGGGATGAAGCTTCTTGTGTCTTAAATGCAGCTCCTAAAGAATAGTTCCTCTTCATCTGAATAATTATGTTCCTGCATCCAACTTACAATGGTGGGGCAGGCTTAGGATAACTGGTACAGACACTCCTGTTCAAAAAGGAGAAAAGATAGGAGACACAAGGAGTCACTGGTCCATAGCAAGCCTAAAATCCAGTTGGAAACAGGTTAGAAATTTCCTTGATTAGGGCTCAATCCTACTCAAGCCAGGAAATGGTTTTCCATGGCTTTTGACTTTACTCTTTGGGCTCTTGATTCCACTCTCTGAGTCATCCTTCATTTTCTATGAAAAGTAGCCCACGTTTGCAGCTATGTAATTTATCGGTCCACTTCCTGCCAGTAGAATTTAGGGGGTTGAAAGGCCCCTTTTTGTTTTGTACTGTCTCTGTCCCCTTCAGTCCATGCTGGCAGTGCTTCTCCCAATATAACTCTTTTAAAATTTTGTGAGTCTCCTATGAATGTAATTGAGGCACCACTCCATTGCTCGGAAGCCATACCCACAGGTCTCTCTGGGATAAGCCCTCCTCTACTCTGAAGAGTCCCTCCGCGGAAGCTACTAAGGCACTACACTCATCAGCTTCTTTGAATCCTTGTTTGTCTGAATGATTCTCTGAATTACTGCTGTAGATCTTTTTGAGGTCTGAACAAAGAGTTTTATAGATACACTCTCAGCTTCATTGTTTGATGATGCACTCTCTGCAGGATCCTAGAGTTTATTTTTGACTGGAAACCATTTCTTCATTTTAGCATTATTCCTCATCTAGAGAAGATGAGAATTTTCAAGTCTAGCAAGTTCTGGATTTTTCTTTTTAGTCCTTCTCTAGATTTTCTCTTTCTTTTCACCTTTTGCTGTAATAAGGAAGAAGACATCGGTCAGCACCTTCAACACTCTACCTGGAAATGCACTTAGCTAGAACATGCAATTAATCAGACACATTTTCTACCTTACACATTCCTATAGGTGACAGTGTTGCTAAACTTCCTGCCACTACATTACAGGGACCCTTTTCTCCTGTTTTCAATAATATTTTCCTTATTTCCCCTTACCCCTTCATCTACAGCTTTCACAAAACCCATCAGGATTGTACTCACAGTTTCTTCAAGACTTTTGAGGCTTTCGCTAACACTGTCCCCCAAGTCCTTCCAGCTTCTCTCCCTGCCCAGGTCCAAAACCACTCCAACATTTTAGGTTTCTGTTACTGAAGCACCTCACTCTTCATAATAAAATACATATTCATTGTAGACTTGTGTATAATAAATTACCCCAGAACTTTGAATCATCTTGGGTGCTGTCTTACAGCATTGGTGCTTCTTATGATGCTTAGCAACAGCTGGAAGGCGTCTCCAAGATACTCCTCGCTACTCCTGTGGAGAACAAGGCAGCTTGCCTTTGACACTGGCTAGTGAGTGTGTGGGACTTGTAGAAATAAATGTTGTATTCCTAAAAAAAAAAAAAAAAAAAAAAAAGAGGGTCTGTTAATTTATGGGGGTGATGATAGCTCTTCAATTATTAGACATATAAACTCTATACACATGAAGAAACCTATGGGCAGAGAGGCAAAGAAACTTGTTAAACATTACCCAGCCCAAAGGTGGCCTCATTGGGATTCAAACTCAGATCTCTCTGACTCCATCTTGCCATATTCACTTGTGATACAAATAAGTGATAACCACTTCCCAGTAAACTTACCTGTCTTTCCCTTCCAGCTGTGAAATCAGTTTCCACCCCCTTTATCTGTTCCAAAGAGATGAGCTGGGTTTAGAAGATTCATAACATAGTACATTTAATTTCAGAAAAAAACATCTAGAAGTTGAACGAGAACGGTGTGGAATTTCTAAGTTCACTGCTTCAGGGGAAGCATTTGCACCCCCCCCCCCAGCTGGTCCCATTCTCACATAATTAGACTGTCACTTTAGTGACTGATCTCATTCCCCCTGCCCCAAGCCCCTGAGATCACCTAAATCTCATCTCATGTTGTTATCATATTAGCCAACATCTTATCCTATTAAAGTCCGGTGAAATATCATATCCCCTAGCCAATCCCAACCCTGCTGAAATAGAAAGAAGAAAGCCTCCGAGGCTGGGTCTCTTTCTGTTTCTCAAAAGCCCATTGAAGTTGAATGCCAAAATGATGCCTTGGCCCAACGCTCTTCTGAACGCCTTCATTTCATCCAGTTCTGACAAGCGAATGGGTCACTGCTTGTTAATATTGTAATGCCCTAAACACCCCTTCCCCTCAAAAAAAAAAAAAAAAAAGGTATGTGCAAGGACAACCCCAGATAACTTCTGATGGAGCTATTTTAATTACATTCATTTAGTATTTTACTTGCTTAATAGCATTAAATAACTCCCATAGCAACAACGAATAATAAAAATACCTCATTTTCATAATTCACCATTTCATTCAGCCCCGGAATTCAAGATTCCATCAGATACTTGCTTCAGTTTTCTTTAGATACTTCCTACAAAGTCCCTGATAGGGGACACCCTC
>CM052884.1:75183988-75234374 GCA_028534135.1 Potos flavus | reverse complement strand
TCTTTCTCTCTTTCTCTCTTTCTCTTCTTTCCTTCCTTCCTTTCCTCCCTCCCTCCCCAAATGCTATGATTGTTAAAACCTTAGGATATCCACTCTTTGACATTTGGTATTACCTGAATTTCTAATGTTTTGCTATCTAATAGGTATAAAGTGATAATTCATTTTGGTTATTATACGTGCATTTTTGGGGTTGCTAATAAAGATGAATAGCTTTTCATACTCTTGTTATGTGATGTCAAATGACGAAACAAAAACTTTATTCAAGGGAAAACAATCCATGGATTGGGTGAGTATGGTGCCTCATAAGCAGTGGAGCCCTCTTCCCAAGGGATTTGGGGCAACAGGAAGTTATACAGAGCGTTAGAAGCAATACTGCAGAAACACGGCATGACTGGCTTGCGTTACATATCCGGCCTTATTTAGAAAAATCAAGGAACAAGGAAATCAGTAGAGAACCCAGAGCTGGATTGGTGTTTGCAGATTGACTGACTGGAAATATTCTGTTTCTGCTCACGTGGAACATTTACAGGAACACGAAAGTTTGCAAACATGGCAACCTGGGCAGAGTGGCTCCATCTTGGGCCTAAAAACGTATTTCTACAATAAATAATCTATTTTTGGCTTTTGCCTATTTTTGATTAAGTTATCTGCCATTTTCTTATTGTTTTGCAGGGTTTTCTTGTACTGTCCACGTATTAACCCCGGTCAGTTTTAGACATTGCAAATATCTTCCGATCTGTCGCCCATCTATTAACATGGTCTATAGCAGTGTCCTTTTCGAATAGAGATCTGATGTTTTGATGGAGTCCAATCCGTCTTCTTTAAGAAGTCCTGCTCTGCCCCAAGATCATACAACTTCTTCTTTCATCTTTCCATGTTTTCACTTTTCACAGTGAGGCCCACCGGGGGGGGGGGGGCACCTTTTAATACAGTTTGGGGTAGCAATCCAACTTTATATTAGTCCCTAGAGCGAGACGGTTTTCTCAATATCCTGATTCAGTTTCTAACCCTAACCAGGAATGAAGGAATTTGTATTACGGGAGGTGCCACAATGAAGCGACTAAGAGTAGAAGGGTGATGGGCAGGAAGCAGGTGACTTATTCCCCCTAAATATGCTCCCTAAAACTTTCTACAAAAGTTTTTTTGAATTTCTTTAAAATTTTTACTTATTTTTTTTTTTTTTCAGAGAGAGAGAGAGAGAAAGAATGTGAACGGGGAGATGCAGAGGGAGAAGGAGAGAGAGAATCTTAAGAGGCTCCATGCTGAGCACAGAACCTGACATGGGGCTCAATCTCATGACCCGAAGATCATGACCTGAGCTGAAACCAAGAGTCCAATGTTCAACCAACTGAGCCCCCCAGGCCCCCCAGAACAAGAGTTTTAAGGTAATATATTGCCATAGTAGCCATTCAGACTATAATGAAAGGATATCAGAAGAGTGGAATTGGTTAGAAGGGGCTCCACTTAGGAAAGACATTAAACCAGAGGGGACACAGAGTCAAAAGTAGGAAAGCCATCCTGAAAACTCTTGAGCTCGCCTCTTCTGATGAGAGTGAGATGAGCAGTAAAAACAGGAGTTTCAGAGTGCATCATTTGTTCATTCACTCATTTCTTCATTTACCAAGTTTTGACGGCTTTCCATGAGCCAGGCACTCTTCCAGGCCCTGAGGTTGCCACCGCAAAACAAGACGAGCGGGACTGCTGCTACCAGTGCGCTCATATTTCCACCGGAAGTTGATATTCTTACATTTCTGGGCCAACCCTCTGCATTACCACCAACATAATTCCTCCAAAATGCAAATTTAATTAGGACATACTGATCTTACGAAATTTCATCAGAGTTTCATTGCCTACTGCAGACGCGGCATGCCGCACAAAGTCATCCCTGATCTGACCACCGGCCTACCTCTCCAACTTCATCTCTTGTTACTCCCCCAACTCTACCGGCTGGTCCCCAATAGAACAAACCATTGCATATGCTAAACCTCAGGGGACCCCGACATAAGGCAATTCCCCCACCTTCTCATGAAGACCATCCCAAAAATGGCCAACTTGAATGTACCAATGCTTGGGGATATAGCTGAAAATGTTAAACATCTACTAGTAATATTGAACATATTAACTTAAAAATGTTTTAAATTGAATATTACATGAAATATTCATTTAGAGATCTATTGCTTTTGTCTCCCCAATTTTATGAAACAATCATGTACTAACTCCATCGGCAGCTCTGACCGCGGTGTTTCTCTCTGTGATCACTGGAGCCACTTTTTGAGTCACAGAATACAGCTTTTCAAAGCATGTTATCTTCACAGGTTTTGGATGTTGTTTGTAACACAGAACTTTTTGTAACTGTGAATAATGCTGCCACTGGAATTTTTATCACAAGCCACATGTACCTGTGCCTTTTTATATAATTATAGAACATTTTTAAAGTCTCCTATAGGTGTATACATGTGTATTCTCCACAATGTGGCCATGTGCTATTTCTGTTAGTGGTCTTTTAAAAGGTCACTTTATAATGACATGTACCACTCACAATTTTGAGGACATTTCCCAAGCAAGGAATAACACTACATACGCATTACATCTTTACATCTCCCTCTATCTCCCTTTCATCCAGTCTCCTATTCTTCCCCAAATTGTAACTTATTTTATCTAAAATAAAGTAACCAGAAGATGACCTCATAAGATGAAAGACTTGGGAAGAAATCAAATATAAGATGACCCTTTCCTGAAAAATGCTTCAGAGGAGAATCTTGCCTTACTATTGCCCATCAGGAGCAATTGCTTTCTATGGTTCCTTAAACCACACCACGCCTTTCCAAGCTTCCATGTCTTTGCCAAGCATTTCTCTTTGCCCATAATGCACTGCTCTAGCTCTTCCCCCAGCTGCCCCCTACCAGTGGGCCCAATTGCGCCATTGTTACTGGGCTTTGCACATTGAAAAGCTGTTACATGGCCCCCCTACCGTGCAGTGGACTCCTTGAGGTCAGGGGCCTGTGTCTTTTGACCCTGTTGACCTTGGCATCCTTCATAGCCTCTTGTATCTAGTTCTTTTCCATGAAACCTGATCGTGTGGGCTGAGAATAGAACATGCTTGAAAGGGCCACCGTATGATTTTTCATCCAAATTGGAATACTTTAAGAGTGCAATAAACACTATTGACAATCATAGCAGGACACTAGGCGTGGACTGAAACTGTCCTGGGTACACTGGGTCATACAGTCATCCTAATAAGTTGATGAGCGAAGGAGGCCTTAGGTTTCTTGGCCCAAAGTGATAGACCAATATTTTACCTTTCACCAGTCCAACTTCTTTCATACATATCCCCTCTCTTCCATCCCTCTTTCCTTTCTTATTTTCTGTCTCCCTGCTCAGCAAGGCTCATATGAACTTGCTAAACCGCAACACTACAATTTCCATCCTTCACTTCACAAGGTAATTTAAGGGTGAGATGAGCCCATTGAATCCTGATGCAGAGTGGACGGTGCGTGGGGGTAGGACGGCAAGTGCCGTGATTATAGCTTTTGGGAGAGATCGAAACTCAAGACTTCTTTTGTTTCTCACGTTAAAAGGAATCTTAGCGACCCTGAGCAAATGCCCAGTAAGTAGAAACTCTTAGAATGATGCAAACACATATACTCTGTCTTCGTCCTGGAATCCAGCATGACCTGGAAGCACATTTAAGACATGAAATGCAGAGTCAGGCATCATGCAAGAAAGAAAAACTGGGTTGGTTGAGAAAAATGCCTTTGTGGGTCAGTGGAAGCTGTGTTCCAGGATGGTTATAGAAGGAAGCACTTCGGAACCTGCTAGATCTAGACTCGAATCCTGATTCTGGCACCTACCTAGCCGAGCGACTATGAGCAAGTTTTTTTTTTTTTTTTTAATCTTCTTTAACCTTAGTTCTCTTATTTTTTAAATGGAGGGTTGCATCAGACCTACTTTGGAGGCTCGTTGTGCCAATTAAATGAGATAATGCATTTAGCACTCTGCCAGCACATAATAAACACTAGCTCGGTGCGAGCTATTACAGTATATGCACATCAGCAAGGCTTGCAAATGCACTCATTTCATCTGTAGGAAAATAGTTACGCCAGGTTTAATGATCAGAGCAGTAAACCAAGAAAGCAGAAATCTGGGTACCGGCCATGCCCCTGCCACTATTGAGCTGTGTGGCTCTTCGCAAGTTATTTCCCTTTGGTTTTTTAGCCTCCTCTGTGAAATGGGTGAACTGGAAGCGATTCCTGTTTGCTTTCCCATTGCTATGCCCCATAGCACCCCAAAACTCAGTGGCTAAGCCAGTAATGATCCGTTATGTCTCAGGATCTCTCGAATTTTCTGGGCTTGGCTGGGCAGTTTCTCTGCTCTGCAGGGTGTCGGCGGGGGTTGCTCAGGCAGCTGCTCAGGCAGAATGCTCAGGCAGCATTCTGGAACATCCAGAATGGCGCCGCTCACCTGGTTGGCAGCTCCACGGGTCAGCTCCAGTTCCTGGCATGAACCGTCATCCTCTAGGGCCCTTCTCTTTCTGCAGGCATGGCATGGATCATGGTGACTACTTTTCCAAATAATCCCCGAAATCCCTATGGTACATGCTAGCTCTGACAGCCCAAATTAAAACCTAAAGTTTTGGGACAATGCCACTTCTCAATTTGGTTTATGGACTCTGTAAATTCCCCAGTGAGCACCTAGGGCGCTCCAGGGTTTGAAAACTTCTCTGCTCTCACTTTAGCCCAAGTAGAAATCCGTTGTTTTTGTCAACCAGTATCCTCTCAGCCTCCTTCTGGTGACCAAAATCCCCAATTTCCCTCCAGGGACCTGGTGCAGACACAGCTGGTTACCCAAAATATCACCAACCCCCTCATTCTGTCTAACAGAGCCCTGATTTTCCCAGATACTTAGATGTTAGTGTCCTCAGACATGGGGCATGAACCTTCCCAAAGCTAAACAAGTGACCCAGAGCTGGCCAATGAGACATCAAGGCTCATTGTGATCCCAGGCCACCTTGTGATCATGAGTGGTAAATCTAAAAGATCTCAGAGAAGTGCCTGGAACCCTGCCATTATTAAGTTTTGGATTTATCTGATCTGGAACTGCCCGCCACTGGACTTCCTGTTCCATGAGAGAAGAAATAACGCGAGTCTGTCATCTACAGTCAAAACCATCCCTCCCCCACTCCTCTGAGTGTATATGGTTCTACTGATGCGGACTCCACCTGTCACTCCAGGAAGGGACACGTAACCCATAACTAAGCAATTAGCACGTGCATTCACCTGACTGCAGTAGTTACTTCAAAGATGGACCAGGGACTCTGGCAGAGCCAGTGAGGGGCAAGGCAATTTATCCTGGACTTTTGGAAAAAGACAGTCAAATTTTCTTCCTGCTGCACCGAAAAGCTGATAAGATATAGCAGCTAGGGCCACCGTGACTGTTTTTCTACCATCTCATGGACTTGAAGAGTCAATGCTACAGAAAGCAGACTCAACAAAAAAAGAAAACTGATTGTCTCTTTTTTTTATAAGATTTTATTTATTTATTTTAGAGAGAGAGAGCCCGAGCAGGGGGAGGGGCAGAGGGGAAGGGAGAAGAAAAGGAAGAGAATCCCAAGCTGACTCTTCGTCGAGCATGGAGCCCGGTGCAGTGCTCGATCTCATGACCCTGAGATCATGACCTGAGCTAAAACCAAAACTGACTGAGCCACCCAGACGCCCTAAGAAAACTGATTCTTGATAAGCTCTGTCAAGTTCTGGATCTAGCCATGCCTGAAGCCCTAATCTTGCTTTTTTTTTTTCTTTTTTAGTTTATTTGACCTCCCTTTTTAGAATAAGCTTTCCTGGTAGGACTTTCTGTCATTTGCAAGGAAAAGGCTCCTAACTAAGGAAGTATGGCTACTCATTATGAAACCATCCACCAAACTACCACTAGTTCATCTACTCCTATAGATGTTCTTGCCACCACCTGTAATTATATGGTCTAGCCATTAAGAGTAAGGCCTTAAGACTAGGCTTGGCCCTCGGTTCAAATCTCAGCTGTACTACTGATTAGCTCTGTGACCTGGGGCAGGTCTTTTAAATCTCTGTGTTCTTTAGCTCTGACATGCTTAAAATTAGGACAATAATGGTTCCTGCCTCTTAGGGCTATTGTGAGGATAAAAACAGGGGATGCGGGCAAAGTGCTTAGCTAGCATTATGTATGACACATGAGGCTCGCACAAATGTTTGTTCTTTTAAATGAAAACCTAACCTAAGATGACAGGCATAGGAATGACCCCCACAGAGATGTCCATGTCTCAATCCTCAGAACCTGTGACTACATTATGTTTCACTGCAAAGGGGAATTAAGATTGCAGATGGAATTAAGGTTGGCAATCAGCTGGCCTTATAATGGGAAGGTAATCCTGGATTATCCAGCTGAGTCTAACATAATCGCAAAGGTTCTTAAAAATGGATGTGTTGCAAGAAGAACAGAATCTGTTTCTAGCTTTGAAAATGGCGAAAAGGGGCCATCGGCCAAAGAATGTGGGCAGCCTCTGGCAGCTGCAAAAGACAGAGAAGCAAACTCTCCCCTAGAGCCTGCAGAAAGGAATGCAGCTGTGTTGACAACTGGACTTTAGCCCAGTGGGACCTGCTACTGAGACCCTCCCCCACATCTTTCTGTACCTGCTACCGTGGACTCAACGACGAATGGGAAAGTCATGGCTCTACCCTCGTCGAGCGTATGACGTATGTATTCTGTAACACGCAGGGTCTTATAAAATCCAATTTGGCAACAAGCATGGGAGTTGCCAATGAGAATGAGAAGATGTAAGTCCAGGAAGCTGGAAGACAGAGATGTGGGGCAGAAACCCACGAAGAGGGAAAGGAGTGGGGGACTATGGGTTGTTAACTGAAACAGAGCTGAAGCAGTAGATGTTGGGGACTGCATCTAAGACAGAAGTCTTGAGGTTACACGGGTCTGGCTCCTCTGTGTGGGGATCAGGGAGGAGAGAGACAGGCTGGATACCAGGGGGCTGTGAGAAGGAGACAAGCGGCATGAAAAACACACTTTGTCTGTGTTCAACCCTCACCACGACTTTCAAGAGATGGTATTAGGCCCTTTTCCTAGAGGATAAAATCCAGGTTCATAGAAATCAAGTAGCTTCATCATATTTATACAACAAGTAAATGGCAAAATAGAATTTTAGAAAATTCTTTTGTTGCTAACAAAGAACTGCAAATTCTCCCTGTTTCCTTGTAACTTTGACTTGGTTGTTTCAATGCTCTTTAGACACTGTCCATCTTGCCTTGTAAATTATTTAGAGACCAAGACTGTCTGGTCTTATTTACTCTGTACAGCAGGAAGTGTAATACTTAAAACCCTATCTCAGCAATTCTTAGTTACCACTAGTTGGAACATGCACTACTCGTTCCTCATAGCACTAGGAAAGAAAACATGGTCAGGATTGTAAGACTTTTCAATTTGAGCGGTGCCAAACATGGAAAAATATGCATCTTGGATCCATAAAATACAGTAAAAAAAAAATTTTTTTTTAAATGATGATGTTGATGAAGTGTCAGATTCCCTTTTGCTAGTCTACTCCCGGGTTTACCCATGATTTAGGTTTCTTATGTTTTAACTCAAACTGTTTTTTTATGGAAATATAATTCATGTATGGTGTTGCATTAGTTTCAGGTGTACAATATAATGATTCAACAGTTCTATACATTACTCGGTGCTGATCACAATGAGTGTACTCTCAATTCCCTTTGCCTGCTTCGCCCATCCCCCTACCCACCTCCCCTCTGGCAACCACTAGTTTGTCCTCTGTATTTAAGAGTCCGATTTGTTTGTTTGTGTCTTTTTTCCTTTGTTTGTTCGTTTTGTTTCTTAAATTTCACATATGAATGAAATAATACAGTATTTGTTTTTAACCCAGACTGTTCAAAAATGTCTCAAGTAAGTTCCCTTTGAACAACTCTGCTGGAAATTTTTCATTGTTCAAAATACGGTACTATTGAACGAGGGGGAGAAATGAAGAATTATCTCCACGAACGTTGATAATGAAGTTCACGATTTCTGGTGTGCTAGACACCATGCTAAGTACCATAAATGCACTGGCCATCTTGTCTCACGATTGTCCTATGAATGATTAGGCTTTTATTACTTTCATTTTCACGTAGACGGTTGAGGCTCATAGGAGTAGAGTTCCTTGTCCAAGACCCCCCAGCATGCAAATGGCAGAGGTAAGACTTGAGTCTCTGCCTGGGACTTCCGGCCTTGTGCCATAACCACTGTCTTTCATACAAGCAAGAATGGGGTGGGGCCGGGAGCATCTATTTTCCTTTATAAAAAATTCCTCAACCATAACCCTTTGCATTATAAAATTAATGTCTGCTTTTCCTCAGTCTTCTTGAGCTATGTAGCCGGTTTTTCTTCTAATAAGCGTTTTTCCTCCCAGTGCTGATTTGGTCTTATTCTCCTACAGATCAGTCTCCAGAATTTTAATCATTCTCGGCTCACTTCTATGACAACCTTACCAAAGACATGTGCTGAAATTGCAGTCAGAAAAGTGCCCCGAAAATGTTAAAAAAAAAAAAAATCAACAGCCAACTTTTATAGTTCATCTGATCTACACAGGAAATTAGAAAACACCCCATACTTAACTGGAAAAATACTTGAAATGAAATGAAAAGTGAGGTTTACTGTTATTTAGATTTTGATTAAAAAATGTTTATCCCTTATCTAAGGCTCAGGGACACTGGAAATGAAGCAGCTGAAAGCTCGCTTTATAGAACTTTAATGATCTTCTCTTATTATATTATATTCCTGTTTCCTAAGCCTGTGGTCAAATACAATAGCTTTATTGAAGCTGCGATTCAGTTAGAAGGGGGAATGCATTTCTCTGCCACGGGAGCACTGGTGAGAAGTGAGAGAAGAGGCTGGTGGAGGAAAAACCCTTCACACAGAAAGGGTGGGCGCCAGGGGCTCACGCACTGGGGTACGGGGATCCTTTTTCCTGGGAGCCAAGCTTCCCTGAATTCACTGCGAAAACAGCCCGGGGGGTATTAGCTTCTGGATCACTGGGAGAAGGAGAACAACACAAAGCAGAGATGAAGTCTGGGTTTGCAGTTGGAACACAGACGAAGGTGCTGATGTCTTGTTTCAAGTTCTCAGGTACGAGACATGGACACTGATAAATGCTCAGTTATGGAGCATTTGCTGTGGGCCAGGCATGCTCTAAGCACCTTGTGCATTTTGTTACATTGTTTAATTCCCTCAGCATTTTGTTTCATACTTAAGTTCCCTCAACAGCCCCATCAGGTGGATACGAGTCTCATTTGCATTTTACAGGGGAGGAAACTGAGGCTGAGAGTGACTTAACACAACGTTCACGCCTAAGTGGAGGAGCCAGGATTTGAACCGATATGTTGACTCCAGAGCCTGTGCGCGCACTTGGCCATGACGCTACACTGCTCATTCCCCACCTGCTTCTGCCAGCCGGCCATGCACCCTGGAGGCCACTGAGGAATGGGGGTGGGGCAGCCTCTAAGAGAACCAGTAACCTCAAGGCAGCCTGAGAAAAGAGGGATTTGGAAGGAAATTGTTGTGGCCTCCTAACCCAGGCAGGGCTGGCTCCCTTTGAAGGGGGGAGATATGAAGCAATTTCAAAGAGCCGGGGGAGGTGAGAGGTCAAGACTAAGCCACCGTAGCTAAGCGATGTAGAAATGCAAGCCTGTCATTGCTAAAGTGACAAAATAGAATATCAGGACACATTCAAAACAACCTCACACAATTATTATGGAAATTAACCGTTGCTATTTCTGAGACATTTTTGCCAGTCACGTGAGGGACATATGACATCATCAACAATTACTTATGAAATAGGGGATGAGGGATGGAGACTTGGGGCCGAGCTCCCCGACCTTGGCCAAGTTACTTAGCCTCTGTAAGCCTCAGTTCCCTCATTTGTAAAATGGAGATGTTAATAGCATCCACCTCTTAGCGTTCTCAGAAGGCTTAAATGATGGTAATGTAGGCAAAGTGCTTGGCACCATGCAGAGTGCACGGAAAGTGCCCAATGTATGAATATGTGAATTCCTTCGATCCCACCTGCTATAAAACGGAGTCCCATCTGTTGGGAGGGAAATACATTATTTACGCATGAAGAGGGGGGTCTGAATACCACCAAATATTTACTGCGTGTCCTCCATGTCCCAGGGAGGGTGTTGGATGCCAGAGATAAGGGAATACTCTCTTTGGGACTGGGTTTTGACAACAAAACCAAGAGGCATTTTGTGATTCTGAGACTACATTATGCTTCCCGCTGCTTATTCCGATAAGACCCTATCCTGCCTCCTTCCTACTTATTATTTGCAAGGCCTGACTCCCACCAGAGTAAGCTCCCCTGAGGAAGTGACTAATTAATGCTTAAGGGTGACTGTTAGGTGGCTGAGGGAGGGGGGGCCTGAGGTAAGAGGCTCCAGATAAGGAGAAGAGAGAGTGTGGCGTCTCAGTCAGTGCGGAACGAGGCAAGTCGAAGAACTGAAAACCAAAAAGGATCCCGTTTGGCTGGAGCTCCGAGAGCAAGGGATGACGGGTGTGAGGTGAGTGACGTCACAGGAAGAGCCGGAGGTGGGATTATGGGGGTGTTACAGCTCAATTGTGGAGGCCAGCTCCTCAGAGGGGCCTCAGAGATCAGGAGCAGCTTCATAGCACCGCTCAGTCTAGACATTAGGCCCCAGAATGGCAGAATCCTCTGTGTGCGTGTGTGTGTGTGTGTGTGTGTCTTTCTATTATTCTAGAAAGGGTAAACAGTCAGGAAAACAAAGGTCACTCAGTATACTCCATGATTGAAGGTTATGGTCCAGGGAATTAAAGTTTTATAAAACTGAGAGGAGGCGAGAAGGGATGGTAGAACAAAGGTCAGAAAAGCAACTGATGGGATTAGGATGAACTATCCCAGACAGGGCACCTTGGCAGAGTAAGCTGAAGGAATCTGAAAAACCGGCAAAGCAGAAACATCACGCAACCTCCCCCTTTTCTTTCCTCAAATGGATTGTGAAACTCCCAAAAGCGCCATCCCTGTCCCAGGAGGAAGGGAGACGTTCTGATCCCCAGAGCTGGGGAACTGGGGACTGAGAAATTTCTCCAGATAAACCTCATTAAACTTACCCTCATCTTCTAGCGACTTCTTTACCTTGGACTTCCGCTAGCCCAGACCCCTCTGTCTCGTCAGTTCTTCACAAATGTACTGTTTCTTGGAGTCCCCCTTCTCTTCGAAGGCGTCAGGGTCCATGTAAACATTCAATTCAAGTTGTGTGCTTTTCTTCTGTTAATCTCTGTCAGTTGAATTTTCAGACCCAGCCAGCACCTTAAGAGGGTCCAGCCAAACTTTTTCCTCCCCTACACAGCCTCTGACCCTCTGGTCTGGCTGTCCCAGGGCAGGGGACCCTCAAAGGTCTGCCCAGAAGTCACCTCAGACCTCAGCCTGCCCATGAGTCTGCCAGCAACTACCCCAGGAGCAAAACGGCTTCTCCTCTCCTGCCTTCCAAATATCTCCTTAGGGGCTTCGGAGCGGCCATTCTGAACCTGAAACCAGGCCAGGAAAGGAGGCGAGAGATCTAGTGCTGGCTTCTAGCGAAGCAAAGAGGGCAGAAGCAAAACACCTCTCTGCTGTGGGAAAGCTAAGACACACTTATTTCATGCACCACTCCAACAGGAAAAATGGGGCCGGTTACACCAACACAAGGCTTTCCCGTTCTCAACACTGAGGCTCATGCCCATTTCAAAGATGTGAATGTGTGTGTATGTGTGTGTGTGTGTGCACGCGCGCGTGCGTGCCGCGGGGAAGTACCTCTGATAATTGATTTTAAACAGAAGAAAAAGTGAAAAACCATGGGCCGTTGTGAATCCTTATCTCCGAAAGAATGTGCACCTTTGGGAAACTGAAGCAGTAATCTGGCCTGCCTCACTGTCCGGACCCCTGAGCCTCCGAGTGGGAGCAGGGTCTGTCCCTGAGCAGGCTGTCCCGATGTGCCCCTCAGCCTTCCCTGAAGGGGCCGCGAGGAAACCGAACATTCCCGAGGAGCCGAGAGAGCTAATTGTCCTTGCTTGTCTCGAGGCCAACCTTAAGGGTTTTTTCCTTCTTTTTATTTTTTTTGTGTGAAATCTATTACACACACAAAAAAGCGCACAAAACCTACACCCAGTCAAGAAATGGAAGGTCACCGGCACCCCCGACAGAGCCCTCGTTGTAGCCTCTCCTTCCTTCTCCCCTGCTGGCAGTCACTACCCTGCCTGCCATCCCCCCAGAGGAGTTTTGCCTACTTCCAAGTCGTGTATAAATAGAATCACCCACAGGTCCTCCTTGGGTCTGGCTTCTCTCCCCCATTGACATTCGTGAGTTTCATCCGTGTTGGGTGCGCTGTTGGGCGGTCAGAGGACTGGGCCTTCCACTGTCATGTCGGCTACTGGGGCCATTCCCCGGTCCGCGGCTGTTGAGCTTAGTGCTGCTATCAGGATTCTGCTGCGCGTTAGTGGGTACTACCCTCTCTTAATTGTCATGTGCAGACGAAGCTTCCTTGCTTTCATCCCTGGGGAGTGACAACAGCAACGCTCCGGAACTTTTTCAGACAAGCTTCCTCCAACCAAGGACTGGAACCCTGGAAGCATTCCATGGAGAAGAAAGTGCCTTTCTTGACCGCCGACGAGGAAAGTCCAGAACAGGCACATTGTCTCTAGGCGGAAGGAAGAGTTTGAGGCTGGCGCATATACCGGGACACGGCCGCCGCTGAAGAACTTCCCGCCGAAAGTGTCTTTGGGGAGGGTTGGTCGCACCCCTGCCTGACTCAGCACCTCGTTACCTGGGCGGATGCAGAGTTAGCAGGCTTCGGGAGCCTCTCTATGCATCGCTGGATTTTGCATCCATGGCAACGCATGCTTTACATACCGTTTTCTTTCAAACAATGGGAAATTAAACACTTGATATGAAGCAATGGCAGGTTTCAGGTGAGAGGATCGTGGAGGGGGTAAGACTGTGTCTCTGAGTGGCAACTTGTCAGACGGAATGCCCAGTGCAATGCGCTTAAGGAAAGGTGTTGATACAAAGCCTCCTTTCTCTGCAGTGTGCATAGAAAATACGTCTCACTGCCCACTTCCTTCAGCCTGCCCTGCTCTTGCATGCTGATTGCCTCTCAGAATGTAAACTGCACACACACACACACGCACACTCATGCACAGTCAAGTAGCAATTTTCAGGATGAAGCAGAAAAATTAAAAAGAAAAAGCTACCGGAGCACCTGGATGGCTCAGTGGGTTAAGCGTCTGCCTTCGGCTCAGGTCACCATCCCAAGGTCCTGGGATGGAGTGGGCTCCCTACTCAGCAGGGAGTCTGCTTCTCCTTCTCCCTCTACCCCTCCCCTCTGCTGCTGCTATATCTCTTGCTATCTCTCTCTTTCAAATAAATAAAATTTTTAAGGAAAAAAAAGAAAAAGTTACTAATTTTCAGAACGTAGGACATTCTGGTGGTTTACTGGCCAGAGTAGGGTAGTAGGTGCTCACTAAATATTTGGTTAACAGGTAAATGAATGAATGCAGCCACCAGCCCTCCAGCAGTCCAGTGACATTGGAAATCGCCTTTCATTTTGTACACCAGTTTCCTTATTATGACTCTTAATGACTTAATTCTGTGATTATCTTTATGCCCTAATAAAAGCGCTTTTAACAATTAGGGGCTGTCTCTCTGAAGTTGTATTTTAGGTTAATTAAGCAGTGTATTTAAGAGCCTCCACTGTCTGTTAATGCCAGCGTGCTTGAGAGCAGCCGGTGGGGCGGTGCAGCGCTGTTGATAGTGACAGGGCTGCCTATCTCTTGGGTTTTGTTTTCTTTCTTTATTTTCTTTACTTTTTTTTCCGCCTCCCCCCTCCCCCACCAACATCAAAAGAGAAAGGATGACAGGCCGGTGGAACTGGCAGGATAGGAAATCAGCCTCAATGGTGAAAAGCACACAAATAGTGGTTCTCTCCTTTCATGTCGAAATCCCTGCAATAGAGTTGCAGGCACAGGAAAGAGCCACTGGCCCCATGGGCAGGAAGCCCTCCTCTTTCCTCCCTGGCACTGGGTTTAGGGATAGAAGATCTCAGCTCCTTGGCATTTGCAGGGAATGTTACATTCTGAGGCAGATTTTTGTTTTTGTAATAAACACACATAAACACACATGCACCCACAAATGCATGACTGCCTAATATTTAGAGTCAAGTCTGGCAGGAGGAAATGAGCCCCTTTGACAAATCTCTATTTATCGTGTTATTTCACCAACAAAAGCTCAAATGCTAACTAGCTTTGTGAATAATTTGTGGATGGGAATGTGATCATTTTTCTAAGTCAGCCGGTGGGCTCAGTTCATTGCACTCCCCACCTAAAAATAAATTCTCTGGCTGACTGTGAACATACCGATACTTGCGGCAAGTGGAGCAAACTTATGGGGACCATTAAAGTGCCAAGGCATTGGAAAATAACAGGGAAGTGGATACTGATTTGCATTTATGTCATAAAATAACTTGTCACCTTCAATTTATCACAGTAATTGGTACCAGAGGAGATTATGTGATGCTTACGCCTAGTTCAAAGCCACCTTTCCTCATCTCCCACTCCCTGCCTCTCCCTCTCCTGAAATAGTAATGGGTGCACTTCTAAAGATAAATGATCTTAGACCTTTTATATATCCCTGGCATTTGGGAACTGAGATGCATCGACGTATTCAAAGAATTTAAATGTCACGATCATCCGGTGACATACGTGCAATTATCATCCCCATATCACAAATAAAGAAACGGAGGCACAGAGAAATGACTTGCCCAAGGTCATAAAACCAGTAAGTGGTAGAGCCAGGATCTGTGCCCGGACGATTAAGACCCTAGAGCCCGTGGTCTTAACTATGGTTACGATGGTTACATTGTAATGTACATCCTAACAGAAATAGTGGGCATGGCATCAATACCTGGGAAAAGCACCCATCCCCAAGATGTTCAAAGTGATAAGAAAAACACTGCAGAGGACACATCATTTCAAACCAAGAGAAAGACCTGGCCAGGTCTAAGTAAGTTATTCCAACTGGGGTTAGAAAAATAACCGGTGGTTTGTGGTTATTACCAATGCAGATCAGGCATGGTCCTCCTGATTACAGCGGAGTGCTTTGAATCTTGTGATTTCATTTCTACAGGCCAACCAAAGCCACACATGACAGATAGTTGTGTCTTTATTAGGGAAATTCTACAGGTCCCTCTCCACTTAGCTTTTGTCAGAGCATCTGTATATTTTAGTTCTGCGAATGATAAGTTGACTTCTACTGAAGGATTCGGAAGTATTTCTGAGTTGGGGTGCCCTGTGTTTCAGAGGGCAAGTGAATTCGACTTCCTCTGACTGTCTGGCATATGAATGCCCTGAACGAGTGGGGATTTTTTTTCAGGCATTTCAGGAGTATGTAATTCTTGCTGCATTTGATGACAGGCAGATCAAGGTTAAACTCCCCCCTCTCTCACCGTAGCAGAACTTGGGCAACTCAGTACATCTCTCTGAGCTTTGATTTCCTGTTCTGTCGAAAGAAGCTGACGATACCTCCCTGAAGATTAAGTAGGGTAAGAAAGGCACACACATTTAGCTAACACTTTAGGACACTTTAGACGTTACGACAATGCATGCCCACGCTTGCTTTCGTCCGGCTCATGCTTTGTAAATATGCTACACGCGCTATCCTGCGTGTCTCCTTTTTTAAATTTGTGATAAAATATATATAACATAAAATGGACCATTTTAACCATTTTGGAGTGTACAGTTCAGCGGCATGAAGTACCCTCGCATGTGGGTATGACCCGCACCACCATCCGTCTCCAGAACCGGTTCACCTTCCCTCCCTAAAACTCTGTCCCATTAAACACGAACTCTCCATTTTCCCCTCCCTCCGCCCCTGACAACCACCATTCCACTTTCTGTCTCCATGAATTTGACTCTTCTCGGGATCTCAGAGAAGTGGAATCACACCGGGCTTGTCTTTTTGTGTCCGGCTTCCTTCGCTTCGCATACCATCTTTATCCATGTCGTAGCACGAGTCAGAACTCCATCCCTCTTTAAGACTGAATAAATATTGCATTACAGGCATAGACCGCGTTTGGCTTATCCATTCATCTATCGATAGACATTTGGGTTGTTTCCACCTCTGGGCTTTTGTGAGTAACACTGCTATAAATGAAGGAGTATAGATTCCCTGCTTTCAATTCTTTGGGGTATATACCCAGACGTGGGATTGCTACATCATATGGCAATTTTATGTTTAATTTTTTGAGTCGGGGTGCCTTTGTATACATTTTTGGGAGTACAAGAGGTGCCGAGAGGTACCGGGCGGTTCTCAGGTGTTCCCACAGGACTGCCCCATCTTCAGTCCCCAGATTAGTTCAAGGACCTACAAGGCAGCCCATAAAAGCAGGGGGGATGCATTCAGTCCTTGGGGCTCTCTGTTGCCTGCCTTTCCTCCCCACTTACAGGTGACGGATTGCCAGAGCAGGGAAAGCAATCCCAAAGATATCAGTATGCAAACCAGAATAGGGAACAATATGGTTTAAAAGTGTTTCTCAACTGTTTTGCTATAGATACGTGTCTGAAAGTGACACCTATCCCACCCCCTCCTCTCTCTGCTGGAAGAGCAAAGCCAGGCACATTGGAGTGGGTTAACCCTTCCCAAACCAGCATCAGTGACTTCCTCAAAGCGTGCGATGTTTCAGCAGCCCCGACTCTGAGCCCTGAGTTAGCTGAGAAGCTGCCAGTTACTTGATGACATCAATTGTTCCGTAACTGACAGTCGCTGAGAAAGTCTCATTATCACCAATAACGAGAGAACCCCATCCATATTGCACCTGTCAAGGCCGTCAGGTTGGGTCACGTGTGAACCCAAAGAGCCAGCTGTAGCATCACACACGAGGAGAATCCCGCACTCTGGTGAAGTCGCTCGCCCATCCAGCCCCATTACCCACGGGGAAGCTGCGGGAGAAGATCAGAAGTCACCGCTACTCAGAAACCAAACTAAGTATGCTTTTTTATGTTCCTTTAACCTGTTGCTGATCTTAGCAGAGAGAGGAGCTTTCCAGAGGAAACAGTGTTGACTTAGTGCCTGGGCAAATGGCAGGAGGTTAGTAGATCCTAAGGAAATGGTTAGGAGGGAGCCGGCTCTCTGAGTCATGCAAGTACAGTTGGTCCTTCAATGGGCACTTGGTAGAGTCAGCTTCCTAAGCCATCCAGACATGGCTTTCCAGGAAAATTACTTCTGGCCACATTATCAGGGGTCTGCATAGAGGGAAACATCAGCAGGATGGTATGACATGGGTTCTGGCAGCAGACAGCCTGGGACTTGCATAATTATGTCATATGGGGTAAATTACTTAACTTCTCTGTGCCTGTTTCCACATCAGTGAAATAAGAGAATGAAAAAAAAATCTACCTTGCTTGGCCATATATTAACTATATGGGCTTGGGTAGATCAACTCCCAATGAGCTAATGGGTAGAATAACTCCTGTCTCTAAAGGATTGTTGTGAGATGAGGCAAATTTTAGAACAAGTCAATGGTTCACATAGGTACTCAATAGTTATTAGACAGGACTGTTTCAAGCTACCTTTTATCCTTTTGATGGTGGATGGGACATAAATAATCAGAATGTGCATATAGAAAATAAAATTTGGACTCAAACAGAAAAAATATCTGTGTTGAGTTTACTTGGGGATGTTGCCACTGCCATTTTTGCCAGGATGCCAGGATGTTTGGGTCTGAGGCCACCTCCCACACTAGAAGGCTGATGCCTCTCATAATCCGATTCTATCAGCCCACTGTTATGGTTAAGTGAGATGTCCCTGGAGTCAATAATCAGGGATCAGATCATGGCACCTCAGCTTCCAATCCTTCTGATTTTGAAGAATTTCTTATTCTCTCGTATTGTCAGTCTCCTGGTCTGTAAAACAGGACCAGAATTGTACACGCCTCAGAGGTCATGATTAAATCAAAAGAGTTAATACTTGTAAAGGGCTTAGAATGGTACCTGGAAGGGAACAATGGACAATGTTTCATAAAAGTTAGTCATGATTACTACCCGGAAGCTTTCCTATGCAACCGCTGCAGCCCGAGGGGAGAGGTGAAGCCGGCGCCTGGCGCCCGCTGGCTTTGGAGCGTCGATGGTGCATATCTCTTCCTGACTCTTCCTGACTCTTCTTTCAGGGACAGCACACTGCTAGCCTGAAATCGGCCACGGTGGGAGTTTCTCCACCGTGAAAATTGGTGAACACTGCAAATCAGCCTCTCTCCCTTCTTCCTCCCCAAAGCCGCTCATTAAAGGTTTACCAACACACTGCTGGGCATGAGGGAACTCCTGGAGCTACTCAGCCTGCCTTTGCGTGGGGCCTGGGCCGGGCGAGAGCAGGGGCGCCGGGCAGGTCAAAGGCTGCTCTCCAATCAAGCTGCTGGCGAGAGGCAGATACTCTGTCTCCCTTGACTCTCTAGTCTTCATCCCTACCTATCCTTGTGGTAATGTGGTAAGTTCAGTATCTGTCGTCAGAGACGATCTTTCCAGACATCCCTTCTACCCCTCCTACTTTCTGAATATTCTCTTCAGTCAGGGATCTTTAATTGTAAGCCACAGAAACAAACTCGGGCAAACATAAGAAAAAGAAAAGTTAGGGGCACCTGGGTGGCTCAGTTGGTTAAGCATCTGCTTTCAGTTCAGGTCATGATCCCAGGGTCCTGGGATCGAGTCCCGCACGGGGCTCTCTGCTCAGCAGGGAGCCTGCTTCTCCCTCTCCTGCTCCCCCTGCTTGTGCCCTCTCTCTGTCTCTGTCTCTCTCTCTGTCAAATAAATAAATAAAATGTTTGAAAAAATATCCAAATGGTAACAAATGATGCACTCACAGGCTTCAAAGGGGGCTTGAAGTAGATGGTTTCGCACAGACAGGTCCCACGCAGCTGCAGAAAGTTCTGGTAGGGAACCCCTCCACTCTTTCACGAGCCAGAATAAATAGGCTTTAAGCTTTTATCTTTTTTTTTGCTTAAGAAGCAAAGACTTAGGAGGGAGAATCCAATTGACTGAGCTGAGACCACATTCCCACTTGTCGGCCTTGAGGGCGTCTAGATTTAGGACTCAATCAAACCACCCACAATGGGGTAGTTTCCCAAAGTAAACCAGATGTACTTGAAGCAATGGGCGCCGGGTAACCACAACCATGACAAATGCTCCCACCCACCAAGTCCTCCGGGGGTGGGGGCGGGGAATGTTCCGTGGTCCCTCTCTGCAAATGGGATGCTCTTGCCAACTGACCTTCACATGCGTGGTCTTTTACAGAAGGTGCTGGCAGCATAGATCAGCGGAAAAACCCCTGAGGCCCGCCAGACTGTAGAACATCATCTCAAGGGAAGAGCTGCCTGCCTTTAGCTTGAATAATCCCAAAGTTCACTGAGTTCGCGAGAGCTCACTTCACACGGTAATCTCCACGCGGGCATTCTCCAGGGAAGGACTCAAGAACTCAGTCGGCACTTTCCACCTCTGATTTCTCCCGTTCCTGCCCAGGGTGACTGATACTATGATGGCTTTGATGACAGCTCCACAGAATCCCCAGGGACCTCTAATCTCGGGATGGTGACCTAAGGCTATTTGGTTCCTCCCAGAACCCTGACCGTTTCTACGGGCTCCAGCTAAGCCCTTGGGAACGTCTTTTGTAAACCCGTCAGAAGTACTTCGGGGCCTCGGTGTGCCTTTTCCAGTTTGAGTTTCTTTTTCCTTCTATTCTTCATTGTGATCAATTTCAGAAAGGTGGTTTTATCCTCTTTGGTTCGTTCTTTTCGTCATTGTCATTGTTGTTGTTCAGCAGCTCTGTGGATGATGGCCTTGCCTTTTTGACACTGCCTGGATGATTTCCCTTTGTCAGCAGATTTCTGTGGCTTGTCTTTGGAGGCATATGCTAAGAAATTGGTTCAGGGAAGAATCACTAGTGAACCGCCAAAGACATGGAAAACTGGCTTTTCATAGGATGATTCATGGGAGGAGGGGGTCAACAAGCAAACTTCTCGTGAACTACTGATGTGACAGTAATACAATGTTAGGTGTCTTTTTTTTTTTAAAGAATTTTATTTATTTATTTATTTATTTGAGAGAGAGTGCACGTGAGCAGAGGGAGGGGCAGAGGCAGAGGAAGAGAGAATCTCAAACAGATTCTGCACTGAACTCAGACTCAGACGCGGGGCTCGATCCCACCACCCCGAGATCATGAGCCAAGCTGAAAGCAAGAGTCAGACACTCTACTGACCCCGAGCCACCCAGGCTCTCCAATGTCAGGTGTCAAACAGGATTATTAAACACCGAATATTTTACTGTATGAGTGGGTGGAAATGGGTAGAAAAGAAGCTACTTAATCTGCCTGTGTCTTTACTTGTGTCTTAGGGGGTCAATTCTTAATTCTACCTGTTTCTTTACTACGTGCTAGGTATTTTTCCAAGTGCTTTCCGTGTGTTAATTCATAAACACACAGGTAGGTCTTCTTATTATCCCTACTTCAGATGAGAAAACTGAAGGTCAAAGAGCATACGTAAGTGCCCAAGGTCACAGGGTCAAAAAAAACGGAGGAACCAGGGTCAGAACCTAGAGTTCTCTCTCTGGATTCCAGCCCTTTGCTACTAAGCTGCAGTGTCTCCCCAGGGGGCAGGAGTCATGTAATACACTTACTGCTCTCCGTGCTTGGGTGCAGGGTGCCTGCTTACTTTTGTAGCCTCAAATCCCGCAATTCTCCCTCTGTGACCACACTCTTCAATCACACTGACCTTCTTTCATTTCTGAACAGCAAGCTCCTCTCCGAGAGCCTCGAACATGCAATTCCTTCTGATTGAAACGCTCTCCACTCCCTCTTTTCCCCTCTACGCTGGCTGACTTCCACTCATTGCTCTGGTCTCTATTTAAATGCCACATCCCTCAACCTCCAATGGGAGGTTGTCCCCTATTAACACTCTCATAGGGCCATGTATTTTCCTGTCATCCCATTTATTACAGTAATGATTTGCTTAATGTCTGTCTCCTCTTCCAGGCTCGACACTCCAGAAGACCAGAAACTATGTGTCTCGTTTGCTGACCTGTCCCCACCCCCTAACACAGTGCTTGACCCAAAGTAAGCAGCCAGGAAATATTTGTGGAACGGATAGATGCTCAGTGTCGGCTTGCCAAATAAATGAAGGCTTTGAATAAGGCAGGGCGACCAAAGATAGGGCTTAGGAGGATGACTCCATTGTTTCATTATACCTTATACCCCGGGGGGCATTATTTAAATTGTTTAAGGAGCAATCAGAACTTACCGTTGGCCTTAGTCCTGGGACACTGGTCCAAGAGACTTCCTGCTGCTCTAGGTGTTCACCCTTAGTGGCTGAGTCGTGGGTGTAGGGCAACGTTCAGGAGAAGGGCTGGGCTGTTTGGGAAAGCGGGAGAGGCTCTCTGGGGATTCAGGGCAGTAGGCATTTATATAAGGAGCTGGAAGTATTTCATTAGTCTGATAATCAGCATAACTCTACTGATATGTACTGCACATCCCTGAGCCATGAGTAATCACCTGAAAATAACCCAACAGGGAGTTCACGTGGAGCTGCGACTTCTGAGTTTCTAAGTTTAAAGGTATTACGGTAATTCGTAGGGTATGAGTCATGCACCTAGGATCAGAGCAACGGAAAGGGTACACACTTTCCGTGGAGTTGGGTCACGAATATAGATTAAAGGGAAACTTTAGATAGGTGTCAACTGCAAACACAAACAGAGCCATTCAGCAACTTTTTGGAGGACATCTTTTAGTAGCTTGATGCCTTGAGAAGTCAGAGATGCTCAACCTCTTCTTCATTAGCATTTTGATGTTGCTAATGGGTCCCTAGAGATGGTCTCGCTAAATGATAAAACTGAACGTGCTGCCCCTGGAAGTGCAAGGTCGAGATGCACGTGTGACGGCCACGGTGTTGTTTTCTTCCCAAGGTCGGCAGAGCCTGGTCTTCGGGGTCAAGCAGCCAAAGGTCAAGTGGTAAGGGCTGGTCGGGACCTGTGGTGGAGGCGGGAAGCTGACTGCAGACGGAAAGTCATTTTCCCTGAAGTTGCTTGACCTTCCTTTAACCCTATATGTAACTGGCTGAGGCCCTGGCTCTTTTGCCTTGTGTGGCATCACTTTTCCTGCTCTGATGCTGATCAAAGGTCAATCTGAGGGCCGGGTGTTCCAGGGGCAAAGGCTGCCCCCTGGCCATTCTACCACGTGGGATTCTTTTTAACAATCCCTCCCCTTCCCCTGTCTTCTTGCTCCCAATCCTTGCCTTTCATCTTCCCTTTTAATCATTTTCCTGGCTTATATCTCAAAGTTGCCAGTGGCAAACAGAACCGAATTTGTTATTGACTCCTGGGTCCTTGTTTCATGGATTATTTCAGGTCAAATCCTATTAAAGTAAATGTCTCCACTGTGGGGAAATCTGTCCGAATAACCAAATAGGGCGTTTACTCCTCAAGTAAGGGCTAGCTTATTGCAAGCAGTATTTGATAGCAGGGTTTAGAAAGAGCTCAGGTGGGCTTTGTTTCCAGCAATAATGGCGAACTACATGACCTAAAAACCTTCCCTCTATAAAACTCCTATAAATTTTTTATAAAATATAACAAACATCTTTTTAAATGCATAGCTGAGCTCATAAAAATGTAAGGAAAATCCCCAGGGGTCCAAAACAAAGAAAGAATCAAAATCAGAGTGATAGGTGTGAACCGAAACTAGGGCTGTCCAGATTGTGTGTGTGTGTGTGTGTGTGTGTGTGTGTGTGTGTGATCTTTGTAGTCAGGTGATTTGGGTTTAATGTGCTCCAGCTGGGGGTGGCTGGGTGGGAAATTTGGATCTTTCCAACACCCTGCATAAAGCTAAGATCCTCAAAAAAAATTTCTATCTTTCCAGCAAAGGACGGTATGAGAAAAGATTGCTTGTCTTAGCCTGAACTCTGAACTCTGGTTGGGGAGAATAAAAGTCTCTGGGAAGACTCCTCCTGTTGTCATACACGTTTGGTGTTTAAATTTACACTATCATCCAGGACCTCAACTTCCGGGCAAATAATTAATATAAAAGTGAGCCAATTTTGCCTTTTACCCTGGGTTGCCTGACCCAAGGAAATGAAATGTCTTAGGAAGGACGTATGTTCAATCTAAACAAAATGGGAGCATCACAGGTAAAAGCCTGGATGAGCATGAGCTCACCCTCCAAAATTACAAAATACAAAGCTTCTGTGAGTCAGGTTGTCAGATTCAGGAAATAAAACAAAATAAGACCCCCAGGTAACTGAATTTTAGAGAAACAAAAAATAATTTTCTCTACAAGCGTATCTCAAATATTGCATGCAACATACTTATACTCAAAAATTATTTATTATTTCTCTAAAATTTAAGGTTAAGTTTAAATTTTACACGGCAGCCCTATCTGTTCAAAGGTCAGGAGACACACAGATAGCTGGAGCAGATCACCCCAGAGCCCCAGATGCTAGAGCAATCAGAGATACACTTTCAAATGACTGAATACGCTAAATGATTGGCTACATCTTGAAAACATGAGAAAAGAAGAAAGTATTTTAAAAATGGGAAGTTTTGAAAAAGAACTGGATACTACTTTGGTAGACAGTTTGGCAGTTTTTTATAAAAGTAAACAGCATCTTATCACGTGACGTAGCAATTGCATTCTTTGGTGTTTACCCGAAGGAGAGAAAAGCTTGTGTCCGGGGCGGCTAGGTGGCTCAGTTGGTTGGGCGTCTGCCTTCAGCTTGGGTCATGATCCTGGGGTCCTGGGATCCAGTCCCGCATTGGGCTACTTGCTCAGAGGGCTTCTTTCTCTGCCCCTCCTCCCTGCTCGTGCTCTCTCTCTCTCTTACTTTCTCTCTCAAATAAATAAATAAAAATCTTAAAAAAACAAACAAACAAAAAAAAAAACGCTTGTGTCCACACAAAAACCTCTATGTGGGTATTTATAGAAGCTTTATTTAAGATTGCCAAAAACTTGGAAGCAACCAAGATGTTCTCGAGTGGGTGAACGGATAAATAAGCTGGAAAACATCCAGACAATGGAATATTACTCAGCACTAAAAAGAAATGAGCTGGGGCGCCTGGGTGGCTCAGTTGGTTAGGCAGCTGCCTTCAGCTCAGGTCATGATCCCAGGGTCCTGGAATTGAGCCCTGCATCAGGCTCCCTGCTCAGCAGAGAGCCTGCTTCTCCCTCTGCCTGCCACTGTGCCTAGTTGTGCTCTCTCTCTTTGTCAAATAAATAAATAAAATCTTAAAAAAAAAAAAGAAATGAGCTGTAGAGCCATGGAAAGACATGGAAGAGCCTTAACTGCATATTATTAAGTGGAAGGATTCAATCTAAAAAGGCTACACATGTATGATTCCAACTATATGATATTCTGGAAAAAGCAAAATTACAGAGACAATAAAATGGGGTTAGAGGGGAGGGAAGAAGTAATAGAAGAATAAGAAGGAGAAGAAGTAATTAGCAAACAGAGGACTTTTAGGGCAGTGAAACTATATATTTGTATGTTAACTATAATGGTGGATACCTGTCATTATACATTTGTTTAAGTCCATAGAATGTATAACACTAAGAGTGAAACTTCATGTAAACATGTACTTTGGGTGATAATGATATATTAACGTAGGTCCATCATTTGTAACACATCAAAACTCTGGTGGGAAATGTCTGCTGGGGGACACCTGGGTGGCTCAGTCGGTTAATCAGCTGCCTTCAGCTCAGGTCATGATCCTGGGGTCCTGGAATAGAGTCCCACATTGGGCTCCTTGCTCAGCGGGGAGCCTGCTTCTCTCTCTGCCTCTGCCTGCCACTCTGCCTGCTTGTGCTCTCTTTCTCTCTCTCTCTGACAAATACATAAATAAAAAATCTTAAAAAAAAAAAGAAATTTCTGCTGGGAAACTCTGGTTTGGAAATGGTGATAATGGGGATGCTATGAATGGGGGGGGCAGGGAGTATGGGAAATCTCTGTACCTTGGCTTAATTTTGCTATGAACCCAAGATTGCTCTAATTTAAAAAAAAAAAAAAGAACCAAAAAATGGGGCACCTGGCTGGCTCAGTTGGTGTAACACACGACTCTTGATCTCAGAGTTGTGGGTTTGAGCCCCACATTGGGTATAGAGATTGCTTAAAAATAAAATCTTAAAAAAAAAAAAGAACTAAAAAGGACCTTTGGAAATGAAAATAAAGTCATTGAATTAAAAAAGACAAAACAAAACTTCAGGGATGGATAAAATTGTTGCTTACATACTGTTGGAGAGAGAATAAGTGAACTGGAAGGCAGATCTGAGGAAATTACCTGGAGGGCAGGGTAGAAAGATTAAGAGATGGAAAATATATACTGGAACTTGGGCTATGGGGGATAGAAAAAGATGACCTAACATATGGCCAATAATATTTCTAGAAGGAGAAAATTGAAAGAGTAAGAGAGATAAAATATTTGAAGAGATAATAACTGAAACATTTTGTAGACTGAAAAAAAAAACCTCATTAGATTTAAGAAACATATCATGTTCCTATGAGAGAAAAACAAAAATAAATCTGCGTCTAAATACATCATAATGAGATTACAGGAAACCAAAACCAAAGAGAAGATCTTAAAAGAAACCAATTACAAAAGGCCAATATTATGGAAAAAGGAGGGAATGGAAAAAGAAAGGAAGAAAAAAGGGAAAAACTGAAAGGTACAACCTGCTCCATGGGGTTAGATCTATCTTTGAGCAGTGGCTGCATCTCTTCGACCTTCACATTTTTGAGCCTTACTTTCCACATCTGTAAAATAAATATTCCATCCAAAGTTATCATTGCTAATTCTCTGCAAAATGCCCAACACAAAGACTCATTTGTTAGTATGTGTTCAGCCAAAAGGAGTTATTATTGATAGAAGTAATTTCCCCATGAGAGCATAACCCTGCCCATGAACTCAACCACAGGATGAATAATACTTAAATGACGTCATATTATAGAGAGCAGGTGTCATCTCTGCTGCAAAAAAAAAAACCCAAAACAAAACAAAGCAAACAAACAAAACAACCTACCCCCCCAAAAACTAAGCTTAAACCACTATCACGGAACTCCCTCAACCTTCCAAGACAGGCTTTAGAGATCAAACCTCTCCACAATCTTGTCAGCAGGACATCTTCAGAATTGCTATAAAAATCTCTCCTTTTGGGTGCCTGGGTGGCTCAGTTGGTTAAGTGACTGCCTTCAGCTCAGGTCATGATCCTGGAGTCCCAAGATCGAGTCCCGTATCGGGCTTCCTGCTCGGTGGGGAGTCTGCTTCTTCCTCTGACCCTCTCCCCTCTCATGCTCTCTCTCTCTCTCTCATATTCTCTCAAATAAATAAATAAAATCTTAAAAAAAAAATCTCTCCTTTTGTAGCTTTCCTTGTCTTCAAGACTTCCCTAAATTCAAAGATAAACCCAAGACCAACTTGTAAGCCTTCCTTGACCTCCCTCCAGAGCAGCTTACAAAGTCCTGCTATGTGGTCTGTAGTACTTTCCTCCATCACACTACTGATCACATTTTGTCTCTGCTTGATAATGTTCCAGCTTCCGCAGTAGACTCTAGGCAACTTGAAATCAAGCACCTCACCTATTTTTCTCACCACTGAATCCTCAGCCCATGACCTGGAACTTTTTAGGAGACACTTAAAAAGTTATTGCAACTTCAAGAGAAAAGAAATTGGAATTTAGGGATGGAATTCATTTACAGTGTTGCCATACATAAACGCATGGGATTTTTCTAGAGTTGAAAGGGATTCTAGAGAACATCAAGTCTTCCCATTGCTTTTCCAGATGGGAAAAAATAAGGAGTTCATCAATTTGTCTGAAAGTCTAGGGCTATTTATGAAGTGGTGGAAATCGGACTCAAATCCAGCTTTGCCAGTTCCCAAATGGTATTGCTTATGTTCTATCCTGCTGCCTCCATGACCAAGATCATGGCTGGGTAAGTGAAAGTAGCCAGGCACAGAAAGACAAGTGATGTCTGATTCCACTTACGTGAAATATCTAGACTAGGCAAATTCATAAAGATGGGAAGTAGATTAGAAGTTACCAGTGGCTGGGAAAGGAGGATTGAGGAGTTATGGCTTAATGATGACAGAGTTTTTGTTTGGTGTGATGAACATGTTTTGGAAATAGATTGCCATATGGCTGTACGACATCGATAATAGAATATCACTGAGTTGCACGCTTAAAAATGGTTAAAACGGCAGACTTTATGTTATATATATTTTATCACAACTAAAGAAAAAAGGAAAAAAAATAAAATCACGGCTGTGGTCATAACCTGCTCGCCTTGCTTCTCTAGGCCATTTGTAGACCGGGGCACATTCTTTAATGAGCATTTAAAAAAAAAAAAAAATCATTGAGGGGAGGGTGCAAACAGGCAGAGATAATGCATGATGTAGGACCATCAAATTAAAAGTGACATTTCTCTATTATTAATCCACAATTTCTCAGCAAAGGAAAAGCTCTAAGCTGGCACTGGAAAAATGCCAGTTCCATAAGCTATTTAATTTTTCTGGATAGGGTGTAAAATAACTGTGAAAACCATAAAAGGTACCATATGGCACCAAAGAAAGGGGGGGAAAAAGAGTTCTTTCTTGTTGTTATTAGTACTCAATGAACAATTAGTTCTCTATTCTCCTAAACACATTAAGGTGCTATTAAGAGAAAAATTTCAAAAGTGTCAAGAAGACATATCCTAAATGGAAAGAAAGTTGAAAAGATAAATAAAATGAACATTCCTTTAGCTATATTTGGTGGAGTCCTGCAGAGAAAAAATATTCCAGCTAGGCAGCATTGAGACATAGTTTATTAATGTAGTTTCCCCCACAGCAGGACATAGAAAGAGAAATTGGTAAAACAGTCACATTAAAAAATTATTACTCCTACATCTGATCTTTATGAATGCACAGAAAAGAAACTGTCCTCTTGAGCCGTCCTTGGGCCATGTTAAGGCAGAGATGCAAAGGATTTTTTTTTTTTTCCCTCTCCCAAGCCCCACAACAACCCCATTTGCTCACACGTGGTTGGAACAGACTGCAAGTTACTTCCCACGTTAAGGGAATCTTAAAGGTGTTTATAAGCAGAACTTAGGGAAGATTTTGAGCAGTTCTCCCAATTATATTTTGAAATAAAGCGCTTCAGTCTTCTTTTTTTAAAGAGCAGACAAAATTGAAGTCTGTATTCCCTTTGGGGAAAAATTGTAGTCGTTGGTAAATTGGCTATAAATGGAATTCCTCTGGAATCTTAGAGCTGGAAAGGAGCTTACCCTTCGTCATCTAATCAGTGTTTTCCAGTGGGTAGTCTATGCCCCACTGATGAGTTACAAAATCAGTTTAGAGGGTCACAGCTAACCCTGGGAAGGAAAGGAAGAGGAGAGATAGAATAACATTGAATTGAATATCAAAAGCATTTTGCATATACTCTTTGGAGAAACTTTTCAGTTGTATGCCTGTGTGTATGTGTGTGGGTGTCTGTGTGTGTGTGTGTACACGTTGGTTCACAATGTAAAGTGTGTGCCTTACTGTGAGATCTGGTCAAGAAAAATGGGAAAGTCACCAATGTAATCCAACACTTTCTGTTCCAGGTAAGACACCTGGAACCAGAGGGGGGAAATGACTTTCTCAAGTGACATGTGAGTCAGAAGGAGCCCTGGGCTCTTGACTCCAGGTATCCTTGACATTGGACTCTAATGATGGAAGCATGCTTGGAGGTGGGTGTCGACTCTTGCTCTGTGCTTTCCGTACCACGCCAGCAGCTGGCATTCTAGTCCCTTCTGGAGCAATGGCTATGCTTCTGAATCAACCAGACTCCCCTTTCTCTTTCACTCCTAATTCTGCCAACTTGACACCATATGGCATCTGCGGGTCTGTGAGATGGAGCAGGTGCATGGAGGGACAAATAATCCATGCCCGGGCTTGGATGGTCCACATACCGGATTGCTCAGAAGGTGCAAAATTCCCCAGCTCCCTGCAGCCTGGAGTTGAAGAGCCACATGAGAACAGAATCACAGTCTCCCTGTGAAAAAAGAGGGGGTGCCTGTGACCGCTCACATAGAAGGCATTTTCAGAAAGGAGACAACCAGCTGACAACTGTGGGTTTTAGGTAATTCCTGCCAGACTCATGCACTCTGGCTGGTCTTCCTGAGCCAAAATAGAAGCATGCAGAAAGTGTTCTATGACTGCAAAGATAAAGCAGGATTATGAAAGAGGATCTTGCCTGGGACTCAGAGTGCCTCTGATTTTGACTTAGAGGAGAAAATTATCTCCCTCACCAAGAAACAAACACTTACATTGCATTTACTACGAGCCAGGCACTGTTCTGAGAATATTACAAATATTTACTCATTTAATCCACATAATCAACCTTTAGGCCGTAGAGGACTCTTCTAGCTGCAGCTGAAGGCAGAAGGTTGAGAAGAGTTGAGATGTGTTAAAATAATGGGTTTTTCTTCCTGATTCGAAGACAGGAGGGTGAACACTCTTAATAGTGTAGAACTATGTCACTGACGGAGGGAATTAATCAATAGCCAAATCCAGGGAGAAAAGGTCAACTGCCTACTTTCTCTTGGCAGAAGGAATTGGGAGGAGGCTTATTCTTGCAAAGATTCATCACTTTTTGATGCTTTCTAGAAGTGGTGATGGATCTGTAACAAGTCATTTACTTAAAAAAAATTACCCTCCTATATTTGTAGGAGAGCTGCTTTGGTGTGAGGCACCAGCTCGGGTGCAGAAAGCACACTCTCAGGCCCATGTAGAGATCAAACCTGTGCCCTTGGCCTTATCCAGTGCTTTGCATAGTGGCGGGAGACGGTCCTCGGTACTTTGTTGAATTCATTTATTACCACACTTCAAACACTGAACCTGACCTTGGAAACTGCTAGGTTTGGCTTTGATGATGAAAATTAGTTGAGGTTTACTGAGTGTAAGAAGGGCAAGAGGTTTTTTAAAGATGAAGAGGAAGTGAGTTTTTTTTTTTTTTGAAGTACCTATTACGTGCCCCTTATGGTTTATATATTAACATTAAATCCCACAATACTCTGATCGAATTTCCATTTCATAGATGAGGGAACTAAGTTAAATGATTCGCTGAAAGTAAATAGGTAAGGGACAGAATTCAGAATATAGTTTGCCTGCAGAATCCATTACTCTTTTCACATCATGCTGCAGACTGAAAGTTTTGTGGGTTTTTTTTTTTCATTTGAAAAATGATTTAGCCCTAGCAGTATTCACTGACATGGCAAATCTTTAATTGATCTTTCCATGCCATAGCCTACCGAGTCTCCACGAGGAATAGCAACAGTTAAAGCCTATTCTCTGTAATTAAGTCTTGGTTCCCTTACCAACTCCGCCATGTAATTAAACTTATTTCCCGAACAGGCAGCTATGGATCACTAAAGAATCTGAGAAGAGCCATGTAAATTATGCTTAGTTTCTTGCTTTGGGTTGATGGCCAAGTCTGAGCTTGGAACTGAAATTTAAGAGGAATGTAGGGAATGTTGCCGGCCCAGAAAGTACCAGTGTTGACTCTATGCGGGAGTTAGCATGTATTTCCTGTGCAGTCTGTGAAACTTATTTCTGCTCATTGTTTTCCTCGATGAACATGTTGGGCAAAAATGCAGTTGCTAAATATTTATCCTCTTCTGGGAGCAGCCTGGGCTGACTCAGGCAGCAATTCTCATATAGTTATTAATTATCAGAAAAGGAAATGTTTCTTTTTCAAGGGTATAATTATCAGAGGTCTCATATGAATAATGTCTTCAAAAAAAAAAGATATTGCCCCTATCAATACATTCTGTGGCTGTGCTAATGAAAAAATTTGGCTTATCCCACAAAGTTTATGGACTTTGATTGTTTGTTTTTTTTTTTTTTTCAGTTGAAAGAAGATTTGGCTTAGCATCAGGCACTGAAAGCGTAAAGATGGTATTAAATAGTGAAATCATACGGGCTGTGTTGTAATGTGAAGTGAGAAGGGGAACCCACAGAGATTCAATTATCTTCAGGAGTCTATAAAACCCTAGGCTTACAAATGCATATCAAATAAATAACGGTTACAGTAACCAAAAGTTGCTTTGAGTTAAAAGTAATTAAATAAAAATAAGATAATAGGCAAGATCACTTGGACCCAGATATCAAATAAAACGTCAAGATAAAACAGCTGTGGGTTGTTAAACACAAACCAAACCCTTTTCTTCTTCCCCCATGGGTCGAACCAGAGCTTAAGACAATCGAAAGTATTTTCTAAGTTTGCAGTCCCCAATATGTAAGGATTCAAAGGTCCCATACAAAGTACTGCCCACTTTCTTGGTCTCACCGTGGTTGTTCTGAGAGGATTATGCAATTAGTACCTGGAAAAAAAACCCGACACAGTCTCTTAAGAGGACTGGATGAATCCAGATGTTGGAGATTATGATCTCCTGGATGCAATGGAATTTATGCCAGGAGATTAAAGAGAACAATTAATTTATGACTTTTTCTACCTGTTTGCAATATGTGCTTGGCTTATTATCCTTACATATTGTGATGCACGGTAATTACGATGCTGAAAAAAATGTGCAACACGTGCCCATTGTAGTTAGGTTTAAAAGGGGGGCATTTGTCATATTTTAGTCTGCACATCTGGTTCTATCACAGTTGCTAAATGATTAATATAGGAATATATTACAGTGAAATCCTTTTATATCACAGTTTTATTTGCCCGGAAATAGAATACTTTCCCTCCCTCTCCCTCCCCCACATTCTCTACTGAACTCTGAAATTCCCTGCACTAGGGGTTCATTTGAGTGAACAGGACAGAGAAACTGCTCTTGTCTTTGTTCAGTTCTGTTAGTTCCGGTAATCACAACTGGGATATATATGCATCCTTTGTTTTAAAAAGCACATCCACAAGGGAGCAGCCCCAAAGCTTATTCTAAAAGCAGGTAGGGCATCAGAGATCTCCCACAGTTACAACCACAGAAATTAAATTCTAAATTTTAAACTCCCTTTTATTGAAATATAAGTTTGTTTAGTATATTTACAACACACTTTATGCACATATATACACAGAAGGCAAATTTTGTCAAATAAAAAAGTTTTTCTTAATAAAAAACTAAAATAAAAACAAAGTAAAGTGCATGAAACTCATTTTCTTCTGGTGGACATCATCATTGTCAAAATTTTGGTGGGAGGGGAGAGGGGAGGAAGAAGAAATTCATTACTTGATTCAGTGCATACTGCGGGTCCAGCATTGCAGCCTTTAGGCCAAAAAGACATGTGGTAAGGAACAAGTCCGACAAATTGTCGGGGTCTGTAGGACCCCTCCGGTTCTGAAGGTCCTGCTCTCTTTGTCCTATCCTGAGCCTTCCCCCAGCTCCTAACAGTGATCTCACCATCACGGTGCTGGAACAAAGGCAGAACACAGGAAGGGGGCTCCACCAGCCAATGTCACAGCCCTGCTCCTGGGCTACCAGCGCTGCGTTTGGTAGGAAATGCACAATTAGCTCAACGGCTCAAATAGAAGTTTTCCTTTTTCGGAAAGGGAATGAGGGGGCCAGGAAATGGGATGCATCTCCCACAGAGACGGCCACCCGGGCGCCAAACTCAGGCAGCAGGTTTCTTCGGACCCAAACTCGGTGCTGGCCCCGGGCAGAATCCTTTTATAGGCGGGGCGGAGGGCCAGTTAACACTTCTCGCCCCGGTGAGTTCGTCCTCCCGGAACTTCTAAAGGAAACAGGAGACCGAGAGAAAGGGGCAGGTGGGCGAAACCGTGAAGTTTTAGTCTCCATTCCGCTGGGGCCGCTGGCTGGGCGTTGGCGGTCCCAGGCGGCGGCCGAGGCGACGGCCCTTCCCCCATCATCCATTCCCCAGCCGGGGGGCTCTCCCTCTCTTCTTCCGGGAGACGCTAAGTCCCCGGTCGGCGGCCGTACTTGGCCTTACAGTGCAAAATGTGCTTGGCGAGGAAGTCAAGGCGGCGCTGCAGCAGCTGAGCGTGGGGGTCGGCGAGCGCGGCCAGCTCCGGGAAGCGAGGCTCGTGGTGCCGGTAGAGGCGCAGCAGCCGCGCGGCCGCATCCTGGCCGCGGTGCAGCTCCAGGACGCGCCGCGCTGTCCGCTCGCGGAACACACACACCGACTGCAGCAGCGGCTCGTTATACTTGTCCCACATGCCCGCCACCCGGTAGCCGTGCACCAAGCCCGCCTCGTTGTCCAGAAAGACCAGCGCCCCGCCGGGGCCGCGGTGCAGGTTGCTGGTGGCGCGCTGCATGACGCGCGGGTCCCACTGCAGGCTGAAGAGATTGCTGACCAGCCGGTCGAAGTTGGCCGTCAGATAGTCGAAAAGGATCAAGTCGGTCCACTGCACCAGGTCCACCAGCTCCGCCTGGCTGCGGTTGGCCAGCTCGCCCCCGGCGGCACGCAGGGGTCGCAGCCGGCCGTCCTCCGAGCGCCAGGGCGCGGGCACCACCACGTCCGTGAGGTTGGGCAGCCAGCGCGTCAGGCTCACCACGCTGCCCTCCGTCCAGTGCGCGGCACGAAGCTCCTCCTGCACCTGCGCCCACTGCGCGCCGCGAGCCTCCACCCGGGCCAGCGCCAGCGGCGGCACGTGGCGCTGGAGGCCCAGCAGGCGCGCCAGGTAGTAGGACAGGGCCTCGCCCTGGATCTGCTCGGGGTTGATGCCGTAGCGCACGCAGGCGCGGGTGCCGTCGGAGAAGCGAGCCAGCCGGTTGGAGCTGCGCCCGCAGCCGCCGCGCTCCAGGGCCACCACCCGGGCGCCCCGCGCCGCCTCCAGCCACGCCGCCGCCTGCGACTCCGAGAAGCCGCGGGGCACCTGCTCCTCCAGGCCGCGGCTCCAGAAGACGCCCCCGTGCACCGCGGCGCGCCCCTCGGGTCCGGGCAGCCCGGCTGGCACGTGCCGCCCGCGCTCGCCCGGGGGCCGCAGGGGCGGGCCGTCCGCGCCGGCCGCCAAGGTGAGCAGCGCCCGGAAAGTTTTCAGGGAGCCGCCGCGGGCGTCTCGCGCCAGGGGCGGGGGCAGGGGGAAGCGAGGCGCGGGCCCCGAGCCGCCGCTCCGGGCCGGGCGCCGGGGGAGTCGGTCTTCGGGCAGCTGGGCGCGGGGCGGCAGGAGCCCGCCCCACAGCGCCAGCAGCGAGCCCAGCGCCAGTAGCCAGAGCCCCGCGGCGGCGGCGGCGGCGTCCCGCATCCTCCTGCCCGTGCTCCCCGGGCCGTGCCGGGCACCGCCGCCGCTTCAAGCCGAGCCCGGGCGCCCGGGTCCCGGCGGCGAGGCGGACCCCGAAGCGTGCTGGCTCCGGGGCTCCGGGCGCCTCAGCCCCATCGCGGCCGCGGGGCTCTGCCCGGCGCTCTGCGCGGCGCTGGGAACTCGCCTCGCCGCCGCTTCCCAGCTGCTTTTGTATTTCGCTGTGAGACCCTCGGGCGGGCGCGATTCACAGGCGCCCGGACCACGTGGGAGCGAGGGGGATCCCCCTCCCCCTCCGCGGCCGCCGCTCCCCGCCCCCCACTCCCCCGCCCCCTTCCCCTCCTCTTCTCCTTAAAGCGGCGATGGCTCCTTCCGAGCGGGAGAAGCGGCCCCACTTCGGTCGGGGACTTCGGGGCCTGGTGGAAGCCGGGCTGGCGGCGCCGGCGCGGGGGCGTCGGAGGGGGCGGTGCCGAGCTGGAGTGGCGCGCGGAGGGGGAGTGGGGGACGCGCCTCTGGCCCCCGCGGGGTTCGGAGTGGTCGCCGGGTCCTCCGCGCCGGGGCAGCGCCTGGCCTCCTGCGAAGTTCAGAGTGACCCCGACCGCGCTCTGGGCGCCGCCTGGCGAGGGTTGGGGCGGGTCCCTTAGCCTTCTCTCTTTCCGACGGTGTGATTCACCCTGCCTTATGTAAATCCACGGGAAGCTCTCCCAGCCCCAGAGGATGTGACTCCAGCCCGGTTAGAGGAACCATCTGTAGCCGACAACTTTGGACCGACACCCCCTTTTCTAGCGCGCCTACCACCGCGGGTCTCTGCGGGCGTGTGCGCTTTGAGGTTGGTGGTTGCGTCTTTCCTGAGGGACTCAACGGGGAATTAAACCTCGCTGAGCAAGTAATAGAACACCTAGGCCAGCTCCCAGCCATTCGTACATCCATTCAACGAAGCTTGGTCTCAGGGCAGTAAAACCCACAGACCCTGCCCGTGCTCCCGGAGCTTACGTTCCAGGGAGAGGTGCAGGTTGCTATGAGAACATTGTAACCCAGGATCCGACCTAGCACAGGAGGGAGGGGTGTCGGCGACTCTCTCTCCAAAGAAATGATATAATTTTGCCCGGGAGGAAACTGAGGCGGAAAAGGCTTGCTCAATACGCTGGACTTAGCAAGTGCACAAACTAAATAAAATTCAAACTCAGACCTTCTGGCAGCACGCCACCTGATTTTCTCTCCATCAGGAAAGCTCATTATTTTTTATCAAGTTGCCAGCATTTTCATTTTTTTTAAAACTCACTGTCGTTTAGCCACTTTATTCTCCAAATGTGATTTTCAATTCAAAGGGGGAAAAAATCCCGATATTACATTCGACTTGCTGGTTTAATGGTTTCAGGGAAAAATAAATGGTTGGAGGTGGGGGTGGGGAGGGTGGAGGAGAAAAAAAACAAAAACAATGACAAAACAAACCACACTGTCTTCCAGCCATCTCTCCGTTCAAGCCACCAAGGAGGCTCTTGGATAAGAATTGGCTTCCCACCTTCCCTCTCTGCGTGAGTGTATCCCAGATCCGAACCAAGATTCCCAGGTAAGACGCAAGATTGGGGGTGGAGGTGGATTCCTCCTTCTGCAAGCAGGAGTTAGAAATCTGCTTTCTTACATGTGTTTCTTTTCTCCTTATCCCCCGTCAGGTGCACATGGGGGTTTTCAACTTTATTAGCTCATCAGCTGGCACTGATTATATTTTATTCTCCAAAGAGCGAATGTTTAGAGTTATAGGGCAGACACCCTAATGTTTGTGGCTGAATGGAGGCA
Source organism: Potos flavus (assembly GCA_028534135.1). Lineage (NCBI taxonomy): Eukaryota > Metazoa > Chordata > Mammalia > Carnivora > Procyonidae > Potos > Potos flavus. The sequence continues at coordinate 75,198,328 of CM052884.1, read as the reverse complement.
TCAAAAGACCACATCTGGAGCCTTCTAGCACTGACCCCAAATACCCTCAAGTGTTTCCATATTGGCTGAAATGTGGACTCTTTGTTGAATCTGTTCCACACCGCACAGCTCTATCATGCCTTTTATAGATCTTATCTGATGCTGCGGTCACTATGGCTCCCATATGTAGGCATCAAAACACAATAATTCTTAAAAGGTACCGTTCCTGCTCTGTGTAAGCTCTTCACCCTCTCTGTTAACCTAGAGGACAAGGACTAATATTTCTTAACCTTTTATTTCTCTTACCACTTAACATAGTATATTACACTAAATGGGTGCTCAATAAATTGAATTTGATTTTTTTATCTTTTGGGTTAACTTTTGAGATCTTTTTTTTTTTTTTTGAATGCAGTGCTTTAACTTGGGTAAACCATAAGCAAGCTCTCCACCTTGTGGGCATAAGTGGAATATCACTTAATTAGAGAAATGGGTATACTCGTTTAAGAGGATGATTCATTATTTCAGCTAGTTTCTGAGCAGATGACGTGGCTACTACAGCCCGTGACCTGTCCTAGGTGCTGTGGGGAAATCCAAAGTAGTTGGTGCCTCTGTCTCTTTAGCTGTTAACAAAAGCTGTAAAGAACTACAAGGGATGGTTCACTGTCATTGTCGGAGAAGTCCCTCTGGTCTATTGTTCCTGGGTTGCCTGGCACAGTGCCTGGCACTTAGTAGGTGTTCAATAACAATTTGCTGGATAAATCATTGGAATGGTAATGAGATTTTCTGCAAGTGGCATGTATTGATTTAAAAGAACCAACTTACTACTAAAAGATACAAAGTAAGAACTTTCATTTTAGGGATGCTTGGGTGGTTCAGTCGATTAAGTGTCTGACTTTGGCTTGGATCATGATCCCAGGGTCTTGGGATCGAGCCCCACATTGGGCTCCTTGCTCAGTGGGGAGCCTGCTTCCCCCTCTGCCTGCTGCTCGCCCTGCTTGTGCTTTCTCTCTCTCTCTCTGACAAATAAATAAATAAAAATCTGAAAAAAAACCACTTTCATTTTAAAAGGAAAAAAATATCAGTGAAGTCGCCATGTAATGTAGGAAGAGGAAGCATGTGACTTTCATTCTAGGAGGGCTGGCCTCCCACCCAGATAGTCCAAATCCCAGAATCTTTCCATCATGTAACTGGGTCTTAAAGAAGTCGGCTAAGATCTTACCTCTTGAAAGATGGACTGACCTTATCCGAGCCCTTTGCCTGCAGCCGCAGGACCGAATGCACCGTGTACCACGTGTACCACGATGGGACACCCTAACAGAAGCTTGAGAAAGTGCACGGAAATCCAGAAAGGCACCAAAGGACTAAAACCAACCAAAACCAGAAAACAAACCCCAAGTGGAATGCCGTTTTAAACACACTCCTCTGCTTTACCTGTAAGATGACAACGCTCCCACCTGCCTTAACCTCCCAGCCTGGGGACGCACCCTCCCCTACTCATGGCCAACCCACTGGGGCTCCTTGGGATGGCACCATTCATCATGATGTGCAACCAACCGCTGGCCCTTCAGTGCCTCTGGCAGTTGCTTTGTGAGGAGGGAAGGTGCTGCCCGTCTATCTCTACCTAGAAACCTATTTTCACCTTGAAAACTTTCTTAATATTCCTCAGAGCTTCTCCCTGCCCCTTGACTTCCATTTGCTTCAAATTTTTCCGTAGTCCTGTTGGAAGAGTGATCTGGCTCATTTAACAGTGCCTCCTAGGAAAGAGCGTGGGGGTGGCGGTGAGGGTTGGGAGCGGGGCTTGGAGTTGGAAAGTTTCCCAAGCCTGGCATTTTCCATGTTCTGGCTGTTTCCTTTCTGGTCAGTTGTTTCCCTTCTATGAGTTTAGGTTTCCACACCTGAGAAACGAGGCTAATAAATCCTGCCTACCTCACACGATCATCAGGAAGGGCTAGTGAGACCTTTATAATCACTATGATGCTGGCCACAAACACCGACTGAGTGCTTAGGATGGGCTTGGCCCAGGGCCAAGCTTCATCTGGTGCACACACGTTTCCAACAAATAGGAATGTCCCCACTTTACAGATGGGAACACCGAAGCTGAGCCAGTGACTGGCCCCAAGTCGTATAGCAAGTAAACGGCAGGGCTGAGATTACAGAATGATGGAGGACAAACCCTTTGCAAAAAAAAAAATAATAATAATAAAATAAAATAAATAAATACTGGGAGAATGTCAGATATAAAAAATTATTGCGTTTAATCAAAGTAGACTCAACTCAGATTAAATTTTGCTTTGAAATGTTCTCTGGGGTTGCTGCTAAGTGCAATGGTTAAGAGAACAGACCCTCAAACCAAATTGTCTCGGTTTAAAACTTCCCAGGTGTGTAATCTTGAGTAAGTCACTTGGCCTCTCTGTGCCTCAGTGTACCCGTTTGGAAAATGCCGTTATAATAGTCTTATTGGTGTTACTAATACTGATGGTGACAATCATGTAACATCTGACGATTAATACTAATTAATAGTAGCCAACCCTGTAGCTTATTTGAGGATTAAGTTAGTCCCCATATTGACACTGCTTAGAAGACTAAGAGTTCATGCTTACAGTATTTGTGTAATTCTATGTGTGAAATGACTAGCTCTGTGATCCCGGGCAGCTTTTTAACTTCTCTGGGCCAAAGTTTTATTACTTGGGTCTCTCTGTTCTCCACTCTTTGTTCCCCTAGGGTACATTATCTTCCTGCTTGAGGATTGTTTTTGTTTTGCTGGTATGTCTCTATTAGATCATGAGCTCAAGAATTGCTTAACTGATCTCGTCCTCACGTTCCTGGCTGTCAAAGGCAGGTACATACACATCTTGTTCCAGGTAAATCCTACTGGATAGCTAGGAGCTCAGGGAATGTGATAGTCTTTGCAACTCGTCTGCCCGCCTCAATGAGTCCCACTTTTAAGACCACACTGTGTTTCACTGTGTTTCTGGAAAGAAAGTCAGAGTTGACATACACGTGTAATTTATGGTGAGACCAACATTTTTATGAACCTCTTTATTCCACGTAGCTCTCTTTTTGACCTGCTTTTGAAAAAGGTTCCTGTAGCCACTGGTGTTAGAAGCAAGAACCTAAAGGTGAGAGCATTGGTGAATTAATTTAGTAAATTTGAAAGTTGCTGCCTATACGCATCTCAGTCCCATAGCATTGTACTCGAGTTATAGGGTGTGGTGGTGAAAATTCTGGGCTGGGCTGGGCACTTAGGGATGGCAGTTTTCTTTCCCTGCTGTAATTTAATTCAACTGCCATTTTTTGTTCATATGCAGAAGGCCAAGAACTAGGCAGTGAGTGACGGGCCATCGGCTTTTCTCTCGTCCTTACGCCGCGTCGGGAGTTTTGGCCGCCAGTTGTCTTCTCTTCAGCCTCCTCTTCTCTTCCTTCTTTCTGGCAGTTCCTTGTCCTTCTTCCTGTGCCTGGTGCTGGAAGCGAGGCCGGACCCGGATCGGGCTAAGCCAGTCATGGTGCCTTCAGTCCCTTTGCCCGTGGTAGGTTTAGGCATAGGCTCACGACACCATCCTGGCCAGTGAGACCTGGAGTCCCCAGGGAGGTTTCTGGAAAAGATATCCATACTCTGGCCAAAAAGCACAGAAAAGATACGGCCCCTTTTCGTCGTGGTTCAGATTCAGGTTTGAGGGCTTGGACTTGGGATAGTCACTGCATAGGGGAGTGCAGGGCGAGCCAAGGGGATGCTTGGATGGTGGCAGAGCAGAAAGAGGGAAGGAGTGTGGGTCCTTGGTAATGGCACCAAGCCCTTGAATTAGTCAACTCTGAAGCCCCCCTTCCTCCGGACTTGCCACGTGGTTGAACGCACTCGGGGTTGGGGTTTTCGTCTGCAGCTGAAAGATCCCTAAATGCTACCGCTCTCACAGAGTAGCTTCCACACTCGAGCGGGGGCGAACACGTGCCACGTGTTCCCATCTCAAGGGTGCTCCTGGGCGGGCGGCATGGTGACGCCTTGAGGGACGTGTGCCACGCAGCCCGGCCAAGGCTGGCACTGACTAACTGTGCCACCTTCGGGCAGTCCCTTAACCTCTCTGGGCCTGTTCACTCATCTGAAAAGGGGAGGCAGTCACTGTACCGGCCTCATAACGTCATCGTGTGGATGAAATGCACGTGAAGCTTTTGGTCGGTTCTCCAGCTATTACAGCAGCATGAGCTACACGAGAGTGCAGAGGAGGGAGCGGCGAGGTCCCCCCTGGGAAAGCCAGGCGGGCTGCCCCAAGGATGCAGATGCGAAGCTGAGTCTTTGAAGGGCAAAGGGGATAGGGGAGGTTTGCAGGTCAGGCTTTGGGGGAGAAGGGCATTCGGGTGAGTAGAGGGAACCCGGGGAGAGCTCAGCAGCCTCGAGCCCATGGGCAGATTACTGTATCTTTCAGCAGCTCAATTTCCTCATCCTTCAAAGCACTTGAATATGTGGGATTAGCTTAATCTGCTTTGGATGCAAGAAACAATTCACAGATCCCCTCCCTAGATTGAGAAGCCCCAGGTCAGAGATGTGCACGGCCCCTTCCTCCCTCACCTATGTCCCCCCCCCCCCACCTTCCTGGCCTGAAAACATTCACTCAACAAACATTTCCCAGGGAAGGAGGTGCGGCTGGCTGGCTTCGTGGATTTCTTTGTTCCTCGCCACCCAGAGCTTTATCCAGCGCACAGTTAGCCATGCTCGGGCTCCGCTTCCTTGGGCCCCAGCACATCTCGTCCGTCAGATAGAGGCTGAAGCTTAATTAAGCTTGTAAAGCTTTCTGATTTTCTCGGATGAAAGGTGGCCCATAAGCACCCGGTTTTATTTTGGTGGCTTCTGCGAAAGGTTATTATAAATAAGGCTTTGTGCGCAGTGGCTGAGCGCTTAGGCTGATAATGTGTCAAGACCAGTCGAGACTTCCGAGAGTGGAGATATTATCATAATGGTCCCATCATAGGCAGTGGGTGTTAATGGAAGGGGCCGTGAAAAAAAAAGGAAGGAAAACGTAGCGCAGGCAGCAAAGCTGGGATGGAGGTGGCCGCCAGTGAGGTCTCACCCGCTCCCGGGATCTCCATCATAATCATTAGCTCTGTTAGCCTTGGAGCCATTCTTCTGTCTGCCGTCTCTTCGAGACCAGCCTCAAACTCCAATAAAAAATGGATGCATTCACTCCAAATGAAAATATATTCCTTCGCTGCTTTTTAAAATCCATTTACATTAAATGATGGCTAGCAGGTAAGTAATTCATAACTGGGGGCTCGCTGCAGTACAGACGGGGCGGGTCATCAGAATGGGGAGCAGCCTGAGCGGGAGAGCGAGGGACTTATAGCCCCGGGAAAAGTTGTCCCTGTGGGACTGAAAAAGGGCTGGCGGGGGTAACTCACAGACGCTCCCACGGTGTCCCTCCGTGAATGGAGACGTAGCTTCACGTTTCAACAAGGAGATGGGGGTTGCTTCAGCAACGCAGCCCCGCTTAGGAATGTGCCAGCTTCCTGGGTCCCAGCTGGCATTGCCTAAAGCCAGTTTCCTGCATCCCATAGGCAGATGATCAGTAGCGTCTGGTGGTGGCGGCGGCGATCGAGATGATGAGGATGATGACCGTGGTGTAACCCTCTCATTGGTTGAAACTTCCCGCTTTTTCGAAGTGCAGTTCATCTCTATCCAGTTTCCTGTTCCGCAGTTTGGGCGGGTGCAGAGACTCTCCCTCTGTTTCTGAGTGTCCCTGGGGCTTTGATCCTCAAGCTTGTCCTTCTGCACCTGCTTCCTGCTTCCCAATTGTTGCCTTGGCCCCGGCGCACATGAACACGGCTGCAAAGTTCAGTGTCCTAATCATTGTCCCTCCACCAAATGCACTTGGACCAGACATAGGAGTTTAGTGACTTCGCTGAAGATCTGCAGGGCTCCCCATACTGGGCGTGGATGGTGTCACATCGAGCTGTCCTTCCCCTCCTGTCTCTCCTCCTGGGCCCTTTGTGGAGAAACGGGCAGATGTTTCATGTAATTCTGTTTCATGTAACCCAAGTTACATGAGTTTCATGTAACCCAAGGCCACTCCTACCGACTTTCTGCTATCAGGCTTCCTTAGGACCTCAGATTCCAGACTGTCAAGGTTTCTCTCTCGACCAAACTGGGAAGGGGATTCTGGGGGACACAGCATCTCCAGGGTACTTCCTACGTGTAAGGCAGGGTGGTGAGTGCTTTCTGTGCACTTAAGCTTTAAGACCCACTCCATCCCGTCCTGAAGTTGTTATTCCCCCATTTCGTTGATGGGAAAACTGGGAGCACTGTGACAAGTAGCACGTGGCTCAGGAGACTTCTGCTGAGTGACAGAAGACGAATTCCGATCCTGGTCTGCCAAGAGAGCAAAGTTATCGTCACTACAATGGCCGTGGCCTCCTGGGGCGGAGAAAAACCCTAGCAAGTTAGCAAAGGGGCCTCTTACGAGGGACTCGTTTCTTCCTTGGTGCTGATGTTGTCTTTCTCCAAGCGTGTTTGAAACACGTGCTCACTTCTGGCTCTCCTGGGCTGCGTGATGGAGCCCACCTCCTGGGAAACGGTGCAGGCTGGAAAGCTCCATGTGGTTGATATTTTACCCGGTGGGGTAAGAACGGCTAGAAGAGAAGTGGGCTCACCTAACGGTCCTGTGGACCGTACCATTGCTGTCTGAGGCCCAGCATCGCCTGAGCGCTGCACTCAAGCATGCCCGCTGTAATTTCTCCTCTGCTTTCTCCCCTCCCAAGAGCCAACTCTGAGACTGCCGCAGGGAAGCGGGGCACGTGACTTTGGGGGGCCGGGCATGTTTGTTACACACCAGCCACTGAGACGTGCTCTTGAACGTCTCTGGTTCCTATTCATTTCGACTGAGGGAAGAAGGAAGCAAGAAACCTCAGAGGCCATTTCTTGCCTGCTTGAGTTTAAAGAATGGCTGCATTTTAGGGACAATATGGGCCAAAGGAATAGCAGGAGAAAGGCTGAGGATTAATGGTGGTGATATATTTATAGGGCTCCTTGCAGTTTGGCTGAGCTCCCTCCCATGCCAGTCTGGTGGATTTTTACGACAGCCGGCGAGGGAAGGGTAGGGGGCAGGCGTGGGTGACTGTTCTTCTTTGATGGAGGAGAAAGTTGAGCTACAGAGGGTTGTGGGATGAATACAATGTGAACAGCTAGTTCCTGGCAGACCTGGAACTTGAGCGCACTTTACCTGACTTCCACATCAGAGCTTTCCCATGGTGGTTGGTCCCTCTTTGTTCACATCTGCAGATTCTGTCACTATCCTGGTTTTCCACATGGTTACACGTTCACGTTACATGTATTTTACAATGTCCACTAAAACTCCAGTAAGGCAGGCAGAAAGAAGAACCCAAGGATGATTTCTAAAGAACTATAATATTTAAAAGCTCCTTTCCCCTTAAGCGGTGCTTTGTGTTTCTCCTGCTGGCCTCTGTGACGGAAAGGAGGAGGGAAGGAACAATCAGAAGGGTTGGGGGAGAAGGGAGGGGATTACTTTGAAATCTTTTTCTTTGCTTGCCTGTTTCTGTTGGTTAAATAACTAGAGGATAAATAGGGGCTTTAACCAAAGGGAGTCAGAGAGAGAAAGTGGTGATAGTCCCCGATCACTGGGTTATTTTCTAAGTGACTTTTTGAGGTCGGGAGGGAAATCATAGAACATCCCAGAATTGGCAAAGAAGAAATAGTAAGAAACAAAAAGTTTTCTCTTGGTTCTCTGCCCCCCTGTATGATATCCTTGCTCACCCAAGGCAAAACCAAGCCAACTGGCTAAAAAGGGTCCTTGACCTTGCCATGTTTTCCCACGGAGAGGGTCATTTAATCAGATGCTGACTGCTCTGCATGCCCCTTAGGATCAGTGAAGGTGCTAGACTACATAGAAGTCCTCCTGCCTGGGTTTTCTCATTTGTAAAATGGGATATTAATGCTTCCCTCACTGGGGTGCTGTAAGAATTAAATGAGATGATGGGAGCAGGTAAATCAGAGTAGATGAAAAGTCCCGATATGGTTTGTGGCACCTCGTAGGCATTCAGTCACTATTACAGAACACACACCTAGCCTTACAGAGACATGTCTGGGAGGGTACGGATAAACTGTCTGGAGTCTTCCTCCTCACGTCGTGGGGGGGGGGGGCGCGGCGGAGGGAGGAGGCGTGTTGACTTTTTACTGTATACATTTTTACTTTATGTGTCCTAGAGTACTTGGAGGAAGCATGCCGCATAAGTATGGATGGGTGTGCCTGGAGGGGCAAGTTAAAAGTTACGATCAGATAGAGAAGAATACAGAATGGGACATCTCGGTACTCCCCGTCTTTGGGTGATTGTAAGATGTGTACCTGCTCCCCTTGAATCCGTTGGGGGATCTTGGGGGGCAAGCAGTGGAAACTGGCTAAGTCAGGAAGCAAAAGCGGGATTCGGTGGAAGGACGTTGGAATAGGTCACCGATGGAAGAACCGGAAAGTGGGGATTGGAAAGCACCAGCGCTAAGGCGCCCTGGCTAGGTAGGCAGGAGGACCTTCTCCCGGAGGTGCAGGTGCAAGACGTCTCAGCACCCCACCCCCACCCCCCGCGCTGCGCATTCGAGCCCAGACAGTCCAGGGACAGCGAACCTGATTGGTCCGGTTTGGAACCGCTGTCTCCCCATTGGCTCGTCCAGCTTCTACCACGTGACAGGGCAGGTGGTCTCCAAGGGAGCGCTTCCGGGCTGGACCATCATCCACGTAACACTTCTGTGTTGTCCGACTTTTGACAAATTATCACCTTGCGTAACTTTTTTTTTTTTAAGATTTTTTTATTTATTCGAGAGAATATGAAGGAGAGGGTGGGAGGAACCGAGGGAGAGGGACAAGCAGACTCAGCACCGAGCGTGGAGCGGGAGCAGCGGTTCCATCCCAGGATCCTGAGACTACGACCTGAGCTGAAACCAAGAGTTGGAGGCTCCACCGACTGAGCCACCCAGGTACTCTTACTCTTCAAATAATAATGAGAAAACTCCCAAAACAATTAACGAAGCAGAGTTATGCTATACAGTCTCACCAGGATGTATTTTAGGCATCTTTTATCAGGAGCCAATAGAAATCAAAACCAAGCAGCGTGATTTGTCATTCACGTGCCTAGTGACACATCACAGGTGACATCTGCCTCAGGTCTGAATCAGCGTTGACCGTGGTGGCAAATACACTCACGCAACAACAGCAGTCCTTGCCTTTTCGACTCCCCCAGTCAGCGGATCCACCGTTTCCATAAATTTGTGTAGCGATGCCTCTCCAATTCGGAAGGGAGTTTGAGACCTTTATTATTAGGGTAAAGAAAAGAAACAGGACATCTGTGATTGTTCTACCAGTAGCTGTTTTATTTTATGGTGGTTGGAAGGCAGGGAAGATGAAGCATATGGAAGGTATGCAGGATATATTCCGTGTGTGAGAGAGAGAGAGAGAGAGAGAGAGAGAGAGAGAGACGGAGAGAGGAAGAGAGAGACTTTCATCGTCCTAGGGTGGGTTGATTTAGCCAGTGTCGTATAAGGCGAGCTCAGATCCAGGCTGCATTTTCGATGCTGACCATCTGTGTTTCCCAGGAAAAGCGGCGGCCAGCCAGGGCCTGAGAGCTTTAGGAAAAAGTGAGAAGCAGGGAGGGCAGCCAGTCCAGGAGGGGCTGGAGGAATGCTTTGTGTCCTTGTAATGCCTCCTGGCAACAGCAGCACCAGCGGCCTGGCTTGGCTGCCTCCCCTCCTGTGAGCCCCTTGAGCGTCCTTCCCAGTGTCTGTAAATCCCTTCCCTGGCCACCCACCTGTTCCTCGTGCCTTTTGTTTTTTCTAAGGGTAGGTATTAATTTGAAGGCAGAAGCCTCATCTCTGAAAACCACAGATGGACTAAGAATGGGTCCCATTTACTGTGTCTGGCTACATGCCAGGTAACTCCCATATCCCCACAAACCCTTTTTGGTGGGTTTTTAAACCCCTGTTGATAAACAAGGAAACCAGGGTTTGGAGAGCTTCAGTATGTCCCTCAAGAGGGCCCAGTTCTTAAACGGTAGAGCCAGAGTGAAACCTGGGCCAGCATGTCACCAGGTCACTGGGACCTCCCACCTTCTCCATGTTGGGAAACCGGCAGCTCAGCCTCCCATCACGGGCTGCTCTGGGACTAGTTACAGAATCGACAGCAGTCTCAGCCTTAACTACAGCAGAATGGGAATTCCAACACAATATCTTCTCCCCAAGCCAGCACTGTCATAACATATTTTTAAGCCAAGCCTCGGAGGCTACTTTTTTTGGGGATATTTTGGAGACCAAGGCTCCATGAACCACCGGGAGCTCCTACCCGGCCATGAGAGCCCTCCTTCTAAGACCCCCCCCTTGTCTGCAGCTTCAGATGCTGGGTGTTCTAACCTCTGAAGTTGCTGGAACAGGACATTAGACCGAATAGTTTTATCAGAATTAAAAAATATTGTGAAGTTTGCACTCTCTCCGGCCATAACTGGAATAGAAATGGCATTGCTTCATACGCTACCGTGCGCTAATTAAACCAGCAGAGAACGAAGCCACCGAAATACAGCAGCAACAGGAATGGGAGTTGTGGGCTTGAGAACACTCCCCCAGCAGGGCCATTGAATTTAAATTTCCATTACTTCGAGTGAATATGGCCCTAAGGAATCACACAGGGATGGATTTTTTCATGTGATTTCAGGGCAAATCCCTCTTGCAGTGTAGTCACATTAGTAAAGCTCTACTGTGCTTGGTTGGGGGGGGAGGGAAAGTATAAAATATATGTCTACCTAGGAAACAGTCCAGGAGGATACATACCTAACTCTTATGGCGGTAACCTTGGGGAAAGGGAATTTGAAGAGGAAGAGAACTTTCCTCGTTTTCTTTTTAAAATGTTTTTAGATATTCCTGGTGTGCTTAAATTCATTATGCTCAGCATGCATTTTTGGGCAGACTGGAATGACCAAGGGGGTGCTTTAGAGAGAATGATTTGTACTTCATGGCACTGGATTGTCAAAAGGCGGGTTACATGGGTGACCGTGAAGAAGTTGCTCTGCTGGGCCAGGAATGAAGATGGGAAGGGTGTGGGCTTGGCTGGGGGCAGTAGAGATGGAAGGGAAGGGGGGAGGGGCTCGTGCATCCGGAAAAGCCGGGAGTTGGGGTGGGATAATAAGGGATGCCCAGAGAGCTGGTGAGACCTTATTTTTGGGTGTGTCTGTGAGGATGTTTCTAGAAGAGGCTAGTGTTCGAATCTGCGGACTAAGAAGATCCCCCTCACTGACGTGGGTGGGCGAGCTTCCTTCTGCTCGATAGGCCAGAGAATGCCGATTGGCTGAGGCTGTCCGCGCCAATCACAGTTATAAGGGTCGTGGTGGTGTCAACCCACTTCTCTCCCAGCGGTAGGGCTGCCGCACAATGGGGGCGGGGCGGAAGGGATGTTAGGGAGCTGTCGGGTTCAAGTTTGGGATGATGGAGCAGGAGTGGTCCGTGTTCGTGGTGGATGGTGTTGAACGAGGAAAATGCCAAAGGGGGGTGGAGGGTTTTCCAAATTGAGAAGCAGGACAGTTAAGTGTGAACTCTGCTCAGGGCAGATGGTTGGGTCTCGTCTAGAACAGCGCCTCTGAGGTTATGCCTGGGGGGCTGTGGGGGAGAATGCTTACGAGGTGCTGGGAAGACGGTGCATGAAGCACCAAGATCATGGGGGCTCGACAAGGGGCCTCCAGGGCTCTGCGGGGCTCTGAGGGAGTGAGCCAGCCAGGGCTCTGCCTCTTCCAGCGGTTCTGTTGGCGCGAGCGGGGACCTGGGCAGCGCGGAGCGGTGTCACCGCACAGTGTGCGGAGGGCCGTAGGCCCAGGGCAGCTCTGTGACACTGGACGAGCTCATTTACAGAGAGCACTTGGAGCGTCCGGTGCGGAGGGCCTTCCCCATCACTGTCAGAAGTGGGCTTATTTTTCAATCGTTTGAGGCAGTAAGGAGTATAGCAGCAATGGAAGCAGGAGACCGAGCCATCGAGGACTCCTTCCTGCTTGGGAGGGACGGTTTCGTGAACGTCCTTTCTGGACTCGATAACCCTGGGGAGGGGAAGCCTCAAGAGTGTGATGACTGAGCAGGATTCGAGTTATTTGAGAAATTAAGGCCTGGGGCATTACTTGTGTCTCACGAGCATGGAGCAGGGGGTAGATACAGAAGTGTAAAATTACACGCACGCACACCTGATGTACGTGATCTCATTCGAGCCTCCCTGCACCCTCACTGCACCCTACAAGGCCGGCATGACGCAGAAGGAGCAGCTCAGCTCGGAGGTATTCAGTCCACGGCCCTGGGTCCCGAGCTAGAGTATGCTCCAGCCGGTCTCTGAGCCCAGCCCCCGCACGCTGTCCCCCCCAGCCCCCCTCCCCACTGGCCTCACCACGTGTTATCCCATCTGCATGAGACATTGGGAACGGCTGCATAGCCCTTTCTACCAATCTGAGGACAAAGGCCAAGATGGCCGAGCCAAGATAGAGCCCGGGTCCTTGGCGGTGGGTGAGTCACGAAATATCCCATCCTAGAAACCTCCAGCAGCAGAAACTGCTACTTGCCTTTCCAGTATCTGTTCTACTCTTCCCCCTTAGCAACAGAAAATCTATACTGATGGATGTAGCAACGTACACAGATATAAAACCACATTTTCCAGACTCCTGTGTCAATGCAGGTAGCTAATGAAAGTATTAAGGGGCCCTCTGCTCTGCCCCTCTTTACTTTCCTACTTCCTGGAACATGGACATGATGGTTAGAGTGGTGATAGCCATTCTGTGACCATGAGGCTAACTTGAGGATGGAAGCTGCATGTGAAAGATGGCTGCATGGAGAGTGTCAGTCCTTGCTGACTGTGGAGATGCTATACCAGCTTTCGGCTGTTTATCTCTGGGCATCTTTCCTTTGAGAGGAATATGAACCTCTATCGTGTATAAGCCACTGGTATTTGCATTTTATATGCAGCCGAGTCTAATTCCAACTGAGAAACCTGTCTATTTCTGAATTTCCTATTGGGCAAGAATGACATTCCTTAATGTCTAAACTGTCTGACATTGGCCTCTCTTTTACGTGCCATCGGATACATCCTAATTGTTCCCTCTTCGAAACCCATACTGTTCCCATCCATCCCAGGCTGCCAGCTACAACGCAGGACACTGTGTTCTTCAGTTCTCCCTCGCTTGTGGTGTGAGAGGGCCTCATATTGGGACCCCCGTCACGTTCTTCACACCTTTCCTGCCTCCAAGCCCTATCTTTGGGCAATAACTAGCTTCCGGAAAGCCCAGACGAAAAGCAGATGTTCCAGCTGGCTGCCACAGGGGTGGTTCCCCGCGGGTGGGGAATTCGGGCCGTTGCTCTGGCACTGACCTCAGCCTGTCGGAGTAGTGCCCCCCGCCCCCCAGCTGGGCACGGTGAGCCTCTGAGTCTCCGCCGTCTGCTCCCGCGTCCCCACTGCCCTTCCTCCTCCTGCCTCAGCCCCACCACGGGCTCTGCCTCCCGCGCCAGTCCTCAGGGACAGGAGCTTTTAATAACTGGCAAAGGCAACTATTGACTCAGGTTTTGTTTGCTTGCCACTAAGTTAGCATTTAATAAATGCAGGACTCTTGGCTTAATAGGCCGGTCATTGTGTATTATCGAAATGGCAAATTGATTATTCAAAGCTGGGCTTGAGCTTCACCAGCGAGGCCGCAGAGGTGGCCTCTCTCGTTCCTCATTCGCAGTGAGCATTCCTCATTCGCAGAGTTCCTGGCCATTTGGTGTGTATTTAAAGTATAATAGCTATCTTGTTAGATCCAGGCCTATTAAGTCTAAATGGGAGTCAGGAATTCATACGGGAGGGTGGGGAGGGCTCAGGTAGCCTGTGCTGAGAGCATCCCCAGACCACCGGCCTCATTTCTCCCTGCCCGCCGCCAGGATGCCACAGCCCGCTCGTAACGCTTGGCTGGATTAATGACCGTTCCTTCTTCCGGGACAGAACCACCTATCATCCTTAGCCTGAGAACTCGCTTTCCCTTGGATGCAAACCTGTGATGTAATGACCATGACCACAGCCCCCCATTTACAAATGCCTGGTCCGTGCTGAGTGCCGCGCGTCCACGCTCTCCAGTCGTCGGAGAGAGCCCAGCTTACAGATGAGGAAACTGAGATCTAGAGGGGTTAGATAGTCGGCCCAGGGTCACACATGTGTTACATGGCAGAAGTGGGATTCAGACTCGGGTTATTTGGGCTCGAACACTCGCTGTCTCTGAGGCCTTGACTGTGTATTTTTGTGTCCCACACAGGAAGGTGCTGTGCCTTGCCTCTTGGCTCAGAACCTGACTACCAGAGCTGTCTGTCTTCCCTGCCCCTCCCCTCCC
>CM052884.1:75133017-75183488 GCA_028534135.1 Potos flavus | reverse complement strand
TGTGGGCCTCCTAAAATGAGAGGTTGGATGGAGGGTGGGAGTGTAGGACAAGGGACTACTGATTTTCACTTGAAGATTCTTACCACTATCTAGTTTTTAATTATTTTGCTTTAGTACATGAAAATAATTTTATAAGACACTAAAAAAAAAATAGAAACCAAGATTCAAACCTAAGATTTTTCATGACCTGAGTTTATTCTATTTGTTGGAGTGGGTCTAGAGAAAGGAGTAAGGTGGGTGCAGTGGGGGTGGGTAACAGGTAAAAGGTAGGATTGGATAGACCTGGACTCGAGGCCAGGGGACCATCACCGTGCATGGAGCACTTTCTCTGTCGGGAGCTGTGTTGTGTGCTTTGCAGTATCTGCTTTAATCCCAGCAAGAGCCAGTATCAGTAAACTGTTGCTACACAACAAACCATCCCCAAACTTAGTGGTTTAAAGCAACAACTTTATCGTGCTGTGAACGCAGTAATGCAGCAGGCCGCCTTGCCAGAAGCCAGAGAAGGAGATGGATGGATTAAAGATCCGTACACAGAACTTTTCCACCTGCCCAGCCATTTGGTCCTTGTAATTGAATGTAAAGGAGTGATTAAAAAGAGGGCACGTGTACCAGGCAGACACATGGGCTCATCTCATCGGCTGAATGGTGCAATAGACAAGGGATCATCTCTACAAATGAGATGGGCGTTCTGCGATTGGGGGGGGCAGTTATTCTTTGGGTCACTAGCGGCACTGCAGTCATCTGCCCACGAGGCTCACTAGCGTAAAATGGTCCCAGATGGCGACTCTCTGGTGGTCACAACACACCTGATGATTAGCTGGGGCTGCCAGTGGGGAATCTGGGTTCTCCTCCATGTGGCCTTTCCAGCCAGAAATCCTACGTTTCTTAGACGGTGGTGGCAGTCTTCCAAGAGGGCACTCCCCAGTGTGCAAACACGTGTCAGCGGCTGCAGGTGTCCCGTTTGATGGTGGCCCATCAATCAAAGCAAATCACATGGCGAAGTCTAGCATCAGTGGGGAGGGAGACAGGCCAGGGCACGGATACTGGGGAGAGGGAATTCATCGGGGCCGTGCGGCGTAACAGTCTCCCACAGGATGCTAGGAAGCGAGTATTTATTGTCATCCTCACTTTACAGATGAGAAAACCAAGTTAAATAGCTTGCCTGAGGTCTTCACTCATGTCTGGCAAGGGTGGGGGGTAGCTGGGTCTCACACTCTTTTCTGTGACTCCCTCTGGCACCCTGCCTTGGCATCGACTTCTTTTCCAAAGTCCATTGTCCAGTTATCCTGATTGATGCATTGAGACACTTATTCTCAGGTCTGCCGCTGGTCTCTTGTGTGTCTTCGACCAACCGTCCTTCCAAAGACACACACACACACACACTCAAGAGCAGTGCTAGCATGATTGTCTCCCTTTGCACATGTCCTCTAAAGGTCCGGCGTGGTACTTCCGCTCTTACTTTTTTTATGGGGCCTGGGTGGATGCATGCCCATCACCCTGGTAGAGATGACCTTTAGCATCTTGCACCATTCAGGGGATGAGATTAGTCCACACACCTGCCTGCTACAGATGTCCTCTTTATAATCATCCTTCGAGCATTCCCTTACAAGAAGGAAATGGCCTAGCAGGCAGAAGAGTTCTGTACTCTCACTGCACCCATCTCCTTCTCCGACTTCTGGCAGGGAAGCCTGCTGTGTAACTTCTCTCCCACCACTCGTGGACTGATGGAAACATGGGGAGTAGGGTGCTCTCCCCATTATTGCCATCAGAAACCTTGTAGCATCTGACAGACCAAGACAGATCGCCTCTTACTCCATGACGCCTGTCTTGTTGACAGGGTCCAGCCTGAAGGCCCCAAGCACGATTTCAATGTTGTTATTGGCAACATGATTGAGAGGGGAGCTGGGCCATTTGTCAACTTGGCCTTCACTGGACTATTGGAGTGAAGCAAGAGAGAAAATGTATTTTGTTTTCAACAATGTTCCATTCCTGTCCTACATGATCAACTCTGAGATGTCATAACAATATGGCGTCTTACTCACCCTACTTTTACAGTACTTTGAAACTGTTAGGAGAGGTGCAAGCAGAGAACGGACGGTTAATCCTTACTAAGGGACATGATGCTGCTCTGTGATTGTTATGTGTTAGATGGAATCATGCCACCCCCCACCCCCACACCATAAGCCTGTCCACGTCCAAGTCCCTGGAACCATGACTATGTTTGTGACATGGTCAAGGGGAATCAAGGTTGCTCCCCATGTGATTTTAAAATAGGGAGAGTCCCCTGGGTCAACCTGGTGGCCCAATGTAATCAAAAGGGTCCTTCAGTGTGATACAGGGAGGTCAACGAGTCAGTCATTGGGAAAAATTCAACCAGCCACTGTTGGCGTTGAAGATGCAAGAGGATCATAAGCCAAGAGATGTGGGTAGCCTCTAGTAGCTGGAAAACACAAGGGAAAGAATCTTCCCTGAGTATCCAGAAGGAACACAGCCCAGCTGATACCTTAATTTTAGCTCAGTGAGACCCATTTCAGACTTCTGACCTCTAGAAATGTAGGCTCATACCTCTGTGCCATTCTAAGCCACCAAGTTAGTGTTCATCCGTTATAGCAGCAATACGAATGCATTACTTTTCATTAGCTCCTTGAGTAAAGGTCAGTTCTTAGAGAGTCCCCTCCTTGCGTTTCTGGAGGACTTCAGCACACATGGTAGGAGCAGGGTTCATCAGCGTGGTGGGAAAATTACCCCACGCAGCATGTTTCCATAGAAAACGGTAGTGGAGCCACACTACTCTTATACCAGAGCGCCTTAGCTGATGGGGCAGACTTCGTAATGACTGAGTGTGCTCTCTGTTCGTGCATAAGTCTATTTGGTCAAGATTTGGTGGGCTGGCAACTGGAGCAGGACTCAGTCGAAATTGGTATTCTCTGTTCTCCGTGGTGTTACTGGGTTCGCTCCTGTGCTTGTGGTCAGCTGGCATGTTGACTGGGTGTTGGCTGCTCCTGGATGATGTCATTTACAGATTACAGTTGGGGCGCGCTGCTCTTCATCCTTGGCGAAAGCTAGCTGAGGCTTCCTCACTTGGCAGCTGGGTTCCGAGAGGAAGAATGAATAATGTCAATCAGAAGATGCATAATGTCATTCCACTACTTTCCATTGGCCCAAGCAAGTCACAAGGGCAGCCCAGATTCAAAAGAGAGTTGAGAAATGAAGTCAATTTCTTGAAGGATGCAGGGCTAACCTCCTATTGCAAGGGCACGTCTGTGCCGGGATGGGTAGAACCGGCAGCCAGATTTTTCAAACTCCTACACTCTCTGTGGATGCCTTTCTCGGGCTCGATGGCCTGAAGCTGGCGTACATCCTCCTTCTGCTCCTGCCTCTTCCATGTAGTGAGCCCGCCGGGGCCGGCTCTGCCCTGGAGGGGAGAGGCCTGGGTTGTCCAGCCACTGAGACTGTTGAAGAGATGTCTCGGTGTGATTCAGAGAGGAAGGAGTGCAGAACTCCTCCAGGCCCCGGAGTCGGTCCCCATGCACCAGCCCAGGTAGCCAGCCATACACCTGTTATCAAGACCTCTTTTTGATGCCTTCGTGTATTTCTCCATTTCTTCAGGACCTGGAGGGGAGAAAGGCGTGATTAATGAGTGCCTCAGGAACTTAGCAGTGACTACCTGAAGGAGCTAGAGTCATAACCCCTGGCAAGCAGGGGAACGTTCAGTAAGGACAAAACTAGGGCCTTGTTCTAGAAGAGAAGGTTCAGACTGCCAGTATAAACGAGGAAATGGGATGCACAACACAGAAGGCTTTCATCGTCCTCGTGAACCAACGACAAAATGTCCGACAATCCCAGTGTTTAAAAAAACACTGACAGAATTCTGGGAAGCCTTCTCTGGCTTCGCATTTACAGTCTGGTTAAGTCATTTTCGCATGATAGCTGATATTTGGGCAGGTCTCCTGGGACAGCAGTGGAGCGTAATACACACTGTCATGTACATGTTCGAACTTCGAGTTCATCTCTTTCATTGACAACCCAAAGGAGCGTAGATTGAACAGCCACGGACACACTTATGCTGTTGTTTTGATGCAACCGATAACAGGATACAAGAAATGAAGAGTCTCCAGGGGCGGGTGAGATTTACCCAGTTAACCCTGAATCCGGAAGTCATTCTCTTCACACAACAATCGTAGTGGCAAGTCTGAATGATAGAGGGGCTCTCATTCTCTAGCAGCCACAGCAGGAGGGAGGAAAGGCATTGGTGTGTGGTCACAGGCAGCTGTGTGGTTCCAGCAGACATACAGAAGCCGTGCACCACAGCAGAAGGAGCACAGGCTCTGATTAAAGATAGACCTGGGTTTTTTTAATCATGGGTTGCAAATTACTCACTTTGCAACCTCAGGAAGGTAATTTTACCTTTCTCCACTTCTATTTCTTCCATAAAATGGGGCTCATAATAGTCAAGTCATATAACCGTTGTAAGGATGAAATGAAACACATTTAAAATGTCTACAGCTGTGCCTTGCGCATTGCAGGTGTGCAATAGTGGTCACCATATGAAAACCAGATTTGCAGAACTGATGGCAGGAGTCGGGATTCAAGCTGTGGCATGGATCTGTGCAGTAGCTAGGAAGAACGGACATAGCTAGGGTGGTGGAGATGTGGTTGAAAAGGCAGCCAGGTTTTAAGGACTCCAGTTTTAGCAAGTACATAGCCAGAGACAGTATTACAACTAACATCACTTGGAGAGAATTCTCGAGAAACGAATGAGTCTGGTCTGAAAAGCCATGGACCAGTACGACAGGGCCAAGGGGATGAGAGGTTGGTGTAGGATGAGCTGACCCCGGAGTGAGCAGAGCTGAGCCACACGTGGACAGTCAGCCCTCCGGGCGGCTCCTGAGCTCTGCCACACCCATCACAGAGACACAGCGCAAGTTCCCACTGGCAACTCTCCGGTCTTTCTCCTTGTCTTGGCAAGGCTGGTTTCTCTTCTGAAAACCTCAGCTGGAGCAGCTCTTGGAATGTTCTAGTGTGACAGGTAAGGGAGCTGACAGAAATAGGAGCAAGGGCACGGCTGTCCCGGTTGAGCCCCTCAGCCGGTCTCTCAACAGCTGGGAAAGACCATGTCCTAGCTCAGCTCCTTCACCCACAGACTGCATTCCCGGCGCCTCTCAGAGCTTTCTGCAACCCGCGGTAGCTGATAGAGGGAGAGACTCAAACCATCTTTCTAAATATCAGCCCTCATGCTTCTGGCTGCCGTGTTATCGTAACGATGGCCCCCTAGGGACAGTGAATCACATGCCAAGGTGACTGGTGTCCTTGGGACTGTTCCTTACTTTCTCTCTCCCAGTGCGGTGATGGTGGTGGTGGGAGGAGGGTCGGGAGGTGGGTACTTCTCCTTCTAAGACATGGAGGCAAGAAAGACCGGTCTCCTCCCCATCCTCTGTCAAGGCAGTAGCAGGGCCAGACTTTCTACACAACAGCTCGGGGGCGCAAAACCAGGAAGAAATGTCCTTTAGTTTAGGAACTGACCTCCTTCTACTCTGAAGCCTTTATAAGTGTGGGGGGAAAAAACCACAAATGAAAACAAATACACAAACATGTCCGTGAAAGACCTCTCAGGCTCTTCCAGTTCAAAAATAGTCCCTCTTGGGTATAAATATTCTGAAGTTGTGTTTCCCATCAGGTCTCGTCTTCATGTTTCAGGAAGTTTGGTCTCTGCTCTTTCCCAAGATGGCATCTGAGGTGGAGGGCTGGGGAGAGGGGAGGAGCCCCTGGTCTGTGTGCGGTCGCCTGGGCCACTGATCTCATTCTGGTCCAATCACGCCTGGAAGGGAATTGAGATAATACTTGACAAAATAAGCATCAGAGTCTCCCTGCCAAGGATGAGGAGGGAGCAGAGGGTTTCATCACGAACCTGGCCGATATTGCCAGAAGTGACCCACTTTCCTGTCTCCGTGAGTGAGGATTCCAAGAAGTTAAAGATCATATCTATGAGATTTGGTGGTGGGGGGGGACTGTCTACGTCTCCCTGCCACCCTAATCATCCTCCCTTGGAGGATGCTGGCCTCTGTGACATTTGTTAGTAGCTGACGGAAGCCAAGAGAGCCCACAGGGACTGCCAGCCTCCCGCGTGCCTTCAGCTGAGGGCACACGGGGGCTCATGGCTGCTAACGGCCATGGGGGACCAAAGGTCATGCTGTCGCATCGACTTAAACAGAATCTCATTCACAATTCGGTTCATGGTCCAAGAACCAAAAATAATATTTAATGAGAAAAATCTTCTTTGTTTAATTATGGGAAATGTCAAGGTTGAATCCAAGTGCTTTGCTTAAGGTCAACTGTGCAGGGCTATCAAAAAGCATTTAAACCAGAGCTGATGGGCTATTAAAACCCAGACTAGTTAAAATGAGGCGCTGTCCTTCCATGATTTATTTTCCCCCATTGGAAGCAGTAATGTTGGAGCTGGAACCGTCCTCCAGCAGCTTGTGAGTGGCTCTTCCCTGATGTTCTCTTTAGGCTAATGAGGGACTCCCTCCTGAAAGCAATGCCCCAAGGCCCCCAAACAGTTACCTCGGAGGCTCAGGAATCCTGTTTCCATTAGATCAGTGGTTTACAAAGGTTCAGTGCCAGGCCTCCCTCTCGGAGTTTCTGCTTTCACGGGTCAAGGGTGAGACCTAGCACTGGCATTCTTTTAAGGTTTTTAAGTGAAGTGTTTCCAATATGTAGCGGGTTTTTGGACAATGGGGTTGAATGCTCAGTTTCATTAATTAAGATGCCAAGAGCCGATGCCCCGGTGTGCCCTGAGCATTCCTGCCTACTGCACCGTCTTTGCTCTTGGTGTTCATTCAACTTAAATTTATCGTCCTTCCCACTGCCTCTTATTCTCAGAGCGCAGAGCTGCCTCCTAAGAGACAGTCTGTATTGTCAGGCTCCAGGGAGGGCAAAGTTGCAGGGCCATGCTCTCCTTGTGCTTGGCAGTGAACGGGGTGGAGACCATCGGCCCGAAGTTCCCTAGCTCCCCACTCAAGGAGTTAGCGAAGATCACTTCCGAAGGCTCGGGGAGGAGATGAGAATTCAGACCGTGGAGTAAAGCCCCTTCGGGCAGTAGTCTGAAAAGAATGGGATAGCAGAACTTTCCCGAGCAACGAGGAAGTCTTTCTCCTGTTATTTATGCACACTGCTTCACTGGTCCTTCTTTCTTTCTTGTCATACAATAGAAATAATGATCTTGGTACTGGACTGTGTGCTGCGCCAGGACAATTAATCACCCGCCGAGTCATTTATTTCCTCGTACTCTCTTCCACCAGGACCATTATCCTGTAGGTAAACAGAGGTGCCAGTAAATCATGGACAGAACACAAGTTGGTGGGAGAATAGTTGATTAAGCGTCTCCATAACTTATAGTTATATAGCACCTCTCATCCCAGAGGATCTCCAAGCACCAGACAGACTGATGCCTGCGCCACTACCCAGCCCCTATAGATGTCATTTTCTACTCCATTGCCTTGGCGGGGGGTGGCACTTGTCATATAGTTACCCTCCAAGCTGCAGTCAGGGGCCAGGCAGGAGGCAAAGAAAGGGGCTTTTCACTTCCTCGTCCTTTCAGGGAGCAAAAATCAACTACCCCAGCAGGAACCCAGCAGCAGTCACCCTACCCGCCCTCTCGGGCAAAATTTCTTCCGTTTAGGGAATGCTGCAAACACTAGAAAATTCCACGTTTGCTCTTCCGAAGGTGGTGACAACAGAGCAGCCATCGAGGCTGAGCGGTGGGCTAGGACAAGATCCAAAGTAAGTGTCACCAGGGCAGAAATGTTTTAGGATCTGCTAGAGTCATAGTCTAGGGGAGAGAAGCACTGTAAGGAAGGATCACTTGTCATAATCCTTTAGAACTATTCATGATAACGCTGCTCTTTATTTTTTTTTAAATTTTTTAAAGATTAATTTATGTATTAGAGTATGCAAGCATGCCTGCATGTGCGAGTTGGGGAGAAGAGGGAGAGGGAGAGAGAGAAGAAGACTCCCCACTGAGCGGGAGTCTCATCACCCTGAGATCATGACCTCAGTTGAGATCAAGAGTGGGACACTTAACCAACTGAGCCACCCAGACACGCCTCTGCTCTTCAAACTTTTGTAATGTGTGGGTCCCTTTGAAAGAAGAAAACAATTTCTTTCCCCTTCCCTCCTGATGTACACTACAATTGTTTGATTATAATAGTACATTCAACCTTGTCATTATAGCGCTGATATCTGTATAAAACCAAAGTCAGGTTAAATTCAAGCAAATTAAATTGGGTTCAGTACACAGTTGACCCTTGAACAATGTGGGGGTTAGGCGCACTGACCTCCTATGCCGGTGAAAATCCATGTATAACTTTTGACTCCCCCAAACTTAACTACTAATGGTCTGCTATTGATCAGAAGCCTTACTGATAATAGCCGATGAACACATATTTTGTATGTTATAATACATTATATACTGTAATCTTACAATAAAGTAAGCTAGAGAAAAGAATATGTTATTAAGAAAATCACAAGAAAGAGAAAATACATTTATAGTACTGTACTGTATTCATGTGTATGTGTGTGTACACACACACACACACACACACACACATATGGTTCAAACCCATGTTGTTCAGGGCTCAACTGTAATTCAATTCAATACAAGTTAAATTCAGACAAAGCTAAAAAGCCAATGTGGTTCCATTTAACATCAATTTAATGGGAAGGATGATGTTATTTTGCTGAAACCAAATTATCTCTCAAGTGAGAACATGATACTGACTGCTGCCTCATTAATTCTTTCGGCATGCGTATCCTACTGGGTGCCATGTGATGTTCCATTTTTCCATCATTTCTATTTGGACTGCTCTGGTAACTCCCTTTGTGGAGTATACTATTAATTTATTTGGCCTTAATTTGGGGCAAACCCAGCATTTCTGCGCTAAGTCTACATCCGTGCCACTGGGACAAACAAGGCCATTGAGATCCCACGGCATGATTTGATTATACGGGGTCGTTAGACTGATGCACAAGATGGTAACATTCAATTTTAAGACCATGATCAAAAAATTCTCATAAACATTTTTAAGATTCTCCTGGGGTCTATGGGAGCCATCAACCCCATATTATAACACATATGTTCAAAGTCATTAGGTTTGGGCCAGTGAAAAATTCTGGGGAAGAAAACTAAACTGAGATTAAGAGCTAGCATGCCAATAGCATTCATTCCTTAGCAGAATCATAACACGAGTATGGGATCTTGTCATGGGCATGACAGAGATTGCTAAATGTCCAAGCCTGTCTGTCCTCTTCTTTCCCCCATTTAGTAAGAGACTCCCCCCGCCGGTGCCCCCACTCCACGGGTGCTCTCCGGTCAGTGGGAGCCCACAGTCCCCAGCCTCCCTGCAAGTTGGTCGTGGCCATGTGGTCAGAGTCTTGCTGATGGCGTCGGAGCAGAAGCGCGTGACTCCCATGTCACTCTCCGAAGAGGGGATGGTATCTTTCCACTCTCCTCCCCACTTCCCTCTGGCAGGTATCTAGACGTGCTACTGCTGCAGCACCCTGAGAGGGTCCAGAGGAAGGAAGTAGAAGGAATCTGGGTCCCAGGATACTCCCATAGAGTAGAGGTGCTGGTCTCCCCTTCTTACCCCTCTTCTATTGTATCAAAGAGACGTAACCCCTCTATTGTGTAAGTCACTGTATTTCGGGGTCTCTGTGTGCCAGGAACTGGAGAGGGAGGGGCTTATCGAGATCGCATTAGTGGTAGATCTGGAGCAAAATACAGGTCTTCTGACATCCAGCCCAGCACTCTGGCCCCCACATGCTTCCGGCTCAGCTAGATATGTGGCTCATGCTCAGCCATGTGATTAATTAGGGGAGGGCCTGCTGTTCCCAGACAGAGTGTGGCCTAGTGGGCTTTTCCCCTCACGTGGCTTGTCTGACCCTAGCTTGTTTGGGATTTTATTTTGTGAAGGGAAAAATCGGGATAGTCCAAAACAAATTAAGAGGAGTTACTAACCCAGAAGAAATGTGTATTCATCACTGCAGGACCAACCCTATCCCCTGTGGATAGAGGGATGCATGGGGAAGCTCACAGTATTTCAGGAATATGACTTGCCAGCAATAACAATGTTAGGGGAAGGCGGAAGTTGGAATGAATAGTCCAGGCCAGTGTTTATACTGGGGAGGAAAACAAACTGGAGGCAGTTTCGATGCCCCACCTCAGTGTTCCAAAATAGAGTCCGAGGGACAAGAAAAGAAAGGAGCAGAAGGCATGATGGAACATAATAGGTTTTCCTCTCCCTTGCCCAAAAGTCATTCTTTCTCGCATCATCCTGTTTTATTTTCCCTGAAGTATTATTGTAATCAGAAATTTTTATCTTCAGTTTTTGGTTCACACTTTGGTCATCCCTCTTCCCCAAAACAAGATATTTCCACAGATGACTTGTTCAGCATTGATTCTCTTGCGACCTGAACAGACTCTCAGAAGTATTGCTGAACGAATCAAAGAAGAAATGAATGAATGAATGAGTCGGAAGTGTGCCGACACAGAAAATGAGCTACGTAAGTCATGAAACACGCCACGGTTCTGGGTGACAGCATAAAGATCCTATTTTGTCAAAAAAGACAAAGAAGAAAAGCTCCAAGGGTTCCCTGTTAGAGAGGTGCTACCATTCCAGAATAATGCCCCTGCCCCACCGCTTCCTGAATTTTCACTGTCACGTGCCCCTGTGCGGGCCACAAGAGTGCTCCTTGCAGACCTCTAACCATACGGGGTGAAAGTGACTGAGGGCTCGGGCTCCTGAAACCCACTGCTATGAATATGCGGATGCCACACTTCCTACTCCCAGCCGGCGACCGGCATGGCGGGGAGACTGAGTCACACCTGGTCCTCGGAGACCCAGCATTTCCTCTGACAGAGGACTTGGGCTCGAAGACTCCTGACAGCTTTGAAGAATCCTCCTTGGACTGTGGGGTAGTCTCGGACACTTCCGCCCAGCCTTCCCTCCCTCTCTCCCTCACTCAGGCCCAGACCATCACAGTCTGCAGGCTCTCCCAGCCTTCTTGCCCAGCTCTCCTTCCCTGTTTTCTCTCCCAGATGATTCCCCTGCCAAATCCTCAGATATTTAATCTCCTGTTGGAGCCTGATTCTCAAAGGACTTGGGCTAACCCAGCCCCTAAGGACCGTCCTGGGGCCCGTGTTGGTTGGAAGGAAGGCTGACTGGGTAAACCCAAGCACCTTTGAATTTTGAATCCAACGTCTGCTCTCACAGAGCTACCCTCCCGCTTGCCTCTTATACCCAGATCCAGCCTAAATTTGGAAGCCCTAATGGGAAAGCAGAGGTACAAGGCAAACACTGTTTATTAGTCCTTACTCTAGATCCGGGGCACTGACAGGAAGAGTAAACATCAGAAGGATAGGAAAAACAAAGACATACAAATTGCCTTTGAGTGTAGAGCCTTTCTCACCATGGGGGAGGATGTCGGCTTTGACAAGTGGTAGCATTGAATTTTTTAAGGCAAAAGAAGGGAGATTAGAGAATTCAAGTGGATAGTAGCAGCCTTTGGAATGGAGGCACTTAAACATACAGCTTTGTCGGCTTTGTATAATTACAGAAGTAGGAGGTAATTGGACAACGCTTGTCAAAAGCGAAATTTCATAGCATGCCTGGGAGGAAGACAATGGAAGTGAACATTTTTTCTGACAAATGGGTTTCCCAGTCCCGACCTGTGCATTCTCTGGAACACTCTCAGTCTGGCAAGACACAGAATTTTTTCCCTCTTTTATTAAATTTTGTCAATTTATAATATAACAAAAGAAAATGTGTTGGCTATCTATTGCCATGTAACAAGTGACCCCAAAATATAGTGACTTAAAAACCACACTTTTTATCTTCTAGTTACTGTGGGTCAGGAATCCGGCGTGACTTAGCTGGTCCTCTGGCTCAAGGTCTGTCAGTGACCATCGTCAAGGGATCATCTGGGATGGGGGAAGGATGTTCCATGTGGTTGTTGGCGATCTTCAGGGTTTTTTTGTGGGCTGCTGCAGTGAGGGCCTCAGTTTCCCAGTGATTATCGGCCAGAGGCTGCCCTGAGTTCCTTGCCAGGCGAGACTGTCCCTGGGGGAGGTCACAAGGCGTGGCTCCGGGGTTCACCAGGGTGAACAGGTGCGAGGGCTAGAGAGGATCAGGGAGGGGAGAGGTCAGAGCCTTCGTAACTGAATGTTCAAAGTAGCATCGATCGTTTTGGCCATGTCCTGTTCATTAGCAGCACGTTACTAGGTGCAGCCCACACTCGACGGGAGGGGATTCCACCAGGCCGTGAATACCAAGAGGAAGGGATCACCGGGAGCCATCCCAGAAGCTGCCTACCACCCAAACACAACTGATGCCTAAATACAAATAAACTTGGCTTGAGGCGCCTGGCTGGCTCAGTCAGTGGAGTGTGAGACTCTTGAGCTTGGGGCTGTGGGTTCGAGCCCCACATTGGGCATAGACATTACTTGAAAATAAAATCTTTAAAAAAATTGAAAAAATAAAAACCCAAAACTTGGCTCTAGAGACTAATGGAAGAAGGACATGGAAGGGTGAGAAGCTACAAGGACTCTTCCAAGGGTTTCATCCTTTATAGAGCTTGATGGCCATTCGCAGAGGACGGATGATTGGCTGGCATTCAAATTGTGCTAGGCAAACTTCTCCACCCAATTCCTTTTTTTTTTCCCCACCCAATTCCTAATAATAACTGAATCTTGTAAATGTGCCACGGGTCCCAAAGCAGTTTGTTGCAAACAGAAAGTGTCCTCAAGTTTTATGCTGTGTCATGGGAGCTCGCATGCGTCGTGTGTTCAAGGCCATAATGTATGTGTTTGTTTGAACATAAAAGTACAAAAACTACTCACCGTGGAGCACAACTGATTTTGCAAGTTGAGGCCTCATGTGGATTTCGTTTGGAGAGCCTGACAAAGATTTGGTGGCACCCCTTCTCTTTCGATGAGTCACCTCTGCGGAGTCATTGGTGCCGATTGCCTCCGTGACAAGGAGAAGCCAACTACCATCATCTGCTAATAGGAAAACATGGCGAGATTTTGCAACATGTATTTATTCTCTGTTATTTTAGGCACCCAGCCTCCCAGTTCGCTAATTCTGTGTGGTCTGCACACGAGCCACGTTCAACACCCCTGGAGCATAGCCGCTCTCTCTGGCCTCCGGTTATGTGAATATGTAATGCTCTCAGCCTGGGCTACCTCTTCCTGCCTTGTAGCCCTGTGTGCTTTTGCCTTCCCCTTTTATGTTCCACTTGGGGGAGGGGGCGGTCAGGGGTGGTCTTGAAGGGACAGTGATGCATCACTGAGTTAAGGGCTGTACCCGCCCTGTGTTCCCAGAGTCACCCTCATTTCAGTGTTCAGACAAGTAAATCTACAGTGACTGACTAATATAATTCAACACTTCTTCCTCTCCACGTGAGCTGCTTAAGGACAAAGACTCTAACTTTTCTTCTTTATACACCAGCTGTGGGTATGAAGTCTCCCATTTGGCCTACAGTAGATGTTCAAAAAATACCTCTTGGCTAAATCAGTGGCTCTCAAACTTTTTGGTCTCAAGACCTCTTTAGAGCATTAACATTTATTGAGATTTCTGAAGAGCTTTTGCTTATATAGGTTATATCTATCTACATTTACCATATTGGAAATTATAACTGAATAATAAAGCTAGTCATCAAAAACAAGGAAAGCCTGAGAAACTTTCACAGTCAAGAGGAGCCCAAGGAGATATGACTAAAAGTGATACGCTATCCTGGATAGGATCTTGGAATAAAAAAAGGGTATTAGGGAAAACTAAGGAAATCTGGAGCCATACTTTAGTATGGACTTTAGTTAATAACATATCAATGTTAGGTCATGAGCTATAACCTATAACCGGTATACCATACTGTGGGAGTATATGAGCCCTCTCTACACTATCTTTGCAATTCTTTGTAAATCTAAAGCTATTCTAAAGCCAGAAGTTTATATAAAAAAGAAAAAAAGAAAGGATATTGATACGTAAGTGAGAAAATCATATTGGAGATCACAAGGTGATATCCTTGAATATGCTTTGATTTAAAGAAAACTAGAACTCTCGAACTCAGTTTTGTATTGTGGTAAAATACGCATAACATAAAATTTACCATCTTAACCATTTTGAAGGGTACAGTTCAATAGTATTAAATACATTCATAACGTTGTGCAAGCATCCCCACCATCCATCTCCAGAATTCTTTCCATCTTGTAAAACTCTGTACCCACTAAGCAGTAACTCCCCTTTTCCTCCTCCCCCAGGCCCTGGCAACCACCAATCTACTTTCTGTCTCTATGATTTGACTACCCTAAATACATCATATAAGTATTAGTCTTTCTGTGTCTGGCTTATTTCACTTACTATAATGTCCTCAAAGGGCATCCCTGTTGCAGCATATGTTAGAATTTTCTTCCTTTTGAAGTCTGAATAATACTCCATTGTATGTATTTATCACATATGGCCTCTCCATTCATCTGGACATTTGGGGGTGCTTCCATATTATACCTACAGTGCATGGTGTTGCTATGAACAGGGGTGTACAAATAACTCGTTGAGGCTCTGGTTTCCGTTCTCATCAGGTAAATACCCAGAAGTGGAATTGCTGTGCCATATAGTAATTATATTTTTAACTTTTTGAGGAACCACCATATTATTTTCCACAGTGGCTGCACCATTTTCCGTTCCCACCAAGAGTGCACGTGGGTTCCAATTACTCCACATGCTCACCAACACTTGTTTTCTGGGTTTTTCCCGCCCTTAATTGTAGCAATCCTAATGGTAGTGTCTCATTTTGGTTTGTTTTTCTCTTCCCTAATGATGAGTGATGTTGGGCATCTTTTCATACACTTGTTGGCCATCTGTACATCTTCCTCAGAGAAATGTCCATTCAAGTCCTTTGCCCATTTTTGATTTGGGTTGCTTGTGTTTTCGTCATTGAGTTTTAGGAGTTGTTCGTATATTTTGTATTTGCAAATATTTTCTTCCCTTCTGTTGGTTGCCTTTTTACTCTGTTGACAGTGTCCTTTGTTGCACAAAATTTAAAAATTTAAATTTTTAGTGTGCTCTTTATTATCACCGTGTGCCTGCAATTGTAAACCATGCCAGTGATAAAATATTCCTCACAGGTAGACTTTGAAGCACTTGGATTCCTGTACTCCCCCTCTAGCCCACTAAATCGGGATCCCCAATGGGTGGCTCAGGCCTCTGAATGTCTAGGGAGCTGCCCAGATGCTATGGACTGAATTAGGCTCCCCCTACATTCATGTGTCGAAGCTGTAACCCCCAATGTGATGGGATCTGGAGATGGGGCCTTTGGGAGACGTTTAGGATTAGATGATGTCATGAGGGCTTCCCACATGATGGGATTTGTGCTCTTTTAAGAAGGAACACCGGAGAGCTTGCCACCTATAAGCCAAGAGAAGACATCTCCAGATGAAATGTACCTTGCCAGCACCTCAACCTGGGACTTCCCAGTCTCCAGAATTGTGAGAGATAAACGTGTGTTGTTTAAGCCCTCCAGTCTGTGGCGTTTTGTTATGGCAGCTTGAGGTGATGAAGAGGCCAGGCATGTCTGAAGTTCATCTAGGTTTGAGAACTCTTAATCTCAGCCAGGAATAACCATTAATTAGAGTTCTTCTGCCATCTTGGTTGGGAAGGACTTTCCCTTGGTGGAAACACATGCTGTAGCTAATTGATCAGTGATGTTTATCAAGAATGGCAGACTGAAGAGGAGGGGTGAGGGCATGGGATGGGGGACAGTTATTTGCCACAAGTGCCAGTAGTTGCCATCCCTATATTTCTTCACAGGTTTTTTTTTTTTTTTTTTTTTTTTTTTGAGAGAGAGAGAGACTCTTTTTTTAATTTTTTTTAATTTTAAAGATTTTATTTATTTGTCAGAGAGAGAGAGAGAGAGCACAAGCGGGGTGGGGGGAAGCAGGCAGAGGGAGAAGCAGGCTCCCTGCTGAGCAAGGAGCCCGATGTCAGATTTGATCCCAGGACCCTGGGATCATGGAGAGAGAGAGACTCTTAAGCAGGCTACACACTCAGCACAGAGCCCAAGGCAGGGCTCAAGCTCATGACCCTGAGATCTTGACAAGCCAAAATCAAGAGTGGGACACTCAACTGACTGAGCCACCCAGGCACCTCTATTTCTTTATAGTTTTAACAGCTGTGTCCTTATTTCCTCGAGTCCCTTTTTCCTTCTTGGCATTGTAATATTGATAACAATGTTAGCAAATCCTCAGAGAACTTTACACCCTTCCCCTTGACTCACTCATACTCCTTGGATTTCAAAACCAGATGCTGAGGAGCCAAGAGTCACTGTCTACATTTACCCATTGGGCTTTCCCTTTTGACTTACTTTGTTTTTTTCCATTTCTATTCAGAGTTCTCAAACAAGCTTTGGGAGTGATTTGTTAGTCATATGTTCTAACTTTAAAGCAAAAGAATCTTTGGCATTAGAAATAAAAGATAATTAAAATGTAGTATTATTGCATTCCTTATCTTTGTCACCCATCCAGCTGTTCTTTTTGAGCACCTTCTAGGGGTCAGTCCCTGCAATGTTGGGCCTTTGAGAGACAAAGATAAATAGAAGATAAAATCTCTGCCCCTGGGAAGCTCCAAGTCAAACATGAGGGCTCAATTTCATATCAAATCATTATAATGTGTTAAGTGCTATACTAGGAGGTGCTAAGGGAGCACAGAGGAGAGCCCATTGCTATCTGGAGGGGATGATTGAGGGTTTTTTGGAGTGCTCATCATGCTCCTTTCCTCTGTGGATTCATTAATTCATTAAACAAACATGGAGCCGCTCTCATGTGCCAAGCTCTGATCCAGGCATTTGGGATACATCAGTGAGCAAGACAAAAATTCCTGCTCTGGTAGAGCTTGTATTGTAACAGGGGGAACAAATACACTGAGGCTTCATCTAGGGACCAGCATGTCGGATCTATGAGCTGGTGACACGGTATGAGAGACTGCGGTTTGGACTTGTGGCTGGGGTCAGTTGCTCTTCCTTCCCTCCCACCGTCTTCAGGGGAGGCAAAGGCAGCCTCATCTTGCCCAGTCACAGGACTGATCTTAAGAAGGGAGGCCCTGGGCCCTGACCCAGATGTGCTGACCTCAGGGAAGGAGGAAGGGTCAGGTTACCTGAAAGAGAGAGCCTTTCCTAATCTTGACAATAGGGTGAGCTACCCCTTCACGCTAGAAGAGTGTAGGAGTTGGCAGTGGTGCTGGCGATGGGGCAAGGGAAGGAAAGAAGGATAGAAGTGGCTTTCAGGAACCTAGAGGAAGGCAAAAAGAGGAGAAGGGAACCTCCTTTACTTTAGACCTGGAAGAAGTGTAGCGATAAGGAAGGAATTCAATGATGAGGAATTGCTCACCAGGCAGATAAGGGAAGAGGGGGTTTTAGTTCAAGGAGTAGCAGATGTTGAAGCATAGGCTCTGCCAATGAAGCCCCTGTAATGTTGTTTTTTTAACCCCCATTATCTAGATAAAGAAACTGCATTGGGCACCTCCTATGCTCATGTCCTCTGGGCCCACCATTTAGTCTAGTCATTGCTGGACCTACCTGACATAGGTGTAACCTACCTGGCCACACCTTGTACAGACTGTACCTCACTTCTCTTGCTTTCTGCTGTTGGGGAGAAACAACTTTTTCTCTGCCCTCTTAGGTTCTTCTTCTGGAGGTCTGAGAGTTAAACTGACAAAGACAGATTAACAGAAGAAAAAAACGTTATTTGCATGTGGAAGTTAACAAAAGAAGTAGTTAGCTCATTATATGGTTAAAGTTAGAGGATTACACATCTCACATAGTAGGGGAAAGGGAAGGGGGCAAAAGAGTTCTTCAATGGGAAGAACAAATAGATTTGTTTAGAAAAGACAAATAGGTTTTTAGGAGAATGAGTGGGAGATAAGAAAGTTTGTGATAGGGCACCTGGGTGGCTCAGTTGTTAAGCATCTGCCTTCGGCTCAGGTCATGATCCCAGGGTCCTGGGATCGAGAGGTCATGATCCCAGGGTCCTGGGATCGAGTCCTGTGTCGGGTTCCCTGCTCAGGGAGGAGCCTGCTTCTCCCTCTCCCATTCCCCCTGCTTGTGTTCCCTCTCTCGCTATCTCTCTCTCTCTCTGTCAAATAAATAAATAAAGTCTTAAAAAAATTTTTTTAAAAAGTTTGTGATAATGTTTGTTTATGCAGGTGCAAGTGGTCTTTCTGTCTTCTTTATGGCCATGACACTTCCATGAGAGGGAACTCACCGCAACTTCATTTCCCAGAAGTTACTCCTTTTAGTCAGATAAGGGAAATCCTAACAAGGTTTCTTTCTGCCTCTTTTGATTCTCAGTTGCTTTCAGCTTAAAATAATCCTCATGCCAAAATAGCCTATTTTAAGGTGGCATATTGGGATCCCCCTCACCACCTCAGGACTTCTCTGACACAGTCGCTTGGGAAGTCAGCAGGAACCCATCTGGCACTCAGGCATGCATGATCTGCGAGAAGACGGTGGAGGGATGGACAGTGGAGCCTGTTGAGAACCATCCCTTCTTTTGTCCCTTGGGCTTTCACCATGGCCCCCGGAAGGTCCCTGTACTAGGGCACCCAGCTGACCACAGTGGTGGCTAACTCGAGAATACCCCCGATGATGGCTTTCCCTCTTTTCCTGCTGTACTTCCAGTTTCTAATCCTTTTCCTTGGTCATTTCCCAGAATACCTGCATGCTTGCATAAAAGCCCTTGCCCATGCTCTCCTTTGTGGCAGAACCTAATCTAAGACAGAAATGGCGGTTCGAAACTGGGTGAGGATGGTGCCAAGATACCAGAGATAATAGATGGTAGAAAAGGAATCCAAATCTGGGCTTCACTCAAAAACAGGTCCTTTCTTCTTCCCGCTATGGTACCTTTCTTCTCTGCATGTTTTTAGTTGCTAAACTAGATTCACATTCACTGTTTTGAGTATTCTAGGCCAATAGCTAAAATAAACTGGGGGTGGAAAAGAATAAGACATTTTGTAAAGTTTGAAAACACGAAAGTTACATCTGGTTTCTCTGGAATTTTGAGAGTCATCGCCATCAACAGTTAAATTTGGAAAGTTTGTCAAAATACTGGTTTTCGAATGGTTTCCTTAAAATTATTTGATTTGGGATCCATTTCATGTGGTTTTCATAACATATAAGTGGTTTTTTAAGACAGAGCAAGGCTGTTTGGTTTCAAACTTGTTTTTTAAAACCAGACCACTTAGGCAAAATATTTTGGTAACATTTTTATACTATCTAAAAATTAAAGCGTTTTTTAATCCAAACAACTTAAAACTCTTTGGAAACCTATCTATCTGAGTACTAAGATTTCTGGGTAAGTTTCACACTATTTAACTTCAAAACACTTAGTCAAAATAGCTTGGATCCGGAACAGATTTCAAAGCTGGATACTTTCAAATGGCTCGTCTAGATAACACGCAACGATATATGGACCATTTTATTGTCTCAAAACATTGGTTTCCCATCATATAAATAAAGCCTAAGCAATAGCTTCACATTGTTGCAAAATCAGCTACATATTTGAAAAATTAAACATCTGTGCAATGCGCAAATGGACTGAAATGTTTTCTTTATCAATAATACGGAAACTATTTTTGCAAAACTTTCAACGCAGCCTCCTCTTTCCCTCCCATAGGATTGCGACTCCATGGGTTGTGCATCATTAGATAGAGCCAGGACCGTGTGGCCTTGCCTTTTGTTTACTCTTCTACTGGTATGGTCACTTGCAGTTTTTCAGAGCAAAGCCGTGAGGCACATGTGATCATTATCCCTTTCTCAAAAAGAGCACCCAGGGTCATAAAAGGTTTTTTGTCGTCTCTAAAGTCATAAAGTTCCTCAAGGACAGGTTTCAGACTTCCTCTGTTTCGCTGTGTTTCTCAGACTCTTAGCCATGCTACTTCCTGTCTTGTACCCATTTTCCATCACTTGGACTCACTGAACCTCTTGCTCTGGTCTACATACTCCCCTTCTTTCCTTCTAGTCTGTTTCAGCAGATGTCAACCAAAGAACTGCCCTGTACCTGCGTTAAGTGGCCACGTAGGTTCCGAGTAATTTGCCATCGGTCACAAATGTGGTTATGAGCTAATAATGATTTAGGCTGAGACATGAGAGTGGGTTCAGGACCATCTGTAAAGTAATGTCATTCCCGCACATTCCTATTCATCTCTGATTCTTGAGCAGGGACTAGCGAGAAAAGGTGCTGTCAGAGCATAAGACGTTCCCTAATCCAGATGAAGACAGCACCTTTAGCCACCCTTCAGGATGAGAAAGGCCCTGGGCCAGGAATTGACCATTCTCTTCACATGTGGTTACTCTAAGCTCAGGCTGGAGCCAAGGAGCATATTGGTACCAGAGGGACAGAATTTGAAAGGGTGAGGGGTGGGAGTAGAGGGGAGAGGAAGTGACATTCTGCATAGTAGCAGAAAGGACTCATAAATAGGGAATCGTAGGGAAAAATATTTCCCTTTCTCCTTATAGGATGACTATACTGCCCCTCAAGTTGATGTTTGTCTTTGGAAAGCTCAGTGGGTGGGTTTGATTTCAGTGGTTAAGAGTTGGACAATAAGGAGAAATATGAAGTCTCTCTGTATTCTGGAATATTTTGTGGGCCGTAATTAAAATAATTTGTCATGGACAGATATATCCTTACTGCTGGTTAGGGCTCATCTGCCAGAATTAAATCATTTTGCCTCTTGGTATAAATCTGTTAAGTGAAGAATTAAGACAATTGTACAAATAACATAGTCTTTGTGAAAATTAATAATGGGAGATCTTAGTGCAGTCGGGAGGCCCGCAGGGGGCTTGCCTATGCCCTACCCTTCCTCATGGGCTGTAGACCCAGCGGGAAGATAGGGACCTTGCCCTGGGTATTACTTTACTACCACGAGTACTTCTTTCCAGAAAGAAAGTCTCTCCTCCTCCCCTGGCAACAGCCCAGCCAATGAGCGACAGTCACAACTCAGCCAATGAGAAGCCACTATACTTCCAACTCCCAGTTTACTCCAATGGATTTTTTGTTTACAATAGCCCCTCGACCTCTCCCTTTCCTCTATAAATAAAGAACTTTCTGTGCTTTGTTCTGCAGACATGCTGATGCTTATCTCATAACTTGTTTGTCTTGGACTGCGATTTTCTGTTATCCTGAATAAACCCATCTTTGCCGGTAAAATAACTGGCAGTTTTATTTTTAAGTTTAACATCTTCAAATACAGGTTTTTTTTTTTTCCTGAAAATGTCTTCTAATTAAGGCAAAGGATATATATTTTTTCACACGAATTTCCTCAAACTGCTTTTGGATAATGTAATAAAGCCATTGTCTGTGGGAGGAAATGC
The DNA here is from genome assembly GCA_028534135.1 of Potos flavus. Classification (NCBI taxonomy): domain Eukaryota; kingdom Metazoa; phylum Chordata; class Mammalia; order Carnivora; family Procyonidae; genus Potos; species Potos flavus. The sequence goes on along the minus strand of CM052884.1, from coordinate 75,162,074 downwards.
CACAGGAGGTGGGGGTGAGTGGAGGACGTGGGAGTGAGTGGAAATTCTCCTGTAGTGGGAAAAATTATAATCTAACAAATAAAATGGCTGGCTGCCTTTCTGTATTCCAGGGGAGGCACTAATTTTAATTTTAATTTTACTGTATTTAAATTCCCCTTTAGAAGTGGGCAGCTTTTTTGAAGGAATTCACTTCGATGATGAGTCTTGATGGGCTTTTCTGACTGAGGAAGGTAAGACTCCCCCACTCCCACCCTTCCACCCCTCTTCCTGGCTGAATTTAGATGGGTAAATGTGAATTGCTCTGGAGATAAAGACATAAGAATTAGGGTTTGGGAAGCTGAACCAGAGTGACCAAGGACTCCAGAGAAAGAAGGACCCAAAGACGAAGGAGACAGGTGCACACCCTAGAGGAATTTGCCACAAGAGAGAACGACTGGTAGGTTTTAGGCGAGAAATGCCAAATATTTGTTTTTGACCGTGTGTGATTATGTAGGAAATATAGAGAACCAAGTCAAACAATATAAAAGGACCTATGATAAATCTCAAACATTGATTCAGGAACCAGACTGCCTCTGTATAAATCTCAGGTCTGAGCCTTCCTGGCTGCACGATCCTGGGCAGGTGAGTTCCCTACATCCCCATGCTTGCATTTCCCCAACTACAGACCCGGAACGAAGGTGACCCACTCCCAGGGCCGTTGAGGGGAATAACTTATTTTCATCCAACTACCGTCTGTGGAGAGGGTCAGGAACAGTATTTGGCCTCTAATAAGCTCATTATAAGCACCACATGAATGTTATCATTATTAGATATCTCAGAGACACTTCCTTAATCCCACTATGGCTACCCATGCTCTTCCATTTCTGTGACCCGTTTTGTGGCAAAACAGGATTATCGTATCGTATCGTATCGGGAGTATCGTTTATCTTCTCTGCCTCTGAGGCTTTTCCTCACATTTTTCTCCTGAACCAGTGTTTCTCACGCTTGCTTTTTTCATTATTGTTTTCCCCCACCCCCCACTCCCCACCAGTGAGTCTTTTTGGACATTTTTTAAACCGCCTTCTCTCACCCATGACTTGTTAATACCACAGACATCCTGTGTAGTTGTTTATGTAGTATGTGTTTATCTGCGCTCCGGATGTAACAAGAACAAGGCTTTTTCCATCTCCCAAGAATCGATTTTCCCTCTCTGGGGAATGATATCACCCCACTGACAATGCTTGTCTTAAATCTACCCCAGTCCTTTTGTCTCCGCTACAAAACAATTCTTGTTCAAGGTTAGATCGCTGACTTCCATGTTGCAGAATCCATGGTCAGTCCTCCGTTCCCATCTTGATAGACGGGTCCCAGGCATCTGCCCAGCTGATTCCTCCCTCTCCCTTGATATACTTTCTTCAGTGGGCTTCTGGAACATCCCATTCTCTTGGTTTTTCTCCTCTTCACTGATTGTCACTTCTCAGTTCCTTGTGATTCCTCTCTTCTTATCTTCCTCTTGGTGTGGATGGAGGGCCACAGGGCTCAGTCCTTGATATTCTTCTCTTTACTCACTCCCTTGGTGATATCATCTGATATTCTGGCTTTAAGTTAATCTCTGTACCGATGACTCCCCACTTTATGTCCCAACCAAAAGCCTCTTGCAGACTCCAGGCTAGTATAATAACTGCTTACTTGTTTTTTTCCAATTTGGTATTTAATGACCCTCCTCCGTTAACACATTCAAGATTGACCTTTTGGATTCTTCCCCAAACTGCTTTATCCAAGGTCTTTCCCCTTCTCTATTCTTCTTACATGCCCTAATCCATTTGGAAATTCTGATAACAAAATAAATCCAGAATGCTCCTTAGTATTTATCCAAATGAATTTTAAAAATCTTGTGTTCACACACGAATGAGCACATGGATGCTTACAGCTGCCTTATTCATAATGGCCAAAATGTGGAAGCAACCAAGATGTCCTTCAGTAAGTGAATGGATAAATAAAGTGTGGTACATCCAGACGATGGACCATTATTCAGCATTAAAAATAAAGGAGCTATCAAATCACAAAAAGACATGGAGGAAACATGAGTATTACAGAGTGAGAGAAGCCAATCTCGAAAGGCTACATACTGTATGACTCCAACTCTACGACATCCTGCAAATTCAAAACTATGGAGACAGTAAAAAGATCACTGATTGCCGGGGGTTTGGGGGAGAGGGAGGGATGAGTAGGCAGAGCACAGAAGGTTTTTAGGGCAGTGAAACTATGATGTATGATGCTACAGTTGTGGATATGTGTTATTTATTTGTGAGAAATGTACACCATGAAATGTACAAGACCAAGAATGAACCCACGAATGTAGACTCTGGGTTTGAGTGATGACGATGGGTAAGCGCAGGTTCTTTGGTTATAACAAGCATACCCGTGGGGTACAGGATGTTCACAGAGAAGTGGGTTGTACGTGTGTAGGGGGCAGAGGGTTGATGGGCACTCTCTGTACTTTCCACTCAGTTTTGCTATGAACCTAAAACTGCTCTAAAAAATAAAGTATGTCTGAAAAAAAAAATATCCAGAATCTGCTGCCAGCTTGCTGGGACCCAGCATCTCACTCTGTCCTCAATGACCATGATCGCCTTCTAACTGGGCTTCACGCTACGGCTTGTCTCCCTGTAGTCTGTGCCCATCCGAGGCCCCCCATCGGAGAAAACCCGAAGTCCTGATCATGGCCTTTAGGCCTTTCTTTCTGACCCCTGTCCTTCCTTTCTCCCCCTTGTTCACTCTGCTCCAGCCACACTGGCCCTCTTGTTATTTCTCTAACATACCAGGCGTGCTCCTGCCTCATGGCCTTTGCAGTGGCTGTTCCCCATCCCCAGAATGCTCTTCCATGGATCCTCATGACTCACCTCCTGCAAGCCTTTTCTCAAATGCTACCTTTTCACTGAGGCCTTCTTGTCCACCAGTTTAAAACTGTAGCTCTCCTGCCCTGTATTCTGAGCTCCCTTGCCTGCTCTATTTGCTCTGTTTTTCACAGCACATCAGTTTTTTTTTTTGTTTTTTTTGTTTTTTTTTAGTGGGAGCGGGGACAGTGGGAGAAGAAGAGAGAGAATCCCAAGCAGGCTCCATGCCCAGTGCGGAGCCCAATGCGGGACCTGATCCCACGACCCCAAGATCATGACCCGAGCCAAAATCATGAGTCGGACAGTCACTTTAACTGACTGAGCCACCCAGGCGCCCCAACGTATCATTTTTATTATACTAAGTCATTGAGGTTTGTGTGTGTGTGTGTGTGTGTGTGTGTGTGTTTTCTTTGTTTTCCTTGACCAAATAAAAAATCCACAAGGACAGTGATTTCTGCCTTTTCGTTCACTGATGTATTCCAAGTACCTAGAATCCTTGGCGCATATTAAGTGCTCAGTCAGAAATTGTTAGGCAAGTGGGAGTCTCCCTACCACCCTTGACTTCAGGCTACTGTGTGCAACGTACCTTTCTAAGGGTGTTCTTTGTGCAGACAAGCGTATAAGATTAAAATAACCCAATCCTTACATTTTGCTCTGCTGTAATTCTTTGCTTACAACCTTCAGTTAAATTCTTCTGCACAATGTTAGCACTACTTAGAGGTGCTGAAGGAATGAGGTCTTCAGTGTGTGGTAAGCGGCACAGAGAGGAGACGAGAATCAAAAGAGATGAGTCATGGACTGAAGAGAAATAAGTCAACGAAAACAAAATCCTGGTAAGGGCCAGTAGACACATAAAGCCCCAAAGAATCCTTGGCGTCGTATGCATGCGGGCTGCCTGTTTTATTTACTATTCTTTTTGAACGATAAATGAGAGAGCCACCATCCGCCACGATTGAGAGGCTTGGTGATATCCACACAGCAGAGGTCTTCGAGGAGGATTGAAGGATTGTCCTGATTCTTCGTATCCTGGTGCCCAGGTCTGTCTCAGTAGGGGCAGGCTCTCAAAGAACTGGTCTGCAGGTTCTGGTTTCTTCTTTCTGTGGCTTTTATGAGATGGGGTCTGTCCTGCCGGCTGGGACCAAAGGAGTGGGCGGGGGAGGATGGGAGATCGTGAGATCGGCTAAAATTCTTCAGGATCCCGTCCTGCTGGTCTAGAGACAGGCTCCGCTCTCCCCCGCTCTGCTCGTGGATGTCGTGGTTGAAAACCCGGGGACGCAGACTGCCGAGCAGGGCTGGCCTCCTGGGCGGATTTTTCAGCAGCGTGAGCCCGTTTCCTTCTGGCCCCAGTGCCTGGGATTGCAGGTCTGGAACATGTATTAGTGGTGTCACGTCTGGGGAGCACAAGGCGGTGACATGGAAACACTGCCTGCTATGGCAACAGCTGGAATAATAAACAACATCTTTCCCCCACGAGGACAATCATGGCGCTGGGCCTTGTGGCAACATCAGGAAGGGAAATAAGTAATACCCAAGCTGGAGCTCGTGTTGGGTTATAACTGTTGAATTTTAACTCCCGGGTCGAAGAGATTCGCTGAGTGCCTTATTGGGCAAATGGAGGCAATTATGTGTCATTCAAAACCTCGTACGCCTTTCTAGAAACGGTTTTAAACAAAAACTCAGAATGAGTGACTCAGACTGTTGGAATTGGAAAGTCGAAGTTTCCCCTCCTCTGTGTCATCCGTCCTCTCCTGGGGTAACCGCTACTATGTGTCACTGACGGGTGGGGGTTTGGAGTGGGATTGTTACTGAGCGGGTGAGGCTTGGTGGGCTGCAGTCAATAGGCGGTAGGATCCCCCAACCCCCATTTCTACTTCAGGTGTAGTCTGATGAGATCCCTTCTCAGTCCCTTGAAGGCATCTCAGATGGCCTCCTAGCTCTCGGCCGGCCGGCAGGTGTTAAAAAGTCCAGCCCAGTAGAAATGAAACCTTGACTCTCATCTCGTTTGGTTTCTGTCCCCCCGCGCAGGGAAGAGGGAATTAGAGAGGCGCCATCTTTTTTGACTGGCACTGTTGTAATCTCTTTGGCAGATGCCCAAATGCTGGCTCTTCGGAGACCCGTGACCCTCACTCCATAGGGAATCCAGTCTCCTTTATACCACTTGATGAGTTTATTGCTCCCCGGACTTGGGCCCTACCCCTAGGGTACACCCTAGGGTCTACTTGCCTCCTCTCCCCATTCCCTTCCATAGGGTTCTTTTGGCCCAGTGCTGCCCCCAGACTTGGGTAAAAAAGGTACCAGCCTGGCACCCCACCCTTTCGTACCCCACCCTCGGTCTGAAGGGGAAGGGAGGAGAAACAGAACTGTTCTCTACTCCAGTGAATTCCCTTCAAGACATTTTCTCTCCCGCATCTCAGCCTCTTCCTCTATGACCCGGAGGCGGGTGAGTGGGATTGAAAGTGGAAGACCTCTTTGGCTACCTCATGGTAAGACCTGCGTGAATGTGTCTCGAACTTCTCCTTCGAATGTGTGGGGACTTTCCTGCTAGTTGTTTTCAGCTTTGGGCCGTAGTGGAATTCGGAGGCAATCGGGAAGTCCCAGCTGGTAATCCATCACACATACACGTCTCCTCATTTATAGTCCTAAACTGGGCTCTTTCATTAGTGCGACAGCTTACGTATTCCTTAAACAACTGCATAACATCTCGTGTGTTGTGTGGGACCCTGCCAGAATTTGTGTAACCATTCTTGTATAGATGGTTATTTAGGTGGGTTTTTGGTATCATAGGTGATGTGGAAATGAATAATCCTTTGACATATATCCTTGTGTCCTTAAGTAAGTATTCCTAGAAGTGTGATTGCTGATCCAGAAGGCCCACACATTTTACATTTTAATGGGAAGCCCACTCTTTTAGTAGGTGGAGCCAATTTGCACTCCTACGGAAAGTATGTGGGAGTGCCTTTTTCCCCAAACCCTTCCCTGCACTGAATACTGCCAGACTCATCTAACCGGTGAGAGATTAGATCTCATTGTTGCCTTCATTTGCATTTCTCAGATCACTAATGAGATTCAACATCTTCTCATACATTTTCTAGTCGTTTGTAATTCTGTGAATTATGTTTATATCCTTTGATAATTTCTTTTTTTTATATTTAGATGAGTATAAAATACATTGTAAATATTTTTCCTTGTCTGTTATTCTCAAGATGCTTTTATCATAAATAGATTCTGGAGGATAAAGGATTATTCTGTCTTGAACTGACTTAGGTTGGTGTCTGTGGAAAATAGAGTAATGAATCAGTCAGAGGAGTCTAGCTGCTGTAATGGATTATCCCCAAGTCTCTGTAGTTTAATTCAGCAAAAAGTTATTTTTCACTTTTGCAGAGTCCAACATGGGTGTCTCTGGTCCGTTCTTTTCCAAGGTGACTCATGGACCCAGGATCCTTCCATCTTATGGCTCTGCTCTCCTCTGGATTCCCGGAATCTTCCATTTAGCACGCAGGTGAGGAAGGAGAGAGCAGAGCATTTCACAGGACGTTTCGTGCGCCAAGCTTGGGAGTGACATACGTCACTTGCCCTGCCAATCCCTTGGCCAGAGCATGAACATATGGCAGGGGACACCAGAATGAAGCCTAGCTCTGAGCCTGCTGGACTCTCTGCTCTAGTAGGTGGAGCAGACTGACATCTCTGCAAATACACGTCTCCAGGTCGCGTTGTGTTATTGAAGGAAGTCTAGTGGCTCTTGGATAGAATGCATAGTCTGATCTCTGCCAAAGAATCTTCAAATCACAGAGGGCTGTTTAAATGCCAAGAGTCATGATTCCTTTGGTTTGAAGTCTTGAATATATCTCTTCCTTGTAGAACAAGATTTAAAGTCTTCAAAGAGACAAGGGCTTCTTCTGAATTCTTTTACAAGAGGAAAAGATAATGTCTCAATTCTAAAACATTTCTGGAGGTTTCCTTGCCCTTCTGAGGCTCAGAGGTTTTGAATATGGTGATTGGTGGAAGAGCTGGGCACAGGCAGCCCCTGTGAGGGTTGGAGCTAGGAGCAACGCAGGTTGGCAGGTGATGGGCTGACAGCCCTTGGGCCAAGGTAGAGCTGAAGCAGAGTTCAAATAAACAGGTGGCAGAGTTGGGGAATCACTGTGGGAAGTTGCGAGGGTGACCTTCTGGTCAGGTGACCTTATTAACACATTAGAGCGCAGGGAGGAGAAAGACAAGGACAGATGGGAGCTTGGATTTCTGACACATATTCAAAATGGGAGAGAGATGGCAAAAGCCAAGACCGATGATAGAATTTCTCCCCAAAAGTGACATGTGAATTTCCAGACAAGTAGAACGTTGTGTTATCCTCAGCAGCCTTGACCCTAGGGTAGCACTTTCACACCTTGGCCATCGCAATGCTCTCGAAGCCCATGCCTCTTTGTCATTAGGAAGTCACGCTTCGCCATCTGGATGGTCACCCACCTACAGGAGTTGTCCTGGGGCTGCTGTGTGGCGCTGGGGCCCTGAAAGGATTTGGCTAGTTGGAGAAGTGATGGGTAGATGTTCATAACTAGAATGATGGTGAGGTAAACAGTCTCTGTTTCCCCGTTCCTGAAATCAAAGTACTGATCTGAACAACCTTGGACATCAGCCAACGTTCATATTCCATTAGATGGGTTGTTGAGGCCGGTGAGAGCTATGACCTGTTCTTTCGGGAGGGGTAATCAATCCCGGGACCAGGCAAAGGAAGACAGCAACTTCTCCCCAAATTCCTCAGGCTTCCATGATGTCTCTGACCTTGGGCAAGTTGCTTTCTCTCCCTGGGACTGTTTTCCCATCTGAAAAAGGGGCGGAGTCTGGGGGGTGATTTGTTTTCTTGCTCTGACTATCTGTTTTCTTGCTCTGACTATCTGTGACAAATACAATATGTGAAAACCCGAGTTTGCAGGAAGAGAGGGGTTCTGTTGCTATGCCATCAGGGTGAGTGCTGCTGTCTATTGCTCCAGAACTTACCGTCCTCCTTGTCACTCCCATGGGAAGATAAGGATGTCCAGGGAGGTGGCTTCCCTGCCTGGAACCCCTCCATACCCCAGTCCTAGCACATCGCTGATTTCTCTCTGGTGGCCTCTCCCTGTTTGCTTCGTCCTTTCAAATAAATCCATGCTGATCCCTTAGCTTTAATGTCTGGCTTTGCTCTGTATCACGGAATCCCCCATTCTCTCTGAAACCACACGCGGGAGCTCCCGAGTACGTCCTAACCGGTCTGGCGCAGGCTTAGAGTCCCGGGCATCCCCTGGGAAGAGATACTGGACAGTTACTGCCACAGCACAGTACTTTGTTTTGCTGTTCGACCAAACTTGGGAGGGTGGCAGATGATGGTCAAATGACTTTGCTCCGAGGGGCTGGGAATTCCGTGAGATGGTCACATGAGGCGTGGCGTCCCCAGCAGCTGGGATTTAGTAGAGGTCCTGGGCCATCTTGGAGAATCCATCTGCCACAAGTTTTACTAAGACGTGAGGAGTCTGGCAATCAGATATGCACCGTTAGCAGCCAACAGGGTCTTGGACCTGGACAGGGGCTGGCAGAGGTCCTGGCTAGTGTTTCGGTCCAATCTTGGGCTGTTTTCCCTTCCAGTTCTCCCAGTGTTTGCAGATCTAGGATATTCTCATCATTACAAAAAATAATAATACTAATAAGGTTGCTTTGTTCAGGGCCTTATACGGCAGGTGGGGGTAGTCACGGTGATGGAACAGAATCCGGAGCCTCCGCTTCCTTATGCCAGCAGCCCCTCCTAGTTCAGCAGTCAGGAACGGAGGGGAGTTACTGAGGCAAGTGTTCTGGTGGCTAACGGGCTTCTTCAGGGTGGCTGGCTCAGCGCTCGGCTGATACCGCTCTCCACTCGACCAGCCCTGTATTGCCTCTGCTTTATGAGGGCACATCGGGGAGAGAAAAATCAGTCTACCAACCCAGAGACACTGTTGTGGGAGAGAAGCTTCTGTGCAGCCGTGAGAATTTTCTAGCAGAACTTTCTCATTCGTGGAAACCACCTTGGGCTGCGGGCTCCTTGAGGGCAGCGCCCACGTCTTAGTCCCTTTTGCTTCCAGTGCATGTTGGGTGGCCACAGCTGGAACCCGGGGCTTCCCCCAGTATCCATGGCAGATGCTCCCCGGGCCGGGGTGCCTTCTTTGAGGATTAAGCCCCACAGTGACTGTCCCACAGCTTGGCACATACTACCGTATGCTGTTGTGTTCTAAATCCCACCCTTTTTCTTACTTTTCTCATGTAACATGGTTTTCGAGACCTAGCCCTATTCCTACCTGTAAACTCTGATATTTTTGGCCACTATGTAAGACTTCATTATATATTTATACCAAATTCCCTAACGAGGGATATGTCGGTTGCCTCCAGCAACGAACTCCCAATTCCTAGCCACTGCCTCGTTCAAAGTATATCCGTGTACTTATTTTCTTCTGAAATGCAATCTGTCCTGTTTTGTGTTTACTCAGACAGTCTCAAACATTAATTCATTGCTTGCTTAACTAGTATGTAAGTTCCCCTTGATCAGATAATCATAGTGTCTACCTTTTAGGGTGGTCGTGGGCATGGATGAAACCATGTGTCTGAGGCTTATTAGCACATTATCCGGCAAGCAGAAGATTCTCGGTAGATGGTACAAGCCCTCCGAGCCCAGAACACATTAGGACTTTAATAACACCAATTCCAATAACGAATGTTTAATTACCTCTGGTGATGTGGGGGCTCCTTCCTCATAAAACCAGGTCCCAGAACACTTGAAACACGAGTTATTCAGGAGGTAGTAATTACGGTAGTCCTCATTAATCTTCCCAAATGATTCCCCTTTTACAGATGATAAAACTGAAACTCAGAGAGGTTATGCCTCTTGTTTAGTGTCACTCAGCGCCGTTAACTGCAGAATTGGGGCTCAAACCCTGCTTGAGTTCCAGAGCTTTTATTTTTAGGACTCTGCTATATTGCCCACCCCTGGGAAAGCGTGCTTAGATTATTACTATTTCAGTAACGACAGCTTTTATTTTCTCCCTGTGTGCCTAGCCACGAACTTAAGATTCTGTTAATGTTTACTGAGACCTAACGTGTGCCAGATCCTGCCGTGACCATTTTTAGGGGCCATTCGTGTAAATTCCTGAAAGATGCTCCCTCTGGGCAGATACAGCTGTGGGCCCGTGGTGTGGTCAGTAGAAGCTGGGCTGGCTTCTGGCCCCTGCCCGCCCCCTCACCTGGGCGCCTGTGTGCACTACGCACACTGCCCAAATGTCCGCTGTGTCCCGGGGCACTTGCCATGACCTTGAACCTGCCTCCCCTGCAAGTGCAGTTCCACTGGCCAGATGGAGAGAGTGAGCTTCGGAGCTGGGACGTTTCCAAGGCCGTGTGATCTCAAGGTGCCGATCCCGTGTTCAAATCGGAGTCAAATCCAGAGATTGATTACGTGTAAAGCAGAGTGATCCAGGAGGGTCACACAGTAGGAAAGGGAAAGAAGCGCAGGAATCTCTGGGCAGAACCTGCCAAGTTTGACCCCTGGTGCTCGGGTGACCCTTGTGCTTTGCCGTGGCTGCCTCTCTGATGAGTGCTGGATACGATCCCCCATCGGAAGCCCAGGGGAGACAAGGTTCCCGGCGGGCCGAAGCCCTCTGGTGCAGGATCCCCAGCGAGCTGGGGGCTGTGGACTGTGAGTGCCTGGAGGACGTTAGAAGCTCCTGGAAGGGGCGTCAGGCTTCAGCGCACAGCGCTTCTTCTGCATGCAGAGTAGTAAATGTACCGGCATTTGCAGAGTGGTACATGCTCAGAAGGCTGGAGAGATCCTTCCAGGGACTGAGTGGAGCGGGACGGGCTGTTGGGGGGCGGGGTCAGAAGGCTGGCCCCCAAGGAAACCGAAGGTCTCTTCATCTTCCTTGTCCTTCTGTGGTTTTTCTAGTCCTTTGAAGGCTGTGTTTACAATCTCTCTGAAGATACTTCAATGTCCCCAAGTCAAATCAGGACCTCTAACTTTAGAATGTTCTACAAAATCACTACCTCAAGGAGACACCTGCGCTCCCACATTTGTAGGAGCATCAGTCACAGTAGCCAGAGTTGGGAAACAGCCCAAGTGTCCGCTGACGGAGAAATGGATAAAGAAGATGTGCGATATATAACGGAATATTTGTTACGCAACCTTAAAAAGGAAGGAAATTCTGTCATTTGCCACAATGTGGGTGAACCTGGAAGGCATCATACTGAGTAAAATAAGCCAGACAGAAAAGCAAATAACGCAGGGTATCATTTATATGTGGAATCTTAAAAACAAAATTGGCACATTCATAGTAAGGGGCCAGGGGGTGGGAGAAATAGGGAGGAGTTGGTAGAAGGGGACAAACTTTCAGTTACGTGATGAGTAAGGTCCGAGGGTCTGATATATAACCTGGTGACAGTCGTGAATAAGGCTGTGCCATATAATTGAAATTTGAGGGTAGAACTTAAGTATTCTCTCTCTCACACACACAGATAAAATGTGAGGTGACAGATGTGTTAATTAACTCTGGGGGAGCCCTTTCGCTGTGTCTATGTGTATCAAATCATCGTGCTGTACGCTTCAGATATCTCACAATTTTGTCAGTTATACCTCAGTAAAGCTGGACAGGGTGGACAAAGATTGTTCTAAAGGACAAAGGGATTTTTCTGTCAGTGAAGAAGATGTCTGTTTTTTTTGGGGGGGGGGAGGTGGCGGCATTCTCAAGTTATTCTTTGTAGGTGTTCCTTCCCCCCCCCCCCCCGTGCTGGGGCCATTTTTCCCTGCGCCAGGTGCTGGGAATACCATAGTAATATTTCCCGCTTCAGTGGAGTTTACAGCTAAAGGGAGGCTGATTAATAAACAAGCATTTATAAACCAGTATAAGAGCTAAAAGAGGCACAGTACTGGGAGAATCAGAGAGGGCTTCCTGGAGGAAGCAATATTTAACCTGAGCCCTGAAGGATGAGTAAAAGGTGGAATGGGGAGAGGGCCGCAGGGAGAAGATAGAGTCTGTGCAAAGGCCCAGATCAAGTCAAAGCCAAGTGTTTGAGGGACAGAAGGGAAGGTTGGGAAACAAAAGACCCCTGGGAGGGTTTTTTGTTTCTTGTTTTTGTTTTGTTTTTAGCTACATTCATGCATTTGCATTTCTTCTGGAACAATAGGGGGCCCGCAAGGAATTTGAACAGGGATTAACCTGCTCTGAAGTTGAGAGAGACCACATTAGCCCCCTGAGAAGGGAATGGGGGTGGAGCAGAGGCTTTGTGCAGGGAGGGCCCGTAGAAGGCTGTCCAGATGTGGGATTACCTAAGGAGACCTAGAGGCACAAGTCTCACTGCCCACGAGGAGAGAGGCCTTCCACCCAGGGGTGTTACCTCGGGAACCTCTGAGGCCCCGGAGGCTGGGAGAGGCCATGGTTCTCCTGGTGCTCCTGGCTCCCAGAAGAATGCCCCGCTCCAAAGCCTCCCCCTTCCAGGAACCAGGGCCTCCCCCTTGCAGCTGATCTCTCCTCCCCACCCCGTGGCCTCCAGACCCATCATGCACATTTCTTCCTATGCCCTTTGCTTTCCCTTCTGACTCTCCTCTGATCTCTTGACCTCCGGGGCTGACACTGAGATAAATCTGTTGGCTTCTTGGCAGGGGAGCCCAGGCCCTTTCCAGTGCTGGCCTGACACTTTCCCTTAGCTCAGCAGGACCAAGTCAGCCTGGGACCCAGCAGAGGGGCAGCGAAGGAGCTCCAGCTGCTGCAGGTCTTGCTGTAGACTTCCAAGAAAGGAAGAGAACCTGATTCGGGTCTCCTCCCTGAGCAGTTGCATGTCCCGTCCAGGGGTTCTCAATTGTGGCTGCAAGATAGAATGACCTTCTGGGGCCTTTTTTAAAAAAGGCCTGGTTTCCCAACTCTGGGATTCTGACTGTATTATCATGGGAAGAATCCAAACATCTGGAGTTTTAAAACTGCCCAGTTAGCAGAGAAGACCGTTCTCTTAGCATCACGTCTTGGGGATACTAGGGCAGAATATCAGCGCTGGCAGCTGTTTTGCTGGGCTTACCTTGGACAAATCATAGCCTCTCTGAGCTTTATCAGTTTCCCCCTCTGTATGGGGAATTTACTAGGACCTACCCTGAAGATGGTTATGAATCTGCCCAAGTCAAGCATTTACAATGCTTGGCCCGGAGTTAGTGCCCAGCGTTGAGCACTGATGCACTTCCCGTTATGCACTGCTCTTGCCTTCCAGTTCTTTCTTTGTGCTCAGCCACTTTAGTGTGAGTTAGATGATCAGACGTCTAGCACTCATTTGTGAGAGGAGATGTACTAAAGGAAGGAGAAAAGCACAGGGTTAAGATTCTTGAAAATGACGAAATAGAATAGTTTACCTCTAGGGCCCCCACTCCCCTTTCCTTTCCTTGTGCCCTCAGGTTTTAGACAGGATTTGAGGCCAGTGGAGGTCCAAGTACCAAGTATGAAGTACTTCAGTACCGAAGGACCAAGCATACGTCCCCAAGGAAGACAGAGAGAGAATTCTTCTGGGAACTTTTAACATGTGGTTTCAATGCCATTATAAAATAAGGGTTTCCATAGCTTTCCTACCGAAGTATGTTCCATTGGTCTCTAGCTGATCACATCCCTTCTGGTGGCCTGCGTGGTCTTTTCCTATGGGTGGCCACTCAGTCCCCCCCCCCCCCCCCGCTTCCATCTTCCTTTGGGTGTGATCAGGGCGGGCTCATGCCGTCCAGCACGGTGCGGGGAGGAGGGAGCCCTCCCGGGCAAGGCAGCTCTGCTAGGAACTCTGCCCTCTTCCTCCAGCATCACAGATGTGTTTTGCTGGGCACAGCAGAAGTGTCAGTGGTGGACAAAAAGGTCAGGAAAACTCATCGCCCCTCCAGGAAAAAGAGCTCATAACACACTTTTCATAATGAGAAGAACGCTATGTCGCTCGCAAAGTATTTGAGCCTCGGGGATAGGCAGTGGTGTTCTGGGACATGTGAAACTGAGCTCGGAGAACCAGTGTCAGCGGATGGGAAAAGCCCACACGTTGCAGCAGTCGTGGCAGACGCTAACCCAGAGCATGTTGGGTGGCCTTTCCATAGAGACTGGGCTCTCCGTGAAGACGGAAAACAAACAGTGCTCTCAAATACGAGCCCTAAATGGATTAAGCTGAAGAGTCGAACAGCAGCTCAGTTTCTAAAAGTGAAGCTATTTCAAGAAGCAGTATATCGTCCCGAAGAATTTTTAAGTGCTGTGACCGCACCTGGATGTCCTATGCATCCAATCACCAGAATTCGGCAGACAGGAGTTGTCCCAGTGAGCGCCTGTGTCTTCCATTTTACCACCAATGCCTCACAGGGGCAGACTTTCCAAACTGCAGGCGTGGATTTAATGGTGTGTCCTGGAGAACTGAATGACTAATTCAGTACATAAAGAAGCTTTAATGCAAAATAAAAAACTCGCATAGCTTGGTATTAATCATTAGCAATTATAAAAAAATTATTATGCCTTCAACATTAATTTTTATTGTTTCCATTAAACTTTATTTAACAATGGTTAATTATTTCTGCTGAGCTAACCTGGCAATACAGTTAGTGAAATAAAATAGGTCAAGTGCACAGTGTCAGACATTTAAATATGTAGACAGGAGAGGGCGCCTGGCTGGCTTAGTCAGAAGGGCGTGCGGCTCTTGATCTCAGGGTCATGGGTTCCAGCCCCATGTTGGGTGTAGAGATTACTAAAATAATAATAATAATAATAATAAAAACAACTTTCTTTTTTTAAATAATAAACTTTCAAAAAATAAATGAATAAATATATAGACAAGAAATGTTGGTTTTTACTTTATCACGGGAAAATCATTATTTTTCCAAAAGATAGAAAAAAATTTTTCAGAAAAAATTTTTCAAAAAAGGGATAGGAGCGTCTGGGTGGCACAGTCAGTTAAGCATCTGACTCTTGGATTTGGCCCGGGTCATGATCTCAGGGTCCTGGGATCAAGCCCTGCATCAGGTTTCGTGCTCAGCGTGGAGTCTGCTTGAGTCTTTCCCTCTCTCTCTCTGTCTGCCCCTCCCACCTGTGCTCACTCTCTCTCTAAAATAAATAAAATCTTTAAAAACAAACAAAACCCAAAAAAAGAATAAAAATGGTACTAATCTAATGGCTAGTCTGTTCATCTAGAAATCCCAGTCCATGAAGTCAGGTCTAGATATGCACTGATATCATCATTTTGATTGTTTTTGCCATGTCTTGAGTGATCAATAATATTCGCAACTACTACAACTATTATTATAAATATTAATATTAGTAGCAATAGTGGTCACAGTGGTAGTTGGCACCATTGATTTCTGCTTGCCCAGGATCCCAGCCTCACGCTTTTGATAACATCTAGGTTTTCCTTCGGATAATTACCCCTCCCCACTGGGTTTGGTCTTGGATGGGATGTGAAAATTGGGTCCTTTGGAGGGTGACCCTAAGATGATGGGGCAGACTCAAAGCAACACTTTGAGGATATCGTCATTCCTTCCTAGCACTTACGTGGGGGCTCTCCTGAGTCCTGCTTCCTGCTTCCTTCCAAAGCTTGATCGTTCTACGTGTCCCTTCATTCCATCTGCTACCTCAGAGCTACCCATTATGTCTTCTGTTCCTTATCCCCAGAGGTGATTTGCTTTGCTTAGTGATCAAAGAACTCTACATACTACGTGGGAAGTAATATTAGGAAAAGGAGCTCTGATTGCCACTGTGATCATTTTCAGTCATAGTAGCAATAACCACCATTTACTAAGTACTGTGTCCTGGGTGCTATTCTAAGTAGTATTTCATTTCGCCCTCGTGACAACCCTAGGAGGTAGCAGATAGACGCCATTGTCACCCCCTTTTGCAGACAAGGATGCTGGCTTCAGGTCCTAGTAGTTTGCCCGTAGCTAGCCAACGATGCCAGCAAGTGCGGCCCTCCAACTCCGGCGCTTGCACCCTCCATCGCTGCTTTGCTATGGAAGGACTCGGACGGAAGTGCCCGGCAACGGTCGCCTTACTGATATCAATCACCTCTTGAGTTTTCACAGAAATAATCCTGATGCCTTCGCGTGAGTTCTGAGTGCAGTTCTACCGGCGAGGAAGCAGGGGCTCGGGTGGGTTTCGTGCCTTGTGCAGGGGCACTCAGCTGCCCACATTCCAGAGCAAAGCCACTAAGCCAGAAAGGTCAAGGTCGGAGCCCCTCGGGGGCAGGATGAAGAGAAGGGGCAGGTCTGCCCAGACTTAACCTCACTCCCTCTTAGCAGAACAAAAGAACCTTTAAAAGGGGAGGGCTTGCCCTCCGGGGAACCGGGGAACCGGGCTTGCCTTTGCAGAAGCCAAGAGGCTTCTGCGGAAAGGGAAAACTTCCTTATACTGAGATAACTTTGAAACCCTCATTTCTAGGCCAGTTTTTTTTTTTTTTTCTTTCTTTTCTTTCCTTTTTTTTTTTCTTCTTTTTGTTTCCTTTCTTCTTTGAGAATTCCAGGCCTGATTAGATCATGC
The DNA here is from genome assembly GCA_028534135.1 of Potos flavus. Taxonomy (NCBI): domain Eukaryota; kingdom Metazoa; phylum Chordata; class Mammalia; order Carnivora; family Procyonidae; genus Potos; species Potos flavus. The sequence goes on along the minus strand of CM052884.1, from coordinate 75,145,690 downwards.
TCTGGACTCAAGTCAGCCAAGGGCCATGGTTTCAATCACTGTGATCCTGATGACCTTACAAGAACATCTTAAAAGGATAAATCTATTTGTTTTACACTGAGATAATGGAAAATAAAGCAACCCCTGCCCCTCTCCAGGAGCCCTTGCTTGCCAAGTTGGTTTTCATAACATACTTTTACAGCTGATTTATCTCCTCTGAAAAATGAGACTTAAAAACTAAAAAATAAAGAAGGCTTCAGTAGTGCTTGTGCCAAAAACAATGGTGGAAGCCAAGAGCGTCTTCATCGCTGTTACCAGAATTGGCAGGTCGATGTGCTTCTAGACATGGGAACAAAGACCCCCGAGTTCCGTGGAGTCTGGGGAAACTTTCAGTGGTTGTGTTTCCGGGGGAGTGAATGACGGGGGGAGCGGCTTCGTGGCTGCCGGTTGGCCTCTCCCACCGACCCCAAATCTCACGGGCATTTTGGGCCCCCCACCCCGAGACTCCTAGGGCAAGTGAGGTTGGAAACTTGACAGTCGTATCCAGGAGGTAGATAGGGTCTTTTCGAGAGGATTGTCTGGCTGGGATGATTTTCGAGGGGATGCGGCGGATGGGGGCGGCGTGGGGAGTAATCGAGGTGACGGCAGGAGGGCGAGTGATTTCTGATTTCTGACTTATCTTTTACGGCAGCGATGTCCAGGCCCAGACAACTTTGCGCGCCTTTCAGAAGCATGAAAGGATGGGATTGCCATTGATTTAATGTCTCTGTGCCTCACTGTCTTTTCTGTAAAATGGGGGTAATCTAGCCCCCTGCTCAGGCTAGATAGGAGGATTACATGACGTAACAATGCGTGCACAGTGCCCGGCATAGGGTGAGTGCCCAGGGAATGGTAGGCTCTTACTGGCGCCCCCTCCCACCTGCTTCTCGCTGAATCACTCTGCGATCCCGCTGGTCTGCCCCCATTCAGGGGCCGTGGCCTGCTTTGATCACCTCCATCTCCCCCACAGTGCCAATACTCTATCGCTCAAGGCCAGTCCCCCCATCTCCTAGGTGGAGCAAGAAACTTACGCCCGGAGAGGTTAAGTGAGAGTTGCTCAAAGTCATGCAGTTAGTAAATCTAACCCTATTGCTATGCTTATGTATTAGTTATCTGTTGCTGTGTAACAAATGACCCCAAAACATAGCTTCTTAAAGCAACAAGCATGTTGCTTGTGCATAACACATTCTCTGACGATTAGGGATCTGGGAGCAGCTGGGGTGTATGGTTCTGGCTCAGGGCCTCCAAGGAGGTCACAGTTGGAGTGTAGACCAGGCCTGCTGCCAACCAAAGACTTGGCTGGTCTGGGGAGTCTGCCTGCCCCTCACTTACGTGGCTGTTGGCCAGAGGCCTGTGAGTTCCTTGCCCTGTGAGGTTCCCCATAGGGTGGCTCATGACCTCCCCGGAACGAGTGACCCAAGAGAGAAGGCAGACGGCAGTGTCTTTTGTAATCTGATCACAGACGTGATAGAGCATCACTCCTCCTGTGTGCTGTAGGTCACACAGCCCAAGGCAGGTGCATAGTAAGGGGGGTACTCCATGTGCGCAGGCGCGACTTGCTGGGGGGTGGGGGTCCGTGGACACCATGTTGGAACCTGACCACCACCTCCCACTGGCTACTATCTATACCAAGGACCAGAGTCCTTCCCATGGTCCACAGGGGGCTGTGTACCTCCCCGGCCTCACTGGCTCTTGCTCCCCAGGCTCCAGCTCCCACTGGCCTCACTGCTCACACATCCCATGTCCCTGCCCAGCCTGCCCTGGCCAGCCCTTTCCACCTAGAACCCTGCTGTGCCACTCTGTCTTCGCGGTTCCTCTCCCTCCTTTACAGCTCAGCCAGCATGTCTCCAGGAAGCCCTCCCAGATGCCCCAGACTAGGTCTGATCTTCTGCTCACGAGCAATGTACTGGTAATAATCGAGTCATAAATCGAAGTCATTCACTAATTGATACTTACTGGAGCTGATGGCCTGCCGGGCCCTCCCTGGGTGGCCAGCAGGGACCAAAGTCAGGGCACAAAGTCAGACCGACATTCCAGGTTTCTTCACTCACAATCCTGGGTCCATAGTCTTCAGAACCACGTTTTAATCTCTCTTCCTAGCAGGAGAAAAAGAGCCGTTTTGTACCTAGTCCTCATACAAGGCTCTTTTCATTAGTTCTAAAAATAGAATCTTGCTGATTTTCCAGACTGAGCATCTAGCCTATATTTCTGCTTCCAGGCCCCCTATGTGAACCACAAGAAAGGCCTTTCTTCACAGGCTGCTATTTTATTCCCTCACCAATCTGATTCTTATTTGTCAGCAAGTACAGAGTTTTAGAAGTCACCTGTGCTACTCTTTGTCACAGGTTTTTTTTGGAGATCAAGTCCTGCTTCTCGAATACATTCAGGGGAGAGTTGGAGAAGAAAATTCTCTGTTTTTAGCCAATCTTGCGGTTTGGCCCACTGGATAAGCCACTTGGAGCAGAGCTTTTAGTCCCTTCCTGTCTAACTTAGAACATGCACACTCACACACACACTCACTCAACACACACCGTCATACGCAAGCACGCTCACTTGCACACGTGCTCACTCACACTCTCACTGACCACTCAAACTCACAAACTCACTCTCGCCCAGACACTCTCATACACACTCACAGACTCACTCGTACCCACACGCACACCCATACACACATACGCACACACTCACTTTTACTCACACTCTTACACACTTTCACTCATACACACACTTGCATACACACCCATACACGGTCTTTTATTCACACATACACGCTCATGTTCTTACACATTTACTCTCACACACACCCTTACACTCACACACATTCACACTCCTTTGATTTATTCGCGAGGATGGCGTAAATGGAAATCACAGAATCAGAGACGTTATGTGTACGTGTGCATTTTCGGGGGGCAATGGGGATGTCTCGGCTGAGCCTAACACGAGTTTCAAACACGTCTGCGGATGTGGTAGGTAGACTGCCGGGAGGTGCTCTGCAGAAAGGCTCTCCCACCCCTCGCTGGAGGAAAAGGGGGTGAGTGGGAGGACACCATGTGGTCAGACGCAGACCGTGTCTGGGCCCCGGAGAAAGGAAGCTTCCAAGGAGAAGAATGAGGAGCTGTTTGTACAATAGACTCTGTGACCCTCGGGGGCGCCGGCAGGGCCTTTTGGAGGTCTGGGGGACCCCGGGTAACTGAGTGGGGGAGGGGCCCATGACCTCCCTTCAGGGAGGCCCGGAACCTGTCAGCACTCCGAGGGCCGGCAGCTGGGGGAAAAGTGGCAGGTTGCCTCCTTGTGTGGACCTTGGCATTGAACTAGTAGCAGCAGCAGCTCGAGGCCCCCTCGTGTGCTCTCGGGGGGCTTCGGGTGCGGGCAGCGTAGGGGAGGGACGGGGGGAGGAAGGAAAAACCCAGCCGCTGTGCCTGGAGGCGTTGTATGTCTGGGCTTACGTTTGGTGCGGGAACGCCTGGGAGACACGTCCAGGGGCACCAGGGGACACGAGGCTGTGACTTCACGGGCTGATGTCCTTCCTCTAGGGTTCTGTGAAGCAGGACTGGGGATACGGGGGCACAGCTGGAATGGGTGACCTGTTTCTAGCCCCAGAGCAGAGAGACTTGAGAAACTCGGATTTGTGTAGAATAAACCCCCGGATCAAGAGGCCCGCTAGAGGTCACCCAGTCCCACCCCTCACTAACCACCGAGGAAGCGGAGCCCGGGAGACAGGCATGTTGTCCGAGGGCAGGCGGCCGCGATGGAGATCTGGGTTCAAGCCTCACTGTCTCTCGCTGCCTGAGGGAGTGTGGGGGAGCCTCTGTTTACCACTGCTACTGCCTCAAGACCACTGACACTGGGAGGGCTGGGCCGATGCCAGGGGGCCGGCAAGCCTCTGGGCTGGGGGGCTCCATGTCATGTGCCTGGAGGGATGGAAGAGAGCCAGCACGCCCCAGACGTCTCCCCTGCTGGCATGCGCTGGCCTCCCTGAAGGTCATTCCTGTGGTCTCCAGGCCTGTGCTGACTTAGAGGAAGTGGGCCCTGGGAGGCAGCGCGGGAAAGGGGTCGGAGAAGGGAGGGGAGGGCCTTTGGTAGCGGAGAAGATGGCAGGCCTGGGGGAGGCCAGGGATGGAGGTCCATGGGGAAAGGTGAGCAGGTGCTAAAATGGCGATGGGGTGGACATGGAGAACGGTGACAAAGTGGGCCATTTCCCATGCTCCTCCAGGCGGGATTCCCCGAGTTTCAGAGGGCCTAACGTGCATCAGCCACGCGCTGAAAAATCCCCTGTGCCTATAGAAGTGACCTCCCAGTCCAGCCTCATGCCCACATTCCCGAGCCTTGCTCTGCTGCACATACAGAGGGAGAGGGGAGGAGAGGCGTGGGGGCAACCAAAGGGAAGAAAGGGAGAAGAGAGAATGGAGAGCAAGGGGAGGAGGAGAGCAGAGGAAGGGGAGATGTAGAAGGAGACACCCAGAGAAAGGGCAGGCATGAGCCATAAATTGCTTCCAGGGTGTAAGGAACCACGGGCACCCACTTTTAAGATCTTTGGGGGTCACCGTTTAACAGCATCCAGCCGCCCGACTGCAGGTGGACCTCTCCCCTGACTCCCCTTACAGCTTCTGGCCTCTGGAAACCGGCATGATTTATGGGCCCCTCTGGGCTCACGGCCAGACAGCCGCCCCTTACCCATCGCATCCTGGCTGACCCGGAGTTGCCCTTCTTGCTGCACATGGCCCAGCAGGTGGATTTGAATTTCTTATGACTGCAGACACCTGTGTTTCCCTGAGGCGCTGGCCCTGGTGATGGAGACCAGACCCGGGCCATGCCCAGGAGGAAGAGCCCAGTGGAGGAACCAGGAGAGACAGACCTGTTGGAAGCATGAAACATCACAGAAAGTGTGGGCCCTGTTCGATTTCATTAACTGTTTACATTTCCCTGGCTGCATTCCACCGGTCACCTGCCCAGACACACAACTGGAAACACAAACCTTACATGAGATCAGATTTTCCAATGAAACATGATAAAAAAAAAGGGGGGGGGGAGCCTGGAGCCAAATCACAGGTAAATGGGCCCTGTCCACCAGGGGGACATCCTTGAACTTGGTGTCCATGCAGCCCAGGCCCAGCCTGACTTAGGGCTGTCCTGAGGCTCCAGAGGCCCACTGCGAAGGAGAGGGGGTAAAGCAGGTGTGCTGAGCCCCTGGCAGGCATGCGTGGGCTTGGATTTATGGTGAGCCCCCACCAGGTCCCTCCCAGCCTCCAACTCCCTTGGAGAGTGACGGACTTCCCCTGATTGTAATTCCGGTGCAGCTGCTGGACACCCAGGATTGAAAGTTTAGGGCTCGTGGTCCAGCCAGCAGTGCGGAGGGAAGAGAAGATGTCGTTACCCGTCCTAAATTCCTCAAGACACAGCAGGATCCGTGCTGCCCACCTCCAAGCTGCTTAGCAAAGAGCAACCCCTTCATTCGTAGGAAGCAGGGTTCGAAATCCCTCTCTGTCAAGTTAGGCTGACTTCGTGGTGTCAGCTCTCAAGGGTCAGCAGTGCCCGGCAGCTGCCTCGGGGGATCGACGGTCCCTGCTGAATGCCTCGTGACTCTCCTTTCGAGTCTCTTGACGGAACTTGTCCCTCTGTCAGCGGTCTGGCCTAGTCTCTGACCTTAGTGGAAGGAACTTCCCCTTTAGGTCCCTAGTCCTCAGACTTAGTACGCAGCCCAGCGTCATCGGGATCACTGGCACGATTTGGGTCCGTGTTAGAAGCGCAGAATCTCAGGTCCCCATGCCACGCCTACTGGATCAGAAGAGCCCCATATCGGGTGCTCAATGCCGGGTCTCGCGAGCTAAAAGGCTGGACACCCGGAGGCAGCAGTGGTCAGGCTGGCTTCGGTAAGCAGCCGTGCAGGCTGCTGTGTTGTGTGACCTCTGTCTCTGCTACCGTCGCTGTTCTGGTCACGTGCCTGTCATGCTCAGGTGACAAGAACCGGTTAATGGGAACTGGCTGAGTCGTTTTTGTCTACTTGGCTATTCAGTGCCTTTTCCACGGCGGCTGCTTTCCTGTCCACCCTGATCACATTTTCTGGTCACGCTTGGCGCCTGCTCCCGTGTGCCCACCCCCACGCCTCTTTTCCACACCCGCTGGGACCCAGTCATTCAGCCCTTTGGTTTCAGGCTCCTTACAAGCCAGCCAAGCCATGTGCCACTGTCCACGAGTCTATACGTGTACTCGCTTCTGGCCACTTCTCCTTCCTCACAAAGTGGGTGCGCCTCTCAGAGCCCCTCCCATTGCAAAGATTTTCCCGCAGTCCTGTTGTTCAAGTCCACTCCGTGGTGGCCGCGACATACCCACCGTTTATTTTCAGCGCGTACTCACATCCCAAGATGTCCCATGTGTAAGCCAAGCTTGGACACTGGGAATCGGGAACCCCGCCCTTAACCGTCTGGCCATAGGGCAACCATGGGGGTGGCCCAGCAGTCTGGAATTCCTGGTCATGAACTTGATGGTGCCTCTGGCCCTGCTTGGGACCCATTCTGGAAGTACTGTTTCCATCTTCGGATGGCCAGCTGTGGGCCTGTGTAACTTTATGACGTGGAGGGTCCGACAGAACTCAGCTTATGACGGGCAGCTCCATACTCCCGGTCACTTGATCCCCGGAATCGAACATCCCCTCTCCACCAGGGCTCAGTAACACTCTGCGATCTGTGCCTCAAAACGCAAATGCTGTAGAGGAAATGGCCTCGGTCTAGAACCCCGGGGGCCTATGATGTGCTTCTCCCACTGGGGCTTGGTGTGAGATCCCTACTGCATTTTTTTTTCCACCGGCGACCCCTCCAACACCAGATGGCCTGGCCCATCACACGCTCCAAGGGACAGAGCAACCTGTATCCTGGCCTTCAGATCCCCTTCTTGCTCCAGGCCCCATGCAAACCTGGCCACCTTTCAGACTTCCTGGCAGATGGACTGGAGGACTATTGCTGGATGCGGATGTGCCGCCCCCAGAACCCGACCCAAAGAAGCCTGCCTCATTCTGGGTGGTAGGGGATGAAAATTGCAGCAATTTGCCTTGTACTTTGGGCAGTATTTCTCAGCATGCCCCTGATCTCTGGACTCCTGAAAACTTGACCCATGTGCTGTACCCCTGCATCCTCATAGGTCTTCTCACCCTCTGAAGTGAGCTACTTTAGCAAGGTCTCCATTGTGCCAGCCGTCTCGTTCTCTCTCTACTCTGTCGTTAACGTAATGGGTCAGTGTGATAGTTCTGCGGGATGTCCAAATGGTCCAGACTTCTTCTGACTGTTGTGACAGCAGGAAATTAGCATAAGCCCAGGACAGGACTGTAAATGCGTATTATTGTCCATTGTACACGAATGTAAATTGTTGCCGATTCTCTTCTCTGATCGAGATAGAAAAGAACTCGTTGGCTGCATGTGTTCACTGGCTCTAGTAAAGATACCCTAACAAGACCACCATTGTTGGAACTACTTCTTGGCTGAGTGTGTGATCGTCTGTAGTCCTTCTACGGTATCCATCTGGCTTCTGCAGGGACCTGACTGGTGAATTAAATTGAGATCGGGAGATATGAGAAAGATTGCCGCTATTACAGTCATTAAGCTCTTTAAGGCTGGCGCTCATCTCTGCCATCCCCCCCCTCCCCAGAATGTGATACTGTTTTTGATTCGCTATCTTAGGGAGAGGAAGGCAGTTTCAGAGGCATTTACTCAGCTTTTCTATTATGATGGGCCGATGACCCCATGTAGGGTTTAATAGCTGAGTATGTCGATCCCAATGATGTATTTGGAGACAGGAAAATGACCGCTGGCTGGGTCCCTGGACCTACTGGACCCACTGTAAGCTGGCTTTTGGCCAGGATTCACTTCATTAACGTGCTTCCATGTGCCCCAGACAGGTGGCAATGATGACATTTGAGGTCTCCAGGTATCAATGTCATCTCAGACTGTGTCCAATAATCCTCAAAGCATATGGGTGTTTCCCTTTCCTCAGTCCACAGTCATCTGAGTAAACGGTTGTATGGCTTTTTAGGGTAAGATCGAGGGGATCATTATAGTGTCTACTTGCCATGGTATCACTGATGTACTTCACTTTTTTTTAAACATTATTTATTTATTTATTTATTTCAGAGAGAGAGAGAGAGAGAGGAGCAGAGGGAGAGGGAGAAGCAGGCTCCGCACTGAGCAGGGAGCCTGACTCGAGGCTCAGTCCCAGGACCCTGGGATCACCACCTGAGCTGAAGGCAGCCACTTAACCAACTGAGCCCCCCAGCTCAGGTGGGATGTACTTCCTTTTAGGGAACCATCCACCTCTGTAGCCAGTGGGTTCTGAGGATGAAAACTGGCTCAGATCCAGGATTTGAGCAAGGTTCATGACTTCCTGTTGGGGCAACTACCCGCAGCTTCCTGCTCGTCCATTCTTTTTAAAAAAAATATTTATTTATTTATTAGAGAAAGAGAGAGGGAGAGAGAATGCACAGGGGGAGGGGCAGAGGTAGAGGGAAAGAGAGAATCTCAAGCAGACTTCCCCCTGAGCATGGAGCTGGATGCAGGGCTCGATCCCACAACCCTGAGATCATGACCTGAGCTGAAATCAAGAGTCAGATGCTTAACCAACTGAGCCACCCAGGCGCCCCTCCATTCTTGCTTTTTTGATTGTGTATATTAAGTAGCACCCTCGTCTTCCTGTCTCTTTGTCCCTAGGGATACCACATTCTCCATCTGCACAACTTCTTGTGGGTTGTGCACAACCCTTGGCTGCCCCTTCCATTTTGTTAGTTGTGATGATGATTTGGGGGCTGCCTGCTTTCTGGCGATTTAACACCATCACCTGGACTCTGTTGCTTTGGGGCCTCATCAACCTCATTGCCATCAGTAGGCCAGGTTCTGTGACCTGTTTCCTAGAGTCAGCCCTAGACTGTAGCAGGAAAGCCACCACTGCATGTCTGGTGATGCCAGGTCCCATCCCATTAGGACATTCTTAGTGGCCTTGGTGAACAGTGTGTTCCCTTCGTCCTTCCGTTGACCAAAATCTGTAATGTGTCTTTTCTCTTCATCCAATGTATCCTACCCAACACGCCTCATGCCCTGAGCTGTTTAATTCCACTATCTTCCTGTGGCATCTCAGGCATTACCACTCCGGTCATCATGGGCTAATATTTTCTCCAGATTTCTAAGAGTTACTTAGCAGCAGGTTTGCCCATAGCCAGGGGTTCTCCCTCGGGCATTAAATCCCATGGCCCTGAAGGGTACCCCCAGGTAAATGAACTTTTGCTTATCTTTTCATAATGTTCTGTACTCTTCCATCGAGCACCCCCAAAATCCAATCCCGTGGGTACTCCCCTGACTCCCGTGGCTACATGCTAACTAATTCTTGCAGCTCCACTGGGATTTGCCTTTCTCTTTCTTTATCAGACGCATCACTTCCTAAACTGGGATTTAAACCTAGTTATCAATCTGGCAGTCCAGACAGGTCTGGGGGCAAAGTCTTGAGGAAGACGTCTGTTCTCTTGCAGTGGGGAGGCCTATGCTGTATGTCCTCCCAGGAGGGAGTTCTAGCTCTTATTAGGGACAGGTGAGCCGTGTCTGTAGGCTTGGAGGGTTCAGGGGCGCCTTTGGGGGCATCCATCCAGATGACTCAGTCTTAGGTTGAGGAGTTCATCTTTTTCTGGCCAGGGCACTGATTTTAGCACAGTAGATCAACTTGGACTAAACATTCAACGCTCTTTGAAGCTTGGCGACTATAAATATCAGAACCCGAGTCCGCCCCTCCGCGGTGTCCACCCTCCCGCAGGAGCTACCAAAGGGGACCACTGTCTTTCATATGTAGTTTTTACGTCTGTTAATTGCCCTTCGTTTCTCTGTATCCCTCTGTAGGGTATCAACTCAGCTCAGTAACAGCACTTTCTGTTGTCCTTAAATGTGTTACTGCCCCAGAGTGTCAAAGGCCTGAATCACCATCCCACCGAGGCCTCCTCCCCCACCAGAATGTTCCTTTAAGTAAGCACCTGTGGAATTTTTAGCAGTCAGACTGCCACCTTATGCCAGGAATTATCCGTGCCCCAAATACCGTTTTCGTGCCCCGGTACCTTGCCTTTGTGGCTTTCTCTTGGAGTTATTCTACTTTTGTTCCCTTCTCCACTCAAAACGGCTCAACTTTACATAATTCTGGAGCCAGCCACTTGGACTGTGGTCAGAATGTTTTTTTTAATTAATTAATTAATTTTTAGAGACAGAGAGCGCGCGTATGGCGGGAGGGGCCGAGGGAGAGAATCCAGAAGCCGACTCCCCTCTGAGCGCAGAGCCAGATGCCCGGGGCTTGATCCCAGGACCCCAGAGATCATGACCTGAGCCGAAACCAAGAGTCTGCCGCTTAACCCATTGAGCTGCCCCGGTGCCCCTGTGGTCAGAATTTGTGCCAGTTTTCTTTATAAAGCTTTGCCGGTCAGTTGCATAGGAGACAACGGTTTTTTTAAAAGATTGCTTTATAAATACACACGTGGAAGTCAAGAACAGGTTTCCCCAAGTGATTCAGGAACACTCTATGAAGGAGGGAAGCTCCCCGGCTTTCAGCAACCTGCATGAAGAATGACATAGAGCAGGAAGAATGTGGCCGCAGAGAGAGCCGCAGACGTACCTGCCCCCTAGCCTGGCTGCCCCGGGGAAACAGAGCGGAGCCGGGCCAGCCCTGGAGGCAGAACATTATTGCTCCTTGTGTAGGTGAACAGCCGGGATTCATTAGGGCTGGAGACTTCCATGGTGGGCAAGTTCTAGCAGGCTGCGATGGAAGGGCCCTTTGTCTTTCCCGCAGACCTTTCCCTTTCCGTCTTGGCCCTGGTTGACTTGAACTTTTGTGTTTTGCACAGCTGATGAAAACCAAACTTAATTACCTGTTAGGCTGAGATGTTTCTATCAGGTTTGCTGACCATCCCGCCCCAGCGGTCTTTCCTCTGCCTTTCCCAGCTGTATGGCTACCGCTTGCCGCTGATCTGAAGTTAGAGCTCAGGGACTAGACAGCCTTCACCGCTGTTTCTTCCTGTGTATTCATAGGCCAGCCTTCCCGGTGGCACAGAAGAAGGGACAGGTTTTGCTAGAGTGCCTCGTCCTTTCAAGTGAAAATTAGTGGGTATGGTGACTTGTAATTAAATGGGTGCCTTGACTCCATCCACTACAGCCAATTGTTGATTTCTGAGTGCTGATTATAAGTAGATAATTCTTTTTTTAATTTAAGATTTTATTTATTTATTTGAGACATTGAGAGAGAGAGAGAGAGAGAGACATAGAGAGAGTGCGCGCACAGGCAGGGGGAGTGAGAGAGGAAGAAGCGGGCCTCCCCCTGAGCAGAGAGCCCTATGCGGGGCTCAATCCCAGGACCCTGCGATCATGACCTGAGCCAAAGGCAGATGCTTAACGACTGAGCCACGCAGGCGCCCCTATGACTAGATAAGTCTTAATTTCAGGTATCATTCCCTACTTCCCAGCATGGCACTTTGCCTTTTTCACCCACGCCTTTCTGGTGATTTATTTCTGCCAGAAGTGGGTGTCCAAGATAAGGGCAGGAGGGGGAGCGAGCGGTAATAAAAATAGCTAACATTTACTGCGTGCTTGGTGTATTTTAGGCATTGTTCTGAGCGCTTGACTCCAGCCCTCTGGGGGCAGGCTGCTTTATTCTTTCCACTCAACAGATGAGGAAACTGAGGCCATCATGGGTGAGATTACCTGCCTGGTGTACACGGGGAGTAAGTGCTCCAGCTCGATTCACCAGGAGGCAGTGTGGGCCAGCGCAAGTGCAGAAATTGTTAGGGGGGAGTCTGGGGGAGGACTCGTCCTCAAATATCCACTGTGCGGTTCGTAGGCTAGACACAACAGTTGTGCATACAAAGCCACTTTCCCCAAATCCAACGAATATTTTGTCAACTTTTCAATGTCAACCTATGAATACCAGTGATTCTAAAATAAGTTGGGAGTTTGCAGATCCTCTCCAGACTTTGAAGAAGGCTATAACTCCCTCTTACTCCAAAAACAATGCATGCGGAATTTTGCATATAATTTGGGGAGGTTTGAAGACCCTCCAAAAACTCCCTCCCAAGAGACTTCATGCGATCCAGGTTAAGAACCCCTAATTTAGAACAATACTCAACTCTATCGATATGAGAAATTGAGTTGATTATAATGGGAAGAGAGGAAACTAAACTTGTATAGGAAAATCGAAATTTGTGTAGGGCCATATGGCCTCGGGCAAACTACTGACTTTTCCGTGTTGTAGTCCTGGAGTCCCCCTCTCCCTCTGTGAACTTGGGTTTATTGTGAAGTTCAACAAGGTAATATGGAATCAGAGCTTTGAGTTCCCCAGACAAATATGTCCTGCTTCTTTTTGAGAATTCCTTTCCAGACTCTGTAGCCCTAGGAAATTCGCAAACCCAAATTAGACAACAAATTAGCAGGGAACAATTATACTACTGTGGGCATTCCAGGAAGAGGAGTGAGGGCCTGTTTCCAGGTTCCTAAGCCTGGAGGAACAAAGACCTAGCACTGGGGACTTCTTTAGGTCCATCACCTAGAGGCCCGCCCTGGTGGGCTACAGTTGCTGTAGGAATGAGGCTGCTGGGTGATCTGTTTTGGTAAGTGGCTGAGTGTGTGTGTGTGTGTGTGTGTGTGTGTGTGTG
>CM052884.1:75091878-75132517 GCA_028534135.1 Potos flavus | reverse complement strand
TTATTTATTTGACAGAGAGAAAGAGATCACAAGTAGGCAGAGAGGCAGGCAGAGGGAGAGGGGGAAGCAGGCTCCCCGCTGAGCAGAGAGCCCGATGCAGGGCTCAATCCCAGGAACCCGAGATTATGACCTGAGCCCAAGGCAGAGGCTTAACCCACTGAGCCACCCAGGCGCCCCTCCTGTCTCAAAACTTTGATGATGATTTCCATTTTACAGATGAGAAAACTGAGATTCAGAGAGTTAGTTAGCTTGGTTTAGGTCATTGTATTGGAAAACAAAAAACCGACAACCCAAGCCCCTGTCCTTCCTTCTCCTGGGTGTACCCCATACTCTCATATTTCTCCCACACTCACTTCGGACACTTCTGATATGTGTGATTTTTTTCTCCCCACCAATCGAGTCTTTAACACCAGCTGGGGGTCCTACAATTGTACTCAATTCTGACAGTTCCTGGAGAGGATGTCACAATCCATGGTCAAGGGCTCAGTCTCACGAGACTGTCCTCCCACTTCAGATGCCAGCTTCAAGTACTAGGTCCTCTAGTTACCCATGACTCCTGTCGCACTTGGCTATAATACGGAGGGTCCCATGTCTTCCTCCCCCTTGGATTCAATGACTTGCTTGAGGGGCTCACAGAGCTCAGGGAATCTCTTACATTTACCAGTTCATTAAAGGAGGTGATGAAGGATACAAATGAATAGCCAGATGAAGAGCCATGTAGGGGAGGTCCGAGAGAGTCCCAAGCTTCTACCCCCGTGGAGTTGGGGTACATCATCCCACTGGTACATGGACCCTGGAAGCCCTCCAAACCTTATACTATTGGGATTTTTATGGAGGCTTCCTCACTGGAGGGATTACTCACCATTAATTCCATTTTCAGCCCTTCCTCCTTCTCAAGAGAATGTGGGGTAGGGCTGAAAATTCCAAGCTTCTAATGGCTTGGACTTTCTAATGACTAGCCCCCACCCAGGAGCCCACCCAGAGTCTCCTTGTTAGGACAAAAGACCCTTGTATCACCCAGGAAGTACAAGGGTGTCAGGAGCTCAGTGCCAGGAACTGGAGGCAGAGACCAGCATGTATTTTGTACGATCTCACAGTCATAGAGTCAGAAAGTGGTGAATCGAGGTTGCAAACATGGGTCATTGACTGCCGAGTTCTTGCTCATGGTTACTTCGCTGCGATGGGCCCCAGAGGCATGGCTGAGATTTAGGAATTTCTCTCTGAGAGGAGCACCTGTGCCAGGCCCCTGCCCATCCAGTCTGTCCTGAGCCCTGGCGGTTCTACCTTCCCTAGGTTTCTCCCACCATTTTTTCCTTCCACTCCATTGCTTACTGTTCAGGCCTCTGTCAACGGTCTCAGGGGTGCTCTTGGTGCCAGCCTTGGCCTCCCTCCTCCCTCGGTCTGGATGCCAACGTGACTTTTCTTCCTGAACTTTGCTTTGGGCCCAGAACCCCCTGCTCCTAGACTACCAGAGCCCCTCATTCAATACAGAATAAAATCCAACCACCGTAACCACTTGCTTCCTCTTTTCCTGCCTTCTGCCACATCCAAACTATACATATTGTCTATCCTTTTGCGTTGGCTTTTGTTCTGATGTTTACATTTTTTTAAAAGATTTTATTTATTTATTTGACAGAGAGAGATCACAAGTAGGCAGAGAGGCAGGCAGAGAGAGAGGGGGAAGCAGGCTCCCCGCTGAGCAGAGAGCCCGATGCAGGGCTCGATCCCAGGACCCCGAGATCATGACCTGAGCTGAAGGCAGAGGCTTTAACCCACTGAGCCACCCAGGCGCCCCTGATACTTACATTTTTATCAAAACTGTTTAAAATGCATTTTAATGGTATACGTTGCCATGTATCCTTCGGGAACAAGAATACATATAAAATTGTAATATACCCTGGTAAATACTCATCATTTCCCAGTGGCACTGGCCCAATTCAGTCCTTCCTCCTAGAAAGACCTCCTCACACCCCTCCCTGGATTGAGATCTTACCTCTCTCTCAGGCTCCAGGTGAAGCTTCCCCAGTTTAGGTAAACCTCCCACTACCCTGGGGCTGAATGTCATCCACTTCTCCCAACTTTGGTTCTTCATCGGACAGCGCAAACTGGGACCAAGCATGGCCTGAAGCCCCGGCGCTTCCCTGAGTCAGACCCGGGTGTGAGTTCTGCTCTGCGACTTCCTGCTGAGGGACCTTGAGCAAGTCACTTCATCTCTGAGTCTGTTTCGGCGTTCATACTATGTGGGTAATACCATCGTTGTACGCGTACACGTGCTTAAGTGCCATATTCACAGCATCCTAAGAGGTGGTAGAGACTGGTGGCCGGGACGATACCCCTTGGACCTGGGTTCAAACCCTGGCTCTACTACTTACTCACATGGTGACCTTGGATGAACTATTGAAGGCTCAGTGCCTCAGTTTCCCTATCCGTAAAATGGAGACGATAGGTTTATTATGAGGATTAAATGAGTTGATACATGGGAGGTACTTAAATGCCTGGCACAGAGAAACTGATTTTAAAAACTTGGCTATTATCTTGTAAGGCATTCTTCTTATTGAAGATTCCATTTGCTGTCCCTGTGCCTAGACACAACAGAGGCAGTGTCTGTGTTGTGTCACAACAGAGGCAGTGTCTTATGTATGCTTTTATCCCTGAGCCTAATACCCTGCCTGGCGTGTGCATAGGATCTATTTATGCTGCTGATCACGCCGTGATGGGCATTATGGGAAGATGCCTACAGACGCAAAGGATCGAGTTTCCAAATTGTGATCACCTGGAGCAGATGCTGAGGAGGAAGGGGAACTTGGGGATGGGGGTAGAAGGGGAGGAGGATTGGCTCCCTCCCCGCCGCCCCCTCCGGCCCCGCCCACCCAAGCCGTCCCTTAATCAGACTCTAGAGTGTGCCCAGGCAGGACTCCTCTGGGTAGGGGTGGGGCTGGGTTTCCGGCCTCACCTGAGCGGCGCCACAGCCCCTCCTACCTCCGCGCCTACCTCGGCCCCCAGCCAGCGTGCTGCCCTCTCCCCGGTCCCACCGGGCTGGCCTCCTGCCCCGCGCGTCCCTTCCGGCCGCAGCCCCGGGGCCTCCCCGCGTGGCCACACCTCCCGGGCCCCGCAAGGGTTAAGGCGGCGGAGAGGAGAGGTTTGGGCTGACGTCGCTCTGGCTGAAGGTGGTTCCCCTCGGATGAGGATGGGAGAGCCTGGCGAGCTGAAACCCGAGCTCCCGCTCAGTTGGGGCTTGGGGAGGTCCCTGTAAGAGCCTCCCGGGTCCCTCCGCAGCAGCCGCTCAGCTCAGCCGGCACCGGCGCGGGAACGATGGAGCTGGGCTGCTGGACGCAGTTGGGGCTCACTTTCCTGCAGCTCCTTCTCATCTCTTCCTTGCCTAGAGGTGCCGTGAGTAGCAGTTAGGGGGCCCGGCTCCCAAGGGTATTTCTCTCCTGGGTCCTGTGGGGAGCATGCCTGGGGTGCCCCAAGGGATGGCGCTGGGCGGGGGATGGCCAGCTCTTCTAGTCCAGTCTCATCTTGGGGGCTTGGCTGGAGCGTCTGACCTCCCCGACAGTGTGACATCGTTCTATCATCCCAACTCGGGGGACCAAACTGCCTCAGGAAGGGGTACCAGCTCCAGCTTACTTTGCTGGTTTTCGTTTTATCTTCGTAAAGCACAGACGTATCTCCGGGAATCTCTCCAGTCTGACTCACCCACTCTGACTGGCAAAAGGGAGACGTTTCCCCCTGGAAAGAGCCCCCCTCAGAGGTGAAGCGGGAAGGAGAGAAACCAATCAAGAGCAAGGCTGGCAGTGAGGGTGTCCCTCCTGGTGAAGGTTCCTTGATGAACGGCTTGGGGGGATTGACCCGCTCAGCACAAATGCGCTTCCTCCCCCATGAGAATGAGAAAGAAGAAGAGAAAGACGAGGTTAAAAGTGCAAGCCGTTTCTGGGGACACACAGCGTTTGTTTAGAAAGAGCTCTGGCTTGTGTGTTTTTCACTATCATTTTCCGAGCTGCAAAGCCCATGTCAGATGGGCTCCCCGGGCGAGTGAGGCTGAAATGCGACCCAGAGCTCTTGGGGGCCTCTTGGCCCAGGGAGGGGATGGGAGGCTGGGCTTGTCATGGCTCGCTGGCAGGCAAGCAAGCAGGGACTTCTTAAGAGCATCTGTCCTTATGGGGCTCCCGCAGGGCAAGGGGTCAGGAGGTAGGTGGGAACTTCTCGGGGAGGGACAGGCCTGACACGTGCAGATGTGACAAAACAGGGCAGCTTTGGTAGGAGGGAGTGTGTGAGCATTTGCTTCTCGTCTTCCGTGCTGGTTACCTGTCACCTTGCTGGTTACCTATCACCTGTGTTCTAGAAAGGTGCGTGCTGTGTGGCCACAAGTAGCTGGTGAGCGTCCCAGAATGAAACAGGGTCAGTGGGGTGGTGAGGGCCTAAAATCAGTAGCCTACTGTGTGGACGGGGGACTCGACCGTAGGCACAGCCCTTCATGGTGAACTAAATTTAAGCCAAGATAAATGGAGGGGGACCCAACAAACCCATTTTGGTCAATATTTTCCATCTCCCTATAGCCCGCTGGCCCCAAGTGAAAATCTCTCTCTCTCAAGCCGGAATGTTTCGTTTGAATTTTGCTCAGTGGCATCTGGAGCAGCCCAAAGACAATAAATAATGAAGGAAGAAGGAGCCCATGAGGGGCTTGATAATCCCATAAACCTAGACGCTCACGTAGGGGTAGGTCGAGGACTCTGCATTAGGAAAGTCCTCCCTGCTGCACCTCTGCCTTCTGGAGCCGAAGCTCCAGGGCACGGCGGCCCTAGCCCAACTCAGGGGAGGCTGCTTCCTTCCCAGAGCACCAGGGCTCCGAGGGCTAGCTTCCTCCTGGCTACGTCAAGGCTCCCCTGCTTCCCCCCCCCCTTTTTTTTTTTTTTTTGGTAATGTGGCAGGTGAGATGGCTCAAACGCATACAAGTTAAAGAACAAAGCTCACCTGCCCAGGATCTGGAAAAAAGCCTTTACTCCTGACCCGAGAATCTCTTTTACCTTTTGCTATGGAAAAGCTTCAGGAAGGGTGCCTGGTTTCTTAGCAGTCAAGCTGCTGACCGAACTGGGGAGCAACTTCCAGCAACTTCACGTGCCTGGTGAGGGTAGTTCCGTTGTTGAAAGTTCACTGTCGGAGGGGGAGATGGAGGGATAGAGGTGGAGAAGGAAAATAATTCCTCAGATGGTGACTGAGTCCACTCCTGGCTGGAATGCTGAATCTGGGCGGCTCTAGAAAAGCCCGAGAGCAGATTTCGTCTCATTACTTTTCTAGAGAGCGTTCGATGAGACGTAAACATCCTCTGGGATGGCACGGAAGGTCGTTGCTCACAGGCACGGGACTCCTGTTGGAGGGTGAGAATGCAAACACGAGGCCAAGTGATAACCCGACATAAACAGCACGCGGGGGAGAAACCCGACTCCACTGACTTCACCAAATAGCAGGAGCTCTGCCAGCAGGATCCTGCCGAAGAGGAAAAACTCATTTAAAATATGTGGCTCTGGGGAACGAAACCGTAATACGGATAATTTTGCAAGTGTTGCTTCCAACAGACATTAGCTTGCGGCGAACGAACCTAAAGGCAACCGGGGAAGATAATTTGAAGCCCAGATATTCAGTGGGCAGGAGCAGCCAACTGAGAAAGGGAATGTGGAAAGAAAGCGAGGGGGAGGGAGTGGAGTGGCAGGAAAAAATTCGAGGTTGGTTGATAATGGGGTGTGTTAGCAAATTCCAAGGAGAGAGCTTTGAAAACTGGGCCATCTTGGCTAGGGTGGATTTTTGTGGGGACCCTGAAGACAGTGTTCCCCTGATCTATATTCTGAGAGCTCTGGCTTCTCTACCAGGAAAATAATTAGATGGTGGCATCATGGATTTTTGGAGCTGGGAGTGACTTTGGAGATCAATTAGTTGGAGTACCTTAATTTCAGAGGACTCTGAGATGAAACCTCTCTGAACACAGGTGATGGGCCCAGTCTGAGCCAAATGCTGTACACGGACGTGCATGAATTCTCAGACCACGCTAATGAGGTAGGGCTATTATCATCCTCACTTTACAGGTGGGGTTTAGAGAGGTTCTGTCACCCGTTCAAGAATACACGGGCACGGTGTCTCAAAAAATTAAACATTTGACCTAGCAATTCCACTGCTAGGTACATACACCAAAGAACTGAAAGCAGGAACTTGCACAGATATTTCGTACATCAGTGTCCTTTGCAGCATTATTCCCAGCAGCCGAAAAGAGGAAACAACCCAAAACGTCCATCAGCAGATAAACAAAATGTGGTATATACATATACTGGAATCTTTTTTTTTTTAGGATTTTATTTATTTGACAGAGAGAGAGAGAGATCACAAGTAGGCAGAGAGGCAGGCAGAGAGAGAGGGAGGGAAGCAGGCTCCCTGCTGAGCAGAGAGCCCGATGCGGGGCTCGATCCCAGGATCCTGAGATCATTACCTGAGCCGAAGGCAGAGGCGTTAACCCACTGAGCCACCCAGGCGCCCCCATATACTGGAATCTTGATCCGCCTTAAAATGGAATAAAGTTCAGGCTACGACAGGGATGAACTTTGAAGACATTATGCTAAATGAAAGAAACCAGATGCAAAGGACAAATAAATACCGTCTGATCTTATATAAGGTACAGAGAGCAGTCAGATTCATCAAGAAAGTAGAACAGCGGCCAGCAGGAGCTGGGGGGAGGCGGGCTGGGGGACTGAGTGCTTAGTGGGTGTCAAGTCTCACTACGAGGTGATGACAAAGTTCTGGAGATGAATATTGGTAATGGTTACAAGAGCTACTGAATGGAAAGTGATTCAAGTGGTGAATTTTATGTTACTTATATTTTGCTGCAATAATGATAAAAAAAAAAAAGCAGAAAAAAGAATACACAGGCAGATGAGCCTGGGGTAAGCCCAGACCGTCCAGTCCCTGAGCTTAAGCTCACCTGGAACCTGGCCGACTTAAACTCACGCATCTCACGGAGGGATCGATCACGCCGCTGTGCAAGTCCGCTTGGCGCGGCTTCACGACACTGCGTGATCGGGGACACAGTCCTTGCTAGCCCCAGTCTCGGAGGCACCGTTGCTCGGTCTTGGGTGGCCGTGGCAAAGAGGGAGACTATAGAGTTGAAGGCCTGGTGGTCTTTGGGTCAAAATGCCTGAAAAAGTATTTAGTAGCACACCGCGCTTAAAATGTTTGGAACCTGAAAGCTTTGAGGTGGGCTGGCGCTCCCTGTAGCCAGACGCCCCACCTTTTCAACCCACACACTTGTGTTACCAGCCGCTCCCTGCTGGCTTTTGAGATTTTGACTGCCACTCTTGAGAGGGTGGTGTAAAAAGGGCCAGTGAAAGCCAGAAGGTGGCGGGCTGAGTGCGGAATGGGGAGAAACGCGAGAGAACATTGAATAGCTTGACAGGACTTTTAAAAGAAGGAATGTAAATATAGTTTAACTTGTGGGTTTTGTAGAACCTCTGTGACCACCCATTCTTTTGCCATAAAAGGTTTTATTCCCATAAGAGTCCTTGAGCATGAGCTTTTGGTGGAAAGAGAGGATGAGGCTGGGTATTGTGTCTGGGTCAGTAAGCTGGGGACAAAACACCTTTGGGCATGGGAGTGCCTCAGAAATATCTCGAAGTCTTAGGGAGGGCTTTGGAACACCACTGGCATGGACTGAAGGTTTGGTTTAAACTCACCTACATCCGGGTTACGCCGGCTAGACAGAAATGGCCAAGAGAATGGTGTCTGGGGGATCTAATGACTGGCCTTAAGTCAGAAATGATTCCCACCTGCCCCGCTAGGAGCGGCCGGTCCCCATGCAAGAGAAACCTCGCTACCTGCCTCTCCTGAGACCAGCTCTAGAAGCTGTGATCAATTTGGGGCATGTGCAGGTTGGGGGAGGTGTCATTTCAGTGATAAATGAGGGACATTTGTGCCCCTCTTCCCCCACATGGGGGAGGACCTGTCACCCTCACTACGGGATATGTAAAAGTCACAAGAACCCAGCTCCCTCCCCCGCTGCTGCTGCTGCTTTTTTTTTTAATTTTAAAGGGGAGAGAAATGCAGTGTTTACATTTTCCAGTTCCTGAATTCCAGGATAGAGGACCCGGAGGCCAGCTGGGGCTTTGAAAGCTACCAGATCGGTGGCAGAAAGTCCATCAGATTCCAAACCTGGTCTGCGTTTAAGGAATTCCGTTTGTCAGCCATCCTAAGATCTGGGCCGCAGTGTTACATTTATGGTAGAGAGAAAGTGTAAGGAAAAGCAAGCCTCATACCTGTAAACAAAACCACTCAAGGAAGACAGAGAGTTAGAGCTGGCCGGATAGTCTACTCTCTTCATCAAAGGGACTACCGCTACCCCCCACTCAGCTTCTCTCCTCTCATTTCTTCTTGGGTGCAACTATACGTGAGTTGAAGCAGAGTGGGTAGGGGTTGTACCTCAAATTCTTCACCCTCGGTGATGGAGGCACCAAACAGCCTCCCATCCTATCACAGAGAAGGGGTCTAACCGTAAGTTTGGCCACCCAAATAATTTGTGGAGTTTGTGGTAAATAGCAGGCACCGTCCTATATGTTTTACATTTAATTTATTTAATCACGCGTGGAGGAACTTAGGCAGAGAGTGCTTGTCCAGGTCACATGACCCCAGAGAGTCTGACCCCGTAACCCACTCCCTGAAACAGTCCGCAACACCGCCTCGGTAAGCAACGGGGCCAACTCGGGGCGACCTGCTGGCTGCATTTGGGCTGAGTCATAAAGGAGCACGGTGTTAGTAGGGAAGCCTGGCTGTCCCTTGGACACTCTAGATGTCCCGAAGGAAACTGAGGCACTGGGCAGACCAAAACTCTAACCAGTTTCTGGGAGAGCTGTCCCCAGGATCACGTGTCTTACTCTGATTCAGCGTAGGAAGTGAGACTTTCTCCGTCTCACGGTCAGCTTTGATAATTAGACTCATGTGTCTGTTTACAAAGCGACAGAATTAAGGATGAGCCATGTTTTACGTCCAGCCCTGACGCTTTGTAGCTTAGCTCCTTTATGGGTTTATTCTGTCAAGATCATCAATGTGTAAACTCTTAGGCTGCGGAATGGGAGAAGCAGGCCTGGAATGAATAAAGGAAAGCATTTTCCCCCCCTTCTTTTTTGGCACAATGCAGTTGATAGATCCAGCAGGGGATGGAGAGGCGATCCCTTTCCAGTAAAATTAAGATGGGTTTTAACCAGTTCATTTCAACCTTGAATGAGGACCTACTGTCTACCTGACACTAATGTCAAGCAGGTAAGAGAAGTGTCCCCATCGGCTGGGCAGCACACGAGGACACTTGTGCCTCTGTCACTCTTCTGCTTCTGCAGTTGGGCGAATGCCCTAATTCCCGCGTCTTTACCCCCCACCCTCTCTGAGGTCCTGGCTGCTTCGGAGGGCGGAGCCAGCGGGCTGGCAGCAAGTAGCCGTGTGAGTAGAAGTCTGGTCAGTTGGTTTGGTGATTGGAAAACCGGGGCTGCCACCAGAACGGAGTGAAGAACACATTCAGGCAATGTTAGCTCATGGGGAGACACGGCAACTGTCCTCATAAGCTGAATTCATGCTTGGTTTAAAAAAGATTTCCAGCCGGTTCAGTGGAAAACCACTAAATGGAAGGGATGTTGGCCCAGCGTGCGTCAAATCAAATGAATCATTTGAAGACTCTGGGGAACTAAAGTGTCTGTGTTTTTCAGAGTCCCCTCTCAACTTATTTCATAGATTCCCTTTGCAAGTGATCAATGAGTCCCCCTTATGCTGGGATCTTATCTCAGGATCAACAGTGATGGTGGAGCATACTGGAGATGTCCCGGGACAAGCTGCCTGAACTTAGCGTCTAGCCGGGCACGTCTCCTCCCCTCTATTCCCACACGCCCTTGGCTCACCTGGATGTGAGCGGAAGGGGGGCTTGGCCGCCAGTAAAGAATCTTTGTTGCAGGACTTCTTGGTCTGGCTTTCTGCCTCCTAGTGGGTGGCCGACTGCCTGCTTCTCGACGGCGCTCAGCCTCCCTTCTGGGCAAGCCCAGCTCCCCTGGTCCAGCCCACTGGTGGACTAGGACAAGTGAGCACCCCAAGTCTTCGTGGAAACGAGCTACAAACGGCAAGAAACCAAAATACTCACCAGGAATGGACCCAATGGCTTCCTCATACCGCAAAACCGAGACTCCCACAGTGTCCCAGCAAGAGACGTTTCTGGCATCACGCTTTGTCAGCACTCACCTTTCCCTGGAAATCACACGTGCTTCCTGTGTCCACGTTCCCGTATTTACTCAGCAGACTTGCTCATGCCCCGACCAGGTGCCAGACATGATCCTTGGGGAATAAGGCAGAGCCTGTTTCCTCCAGGCACTTGCAATCCGTTGAAAGAGCTCATGGTCCAGTCTGGCGTTTTCCAAAGTGGGTTTCATGGAATTCTAATGCTGGAAGATCTTGAGCAAAAATAAACAAGCAAAACCTAGGGTGTTAGGATGAACAGAGTCCGCGGGATGTGGCGATTGGCCCTGCGCAAAGCGTTTGTAGACATTGCAAAGCCCTGTGACAAAGAAAGCTGTGATTAGCATTTTCTAAGGTTAAGCACAGAACCTCTTTTCACGTCATACCTTATGCAATCCAGGGGAATTAGCGCTCCCTGGAATATAGTTTGGAAAACTCTGCTCTC
Organism: Potos flavus; assembly: GCA_028534135.1. Taxonomy (NCBI): domain Eukaryota; kingdom Metazoa; phylum Chordata; class Mammalia; order Carnivora; family Procyonidae; genus Potos; species Potos flavus. The sequence continues at coordinate 75,121,827 of CM052884.1, read as the reverse complement.
TTGCCCGTAAAGAATGCAACACTGAAGGATACCTCACCATGACGGAGGATAAGGGGAAGGAGGGAATGTGAGTCTGTGAAACGTGGGCTTCTCTTCAGACTTCTGCTGCGGGCCTGGCAGGAGGTCTGACGCCCTCGTCACTTACTGCTCCCCGAGAGGGCGGAAGAGCCGCGGAGGTGCCCCGTTCGTGTCGACAAACGTCCTCGCCAACCCTGACCTGCATGGTTTGTTGAGAAAACTCATTTCTCGTCTCCAGGCTGCTGATAGTAACATGGTCGGTCTGGGATCACTGGACAAACGGAATCTGATGCATGCGAGCCCACGGCGACACGGCAGAACCGAGGAGCCACAGGGTTGTGGCCTGACTTCCCGGCTGGATGGTATCCTTGGTGCCAGTCACATGGCCTCCCCTTCCCAGTGAGGGAGGCTATCTGAGCATCCTTCTGATCCCCAAGGGCACTGAGTCCCACCACCCTTCATCAGCAACTACCGTCTCTTCTCCACTCCACCTGCCTCACCACACACCTGGAGGCCCGTCCCCGATGCCCCCGTTATTTACCCTGGTGTTTGCCGGCTCCGGTATAACCCAGTCACCGGGCCCCTGATTTGCACACCCTGAAGCAGTCTGGGCTCTCTACGCTGGGGGGGCCGTATCCCACAGGGACAGCACATGACTTGGAGTCTTGAGCTGCTCATCGACCCTTCGTTTGCTGTTTCTGGGAACTTCTTTGTTCCTGCCTTTGCTAAAGATTGTTCCCGCTGTCATGCAGTGCGGCTTCTCCCTTCGCCCTAGCGTGGCCGGCCTCCTCTCTCCGCCCTGACTTGTTTGGGACTGGACAACCGCAGTGGCAGTGGGTGAGGAATAAAACCAGTTGTTTCCTCAAGGGCTATCGTGCCTAAGTGGACTCAGGTCCCCTGTGACCTCGGTGAAGATTTGGCCCTCACTTGCCCTAATTGTGAGACTCACCTTTGATATGGATGTGTCTGTATTTGAAGACACAAGTACGCAGAGGAGTAGAGATGTGGATGGGCGTGTTGGTATGAATACGTATATATGTCGGGTGTACAGTATCGTGGTTTAAAATATGGGCCAGGGTTTGCATCTGTCACTTATGGCTGCTTTTCTTGGGCAAGTTCCTGAACTTCTTTCACATGACCTTCCCACCTTCCAACCTGTGGACTGAGGATAATAGTGTCTTTGGAGTTTATTGCTGGGGTTTAAATGAGGAAAGATTTAAAATGCTTAGTGAAGCATCTTGCAAAAAAGGAGCACTCCAGAGACGAGAGTTGTCTCCTTCTCTGCCTTCTACTGTTCTTCCCACCAGCGCTTAAGTCTCACAGGGAATCGAAAGGAGATACTGGGTGTTCTTTCTGCAGTAGGATGGGGGTTACAAGGTCATTTTGAGGCCCTCTTTGCCTCAGGCCGCAGTCCTATGCTCTCCAGCCCTGGCAGTCTCTTTGAGACTTGCCTCCTCCCCTCGGCTTTATCATGCATCCACTTTACAGCATTAGGGGGAGTGTCTTCTCCACGTGGTGCCTTGATTTCTCCACGTTTGAAACAGGGTGACCAAGTGGGGTTTCTTGCAGGGGCTGAGAGGTCGAGAGGTCGGGGGTTTTTCAGAGTAGGCGATTCTGGGTCAGTGGCCTTACGTCCCAAGCAGGAGATATTGCCCCTGACCGTGATTGCCCCTGGCGTGATTCAAGGGTGCAGCCAGGCAGGAATCCTCAGGCGAGAAGTTGCCCTGCATCGGGTTCTAGCCTGCACAGCTGGGCAGATAACTCTAATGTGGGCTAGCCTGCCCCGAGCTCCTGCCAGCTGAGGGCTTAGGGGACCGGACATGCCATCATAAACGCATCATCCTCACTCAGCATCCATCCACACTGGACCTTGCTGTTGGCCAGCTGGCTTTGGTAGAAGGAAAATCTGCCTTCTGCCTGGCATCAGTGACCATGGATATGAAGTCAGTAACACTAACTCTGGAAGCTATTGGCAAGGAGGTAGATGTAGCCGACCAAGCCTCCTGTGTGGCCTTGACATGCTCTGATTCGGAAGGAAGGGTTTGGAAGTGTGGAAGACTGGGGGCTGGTGGGGGCATAGTTTGTAGAATTCTTGGGTCCAGGGAAATCCACACTGGATTTTTAGGGGCTAGCTTCAGTTTTATTGTTTTTAACTTAGCTGTTCTAATGCTTCAGTTGATGTCACATTTGCTGAATTCTATTGCCAAGTACTTTTAGACGCATTATTAAATGTTTTGTGTAGTAGCCAATTCGACTAAAAAAGTAAGATCCAGTCAGCTCATATTCCAACAACTGAAATAACCCAGAAGCAGCTGTCCTTCAAAGGATTTCCAGCAGCACAGTTCCCGAGGATAATGGCAACTGGGGACTCTGCCAAATGCCAGAGTTTAGGTTTTGTTCCCTTTGACTATGGATGTAGAATTTCTATTTCTAGAAGAGAAGCAGCAGGAGGTAAACTATGTCCTATTTAAATAGGTGCCTGGAGAAGGGTGTTTGAGATCTAGAAGCAAGGGGAGGAGCTCAGCGTGCCATGATTTCAATATGAGCGTACTGCCTACAAATGCCGTGTACATGTGGGCCCCAGGAGAAGATATTATTACTCACCCCCTTCGCTCCTGTAGCCATCTGTGCCTTAGCCCGAGATGGGATGGCTTTGTTTCCTGCAGAGAAGAATGGTAATGTCTTGATAAATGTGAGGTTTTCTTTCAAAGCCCTTACTGCTCACCGCCTTCCTCAGTCACAGTGACGTCAGCAGCCCCATCAACTTGACATCCATCCGCTTGAGGATTCGGGCTAGGGCATCTTGTCTACCATGATTGTGCAGCCCCATACAAGAGGGACGGACTCAGGATTCGCATTCGGGGGGTCTGATTCCCCAATGCGTCCGTCTCATCAGTGCTGCATTCGTGACACTGCAAAGTCAGAGGCATGAACTCTCTAGAATCCAGGTAGTGCATTGGAAGGAATGAGACTCTGGCCCTAGAAAGAGGTGGGTTCTGATCTTTCTCTCACCTGGGCCAGTCAGTGTATTTACCCTGTCTCTTCCTCAGTTTCCCCATCCGTTAAGTGAAGAAACTCAGACTTACTTTGAAGGCTGGCTTGAGGATTCAATGAGCGGGTATGGGCCCGGGGCTTGGAAGCATTCCCTCGGGGTGCCGGGACCCGGGGTGCCGAGAAGGACGAAGGGGGAGCCACAGTGTAGAGTAGCCTGCTTTATAAAGGATGAGCAGGGAAAGCAGGTGACAAACTGATTTTTGCCTCCCTGTCCCTCCCCATGGTATGCATGCTAGAAACCAGACTACTGTGGACTCCATTAAAAGTTTTATCACTTCTGGTACCCAGAGGGCGCGATGAAAACCTCAACGCCACAGCTGTCATTATCTCATTCACAAGAGGAGCAGTTGGGGGGTGGGGGGCAGCCCGAGGTCACCGAGGGGGGAATCCAGCCAGGCTGGGACTGCCCGTCTCTGGCTGACGGGATGGTTCTCAAAGGCTCAGGAGGAGGCACGGAGTCAGCCAGCATTCCCTGTCCCGTGACTCCCAGGCCTGCCCGCGGGGGTTTGCTTGTCATCGGTCCCAGTCCTGTGAGCAGGTGGCCTGAGCCTGGGGCAGTGCAGATCTCACCGCAGGAGGCAGGCTGGGAGTGAGGGGCCCACGCTGTCCAGTCGGGTCTCCCGCTCAGGCGAACGTCTTTCTTCCTCCCTCTGGTCTCAGAAGGTTTATAGAATGCGGGATGGTAAAGACGCGGCAGAAATGTTACTTCCATGCGGTTGGCTGGGAGGACCTGGAGGTTTTGGTGGACAGAAAGGAGGGTTTGAACATCAAGGAGGAGCAGGCACAGGATGAAAGCGCCTTTCTTTGCCACCTTCTGGGGTGGCCTCGGCCCGGGCCTTTAATCTGACAACTGATGTTTCAATCGTGCGAGGAACAGGCTGACCCTTGTTTTCCGGAAGAATCCTCTGAGGTTTTTCAGATGGACCTTAACGGCCATCGGTGTCAGCCTATTTCCTTAAAATCTGGTGTTGAGCCCCTGGCGCTCGGAGACCACGTTTAGGGGGACACAGTTGCCCCCCTGCCGTTCCGTGGAGGTGAGCACCTGCTGTGGGAGGGATTCCCTGTTCCCCACCTTGTCAGCAGGAGAGGACAGACCAGGGCTGGAGGGCCTCCTGGCGGACCCTCAGGCTGCGGAGGGACCCCGCAACATTACGGGGGACGATGACATCAGCGGCTTTCTTTCACCCCTTCATTTATTCGATCGCCGTTCTCTGAAAGCCGAGCCTGCGTGAGCTCATCAGTGTGGCCGTCATTGCCTCGGGATTCCCATTGTTAAAGCGGGACCGGGAGGAAGTGCCTTCCATTTTCCAAAGCGAGTTCTGGAAGAAGCCAAGCCGGACCCATTATCACGGGGCTCCGCGCTGGCGAGGAGACACCAGGACGGCTTCTGCCCCATGAGCATGGCCGCTGAGAGGGCCCCCTGGGCAAAGCTCAGGGTACCGAAGTCCCTTGCGACTCCCTTGCTTTCATTTGTCCTGATTTAAAAAAGAGGGAAGGGGACACCTGCACACACGGGATAATTATGCAGCAATTTAAAACCACTCTTGAAGACTACTCAGGGTCAAGAGAAGATGTCCCTGATCTGAGCGGAGGAAAAAAAGCAGTTTCTTAACACAGAATATTACATGTTACCAGTTTTGGGAAGAAGACTGTGTGTCCACATGTGTCAGTTTCCACATGTGGATATATGGGTCCATTGAAATAAGACAACTTGAGGGACGGACAGCAAAATACTACCGTTGTTCCCAAATAGTTTTTATTCCTTTATTTATGATTTTATTTTGGAAGCTTTCATAAGAGATCTTTTATGTTAAAACGTGTCGTGTTTGATTAAAGAAAAAATATTTTATCCAACGGAAGAGCTCGGGACGAACAAATGTGCACAGTGCCCAGAACTCTCTGAGCTCGATTTTGTCATGGGCGCTTTCTTTGTGCTTCTTTCCCGGGAAGCACTGACGGGACGAAAGGCCTTGGTCGCTTCTACAGGGCTTCGTTCCTCACTGTGGAAGGCAAAGGAAGATGTGCTCACCTCTCGTAGCTGGTCAGGCTGGGGCTCATCCCGGCCTGTTTCCCCCTGAGCTGCAGCTTTTTTCACCTGCTCCCGAGGCCCACAGTCCCACTGGCCTCCCTTCCTCCCAGAATTAATTCCCCAGAAAACCTTTGACATTTCTCTCTACTTCTTCTCCTGCTTAGTGCGTTTCCTCGTTTTCCTCGCTGGTAAAGTGAAGTAGCAGGGCTACATCCTTTAGACTTAAAAGAAAATATATTACCGGTCTCACTGGGTCCTGTTGAAGATTCAATTGCACGAACAATATAAGAGCACTTCAGTCGCACACATGCAAACCTGCTTTAGTGGACACACGTGACAACATTCAGTAACTTCTGCTCTCGGGGCTTGTCTCAGTGCTAGTTGCTGGAACTGGCCTTTTGCACCATATTGAAATTCCCTGAAATCTGTACAGCTAAAGCCAAATGATCAATACGTTCTTTCTGTGAAGATAACTCTAATAAATGGAGAAAAAGAAGTCCAGGAGATTGCTTTTGTCTGCTTACTGCATTTTTAAATCTCCTCAGCTGGTCAACTTTAAATATTTCTTATAGAACATTTCACTCGTCCATTTATTTCTTATATATATATTTTGGGAGCACTTTCTTGTCTCTGGTAAAGCTGGGGAGAAAGAAGGGCGACGGACTTGCCAGACCAGAGGGGACAGGCTCGAGTGACCGAACCATTAAAACCATTGCCTCTCCTGGCACTCCCACAGATGGCTACCTGTGATGTGATTTAACCCCCTGACCTGGTGAGTCCTGTAGATTTGGTGCTAATGTCCCTTCATGACGATCCATCTGTTCTCAGCATCCTACATTTTCCTAATCACGGTTGGTGATCGTGTGTTTGCAGCGTCCGTTTGCCCAAAGCCGCCTCCTCTGTGAAACCGTGACGTCCACGAGGCTGGGGATGCTGTCTGTTTTTCTCTCCATCATATCCCAGCACCCAGCCTCCTACAGGCACACGTGGACCCTGGGGAAATACTTGTGCAATGAAAGAATGGATTCATCATTTCACCCATACTCTTGGCACTGTGCTCAGTGAAACTCAGGAGTTAAATGACTTGCTGTGGGTCAACCTTTTTTTGTTTGTTTGTTTCTTTGAGAAGACACAAGTTCCCAATGGATGCTATAACAAATTATCGCAGACTTATTAGTAACTGAAAACAGCACACATTTATTTCTTACAGTGCTGGAGGTCAGAAGTTTTAAATGAGGCTTTCGAGGCTAAAACCATGGTGTCAGCAGGCCTGCGTTCCTTCCGGAGGCTCCAGGGGGAATCTGTTTACTTCCCTTGTCCAGCTTCTACAAGCTGCCTGCTTTCCTTGGCTCGTGGTCCCTCTCTCCATCTTCAGAGCACATCAATCCGGTCTCTGCTTCTGCTGTCATGTCTCCCTTTCTGATTCTGACCATTCTGCCTCCCTTTTGCAAGGGGTCCTTGCAATGATGTTGGGCCCACCTGGACGATCCAGCCTCCTCTTCCCATCTCAAGATACTTAAATTGGTTACGTCTACAAAATCCCTTTTGCCACATCAGGCAACATTTCCATAGTGTGGGGAGTTAGGATGTGGGCATCTCTGGGAGGACCATTATTCTGTATGCCACACACAGAATCCTTGGAAAGGAGACAGTTGGCTGAACTGCCAGACAGAATGGGCTTTCGGGGATCATTCTCTTTGGTTAAGATGACACAATGCCCCGGACCTTACCTATAAAGTTAATATAATGGGCTTGGGAGGGTAGAGGGGAGCTTGCTCATTGAAGTTAAAAGAAGTGCCAATGAAGGCATTTTAGGGAATTAATTCCTGGGTAAAAAGGAGGCCCAGAATATTCCACGGCTGGGCCAGAGGTGAACAAGCCTGCTGCTTTGGGGGAAATGGGTTTCGCTCTCTGTTGGAGTAGAGCAGACCTTACTTGGCCTTCCACATTTAAGTATAAAGTCTTATAAAAGTTGCGAATTACTTTTATTCTGTCATTGCCCTCCCAGGAGTTATTAGTGTTTCTAAATTCTTAGAAAAACTAAATGGATGTAGTGCTTGCCCTAAGGTGGGCAGAGGGAGGGGGTAAGACACGAGCCACACCCCACAGGCATATTTGCTGTTTCGGGAGGGGAGAACACACACGGCTGGACAACCCGGGGGCTGGAGACGAGGGATTTGGACCCAAGATAGGCAACCTGGACCAACTATTCCAAGTACTTCTCTATGGATGGAAAGTGCCCCAGCTCTGATATTAGCAATTTGTGGGGTGAAGCCAGCTTCCCTGGCTTGTGGCTCCAAGCTGGACCTGCTGCATGGAAATATCTGACTCTAGAAGAGAGGGTAGTGTAGCTGTAGCATTAAGGTGGGTTCATTCAACATGTATTTCTTGGGCGCCTCTTGTGTGCCAGACCCTTCCCTGCAGCCGTGAACAAGTTAGATGTGGTTCCTACTAGCTTATGGTCCCGCGAGGGACACAGACGATAAGCAAGTAAGTGGAAACAGGGTACGTGAGTATAAATTGTGGTAGGGGCTATGCAAGGGAACGCCTGGGTTGCTGTGGTGGAGATTACCATGGAGGGGTGGGCGGAGGTATGTACTTTGGGTGAGGGAGTCAGCGAGGACCTCTCGGAGCAGGTGTCCGTTACACTAAGCCCTAAAGTTTGAAACAGAGGCACCGGGGAAAGCAGATGTGAAGGTCTCGAGGTGGGCTAGAGCTTGGTGGTTTTGAGAAACTCGTAGAAGGTGGGAGACAGTAGCCAAGAAAAGGGTTGCAGGGATAAGGAGCGAGGGGTTCTCAAAGGCCTGCGGGCCATGGTGGAGCGTTTGGGCTTTGTTCCAAATGCAGCGGGGCAACAACACAAACATTTTAAGGAAGAAACTGATAGGCTATATGTTTGAAAAGTAAGATCCTTGAGAAATGTGGGTGTTCGTGCTCTTTTCCTTTTTAAGCTACTAGTTATTGAATGCTTATTACATACTGGGCACTGTGTTCAGCTCTTCACACACATGATCTGATTTAGTCCTTTAAGCAGGCCCCTGAATTGGAGAAGATGTACTCATTTTCCTGGATGGTGAACAGAGGCTGAGTGAGTAAAGTAACCCGGCCAAGGTCTTACCCTCAGTAAGTAGCAGAGGTGGCATTCCAAACCGAGGTCTGTCTGACCTCAATGCTTGAGCCTCTGTGCATTTTGTTTTCTCTCACTTTTCTTTATGTTAAAAATTGTGGCCAAATATGTGTAATGTGAAATTTGCCATTTGAACCATTTCAAGTGTACAGGTTGGTGGCACTAATTACATTCCTGGTTTGGTGAAGCATCACCACCGTTTCCAAAACTTTTTCAAGACAATCTTTGTCCTTTTGTGACTGGCTTCTTTCACATAGCATAGCGCTTGGCGTGTTTTCTCTGGTTCACCCGTAGCGTAAAGCAGGATCTCATTCCTTTTCATGGAAGAGTGATATCCCACACTCTTGAGTGACATTGTATCATGGACCACATTGTGTTTATTCACTTTCTCTTGATGGACACTTGGGCTCTTTCCACATTTTGGCTATTAGGAATAATAATGACCATTGGCATACAAGTATCCGTTTGAGTCCCTGTTTTTTATTTTTGGGGTCTATACACGGGAGTAGAATTTCTGAGCCATATGATATTTTTATGTCTATCTTCCTTTTTTTGGTAAAGATTTATTTATTTTAGAGAGAGCACGCACGCACGTGTGAGTTGGGGAGGGGCACGGGGAGAGGGAGAGAGAAAATCCTCAAGCAGACTCCCCACTGAGCATGCTGCCCAATGCGAGGCTTGATCTCATGACCCTGAGATCAGGATCTGAGTCAAAACCAAGAGTCGGATGGATGCTCAGCCGACTGAGCCTTCCGAGCACCCTTAGGTTTCCCTTTGCAGGAATCACCACACTGGTTTCCATAGCACCTGCACCAGTTTCCATTCCCACCAGCAATGCACGAGGGCTCCAGTTGCTCTACTTCTTGGCTAACTCTTGTTATTTTCCTTTCTTATAGACACCCAAGTTCTGTGAGGCGGTATCTCTTGATGGTTTTGATTTGCATTTCCCCAGTGACTTGTGACGTCAGCCACCTTCGTATGCGTTATTGGCCATTTATTTAGCTTCTTTGGAGAAGTATCTATTCATGTTACTTGCCTCCTTAAAAAACTTGGGTTGTTTGTCTTTTTGTGGTTGAGTTGTAGGAGTTCTCTATGTATTTTTGATATCAAACCCATATCAAATATTTAATTTGCAAAGGTTTTCTCCCATTTTGTAGACTGTCTTTTTCCTTCCTTGACAATGTCCTTTGTTGCACAACATTTTTAAATTGTGATAAAGTGCAACTTATCTGTTTTTCTTTTGTTGTTCATGTTTAAGTGTCATTTCTAAGGATTGAGTACCGAATACGATGGAGATTTCCCCTTGTGTTTTCTCCTGCTCTTTTTCACTTTTAACCAGTCAGTTCTCATGTACATTTGAGAAGTCATTTATGTCATCCAGCTGACATCCAGAAGCCTGGGAGGCTCAGCTAAGTCTGTCCTGGCGTCTGTCCTGGAGGGGCCCGCAGAGTAGTGGGGGAAACAAAACTTCACTAGTGACACTATCACAGTAATCTCTCCCAAACATTCCCAAATGCCAGTTTGAGGATCTCTGCTGGTCTACAAAAGTTTGTGGGAAAAGAAATAAGAGCATTTTTAATAGAGCTAAATATTTTCCATTTAAAGAACTCTCCCTTATTATGCAAGTGGTTCCTTTCTGTAATGCTAGAATGTTCTTATGACCTGAGGCCGACAGGAGATGGTGATGGTTTCTCTAGATGGTTCTACTTGGCAGATGAAGGGTGATCAACTCAGTGTCAGACTTCCAAATTTAGGGGAGGAAAATAGAAGACTAAACTGAGAAATTCAAGAGGTTAGAAGCTACCGCAGATGCTAGCGTGGGTTTATGTGGGCCCGCAAAGCGTGTTGGGGGATCCCTGCCCAGGGTTTTAAGGGAAGGCTTCACAGGGGAGCCAGATTCACTTTCTCCCTCAAATATCTGACCTATTTCTTCTTCAATCATCGTCTTTGTGCGAAACTTTGAGACATGGGAGAGTGGGGAAGAAAGAAGAGCAAATCAAAGCTCAGTCTGTTTCTTGGACTGGGTTCCCCTGGGGAGCCGCCGACTGATTCCCCTTATAGATTTTACCAGATGGTTTTTCTTTTTCATTTACTTAAGGTATGTTTTAAAAAAGAAAGAAAGACAGAAGTCCTACCCAGAAAGGAATACTTTTTTTTCTCATGGGAAAGAACACTCAGTTGTATTTGGGGACTGAATGAAGTTCTGCCAATGAGTTCACCCTGGTAAAGCACTGAAATTCTCCCAAACATACTAATTAAGATACTTTTTGTCTTTTCTGTTGGTTTTAGCTTTGAAGATATGATAAAAATGGCATGCTGCAAAATTGAGGAGCCAAGTTTGGAGGAAATGACATAGTCTCTATTTGGCAGTTAGCCTTGAACTTGAGTGGCCTAGTCTAGCAAATGTTCTCCAAACTTGTTTGATGGCCCCAGCGCCTGGGCTGTGCTGGACAGTCATTCAGTTGAATGGTTCCTCCTGGAGTTGTGCAGTGCACAACCTATGCAGCTGTAAGCAGTAGCCTGATATACCCCAGCAAAAATAGAAATGAGCATAGACACTCAAGAAATATATGCTCGTTTATAAGTTATTTTTGTGCATATCCACTTAGATTGTATATTGATAAAACATGAGTTCTTTTTCTTGTTTTTTTTTTAATTTTAAAAATAAAAATGAATACTATTTTTAACAGAATTTCATCTGTGTCCCAGTGGATGGTTTTGAACACTCTTCAGAGTAGGCCACCCTACTTTGGAGACACTAGCCTAGGAAGAATTCACATGGCCTTCTCTATCATTCGGGCAGGGTGATGCCTTTGTAGGGCAAGGTCGCTTTGTGGCTACAGAGTATTTATGGGTCTTACCCCCTCCTATCAGAACCCCCGTCCTCAGCTGCTGGTTGCCATTTCAGAGTACACGGTCATTAATGAAGCCTGCCCTGGAGCCGAGTGGAATATCATGTGTCGGGAGTGCTGTGAATACGATCAGATCGAGTGCGTCTGCCCCGGAAAGAAGGAAGTAGTGGGTTATACCATCCCTTGCTGCCGGAACGAGGAGAATGAGTGTGACTCCTGCCTCATTCACCCAGGTGAGTGCGGAATGGGGGCCTCAGGCTGCCGTCATGTTTTCTGAGGTCGTGGGAAGAGGCTGAACACTTAACTTTGGGCAGGCAGCTATCAGAGGCTGTGGCGCCATGATATTAAAAGTGGCATAATCCTGACTGTTCTAACTTCAGGCAAGGGGAGTAGAAGAATTAGGACCCTTTTCACCGTTAACATAATAAATCTGTGAATTCATCCACTCATTCATTCATTTAACAAAAGACTCAGCAGTTCCTATGGACCATATCAGATACTGGGAATACAGTGATTTTTAAAAAAGAAAAAAGACACATTCCCTGCATTCCCAGAGCTTTCAGGCTGGCGAGGGAGATGGAGAAGTAAGCAGGCAGCTGTGGTACAGTGTGGTGAGCGCTGTGAGAGAGAAGCATGAGGTACCTTGGGAGCATGGATGGTGATGGGGGCAGTGGAGACTTCCTGGAGGAGGTGATATGTGTGCCTGAGATGGAAGCAGCAAACTGAACAGGGAGGAGGGGATCTGATAGAGAGATCAAGCCATAGAGGAGAGCATGTGCTAAGGCCCTGTGGTGAGAGAAAGCATGGGGTTTGGGGAATTGCAAGTTCCTTGGTCTGGCCGAAGGTGTGTGTATGAGAGAGAGAGAAAGAGAGAGAGAAAGTGTGTGTGTGTGTGTGTGTGTGTGTGTGTGTGTGCTGAAAAACATGGAGAGTGATAGACAAAGTGAAAATATTATAACAGAACAATCTCAGAGAGAGAACAGGCCCAGACCCTGAAAGGTTTGCAAGTTGTGCTATGACTTCAGGCTATCTCCTAAAGCTATTTTAGCATCAACAGAGATCTTCGAGTAAAGACATGAAAGCTGATTGTGTCTGTGGCTGCAGTATGGAGAAAGGATCGGAGGAAGGGCAGGACAGGAGCAGGGGAGGAATAACAGGGACCTTAATGAACGTAGAAGGCATGTGCATGGAGAGAGGTGGAGGGATTTCAGAGATATGCAAGAGAGTGGAATTGAAAACAATTTGAGATTGGCTTCGTAGGGAAGAGTAGAAGTCAAGCATGAGGCTCTGGCTCTGAGTTGGACATTTAGGAGATGGTCCCAGTAATAGGAGAGCATCTGAAGGTGAGACGGGACCTTCCCAGGTCACAGCCTGAGATCCCTTGCCTTCTTCCAAACCACCATATCTCTACCATCCAGGGGACGCTGACTGTCCTTTCTGCCTGTGTGCCTGGAGGCCCGTGTGGACACTGAGCCTCAGACTGAAGGTGTTTCTGGCGTGATTAGCAAGTCACAGAGCAATTTCTAGGTGCTTTCCTATCTGCTGCTTGGCACATCTGACTTTTCCCAGGGGAGTCTTACCTTTCCCTTTTAGGCTGGATCAAAAGGACATAGAGAGTTTCCAACATACTTCCCTTAGGCTGAAGACCGAAAGGATGTCCAAAGTGCATTTGGGGGAATTTCTCTCACTTCTGCCTTTCCCCTTCTTTTGCAAACACACAGAATGACGCACATAACTGCCAGGAACTTTTCTTTTGTGGGAAGCTATAGAAGCAGAAAGCAAATGGGACTCAAGTAAACAAATAATACTTTTAAACCATCTTCCTTCTTAGAAGAGAGCAATGCTGAATTCGAAAATTGGAGTGACCTAGTATACCCTTTGTACATTTGATTTAGAAAAGAAACCCACTGCCCCGATTCCCTGATGGTGAGTATGCTTCGTAGAGACGTAGTGGAGGAATGCCTCCGAATTTTCTAAGGTCATTTTGAGAGCTCAGCCAGGATCTCCCGACTAGGGGTCCTTGGCAGTTGTGTTGAAGTCTTTGAATGATTTTCAATATTTACAAAAGCCTAGCAGTCACCTTTGGCGTGAGAGTGGGGCTTTGGTTTTATGGTATGATAAGTAAGAGAACTCCAGAGGTGGTGTTCGTCCTTCTTACTGAATTGTACAGAGGGCGGTCACCACCTGCCTCAACCACACCCAACAACTTTCTACTACGTCCTCCAGGAGGCGCCCAACGTCACGCCCTTGAGCGGTTGCTGGGAATGATCTTTGGATCTGAGTAGTGAAGAGAGGTTACCCTGAAAGGGAAGGCTACCTAAAGGCTTCTTTTCTTTTTCTAATTTTCAAAGCAGGGAGTTGATACCCTAGCAGTCCCACTTGGTGATCAAAGAGTGTGTGTGTGAGTGTGTGTGTGTGTGTGTGTGATTATGAACTCAGGTACTTTTATTTATGTGGTTTAATCCATTGCGATCATGCTTCATCTCCATGCATGCATCCCCCCACCTCAGGACCCTGGGGAGCCCTTTGTGTCCTGTGTTCTTCGGACAAGACCACTCTAGAGTTTGAAAACTTCCTTGATTTCCTACGTGACAAGATGTTTCAGACTCTTCTTGTGTCTTTTCTGCCCCAGATCTAGAATCGGCCATTTCTCCAAGGAATTCTGGTCTGAAGCCACACTCCGGGCTCCTAACGTGCTCCTTGTTACTGGACTGTCACTGTTTTACTGGGGATATTATTTATTTATTTAAAGTGGGTGGGGCTAAGAAATGGGTATATTAAAAAAAAAAAATGAGTCTATCTGAATACTCAAGTTCAAATGTAATATTCCAAGGTTGTTTAATTAACTTTGTTGATTCCGTATTGGTGTGTCTTTTCTGTCATGGCGGACAGCTTGTTTCCTAATAATATTAACCTGATCACTTATTGCTTTGTCTTATAGCATAATATAATTGCACAGAATAGCGATAGCACTGATTTTGTGTGCAATAGCATCATTAATACTAATAAGACCATTGACGATTATGGTTTTTATTGACTTTAGACTATATCCCACTCAGTATGTATAGTCAAAATTCTATCTTTTTAAGCCAGTTGATGTTGTCCTTTTGTCTGTGGTGTTATACCACCTACTTGATATATAGATAGGGTTTCTTGTTTCCATCTGTTTTCTGTATTTGACAACATAAGCAAATACACGTTTTTATGTACATTTATATGTCTTTCCCCTTCTTGCACAAAAGATAGCCTGCAATAAACACTGCTAACTACCTTGGTTTTTTCTCTTAACAATATCTGCTGGAGATCACTCACTGACAGTACAAAGCCATTTTTTTCCATTTATTTTTATAGTCGCATAGAACCGCATTGCGTGGATTGGTATAGTTTATGAGTATTTGGGTTGTTTCCAGCCTTTTGCTATTATAAATAACAGTACAATGAATAGCCTCGGGCATATATCATTTAGTATTTTTGCTGTGTTCTTTGGGGTAGGTCCCTGGGAGAGAGATTGCTGAGTCAAAGAGAAGTGTGTATGTCATGTTGCCAACCTTTGCCTTATCCGCCTTGCACTTGGCATTCACGGCGGCCGCCTACGAGGGTGCTGTTTTCCCAAGGCCTTGCAACACAAATCATTGTGAATGTTTGCCAACCTCAAGGGTGAGAAATGGGATCTCGGCATGGTTTTAGAATTTCTATTATTTCTCTCATCATGGTAGACAACCAACCGTCTCTTTTCTGGTGGTGGTGCTTGCAGGCAGATCAGCATCCACGGTCACGGTCGTGGCGATGTCTGGAGTGACGTCCGGTGGTCTCCAGCAGACCTGGAGCCCTCTCTGGACCAAGTTTGCTGTGTATGTTCATGTGGTTCTAGGCTATGTAGCTCTGAGCTCACTCCTCTGGCTTCTGTGGCAGTGCTGTGAGCTCCAGAGTGTCTTTTTGTGATGGCCTTGTTCATCTTCATCACCGGGCTGGTTTTTGTGGCTTGGGACCAAAAACCTTGAAGTTACTGTACCGAGAGAGAAGGTTGGCAGGGCCACCGAGGGCAGCCTCTGAGTCTGTTTGCCTCCTCAGCGGCACAGTGGAGAGGGAACCACAGAGGGGAAAGTGGCACGTGGGTGGCGATGGCCTTGGGAAGAATAGTGGCTCCACCGGGACCCACTTTAGGGCCCCACGAGCTACTGGAATTGGGTGAAGCATATTAGCAGCTCTTTGGTGGGAGGAAGCACTGGGACGGGGAAGCCACATCAGCGTGGTGTGCAAGGAGAGGACCGCGAGCCTCTGTCCTCCAGAAACCACACAGACACACGCCGCCCGTCTACGCTACGGGCCGAGAAAAACCTCGCTGCAGCCAAAATCCAAGAAACGTGCTCTCAGCTCAAGGAAACGCCGGTCATCTCAAACAGTCGCGAAGCCCAGATTAGCAGTTCATCCATCCATCCACGTGTCCATTTATTCATTCACCCAAATAGTATTTATTGAACACTTGCTCTGTTGCAGACGTTATGTTATGTGCTGGGGATATATTATTGACCAAGATGCAGTTCCTGACATCGATCTGTTATAGGAAAACAGATAATAGGCAGTTGAGATGGAGCGTGACGCCAGCAACGGCGGGGATGAGACAGGCGGAGGAATGGGAATGCAGAACAAGGATCACAGTTCCTATCTGTGGTGTACGTACTACGTGCCAGGCCCTTTATGTGTGTTAATTTAATTTTTAAAACACCCTTAAGAGGCAGGTACAATTTTTAACCGTTGTTTTACAGATGATGACATTGGGGCACAGAGACCGTAAGCAATTGGCTCAAGGAATCACAGCTGGACAATGGCAGAGACAGAACGTAGCTTTCCATCTTGATAAGTGGGATTGGATTATCTCTTTCATCACAGTCGCCCCCCTCCAACCCCTGGAAGAGACCATGTTATAAAAATGACCCTTACCGGGGAACCTCTCCACCCTCTCTGGTGTGACCTGCTGTGGGGGCAGCCCAGCACCTTCCGGGGTGAGCCCATTGTTACGCATCAGGGTTGTTTCCAATGGCATACTCTGGTTATAGAAGTATAGGAAATAGAAGAATACTTAATGGAACAGGAAGATGCTCTCTATTATGACCTGAAAAAAGAAGTGACAAAAACAGAATGTACAGTATATAGTGTAAGCCTAATTTAAAAAAAAAAAATTGTTTTTCTATATACACAGAGAGAATGTGTTATCAGTAGTTGTTCCCAGGCGATGGACCTTTAGGTGTTTTTAATTTCATTTTCTTTGCTTGTCTGAATTTTCTCAATATTCCACGAGAAGCACGCGGAGTGTCCGCCACCAACTTGGAAGACGGTTCGGACCACCGTCCTAGACTTCTCGCTGTGAATTCTGGTGACTCTGGCATTTTCCTAGGAATGCACATTTTCCCCCCAAGGGCTCTGGCACCTTTCCAGGGGCAGAGGCCGTCGGTGGAGGTGAGGCCCTGAGAAGGTCCAGCTGCTCTCGCGCGCCACCCATCAGAACCTGCCAGTGCGTAATCCGACCCCCTTGTGCTCCAACGTATTTCAGGTTGCACCATCTTTGAAAACTGCAAGACCTGCCGAAACGGCTCGTGGGGGGGCACGCTGGACGACTTCTACGTGAAGGGGGTCTACTGCACCGAGTGCCGTGCGGGCTGGTACGGAGGAGACTGCATGCGTGAGTAGACCCCGAGGCAGACCCCCACTCCCCGCACCCGCCCCGTACCCCTCCCCTCCCCTACTCTAGTGCAGGCTGCTTTCAAGGCTCAGCTTGCAACAGACTGCAGTTTAGCTGGTTGGAATCTGAGTTCTGGAAAGCTGTGGCCAGAGGGCTTTCTAGGTAAGACTATAAAAAACAAAGATGTGTTTCCATCTGCTGGGTGTGGATTGCGGACATCTGTTCGGAATTGGCGACAGGAGGTTTATGTCTGCTCTTCAATCTTCTCCTTTCTCCTAAATGCAGCCAAGACATTCGGCACACAGCAGGCCTCGTGTCCATTCCAGAAGCAGTTCTGTGTTAGCGGTGGTCAGCAAGCAGTGAATAAGGCTTCAAATATGCTAAGTCCCGTAGTGTGTTTTCAATATGCATTTCTCTTGGTAAATTTCTGGACTCCTGAGTTCAATTCCCGGAACCCACATCAAATTGTCAGCATGCCACTTATCCCAGGAAAGGGATTCTTTCTGGGTTCTACTTCGTCTCTAAGAATTACTTAATCTTTATTAGGGTTCCCCTCGGAGTTTCAGTAATCCTTTGAAAACGGAGTGGAAATCTAACCTCTCAGTTTCAAACTCCCCTCCGCAGTGCCCCGTCGGCGAATATCCCTCTGAGAGTCTGGGGCCGAAGCAATGTACAAGCTGTTGTTTTGTTAAGCCTGCATTACATGCTCCCTATTTGAGTCAAAACAGCCAAGACGAGCCGACAGTCTGAGCAGTTCTCCTCTTATGAATGATTTTCCCAGTTGGCAGGGATGGGGGAGGGAATGCTATCGGTATCCTTTGCCTGACCCAACCTGCAGCAAAATTGCCACGAGTGTCGAACATCTCGGGCGAAGGTTGAGCTGTGTGGTCTGCAGCCAAGGACCTGAGCTCTACCTGGAGGAGAAGGGGTGTATTGGTATTTTCGGATGAACTCGGGAGTTGAATTATCCAGAATATAGATAATTTTTAAAAGTGCTGGTCTGGGTTGTATAAGGTTTCAGCGGCAGGAAAAGGATAAAGGAGAGGCTCAGAGGCAACAGGTGGTTCGAGTAGGCTTTAATGGAGGTGCTCTCGGGCGAGATTCCCCAGTCCGCCAGGAAAATGGAGGGCCAAGGAAGTCGCATGTGGGGATAGGGGAGTGAAGTTTTTATTTGGGAGGGGGTGGGTAGGACAGGTTATTTCCTTATATGGCAGGGTTTCAGTGCAGCTCTAGGATTCCAGGGTCATTTCCTTATGTGGCAGGGTTCCGGCGCAGCTCAAGTGGAGAGTCCTGGGGTGGAAGGTCCTGAGACACCATGTTGTCTATCGTGGCAACCATTTCGTGGAGTCTCCCGCACCCCTGGGTCCGCCAACGCAACAGGTTGCAGATCTAAAACTTCAGTATCATTTTCAGCGGGTTCTGGGAAACTTAATTTAGTCATTGGCAGGTGATCTTGTAGGTAGGTTAGCTGTGGGATTTAACCCTGGTCTGCCTTTGGCCGCTGTTCTCAGAAGATGGCCCAACATAACGATCATGGGTCCAAGCTCCGCAATGATGCAGACCTGGGTTTAATGATTTTGCCAGTCACTAGCACGGTGGCCTTGGCCAAGTCATTTAACCTTGCTCAGCTTCCTTTCCTTTTCTTTACAGTGGGAGTAATGCTACCTCCTAGGGTGTTTCAAGAATTTGGTGAGATAATGCATGGGAAGCACTTAATGCTTTGTCTGGCACATAGCAAAGCCTCAACGCATGCAATAAATACGTCATTATTATTCTATATGCTCCTTAAATGCCAAGCTGGTGGGTGGTCCCGAAATAAAACTACTTTCAGTGAAAGTTTAAGAAAGGCGTAATTAGAGATTCAATGCACGGCTTTAGATTTCACACTGACCTTTGCAGTATCGGAGATAACTTTGGAGTTTTCTCCCCTTTGGATGTGGGAGGTCGCTCTTTTTCTGTGTGAGTGAATGGGGGTGGTATGTGACGGGGGGAGCCATCTGCCGGCTTCGGCTCGCCCATGACCTTAGAGGCAGGGCAAGTCGGTAAAGAGTTTAGATGTTATTCTAAGTGCACTGGGAAACCAAGGAAAACTGTGGACAAGGGTATGGCCGACAGCTCTGAGAACATAGATAAGAGAATGGCTAATCCCAGGGAGTCAGGGACAGGAGAGGGTTCAGAAGGGGGTGATGGTGGAGCTACGCCTTTGCTCCTCTGTGGGTAAGACAGGAAGGTGCCGAAGTCTGTGCGATTCGAGAGCCCTTGTCCTCAACCACAGTAGCATCCTGCCTCCACTGGTGGGGCCCCCTCCCACAGCTCTGTTTTCACTGAAAAGTGGGAAGCAAAATCTCTGCTGAGATTTGGGAATACCACAGGTTTGGGACAGCCACAGGAGGACCAAGGAGAGGCACCGGCTCATGACAAATTAAAGTTTGTCCAAGCAAGACTGAGGACCCCCGGTGGAGGCTGGATTTCCGTAGAGGTGATGCCATCTGGCCAGTTGAGCAAGGCTCTCTAGCAGCACCGGAGCAGAGGTGAATGAAAGCAGTCATTTGGTGAATCCAGGAGTCGGCTAAGATGTGGTCGTCCCGATTGGGGAAGACATGAAACCAGAAAGAGCCTGGAGAACGTACAGGACTAGCAGTGTCAGTGGGCTGGAAAAGCAGGCACAGTGGTAACAAAGTAGCCGACCACGGAGGCAGGAGGGGTATTGTGGTCATAGGACAGAATTTACAAGCGGGACGCTTTTGGGAGTAGCGGTGATAATGTGTTCATTTATATTAGTCGTTTTTCTTCTGTGTAACAAACCCATCTCAAAAGGACAGATGTTTATTTTCCTTTATCATGGGTCCGTGGGTGGGCTGGGGTTCAGCTGATTTCAGCTGGGTGGGCCTGGGTTACCCTCCAGCTTCAGGGCTTAGCCCAAAGGAGCAGTAACTACTTGGGACACATTCTTCTCAGGGAGGGTTGCAACAACACTAGGGGCCAAGCCAAACACACAGGTACATTCAAGGCCTCTGCTCACATCGTATCCATGAACTTTCCAGAAAGAAGTCACATGGCCAAACCCCAGATCAGTCAAGTAGGGAAGTATATACCATCCCAAGGAGGAGGGGTACAAATATTTCCTAAACAGTACTCTAGTTGCTCTGTATAAATAAATGAGTTTGTTTAGGGGACAGGGCAGAGAAGGGGAAGAATATTCGCTTATAGGAGTCTGCTAAAGCAAGTAGTAACAAGACGGAGGATAGCAGCAGCCCAGAGAAATCTTGTACGTGTGCCTTTCCCAATGACACCCATTGGTTGAGTCTTGGGTTTGGCTTCTGTGTAAAAATTGGCTGCATTTGGGTAGTGATGGTGTCCATGTGCAAAATCAAGGCTTTCCTGGGGATAGCAAAACTGGCTCAGGGCAACTGGTCATCATCCCTAGGAAAGAGAAGAGAGAGCATTATTCCTTTTTCTACCCATCCATTCAAAACATATTGCTTGAATGGATGCTCCTAGGTGCTAGGCGTACAATGATGGGCAAGACAGACATGGTCCCTGCAATTCTGGAGCTTGCAATTTACAGAGGAGAGACCCCCCCCCCAAAAAAAAAATTGGAATGTGGTCAGTGCTATGAAACAAACAGAATAATGGCCAGATTCCTCTCTCATTCTGTGTTGGTTCGGTTCCGCTTGTTCAATTTCATTCTGCTTGTTCCGAAAGCCTTTTTGCACACACTAGGTGCTATTTGATCCCAGCCATAAGCATTCATGATGCATTTCTTATGGGCTGGTCACCAGGGAGAACTATGAGCCCTCACGGAGTTCACAGTCCATTATGGAAACAGGGCTTGACCATCCGAAGACATCAATATGATGGTATTAGGTTCTTACCACCAGCACCTCATATTGGCATTAAATAAAAGTGAGGGGAATTCAAAGGAGGAAGTAATCCATTTCACCGTTTGTTGACTGTCTGCCTGGGGCTAGGCACACGCTGCCTGCCTCTGTTAGAGAGAGCTGAACCGAGGCGGCTGCTCCGGGCTGGGGCAGTACAAGCGTTTACCCAGTAGATGGCACCCAAGTGATCCTTTCAGGCTCTAATCCTGAAGGATGGCCTCCTGCTGAGTAGCATCTGTGGAGCCCTGGTGGTTTTTCTCGGGTGCCATATAGAACCTGGGATGGAGAAGTGACAAGCAAACGCCAGAGAGGATCGGACTATTTTAATTATAGAGCGCTCGGTACTGAGCAGATGTTGGAGCACCTTTATTTGCTTGCTGTCCTTGACAATCTTTGTGATAATTAGTATTAGCCTAACTTATGACAGTCTTAGGACCCATTATGTGATTGATTCATTTATAACCATTGACAGGTTATATTAACCAAGATAAGAGGAGAAGGGCCTGAGGTCACTGAGCCCAGGAGAGGACTTTATTCATGTCCTCTTGCCCAGGAAAGATTGATTTAGTAAGCTCAGAATATTCGGGCTACGGAAAGGAGCTGATTCTTTCTTCCTTCCCCCAGCTTTTTATTTTGAAAAATTTTATATTTACAAAGAGCTGAAAAAGTAGTACATTCATATGCCCTTCACCTGGATCCACCAGTAATCATTTTCTCACATCTGATTTTCTCTCTCTTTTATGGTGTTATGAAATCATGAATTTACATTTTTCTCCCACATTTTGTAATGTGATCATCATTTTTCTTTTTGATGCTCGAATGGTCCCAGAATTGGCCGGTGACAATCCTTCAAGCCAGCTCTACAGCATCATTCTTTAGGCAATTGCTTGCTTTCCCTCTGCTCCCCTCTCCCTCCAAATGTTTCAAGTTCACGTTGATTGTTTATGTCCGGGTCATAGAACCAGCCATTTCTCTATGAATCCTGGTTCCTTTTGTGCGGAATGGTATTTAGGAACTGGGATCTGGATGCTGGCTATGAGAGGCACTGATATTTAAAGTCAAAATCAAGGCTTCCTCCCAAAGCTTCATAAATGGAAAGTTAACGTCTTAAGTGGAACCAGTCCATTGAGCTTCAGAGTGGAGGTTATTCACCGTGGCCCCGGGCTGAGTGTTTTAGCCACCAAATGAGATGAGCAGCGAGAGGGCCTAAGAGCTATTCAAGATAACTCACTTCTAGCTCACATTGCAGTGACCCGGACTTTCAGGCTATGGAGAATTTAAGGGATGGAAGGTTAGCGAGTCAACCCAGACAACAGAGGATTTATAGGGACAGATTATAGACCCTTAATACATTATATCTTCTTAGCCATATTTTGGATGGAGCAGAGGGGCTGGCCATGAGCCATGCCTAAAAATGTGGGGCTAGAATATCAGAGAGGAGGATGATTTGTGTAGGCTGGTCTTTGGGCCATAAAGGGGAGTGATCAAAAGCAAATTTTAAAGAGTGAGAGCGAGTGAAAAGCCCACAGAGCCGCATGTTACTGATACACAGTGCTGTCTTCCTAGGGAACCATAGAATCGTCAGGGAGGGGTCACTGAAAACTGGCTCATCTTGTCCTGGACTTATGTGTCCTGTTACCTCCAGGAAAGGAACAAGGCCCATTTGGACCCCAATTGGGGACTGTATTATGTGGTGGTAAACCACTGGGTTTGGGACGAGTAGGATCTAGATTTGAATCCCTTACTCCCTCTGTGACTTTGGGCAAAGTTACTCAATCTTTGTAAGTCTCAGTTTCCTCATTTACAAGATGGGATAATAATGGTGGTCCTCTGCCGACACTTGTGAGGTTTCAATGAAGTACTGTCTGTAAATCCCTTAATATGGGGCCTGGTTCATAGTAAATGCTCACTAAATGGTGGCTGCTGTTCTTATTACTACTAACCCAGAGCCACGAAGTGAGCTCTTCTTTTTCTTTTTCTTGTTTGAGAAGAAAATCAACATAGGGCCAGAGAGGAAAAATAACAAAGTAGAATTCCCTAGGGACAAGACAATATATATTGGACATGGGGAGGTACTCTCCCCAGAACAAGGATTGTATGGTAAATAACATTTTACATTTCATATAAAATTATATGAAAATTGTATACGTTATATGTATACATACTATATATATATAATATATATTATATATATATAGAAAATATATAGCTGAAGCTCTGACTGCAGGGAATTCATGTCTGAGCCTTTGTAGAGGATTTTATGTTGTCAAAGATCTCATCACTCATTGCTCAGTTTCTGGCTAAGGTGTAGGAGAACAGGAAAAAGACCTTCCTTGCTGCCCAAACAGCAAGAAATCACCTGGTAAACCAAAGAAAATTCAGTTTTCTTTAAACCATCAAGTATCTGTGAACACAAAGTCTAAAAAGCTCTAAACTCCAGAGGAGTAAGTTCTTCCTGTGGAAGCAGGTGATCCGGGATGCTTCATACTAGGGGCCAGCTATGAGGCTGAGGGCAAGGCAGGTGAAGGGCGGGGTCAGCCAGAGAAGGAGGCGGGGCCAGCCAGAGAAGGAGGCGGGATCAGCTAGAGAAGGAGGTAGCCAGTCAGAAAATGAGGCGGGGCCAGCCAGAGAAAGAGGAGGGGTTAGCCAGACTTGTGATGAACCCGTGGATGGTTGGCTGAACTTACATCTAAAGGAGACCCCAGAGTATAGGCAGTCCTCTCTACCAAGTATTCTCTTCAGTGAAGTTGTGCTGAGCAAGCAGAGACTAGGGCAAAGTAGATCTTGGGATGATGTCATTTTGCAGCTTCAAAAACTTGGTGATTTCAAAGCCTCAAACACTCACAGTTTCCCAGTCTTACAATTACGGAGGTGTAGGAAGTTGGGTGCGGATTGTGGAGAATGTTAAAAATCAGAGATGGATTTTGTTAGATTTCTGGTGCTTGAATTTCAAGACCCCTCTAGAAGAATCAGCTTCGGTCTTACTTCATACTAGCTTAATTTCTGCTTGGATCTAAATGATCAGTCTTCATCCTCCCTGCCAAATAGAGGAAAGGATATTACCAATATCCACAACAGAAAATATATTGTGAAGAAACAGAGAATATAACCTCCAGTCAAGAGAAAAAAAATCAGTCAAAAGAGATAGACCATGCATGACCAAATATTGGAATTTTCAGATAAAGAGTTAAAAAAAAATGGGGGCACCTGCCTGGCTCAGTTGGTAGAGCACATGACCCTTGATCTTAGGGTCATGAGTTTGAGCCCCACGTTGGGCACAGAGCTTACTTAAAAAAAGTAAAATAAAAAATAAAATAACTTTAAAATAAATATACTAAATGTTCTATAGGAAAAGGTAGAGAAGAAGGTAGATGAGAAATTTCAGGGTAGACTTAGGAAGTGTTCAAAAGAAGCAAATGGAAATTCCAGAACTGAAAACTATACAATCTGAAATCATAAAATATTCCTTGGAGGAGATTCACAGCCTATTGGTCACAATGGAAGAAAGGATCAGGGAACTTAAACACAGATTTAATAGAAATCAACCAAACCAAAGCTCAGAGAAAAAGGACTGAAATCTTTTTTTTATGCAGAAATCAGAATTCTCTGTGCTACCCAAGCTCAGACCCTCTCTTTTGAGTTGGGTTGGCTCCATTATCTCTCTGCTATTTTTTGTGAAGATCCTGATGACAGTTGATTGGATGGACCACTTGAGACAAAGAGGAAGGGCCTTTAAAAATGGTTTGATTGGGCAGGGAGATGTTTGATTTTATCTGGCACAGTCATTCTCTTAACAATGATCTAGACACCTGCTCCATGCTGTACAGGTGTGAACAAGACAGACAGGGTCCCTGCTCTCACGTCCTGGGGGAGGCAAACAAGTAAAGAAACCATCACTGTAAAGTACCCAATTAATTGGGATTATAGGCCATATCATAGAGTGAGCCATGGAATTATTCCTGGACATTGGACTATTCTCAGTTAAGACCTGAGCCCCTGAAAAAAGCCATCTCTTAGCACTTACTATAAACCAGGCGTTCGAAGTGCTTCCCATACTAAGTCATTGATCCTCATCAGAATCGTTTTATAGGTGAGGACGCTGAGGCACAGAAGGGTTAAGTAACTTCCTTGCTGTCAGACAGCTTGTAAGTAGCAGAGTAAGTAAGATGCCACTTCAGAAGCCAGGCCCCAGAGCCCCGTCTCTCATCCTCTGTCCTAAATCATCTCTCCATGTAGGAGGACACTCCGAGTCCCTGTCTGGGGGCCTAGCAGGTCATGGTAGGATGAACCGAGTCACGTGGAAGGTGTGAGCTCCCTTCCAGCTCCCGGCCTGGGATGCGGGTCATCCCCGTGTCCTCATCCAGGCCTTTGTCCTGCCATCCATATACAGGCTCCTGCGTCTGCTGGGCTTAGGGATGTAGCCAGTGTTGTAAGGAGGCTCCTAGGGGCCCTGGAGCATGAGTCAGAACCAGGGATGTCCCCCCATGAGTCTTGTGCCAAAGCAGTGCCTCACATCCAGACAAGACTCAAGAGAAATAACACCATTAGTTGCCATTTATTGAGCATCGAATGTATCCAGTACTGTGCTAATTGCTTTACATAAACATCTATCTCAGTTACTCCTTACAACAAATAAGAAAACAACAACATGGTGGAAGGTACTAGTATTATTCTCATTTCCAACGAGGAAGCCTGGGTCTAGAGAATCTGGAGAACTTGCCTGGGGTCACACAGCTAGTAAAAGACTGACCAGAAGTGTGGACCAGCCTGGCTTCAGGAAATACCCCTTAGTCATTGTGAGTCCTGCCTCCCAGTCATCTCTGACGGAGGGAAGGAAATGCAAATGTCTCTATGTCTGAATGCTTGCTTTCTTTCGTCCTTCTCCCCAACACCCCCAAGAGGAAAGATTAAAACAACACAAAACAAAACCCCAACCAGGGCTCCGAAGTGTATTGTGTCTCTTGCCCCTCCCTCCCACCCCCATGCTGGAGAGAGCCAGACTTTTGTCTGAATGCTGGGGTGTTCATTTTTGTTGGGAACCTTCCAGCTCTCTTGCCAGTTTAGAAATTAATGGAGATTTCCCTCGAGCTCTGCAGAAGCAGGGTCTGTCTAGCTGTCTCCCCGATGTGGGCTTATAACACCAGAGAAGGGTCGGGGGGTCGTGGGGTTGGAGATGAGTCCAGGATCTGAGAGCCCAGGGGAGAGTCTGGCCTCACTGGCAAACGCCTCACCCAACACAGACACACACGCCCCACTTCCCCCACAGCAAGACACTGTCAGGGAATCGGAGCACGTTTCTGGGCCCATTGCCTGCTCTGGTCTTTCAGACTCGGGACCACCTGCTTGGTTGGCCACCAGTACTTCCTTGGCGGGGACACTCAGCTGTGTTCACTGTTCTGCCCTAGACAGAGAGGTGCACTTAGTCTGCCCCGCACCCGGACCCGCCAACTCCCCGAGAAGAGGCAAGAGTGGACAGGGAGCTGAAGGAGCCCCTTGATGTGGGAAGGGAGTAGGGCTCCTTCCTCCTCTTCCCTTCCCCCAAGCACATTTCTGAGAAGTGGCCTCTTTGTGTCTGGTTGGTTGGAACTTGTCCACCATCATGGGGCCAATTCCTCCCTTCCCCCCTGGAGGGAGAAGGAAAACATCATGAAGAAGGGAGCTGCGGCATGTGCTTTGGAACCCTGACTACTTCTGCAGGACAGCCCCGGGCCTGCAGGAACAGTGGTCTAGCGTCTCACGTGGCCAGGGGCCAGCGCCTGGATGGGAACGGTGGCCCTCACCTCTCCAGAGGCCGCGTGAGAGTCTGGGTCTGGCTAAGGCCCGAATGGTCGTGCCAGGAAGACCTGACAGGGGTGGGCACCAGCTCGCCCTGGACACGAGGAGAGGCCCCGTTTCCCTGTCGTCTGAGACCAGTTTCCATTTGCAGGGAAGCGGCCTGGCAGCATTTCCTGCTGGTTCTAACTTGGGGTCTCTGCAGGAGGTTTGCAGTGGGAGCTGGGATTTAACACCTTGCAGGCTGGGAAGCTGCCAGTCCCCAAAGGGTGGAGGCTGAGCAGGAAGATTTCTTTTTTAGTCTCTCACACCCAAAGATCACTTCCGTAGCCAGCAGATGGGCGGATGGGGGCGTTGGCGTGTGAGGTGTGCAGGAAGAAGGAACGTGCACTTGAGAAACTGGGACCGGGAGGGGGGCAGAGGAGGAGATTCAATGTATGTTTCCAGTGGGGTGGAAGGATGCTGCTGCTTCAAAGTGGTACGGGAAGGGGCTGGGTCAGGAACCCCCCAAGACAGCTGAACGTACCAGCCATGACCCAGCATTGGTACTAGACAGATCCAAGTTCAAATCCCTGCTCTGCCACCAACCAGCAAGAGTTAACATTTACTGATGTCTCTGCTGAGGGCTTTCCACCCGCGATCTGATTCAAGCCTCACAAAATCACATGAAGTAGGTGTCAGCTTTATTCCCATTTGACTCAGGTTTCCTGCGGTTCCGAGAGAGGAAGTAACTTGCCCAAAGCCACACAGCCGGTGAAGATAAAGCTGAGTCTCAAACCAAGGGCGGTGGGGCTCTGCAGTCCCATTCTTAGCCAGCCCTTTACAGTGAAAACCGTCACTCACAGCCTTTTGACCTCCCGGCTATCTGGCCTTGAGGAAGTCACTGACTTCTTACATCCTTAGTGTTGCACCTCTGGGAAATGGGAGAGATGAACATTGTTCTCCTAGGTTTCTCACGAGCATGACATGAGAGGATGTTGGTAAATCTTTAGGCCAGTGCATCATTCATTCATTCAACAGCTACTTCTCGAGCACCTGCTACAAGCCAGGTTCCATTCTAGGTGCACAAACTAGAAGAGGTCCCAGCTCCACTAACGAGAGTAAGCAAATGAGCTAGATAATTTCAATTAGTCATATGTGTTGTGGAGAAAAAGAAAAATAGAGTAAGGACAGTTACTGTAGAGATGTGAAGGTCCATTGTGGCTGGGTGGTCAAGGGAGGCCTCTTCGAAGAAGGGGCAGTTGAACTTAATTCCCAAAGAAAGGAGATGTAGAAGAGGACAAACCTTCCAGGCCAAGGGAAGAGCAAAGGCAAAGCCCAGAGTTGGGAACAGAAAGCCCAGTGTGGCTGGGCAGAGGGTGGGTCTGGGCCCTCAGTGAGGCAGGGCCATGAACGTCACAGGAAGGGGTTTGCATAGCGGGAAGGCTTTGGAGGGTTGGATCAAGAGAGTAATGTGATCTGATTTATTTATTTAAGACGTGGCTTTAGCTCCTGTGCGGAGAATCAAACCCTGGGGGAATGGATTGCAGACAGAGATGGCGGGGGCCCGGCGAGACAAGAAACCCCAGTGGAAAGTGGTGGATGGTGCTTCCCATGGGCGGACCCGGACAGCCCCAATAAAAATCCAAATGAAGACGGGACTGGTGCAACCAACCCGGCAGTAGTTTCCACAAAAGTAACAAGCCTCAGAGCTCACAGCTAGTCAAAAGCGGAGTTTGAGCTCTTTTCCTAACATTGTAGAAAGATCGCCACCCTCATCCTGCTATCGAGCAGTGGCCACTGATATTAATAGTTTTCTTTTAAACCATGAGAATTTATACTTTTGGGGGGTTATTGACTCTAACTGCATAGCTAAACTTTATGAGGTCAAACTGGATTTCTATACAGAGAAGGGTTAGGTAAACTTTTGTCTGTGAAGGAGCACACAGTAAATATTTTCGTGGGCCCTGCTGCCTCCCGCCAGAACCATTCAACTCTGCCACGATGGCTGGAGAGCAACCGTAGACAAGGCATTAAAAATGGGTGTGGCTCTGTGCCAATAAAACTTTATGTACAAAAGGCCGTGAGCCACATTCAGCCCATGGATTATAGTTTGACAATTCTGGTAGGAGATATCATCTATTTATATGACCCAGATAACTTTTTTCTATAAAACCAATTTGAGACATTTCCCCCAAACCCTTTTGTAAAACTAGAGTGCGTATTACACACCTGTGCTTAACACTAGGAAATATGATGTAAGTTAATGATGACTCAGCCCAGTGGTTTTCTTGATGATTCTTTGGAGGTAACTCAGGGAAACCAAGGTGATAGTGAGGGTAGAGGGCTTTGGACCCCCGCACCTCAAGCAAGAGAACTTCTTGGATGCATGTTTTTTTAATTGGCGGCTTTCAGAGGAATTCGTTTGGGCAAAAGGGGTTGGGAGCTAGAAAACAAACAAACAAACAGAAAACCAGTAATCCAGTCCAAATGATTGAAGATCATGTCTCCCTTCTGATGCTGTGCGTTAAGGACACATTTATTACATAATTGCCTATAGAGCAAACTGACACATACATTTTTTAACTGGAGGGAAAGGGATCAGGAAAGAGTTGCTTTGGGGTCATATCTGTGGGGTAGAGGATGTTGAGGGGACACAGGCCAAGGCTCTTGTGTCCAAGGCTCTTGTGCAGTTTGAGGCTTCAGACAAAGACCACAGTATCTACTTTCAAAGCCTCTTAGGGAGGAGTCAGCAGGTTGGCCTTGGGCAGTCTTGGAGAGGCGGGATGGTAGAGTGGCTGGGACTTTACAGTCAGACACAGGTTTGAATCTCTGCTCTGTTGTTACTTAGTGGCTAGACAAACTATTTCCTTTACTCTCTTGTTAATGCATTTTCCCAGCTAGAAAACTGGAATGATATTAATTCCCTTTTCAAGCTGTTGGGTGGATTACGTGAATTAACCTATGCAAATTGCCTAGCACATTGCCGGGTGCTTGAGAAAGTAATTTCCTTCTCCACTCTGTTCTCAGGGGTGTGGGGGGAGCTCAAAGGCTCTTTGAGACCTCTACCGTCTCTTTCCTGTTGACTCCAATTTCCACGCCCCAATCTTCTCTTCCCAGGATGTGGCCAGGTTCTGAGAGCCTCAAAGGGTCAGATTTTGTTGGAGAGCTACCCCCTAAATGCTCATTGCGAATGGACCATCCATGCCAAGCCTGGGTTCATCATCCAGCTGAGGTAAGGGGCTGGGGTCAGAACTAGGGAGTTTGGGGTTATAAGGAAACACAGTAAGAGGACTGAGGGCCCTGGATCCTAGTGACCACAGGCTAACCATCAGCACTTTATTCTTAAAAGCAGGTAATGTCAGGGCACTTGAGTGGCACAATTGGTTAAAGTGTCTGACTCTTGGTTTTGGCTCGGGTCTGATCTCAGGGTCGTGAGATCGGGCCCCACGTTGGGCTCCCCGTTTGGCATGGAGTCTGCTTGAGTTTCTCTCTCTCCCTCTCTCTGTGCACCTCCCCTGCTTGCACTCACCTGCTCACTCTCTGTCTCTCGAATA
>CM052884.1:75018763-75091378 GCA_028534135.1 Potos flavus | reverse complement strand
TGGCTGGCTCTATTTCATCCTGTAAGTGTCTGCCCAGATATCAAGTTCACAGAGAGGTCTTCCCTTGACCACACTGTATAAAAAGCTTACCCTCCCCAGTCACTTTTTATGCTCTTACCTGGTTTATTTTCTTCACAGCACTTAATACTCTATGCAATTACCTTGTTTTCTGGTTTCCTTGCTTATTGTTCGTCCCACCGATCAGAACTACTTCTGACACTAGTTGGGTGGATCTAGTTGAGTTGCTGCTGAGCTTTCAGCACCTAGAACAGCGCCCACCACACATGGATGTTAACTACTTGAACGAATGGATGTACGAATACAAATACAACTTGCAATATCTCGTATTTTGGTTTCAGAGGAAAGCTGTGATCTCTGCTGTTTGGTGGCCTTGTCCCCACTCTTTCCCTTTTCAGACAGAGATACTAACGTCCAGAGAAAGAACGGATCTGCCAAGGCCCACAGCGAGCTAGCCCTGGCATCTGGGTGAGAAGTCAGGTCCTTAGATGTTAGATCACTTTTCACGAGGCGTGATTAATGGGCCTTATACTCCCTTACAAAAAGGTTTTATGATAAAAATTTTGTAAAATAAATACTAGTTAAAAGGTTTCTTTTTAGGAAGACCTTTAAATGTATTCAGAATATATTGATTGTCACTGTGGTCCAGCGTTCTCTAATCCCGGCACTTGAACTTTTTACCCAAAGTGGTAGAAATAGGCCCTTGTCCCAGCATTTCAGGTGGCAGTTGTGAGCTCTTCTCTCTATTCTTAATGCTTCTCCAAAACACGAGGGAGAATATACAGATGTACATTCTGCGTCCTTGACACCAAAGCATTCCCTTTGGAATAATCTGAAAAGTGGCCTTTCCTCTCATTGTCTGGGATGTGGCTGGCTCCTATCCTGTCTCTTGGAATTGGATGCTTGGGGTCATCTTCTGCTTTTTGGATCTGATGTATTCAAGTATTTCCAAACCCAAGACCCTTTAAGGCAATCACAGACTTATCAGATCTCCCCCAGTTCTGAAATTCTGATATAGTGCTACCTTTTTTACTCTTTGGGGCAAGAATTATTGCTACCCGGAAGATCATTACCTTCTCATCCTTCCATCAAACAGAGGAATGTGCGGAGATTTTGTTCTTTTATTGAGTTTTGCAAGACAATATGTCCTTTTTCCATCTTCCAATTGTAAAATTATACTGGATCCATTCAATTGTCTATTCACCAATATTTGCTTGGCATCTCTGTATGCCAGGCACCGTGTTGGGCACTATGCAAACAATAGTGGAAGAAGCCAGCCGTTCTCTCGACACTCAAGAAATTTACAGCCTAGTGGAAGAGATAGGCATGTATGCATGTGCCTGCAGACACACACACACACGCACACACACACACACACTCACTCACTCACAAAATCAAGAAAATAAATAAAATAAATTAAAATGTATCTACCCATTATGAAGAGAACAGGGGATCTCCTTTAGAAAGCATTGTCAAGCATTGTCAAGGAAACCTCGTCGAGGAGAGACTATTTCAGGTGAAGCCTGAGGATGGGAAGGAACCAGCCATGCAGTGTGGGAGGAAAGTGCCCCTGGAGGAGAGGCCAGCATCTGAAGAGATGTTCTGGATGGAATAGGGACTCCCTCTGCCCCGGCATGTGCACACGCACACATGCCCCTCTGCTAAAAGCAATTCACCTGACCTCACATCATCCAGGCCCCTTCTTCTGTCCCATCAGGCCAAGGGCACCGCTCCTCCGAGAACTGTTCATCATCTGGCCTTGAACTTGCTCAGGCATCGCAAGAGGGGCCGGGTGCACCTGGTTCCAGCCGTCCCCTCTCTGCCCACAGGTTCGTCATGCTGAGCCTGGAGTTTGACTACATGTGCCAGTATGACTACGTGGAGGTCCGCGACGGTGACAGCAGCAACAGCCAGATCATCAAGCGCTTCTGTGGCAACGAGCGGCCAGCGCCCATCCGCAGCAGGGGCTCCTCGCTCCACGTCCTCTTCCATTCGGATGGCTCCAAGAATTTCGATGGCTTCCACGCCATCTTTGAGGAGATCACAGGTAAAGGCCATGGCGACAGATGTAGCATTTTAAGGCTATGCTCCTGGCAGACCTCTCCTTTCTGGGTTCCTCTCCTCCTCCCCGCCCAGCCTGATTAAAGCCCACTGTGCTGGGTTCTTGGAAGCAGCCTACACACTGAGAAGGAAGAAGGAGAGGGCAAGGTGTGTTTCAGAAATGTTCAACCAGAAGCTTAGCTAATTACTATGGACGCCTTCGTACAGATGCTGGAGCAGAGGGAGGCCGGCCGTGTGTCCAAGGTTGCAAAGCAGTTGGCTCAGCCTAGGGGGCCTCTCCTGGTTAAGGGCATTAGCTTTGGAGCTCTGGCAGATGAAGCCATGTGACCTGGGGTAAATTCTTCGACTTCTCCGGGCCTCCGTTTCCCAATCAGTGAGTAAGGAAGAAAGCATAGATCCTGCTCCAGTAAGGAGGTTCTGGGAGACGAAGGAGGTGAAGAGCGTGGCACAGTGTCTGGTGCACAGGACGCACTCCGTAGCCGCCCAGCCACAGGGGCACCCTGGGCCTCCCCCGTCATCTGCGAAGCAGGCATGAAAAGTGTTTCCCTGCGTAAATGGCATTCACTTTGTAAGTAGCTCCGCGCCTGACTTGAACTCCTACCCTGTTCATATCAGGAAGTAGGATTGGACCAAAATGAGCAAAACGCGCAATCCTAGGGAAGGACCCTCCGCTCTCGCCGTTCTGAGATCGGACTGCATCCAGCCTTCCAAACCGAGCTCCGGCTTGAAGTTCCGTTTTTCTATAAAAATACCCAAGTAGGCATTGTAGTGGCATTTTGATCGCTATGACTTCCTACGCCTCAGGAAAGGCGGTGGCGGGGGAGGGGTTGGGGTCATCCTTCTGCAGCCTTGTCCTTTTGGCAAGACCTGCAGACCCCCCCCCACCTGCTCTTCCCTTAGACTGTCCCCCTTGAGCGCTCAGCAGTTGCTGCTTGTCTGTGGGGCCGCTGCCTTCCGAGGATGTCCCCTGTGGAGCCGTGCGGGCCCAGGGTTCTGGGGGCTGTGGTGCTGTCCTGTGGGGAGGTCAGCCTGTGGCTGGTGCTTGCCTTTGGGAATACAGGGCCAGCCACGGCTGGGTAGGGGCGCACCTGAGACACGCGTGGGGGTCTTCGTGGCCGTCAGCAGGGCCGGCTGTCAGGGAAGCCGGGAGAAGCAGCAGTGGCTCACCGGCCCGTGACCGTGGGACCGAGGGAGGGTCAGGAGGGTCTCTTCCTCCTCGGAAAGAGGCTCCTCAGCCCCCGCCCGAGGACTTCGGGAAATACTGGTCTGTGTTGCTCCTCAGACACCCTGTTCGTGTGCTCGTGCGTGGGCTTTTCCCTCAGGCTAAGTCGGCTCCGCCACACCTGCCCACCCAATCCCGGCCCTCAGGGTGTGTATCCCCTTCGTGTTCCTCTGCGAACCCTTTTCTCTTGTTCCACTGGGTTGCCCCAGTCGGAGCGTCTTAGAACACTGTCTCCTCCTTCCTGACACTGAATCTGTTATGCTTCAGCTGATGGCCACTGTATATTTTTGTCAGACAGCGCTGACTTGGTCAGCAGAATGTCTGACTCTCGTGTCCCACACGGGGTGTGCACTCGGTACGGGCTTGTGGATCTGGGCCCGGCGGCCTGTGTCCACATCGGGGTAAATGAATGTAGGGTTAGTGGTTAGCACGCAGACCTCTCTCCCAAAGTGTTCTCTGTAGAAAAAGAGTCTTCTGTAAAGACGCAGGCTCTGAGGTCAGATGAGCTCGGGAAAGGTCAGACGTTATTCTGCATTCTGAGAAATTTGCAGTGCACATTAGGACGTGGAACATTCTGAGAAGTTCTGCGGTAAAGAAATCTGGTTAGGGCGCCTGGGTTGGCTCAGTTGGTTGGGCAACTGCCTTCGGCTAGGTCATGATCCTGGAGTGTCAGGATCGAGTCCCGCATCGGGCTCCCAGCTCCGTGGGGAGTCTGCTTCTCTCTCTGACCTTCTCTCCTCTCATGCTCTCTTTCTCTCTCTCTAAAAAAAAAATAAATAAAATTAAAAAAAAAGAAATCTGGTTAATTACCATTTAATTCCAGTAGCGCTACCCTACCATATTTGAGCCCACAACTCTTTCTTAGCTGAACACATCAACATTTCGAGGGACTGATGTTTACAGAATGCATGCTAGGAAATTCTCAAGTACGGTCTCAACAGCGTCTTGAAGATCTTCCAGTTCATTTCCCTCCTTACCCAGGATGTTTTCGTAAAAAAAGATGATCGAAAACTTCCCAAGGCTGCCTCCCTCCCCTGGAGTCCCTAGGGGAGGGGTAAAGGCGTGCTTTTGCCCTAATCGTGTGGCGTACCTATTTGTGTTGGCTTTAGGCTTTTCAGACCATAGGAGCATACTTCTGGGGCCTTTGAAAATACCAAATAACATCAGATACATACCTGTTTTAGGCATTCTCAAACAATGGTAAGAGGAATCCAATAAAAGAAGTGAAAGTATTCTAGGAAGACTTGAATAGGCAAGCTGAAGACTCTGGTCAAGGCTCCAAGCTTGAAGAAATTGACTCACTGCGCGGTGACACTGAGGGAAATTGC
The DNA here is from genome assembly GCA_028534135.1 of Potos flavus. NCBI lineage: Eukaryota > Metazoa > Chordata > Mammalia > Carnivora > Procyonidae > Potos > Potos flavus. The sequence continues at coordinate 75,086,749 of CM052884.1, read as the reverse complement.
CTTTTCTCTTACAGCATGTTCCTCTTCTCCCTGTTTCCATGATGGCACTTGCCTCCTCGACAAAACCGGATCTTACAAATGTGCCTGCCTTGCAGGCTACACCGGGCAGCGCTGTGAAAATCGTGAGTATGGCTCTGGAGTGGGAGTTAGGGTGTCCACGGGGCTGGCACGAAGAGGGCTCCGGGAACTTGCGAAGTCTGTTGTTTCTTGGTGTTTAGGATGGTCTGTCCAGGGTGGCACGTAATGTGGACAATCCCATCGAGGGGTTCTCGGGGCTGGGCAGCTTCTGACTCAGGATGTCTGGAACCACCCAGGTCTTCCCGTTGACATTTCCAGACCTCACCTGCTGCATATACCCCTGAAAAAGATAGGCCTTCAATGGCCTCAGATAATATTCAGAGCTCAAAAACATGGAGTAAGGTCCGACAGGAGAAAGCCACCATCACATAGGCTCCTCTGGCTCTCAATCTGAACTCCCTGTCCATGGTAAGATCTGAATTTTGGAGTTCTGCCCCAGGGTAGCATTCACAGACTCCGGGATGTCGTTGCGTGGTCTGAAGCCATCGATATAGAGGAACTCAACACCGCGACCGGAAGTTGTTTCTCAGGGGTCTCTGGTAACCAAGCCTTGTGTGTGACATGTGTTCTAAAAGAAATTTGAGACCTCACACAGATGTCATGAACTACAGCTATCAGCACGGAATGAGATGGGCAGAAGAACGAGATTGAAAATTTGGGGGCAAGGCAAAGGAGGAAAGATAAGAGCCTAGGTAGGGTTTCCCCCCCGCAGATCCTGAGTGATGAGTGTGGGTGCAAGTGGTGTATTAGGACATGGTCCCAGAGAAGCTGGCAAGGGAGTGGGGAAGCTGGGCTGGGAAGGGAGGGAAGCCAAGCAAAGGTGTGATTTCAGGCAAAATCCAGCCTCAGTGGAATCTGGCATGTAAATTACATCTCCGTGTGGATCCTGGCTTTATAGCAAGGCAGCTGGGCTTTCACAGCCCCCCCTGAGACCAACCATTGGCCAAGGGCTGCCCTGGTCGAGTAGGAGAACATGCCTAACTTTCTGTGCATGTGGGCAGAGTGGTTCCAGTAACCCTTGAATAGTCAAAGAGATCTCAGGTGCAGGCCATTGGAAGCAAAACAGTGTAGACTGGGGGGTGGGGAAGGCAAGCGGCATCTGAGGGCAGAGCACCAGCAGGGGCTGCTGCAACCACTCCTAACTATCATACGTAGGTACTTTGGGGTCATCCCATAAGGGGCCCCGGTCTGGTAGCATTCTATACCTTTCGTCCATCTGTCACTCAGTTTCATGAGTTTTCCTTGTAAACAAGGCAGACGGAAGCCATGGTTGTCAGCAGTGTGTCCCCAGGTGTGTCACAGCATTCTGCCGAAAGCATCCCTTGCTTCGACTTGGTGCGGCTGACCTGGTGTGGTTGTGCCGGGTGCTTAGAAAAAGATGTTCTGCTTCGTGGTTCCTGCCTTGTTTGAGCCTGCTGTGTTGTGTGCAAGGCAGAGGAGAGAAATGCGGCTTTCTCTTTGTTTTGAAAGGTGTGTATAGAGCGAATCTGAAATCTTGACAATGGCAAATCCTAAGCTTTACCCTTTAAATTCAGAGGGAGAAAAAAAGGAGGGGAGAGGCTTAATTTCTTGATGAACTAACTGATTGCACAATAACTAGAGCTTTGAAAAACAGATGAAATTGGAGAGAAGTGAAATATCACCAAATAAGCCAAAATGCTTTAAGAAGCTGGGTCAAATCAGGGCAGGGGTAAGGATGGGGGGGGGGGGGGAATTGATCAAAATTAAAATATTAATGCGTTGCTTACAAGCCAAACATTGACTTCTCAGCATTGTTATTCCATCCAGAAAACAAAGCAAAAGAAAACAAACACATATAATGAAAAAGAAGGTAAAATGTGTCATTATGAACTGATTTATAACTTGAGTCACAAACAGTCTCAAATCATTTCTGGTCTCAAAACACGAGCCTAAACGGACAAGAATTAATTCCCTCTAGCCACTTTTTAAACCGTCTTTCAAAAACCAAAATTCCCTTAGTATCTGTAGTTGTAATGAGGTGAGGGTATTGGTGGTGGATATCTGGTCATTTGCTGGCATTCATGTTTTATTTTTTTTTATAAGATTTAGATTTGTTTTCCCTTCTAGGAAATTCAGAAGGAGTTCCAGCTAACTCAATGAGGGAAGCATCATAGAAATTGGCTGTGGCAGTTTACCTTGTAATTTCTGAACAAACCTTAGTGATTTTCTAGAGTAGCCTATTAGCTAGAAAAACAAAAAGGGGGAATAAAAGATTTACTTTGTTGTTTTCCTCATGAGTATACCATTGAACTAGAAGAATATCCCTGGAGGAAATTGCTTCAAAATGAACAAGAAACTCAAGTATTCTGGGATTCTCTCAACTTCGAAATGCCCAAATTGAACCGGGCATTTGTTTTACAAAATCGCTTTAAAAGCACCAAATCAAATATGAATGAGAATTTCATCTTTTATTGAAGCAGTACCAAATCTGATGAGGGGGAACCATTTCATAGATGCTGCTTTAATGGTCTGCCCTCCCAAAGTCTTTGCGGGAAGGTGGATGGATGTTCCTTTTAGCAGAAAAAGGATTTGAAGCAGAGAGGGCAAGGCACCGGTCCCCGTTAGTTTCAAAACTCGAGGCTAGAATTCCACAGTTCCCATATTGTCCACTATTTCCCAGACAGTTCTCGCCAAATGAACAATTGATAAACTCTGGTCATGTCATTATGTCCCATTATCTAGTCCTCTGAAAGGACTTTCCGTTCCCTGGTAAGCTCTGCCTGTCGCCCTTTCCAAAGAGAATCCCGATTCCCTGTCTCTCGATGTAAGCTATTCTCATTGTTTTCTTGTTATATATTTAAGAATGTGAGTGGGACTGGACTAGAAATAGATTTTCTGCTTACTTGCAGAAGAAAGATATACATGTAAAAATAATCAAACAGTCCAGCCGCGCATCAAATAAAAAGAGAGCATTATTTCTCCTGACCCATCCTGGTTCCCAGCGGAATCAGTGTCATTGTGGTCCTTTCAGACTTTTTCTATAATATGCAAACCGAAGTTGTTGGTAAATCAGTATTTTAAACCAGCGATTCTCTGTTGGGGGTGATTTGGGCCCACACTCCAGCCCTCAGGGGCCTTTGGCAACATCTGGAAACATTGTTGATCGTCCTCATTGGGGGGGGGAGGGGAAGGGAGGGAGGGAGGGGAGACTGCCCCTGGCATCTAGTGGGTAGAGGCCAGCGATGCAGACCCAGACCAGAGAGTGATCTGGCCAACGGTCAGCCATGCCCAATTTGAGAAACCCAGTTTCAAACAAAAGTGGATTAAAGTATATAGGCAATTTTTCAGCTTGTTTTCATGCCAGCCTCATGGACGTTTTCCCCAGGCCAGTTCGCATTGGTCTACTTCATTAAAAACAAGTGCTTTTCTGAGTATTCCCTTGTAGGGATGTATATACCATCATATATGTTCATCTAATCCCCTAAGATGGACTGGATCCCATACTTAATTTATTACTATAAAGAGAGTAGCAGTGAATATCCTAACACCGATTTCTTGGTTCATAGGTTAGAGGTATTTTTGTAAGAGAAAATCCCGGAGGTTGAACTGTAAGTTCGAAGGGTCCGTAGATTTAAACTGGAGAGGTATGGCCGAAATGGTCCCCGAAAGGCTTCACCAGTTTAGAAGATGAGCCGTTAACAATCACCAGTCCTCAAAATAAGAATCAGAACTCACATTTGAGAGACGAGGGTCTCTTCTTGTCAAGTTGAAAATGGATTTATTTTCAAAGGAAGGCGAGTGGGTGTGAGGGAAGGTCTGGCGCCTGGACTTCCTGGGGTAGTAAGGGAAGAGGAAGAAGCGACCCGCACAGGTCGGGCTCGTTTAGTCATCAAGAGGCCGACGGTCCCCAGTGCGGTCCCTATTGCTGCTACCCCAGATCTCTCCTTCTGCTCTCTCCCAAGGGGGAGCAAATTTCCCCTGCTCCCAGGTGACCTCCTCTGAGAGCAAAAAACGGGGAGTTGCCCCCTCCAAGCTCTGGGGCCAAGCTAGCCTCCTGCCAGCACCCTCAGTGACCCCAACCTCCCTGGGCCACCGTGTAAGGAACCACGGGTTACCCCCCCCCACTTTTTTTTTCCCCTCTGAAGTTTCCTGTTTCTTTGTATGGAACACAAGGACAAAATAAGTTCTTGAGTAAATGGTGGGAATCTTGTTTTGTACAAGTGGAGAGCGAGGGATTCATTGCCCCGCTCCAGTTTCCATGTTGCCTTTGTTCCCCTGGCCCAGTTATCGATGCCTGCGCTTTCCCCTGCATCCTAATGAAGGACGATGAAATGGGCTAAATCTTGGGGCACAATGCTCACACTGCGGGCTCTGACGCGCTTTGAACAAAACAAATCGGCTTCCACCAATTAAAGAACACCGGGGAATCCGGATTCGTTTGGGGTTTGGAGCGTCAGAAGGTTTCCCACTAGCTTGTCCCAAGGACTGGGAAGAAAGAGCCCCAGATGAGAGGCACACTTTATACTTCAGCTTCAAAGGGCCAACTGCATTTCTCATCCGAATAAGTGATTAGGGGCTTTGCGGTCTTCATGGAAACAGTAACACTGGTGCAGTGGGAATGTGCCGAGGCCGCCGGTGGGTCAAGGTCACCTCTCTTGTCGCAGACGGAAGATGCCGGGCTGCGGTGGGATGTGTGCAGGTTGTCCCAAGAGCTCTCAGGGGAGGCACTGTAAACACGAATTGTATACTGGGTTTCACACCGTTCCAAGGGCCAGTCTTAGCCTTAATTTATGGGAGACAGGGGCCCCTTGGTCCATAGTGAGATGGTACGTCCTGGGGTGAAGAGCTTGGGCTTTCTAGGCAGAAAGACTTGGGTTTGACTCTTAGCCTGCCATTTACCAGCCAGATGACCTTGAGCTGCCCATTTTACTCCAGTGGGCCTCAGTTTCCCCATTTATAAAGTTCAGAAAAATAACACCACGTATTTCTCAGAGTGTTTGTGGGGAATGGAATGAAATAATCCACACAAAGCGCTGAGTTGAGTCCCAGGAGCCATCACTTTTCTTTTCTGAGTATAGTTGATACACGTTACATTAGTTTCAGGTGTAGGATGTAGTGACTCAGTTTCTCTCTAGGTTATGCTAGGCTCACCACCACTGTAGGTGCCATCTGTTATGATATCATTGGCTGTATTGGGTGTGCTGTGCCTTTCGTCCTGTGACTTTACCCGTTCCCTCCCTGGAAGCCTGAGTCTCCCACTCCCCTTCGCCCATTTAGCCCAGGCCCACCTTCTTCCCTCTGGCCACCACCCATTTGTTCTCTGTGTGTTTAGGTCTGTTTCTGCTCTTTGTTCTTTTGTTTAGTCATTCATTTTGTTTTTTAGATTCCACGTATGAGTGAAACCCTGTGATATTTGTCTTTCTCGGTCTTATTTCACTTCGCATAATATCCTCTTTTGCGTCCCTTGCTATGGCCATTTAAAAGTCTGGCAGAAAGTAGGGAATCCTCCAGATGAAGGGTTAGGGGAACAGCACCAGTTTCTACAAACTAGAGGATTATGATGCATCTTTCTTGGGGTTCCAGGGTTTGGGAAAATGCTCCCCTCAACTTTCTTAGTTTCCTCTCTGAACTGCTTTTTGCAGATCATTGCCGGATACTAAGTCTTGCTTACTGCTGCACTTGGGTACAGGCAAGAAGGATCTGGTTTTAAGAGGGCAAGTAGACACTGCCAATGTCATTGTCATAGAGGAATCCTAGATCCCAGCAGAAGACACCCACATTGCACGCTAGATGGGGAGCCTTCGTAACCAGGGCAGCCCAGAGACGGGGCTGTAAGAAATGATGAAGGAGTAATGCCCGGGAGGGACTGGATTTGGACAATCCAAGGTGGGTTGCCCGAGCATCATGTTATCTGGTCAGCCTCCCTTTTTCTCACAGGGTTTTTCAGAAGTCACTCCTTTAACATGGGGCAGGCTATAAGTCTGTCCCCTGGTGGTCATGTAGGAGACTGGTGTTCCAGACCATCACTTAGATGTTTTATTAGAGGGACCTGGCAACAAAGAGAAGGAGCAGACTGGCTCGAGATGGCATGGGAGTTAGAGGGATAATTCCGTGGAAGAGTCCTGGGGATCCATAGTTGTTACCTACGAGTGCTTGATAGCCCAGAGCCCCAGAAATTGGAGGAGCCCCAAGAGACCATGAGCTAGTGGATAGCTACCTTCTCATACACCTCCTTACACTCGAGCCTCCCCTCTACTTCCCTCCCTAACATGGAAATGAATCTCTGACGTCCTTTGTGGTGTAGTTAGAGGGATGCCATCCCATTTAGGTTAAGATCTGAAAAGAACGGAACACAGCAGAAGCTGCCTTTATGTAGTTATCAAGGCATTTTTTTTGTTTTTTAATTCAGGGGAAACATTTCCTTTTGGTTTGGATCATTCCTTGTTGGGTGAACCTGAGTCTGCATTAACCTTGATGGGCTCCATGGGCCTCGGGCCTCTCAACCAAGCGTTGCTATACCCTATTCAAGGTCAGATGCTCGGTGCTGGGCGTAGGAGGGGTGCATTTTGCGAGTCAGCAATCGTTTTCATTATGGACGTCATCCCAGCGAGTAGTAAGAGAAGAAGTGAGGCCGCATGGTCAGCTTTCCAGCCTGACAGTCTCCAGGAGCTCGGGACGAGCACCCATCGGGGTGGCGAGGGCCAGACCCACCATCGTTTTATGAAGAATTTCCTTCCACTTGCCCGCCCCTGACAGGGCCCTCTTGGCTTTTGCTTTGGCAGATGAGGTCACCGAGGCAGGACTTAATGCAGGAGGCAGATTTTATTTTGGTTCTGGGTGAAGAGGTAATCCATTAGAGCGGGGGCCGGCTGGCTGCCACCGAGGGAAGAGGCTGGAGAGCAAAGCAGAATGAACCTCTGCTGGTGACAAACATCCCTGCCTTCATGGACCCTGAGACCGACACCAGCCCCTTGACAGAAGCTAGAGGGCCCCCCCTCTTTTCTTGAAAATCTCCTGCCTCGTGGGGTATTCACTACCTGTCTCTCACCCCGCTTCAGAAGATGAAACCTTCCTCTCTGCAAAATAGAAGACATTTCCACTGGCATCCAGGTATTAAAACAACAACAGTAGTTTCTACCGTCTCTGTTCTCAGCGTAGGCCAGGGTGTGTGCTTTCTGTGACATCGTCTCGTTTCATTGTTTCAGCGTCCCCATGGGCTAGGTACTGTGATCCTTGCTACTTGACAGATCCATCTAGGCAAACATCGTCGAGTGTCTGGTAGGTACGAGGCACTGGGGAAATAAGGCAGGGCTACACAGTGTGTTTTTTTCCTTCTATTTGGGAGAGTCATAAAACACCTCCAATCTCAGCCCTTCTCAAGGGCAGAGGAGAGCATCGTGTACCGCAGGGCTTCTGACCACACCTTCCTCTAGGAAAGCCTTTGGTGATGGTGACAGTGGGGATGAGATGAGCGTGACTAAGAGGGCAAAGTCTCTTAGGGCTCAGATGTGCTCAGCTGCCCATTGTCTTCATCCCCAAGGCTAAATAGAACACAATTGCCTCGTTTGGGTGATTTCCATGCTGAGTAGTTCTTTTATTTTGAAAAGTTCACTCTAAACACTGCTGGGGGACATTTTCCCCAGTAGTTTAGCATTATTATCCACCTCCCACCCCATCCCCAGTAGCTGACTCAGAAACCTGAGGTTTGGGGAAGCCTCAAGAAGACTCACCAGGCAGGTCCGCTAGGTGGAGGGCAGGGAAGTTTCTACCCGATACATCAATTACTCATTTACTCCACCAAATGAGGATGTGTCAGGTTGATTTTGAACAAAAGTAAAACGGCCAGTACTTTCTGAGCATTTTTCAAAGTTGACCTGTCCCTTGGACACAGGCAACGTCTGCCATCTGAGTAAGTAGGCCATCCAAACCCCGGAAGAGTGGGTCCGAAAGACACGGTGTACCAGGGGCCAAGGACATACCGATTAAGATCTAATAGCTAATTATGAGCCTCAGCCTCCAAATTGCTGCCGGATGAATGAAGAGCAGTGTGCGCCATCCAAGCATAATTTCGCATGGATACTGTCTCCTTCGCACCCACAGGGGGCTGGGTCCTGTCAGGGGGACCGCGTTCCATTGGCTGGAAAGAGATAAAAAGGGTTTGTGGCGGGGACTCCAGTTGGTGTCATTATGCCTGGTGGGGGAGACCTTTTTGGAGGTAAAAGATAATGGGTTTGGCCCAAAGGCACTGCGCTCAAATATAAGCTGAACGGGAGAAGTGAGGAAGGTGGGGGGGGGGGGGCGCCCATCCACGGCTTGTCTCTGGGTGTTGTTCTCATGTTCATTCAGGTTTCCAGAATGAACAAAGCCCCAGCGGGAAAAGTTACTGCCTTTTCCAAACAGAATGGAAATTCTGTCACAAACCGTTTCCTCGATTTTGGTGACGAGTGAGAATGGGTGCATACCAAGAGTATGCTAAGATTTGAGACCAACATGCCCCCATCACCCAGCCCCCAAGACCAGCTAGGTAAGGGGGGTCATGAATTGTGTTGACTTTGGATCTGTTTTCTTTGCCGAAATTCTCAGATAATCTTATAGCTCTTGTTAAAAAGACAAAGTAGTACTCTGGTTCAGGTTTTTTTAACTGGGGGGCTCTCTGGCTACCACAAAATATTTCATTCATATGCATTTCCAGAAAAGAAATGTTTGCTTCTGGATGTGCAGTTTTGTAAATGCGTCAAACCATTTCTGAAAGCAAGCAGGGTATAAGTAATAGTAATTACAAGGAATCAAAATGATTTAGAAGCAGGGCAAGAATGAGTGAAAGAGAACATTAGAAGGGACGAGGGTGCGAAATGGAGCTTCCATGTTTGCATCCGGTGAAATGGTCAGCCTCCGCTGTCTCTGATTCTGAATTTTCTGGCAGCAAAGGCAAACGGAGAAATGCCGTAGATGGTGTGGCTCTAATTGTATATTAAGTGAAAGTGAACACAAGTTCACCTGGAGATGCAAATATTACCCATTTTATTACAACCCCCATTCCTTTCTCTCTCCTTATCTAAAGGTGGGTGGGTGCTGGGGAAATGTTTTCCACGTCTTTCTTGTAAATAACAAACTTAATCTCTTTTTATACCAAATATTTCTAAAGACTAGATCCTTCCACCTTCCACCTCTCCTGAAAAAAAGGTAGGTGGGCTTTATTATGCTTACACCATTAATATGTATGCTGAGCACTGGCTTCCAACCCCACACTCCTGCAACTCTGCTCAAGGGTTTTCTCAGACTCCCAAAGCCCATTGGCTCATATAGGTGGGCAGATAGGAGGTGTTGTGGAATTAATGTTAATGCCATCATCCTTCAACAAATGATTGATTGCCTTTGGTAGGTAATGACTCCTTCCCCTTGGTCCCTGGGAAGGATAAGTCGGAGGCAAGTTCTGCACTGTCTCTGTGAGTTTCCCAATGGCATCGAGCCTCAGCGGCCCCCAGTGGTAACTTTCTTGATAATGTGGACCTCCCTGTCTCACTACTGTTTGTCCTTCCTGGGATCCCCACCTAAATAAACTACTTGTGTTCAAATCTCTGCCTCACAGCCTGCTTCTGAGGGAACTCAGCTTAAGGTTCCTCGTGGAAATATTTCTTTGAGGGGCTAACTTAATAGAGGGCTGGAACTCAGGTCAGCTAGATCAGCATTTGGTCGTTTCTTTAAAATATTAGGTAAGCCTTTGATCAGTGCTGAGTAACATATTTAGATTGCGTTGTCTGAAGGATGCTCAAAATATGATTGTATTATTGATTTTAAAAGATCCAGTGTTACATGCAAGAATTGATCTCTCTCTCTCTCTCATGAGCGCTATCTCCCTCCCTCTCTCTCTCCCTCTCTCTCTCTCACACACACACACACACACATATACACACAAGTGTGTGTGCATAAGAACCAGCCCCGCTCTTTACTGGGTGAGGGGGTGGAAGTGAGTGGAGACTCCAGTGGTATTTGTGAAGAGAGCCTATAATATATCCCGAAAGGCTTGGAATCTTCTGGAGGATTTGAGCAAACTCTGCCATGTAGCACTTTTCAGCCAGGGGTTAGAAAGTGTGTGGTCCCAGCCTGAGGAAATATCCCTGGGCCTTCACTAATGGTCTCATCTTTCGTAATCGTGCCCTTGATCGACTGTATTATGAATACATAATCGACTGATTATGAAGGGGGTGGGGAGGCGGGTCTGCTTCCTAAATTAGGGATGAAGAGTGTGGGCTTCCTTTTGTCATAGTCAATATAGTTGACTGACCAGAGGGCACAAAAAAGTGGTGTTATTTGTGTGCACTGAAGAACCACGTTTCCTAGAAATGCCTCCACAGTATCTTGACATACTCTGATGTCTCCGTCCTCATGTCCGTTTCCTGCAGACCTTCTGGACCTGCTCACCTCACCCACCTTCTATCCAGTATAAATCTTAGTGTGCCAATCAGGGGAGAGAAAGACGTAACTTTATTTGCTTTAAGTCAGTTTCAATCCAAGTCTAAGACCCGTGATTCGGACTTGGGAGAAGTTCAGTCTGTTTTTGCAGCCTCCCCTGTACCTTTGGGTTGTAAAAACGGTTGCTGGCTTTCCCCGGACAGCACCGAATCTTACCCTGGTGGCATCTGGGTCCGCACTGGTTAGTGTGGAGAAGCCCAGTCTCAGAGCCCCTCATCCCTGCTGCCGCGGGGCTGGCCGGCAGCCAGAGCACCCGTGGGGGCTGGAGGCCCTTCTGATGAGATCTGGCCTCTAGATGCCCTGCCACTCATCCTCGCCAGGATCTGCCAGGAGCCGAAAGGCACGCGGAGCTTCATGCCCGGGGCTGAGAAGACTGTCCCTCTGGCGTCTTGTCACCCTGCAGGACTGCCACCGTGGGGAGGCCCGAGGGGCCCTGAAGGACAATATAGCCCTGTCCTTGCTCAGTTTGCTCCCCAAGCCAGTCACCGAGCCAAGCATTTGGGCCCAAATGATTTATGAAAGGGAGGTACTGCCAAGATCAACCAGTGAGGGAGTTGGGGAAGCAAGATGGGAAAGAGGAGGAAACCGAGCAAGAGTGATTTCAACTCAACTCCCAGACTCAGCCCGATCCTGTGGGCTGCTGGGGAGCGTAAATGACGCCTTGAGGAATAGGAGTTGAGCTATTTATACGCCTTGCTGTCATCTCTGGGCAACCCTGGGGTGGGCACGAGGGGCGAACATCTTGGCATTTTTCAGCCCTTCATATGGGCAAGGTGGTGCCCATGGCCAAGGACAGTTCTCTGAAGGTGGCAGGTGCCAGCTTCACGTGCGGAAGCTGACCTGGGGAAAGGCCGTCTACAAGGGCCGTCTCGTCTGGAAGCCCCCAGATATCTTTCAGTAAAGTGGCATCACAGCGAACCCCCTCATCCCGTCGCCTTGAGAGAAAAAGAAGACAGGGCTAGAGAGACTTTCTTTAAATGTTTATCCGAAACGGGAATGCACCCCCAAGTACGGCTTCTGTTCATGAAAGGGCGTGTAACGGCATGCTCAGCTTGCTGTTTTGATATCCCCAGGCTGAGTCCCAAAAGGACCAAGGCAATGTGCTATTATTATTAATCCTGGAATATTTTACTTAGCAAATCAGGAGCCTGATGCTCCTTCAGGCCAGGGATGCAGATGCTTTACATTCCCACTTGGCTTTGTGTGAAAACGTCCATCCCACTGAGGAGAAAGGAAGCACGAAGCCCTTGAAAAATCAGAAACAAATCAAGGATCTGTTGAATGGGGAGACACAAAGGATTCTAAAAAGAGAACCCACAGGGGAAATAAAGAGAGAGTTTTTGAAATGTAACCCGGGGAGCATGCGCTGATGAGATGCGGGTTGTCTGTGGACCCAGCAGCTCGATATCTAAACTGGGAGAGAAAGAGACGCACTAAGGAAGTCTTAGAATCTTCTTTAAAAGCATCCTAGGAGAGTGTACAGCTTTGACAAGTACGGGAAATAAATGAGAGGGAAGACGGAATGATGCCTGGTGGATGTTTGATACAAGACTATAATTTTAAGGCTTCATTTTGCGGGATTAAGAGAGAGGAGTGTTCAGAGACCATGGCTGATACTCGGAAATCTAAGTCAGCACCCCGAGCCCAGGTCTGGAAGCCCGTCATGCATAGACATTACCAAGAGGCCAGAAAAGAGAGTGGAATATTTGTTTTATATCCAAATAGACCCAATTATAGGACTTTAGATTTCCTTGTGGGTTTTTCTTTAAGGTTTATGAATTTGGGGAATTGATTTTTTTTTAAGGTTTATTTATTTTTATTTTGGAGAGAGAGTAGGAGCTGGGGTAAGGGGGCGGGCAGAGGGAGAAGGAAAGAGAGACTCCTCAAGCCGACTGGGTGGGGAGCCCAATGTGAGGCTGGATCCCAGGGCCCTGAGATCGTGACCTGAGCCGAAATCAAGAGTCGGACACCTAACACGGAGCCACCCAGGTGCTCTGAGGAGGTCATTTTTAAAAGAAGTCGGGTGCTTTGTAAATCAAGGCAAACAGGGGAAAAGGAGACTACGTGTTATGTGAATTATTCCTCAAAAACAACCCAGCCAGCTAAGTGTTATTATCCCATTTTACAGACCAGAAAAGCAAAGTTTGGAGAATTATGTAATTTTCCCACATTCCAGTTCATTAATGGAAGAATGAATAAATTTTACCCTTTATCACTTCCATCTACTAACAAATATTTATTGAGGACCTACTGTGTACTTACTCTGGACACTGGGGAACCAAATAATTATTTGAACCTGTATCTTCTGATTCTGGTGGCCGTTCTTTGTCCCCCAGAGTCTAGCGACAGAGCTCATTCCCATCGGAGCTGGAGGGAAGTTGGATTACTCTATGATGATGGTAATGAGATGCCCACGGAGTGGAGGGTACGGGAACGTCAAACCATGCATGGCAGGCTGAATGCTAGGTTTATGGGCTGAGCAGGGAGGACCCAAACCATTCTGACTGCTACTTTAAAAAACGAAAATAGCGAACAACCACAAAAACAATAAACAACAAAATTTTATGGTTACATTTTCTGATTATCAAACATGGGGAAAAAATATAAAGAGGCAAAAATAATTTTTGATGTTACAAGCCAGAAATAATGACTATAATTATCTTAAAGTATGTTTTTCCCATCCGTTTTTCTCCTGCTTTGGCTGCTTAAAATTTTTTTCTCTGATTTTGGTTTTTAGCAGTTTTGGGTAATAGCTCTGTGTGCGGTTCTTTTCACATTTGTCTGTCTTATGAATCCGTAGGTGGATGTCTTTTATCAGTTTGGGGGACTTTTTCCACCATTATCTCTGTATCCTGGTTTTACTCCATTCCTTTTCCCCTGGGATGGCAGGTACATGCCTTTATTAACCTTGTCACTATTTCTTTACATTTTCCCCTTTTTTGACTTTTTTGATAATTCTTTCTGGTAAGTTATGTTTCAGTTTATTAATACGTGGGAGCTGTATCTGATTCGCTTTTAAACTCACCCCCTGAGCTTTATGTTTCTGCCATTGTCACTTTTCAGTTCTAGATTGTTCCTTTGGTTAGTTTCTAAGGTTTCCAGTCTTCTGCTGAAGTTCTCAGTTTTCTGTTTTATTTCCTTGAGCATGTTCAGCATATTTATTTTCAAGTAGTGTCTGACAACTACAGCATCCGAATCCTTCCTAAATCTGTTTCTATTGCCTGTATTTCTCTTGAATTTTAGACATATAGTTGTTTTTTTTTTTTTAAGATTTTGTTTTTAAGTAATCTCTACACTTAATGTGGGGCTCGAATTTAGAACCCTGAGCTCAGAGTCGCATGCTCTTGTGACTGAGCCAGCCAGGAGCCCCAGCCACATAGCCTTACGTTCCATTGATCCCTAACTCAGAAGCATCATTCGGCACTAGGAAGCAATAACTTAAAATCAAATAACAGTTCTCCGTTCTAAGATCTCATTAAGTTTAAGGTGCACTGTTGGTTTAATTATAGCTTCTCTGAGAGTTGGAAGTAAAGACGTGCTACATGAAATGTACACATGTGACCTGATTTCAGACATGTCTCGTTATAAAAGAGCAGGCATCTAAGAATTCTAGAAACAGGGCAGAATTCCCCAGCTTTGGGCAGACTTGTTTATACATCCTGACTCAGTTTCTCTTTAAGTTTCCTTTCAAAGCCTCCTCAGGGAGAAAGACAGATAACCTGAATTGTCCTAAGGCTTTGTTACCTCCAAGGGCTTGCGAACTCTCCAGCATTCCTGCTCGTTAAACCCACAATAAATGTAGTTAGCAATAGGATCCTCAAGAATCCTGCACTTAGGAAACCATGGGGCAGGAGCCTGGAGGACCACAGAGTCCTTACTTCCAAAAGAAGGAAAACCCAGCTCTCAGGCTCACAGTAAAAGGAATTGCTTACCTTCTCCTGAGGCTGATGTGGCTGGAGTGTAGTTCATTTTCTTTCAGTATTCCAGGACTGGCCTTATCACCAGAACTTTTCTTGGCCATGAGCTCTAGCAAATAAAATTCAAAATGGAGGAGGAACTGTGCTTGCATTGCACAAAGCATAGCTCTTTGCACAAAGCATAGCTGGTCGCGAGGCTAACCGACCACAGAGTCTGGCCGTGCCCGGACCAGGCAGCGGGCGGGGCTGTGGCCAAGGGAGCCTGCAGCCCCCGCCGCAGCAGACGGCCACTTCTCAGTGCCGGCTGCTGCTTGCCGCATGGCAATACGGGCCCAGGGTTTCCAGGTCTGAATTTTGTCAGAGGCCGGTAATACAGATTTTTGTGAGCAATCTCCTGGGTTTGATGTTGGCAGTGAATTCCATTTTCTAAAACCTGCAGGTATGACACACTGTGTTTCTGAGATGATTGCAGCTGTGGGCTCCTGCTGCTTGTTTCTGGGCTACGTGCTCAGCATTAAGTGAGCCTCTGCCTGAGAAGGTAGTCCCGGCGCGCCTGGGTGGCTCCGTCGGTTAAGCGACCGACTCTTGGTTTTGCCACAGGCCATGATCTCAGGGCCATGAGATCGAGCCCGATGTGTCGGGCTCCGCGCTCAGCACAGAATCTGCTTTAGATTCTCTCTCTCCCACGCCCTCTGCTCCTCTTCCCACTCATGCGCTCGTTCTCTGTCTCTAAAATAAGTAAAATATTTTTTTAAAAAAGAAGGTAGTTTCATCACGGAAACAATGTGGAATGTTTCTCCTTTCTCTGCCTCTTCCCCCACATCATGGAGGCATTCCTGGACATACACGCACTGGGCTTTCTCAGTACACTTGAAGTTTCAAAAAGTGCATTGCCCTCCCTAGGCCATGTTGATATTTTGGAAGACTCCCTCAGCGAGGTCCATTTTTTACAATTAAAATGGGGTTTTGGAGTCCCCCCCCCCATGGAAACTGCTCATAGTAAGTAGCCCCAAAGCACACAGAATATCATTGAAATCGTCTGCCACATGGTCTGTGGGCAATCTTAGACAAACCAGTAATTTGGTTAATATTAGCAACCTTGCCAAATCGCCCAGAGGGGAATTTACTAATTTTCAGTTCTCAAATATTTTAGAAGTGTTATATGAATGAAGATTCTTTTCTTGCCTGGAGGCAAGCACGCATGTTGCTTAAAAGGTAATTGGGGCAGTTACGGCAAGAAAAGCATGTCAGATGCATGATCACATTGCTTGGGGACTGTTTCACGGGGATAAGACTGGATCTTAGAAGAAATTATTGAAAAGAGACCAGGGAGGCTGACAGCGATTGGTACCCAAACGCAGTGATTAACGATTGAATTCCTCAGGGGTCCTACTCTGTGTCCTTAGGGGAGTAATAATCCAGCATTGTGCCATAATCCATTTGAGAAAAATATGTCATCTGATAGAATCTTTCCAGAATTTGTCTCATATCCTGTTCAGTGCTCAGAATAGCATGTGTTACCACTTCTACTTTGCATAGCCGTTCGACATGAGTTGGAGAAGAGAAATACCTTTGTGGGGCGCCTGGGTGGCTCAGTTGGTTAAGCGTCCGAGTCATGCTCTCAGGTCATGATCTCAGGGTCGTGGGATTGAGCCCCGGATCAGGCTCCATGCTCAGCAGGGGATCTGCTTGAGATTCTCCCTCTCCTCCTGCCCGCCCCCCTGCTCGTATGCACGGGCGCGCTCTCTCTCTCTTTTTCTCAAATAAATCTTTTTTTCTTTTAAAAAAACAAATGCCTTTGTAATAGATGTTGTTAAATGTTTAGATGGAAAACGTGTGTACTTGGAGATCAGGGAAACTTCTTCCTATCTCTGAATTTCTATCGTCTAGTATTTGTGAACTATACCTTTCAGCACACTTGTGTCCCTGAAGATGAAATATAAAATTTAAATTCATTTTGTATATGCAGCCTTGTCTCTAGTAAGTTCTGCTTTCTGGGTACAACACAAATAGGAAACTGAAGACTCTTGTTTGATTGCCCCAGCTTTAGGGAATGAAGGAGATAATCCAGCGACGCTGGAAAACGATCATCCCTGCGTACTGATGCTAAAATCTAGGTGCAATGTTTCTATTGTCCAGGCCTGCCCAGCTCCCACAGCTCAAGAAAGAAATGAACGAGACCACAGGAGAGCCAGTTGTGTCAAATTTATTTATACGAGGAATGAAATACTTCTTGATTTAAGAATAGATCGTTAAAACAAGGGGAGGACATGTCTAACACATACATTTTCTGTTACGAGTCTTCTCTTGCTGATTCCTCTGGGCACCAGCGCTGGCAGGCTCCACGTCGCTGCATTTTTAATTCCCTGAAACATGAAAAGATCCGGTTCTAAAATGGAATGCTTCACACTTTAAATAGTTCTTTACTTTTCTCCCTTTTATTTTCTCTTTTAGTCCTTGAAGAAAGTAACTGCTCAGACCCTGGGGGCCCAGTCAACGGGTACAAGAAGGTAACAGGAGGCCCGGGGCTTATCGACGGGCACTATGCAAAAGTTGGCACGGTCGTGTCCTTCTTTTGTAATAACTCGTACGTTCTTAGTGGCAATGAGAAGAGAACTTGCCAGCAGAATGGAGAGTGGTCGGGGAAACAGCCCATCTGCATAAAAGGTAACTGACGAGTATTTGTGAAGTCCACGGAAATAGATGGGAGTTGCTGGACTTTTTGGAAGCTCCCTACATGTGTGGGAGCCCCTGAGAAAATGCCATTCCCTCTTGGGTTCTCACTGGAACCATCTATGACTCCTAGGTTGAAAGCCATCCCTGAAAACACATGCTTCTCTTTTGGACCTCCGGAGGATCTGCTTATCCTAATCACAGCTTCTTGCTGTGATCAAGAAGAGTTAGAAAGTTAGCAGAGCAGTTTAGGAAAGATGACAGGGCTGAGTTTTATATACGTAAACCCAAGAACAAAATCGAAGCAATTGATGGGCTCCAATATAGCTATATTTATCTACTCTCTATGAAATAGTTGGCGCAGGAAATAAAAGAACAAAATAGGCACACTATCCCTGCCAGCCTGCGTGGCAGGAGGTTTAAGATGCTAACATAAAGAAAAACATCTTAATAAGATGGCAAGGACTCCAGCATTCAAGGCAGAGTTAGAGGAAATGGACGAGCAGTGTACGTTGAGAGAAAGGAACGATCAATATTGCTCGAAATAGGGACAAGTCGTGTGCAGCCGGTAGGAGCCAAGCCAGTCTGGGAGGCGGGGAAGGGTTTGCAAGAGGTGCAGAGCAGTTGGGACGATATTCCCATCACAGAAGACAAAGGAAAACAAAAGGTGTAGGCAGAAGTGAAAGGATCATGGTAAACTCAAAGTGGGCCCGACTGGGATTCTGGGAAGTAGATTGAAAAGGTTGGTTTGGGACCAGAAAACATGGAACCTTGAAACTTACCCCTTGGCAGTGGGGATGCGTAGTTTCTTACTGAACCGGGTCAACAGCCCCTATATTTTTGGGGCAGGTCACAATTATCTGGCTGTTTCCTGGGAAGAAAAGCATGTCCTTGGCCTAGATTATCCAGATAATTGCCTTAATCCTCCACTTTCCCTTCTGGGTGTTTGTCAACAACCCAACTCATGGGAAAAGAAATAAAAGAGAATGGTTTGTGAAAGGAATAAATCACTTTAGACTTTAGCCAGAAGCGACCTTCATCCCCACCAGCACAGACTCCAATTCTTGATTTCATTAAGCATGGAAACGGTGTTTCATATGTCCTTGGAGATTTTTGTCAACTCTTCTCTTACAAATTAATAACAACCAAAGTTCTCTAGTTTGCTAATTAGATGAATGTTGGCCGCTTGATTGGGAAAGTGAAGAAAGAGACACTTCAGCAAAATTAAGCCTGGACTTTGAGGTGCCCTCAAATGATCATTAGGAGCCTCGATTTCAGAGGAAGGAACTAGAGGAATCAACTACCCAAGACTTACCCATGCTTGACACTGCCATCTGGTCTTAAATGAGAGCCTTGTAGTTCCCAGTGTTGAGCTGTATTTTAGAACCTTCATTTCTGACTATGACTCCACGTTCCATCAAGTTCACTGATGCCATTTGTGGGGACAAAAAGTGCCAATCTAATGACCGCCCGGGTTTCACATCACCCGGGGAGAGTGGCTTTTCAGAGGTGCGTCCTCCACGGGGGTTCTTCGGAGGGGGTTGTCAATTCGACGAAAGGCAGCGTGCACTTTTGCTAGGGAGCTGTCCAAACCCGGCGGGCACACCTCCCCTCGGAGACCTCTGGGGTCTGGGGTGTCCAGAAAGAGTGGTCAGGGATGGATCTGAACTGAATGAGCAGGAGCAGTTAATATGGCAAAAGCTGATGCCCTCTTGTCTCCTTCACTCTAGCCTGCCGAGAACCGAAGATCTCAGACCTGGTGAGACGCAGAGTCCTTCCCATGCAGGTTCAATCAAGGTGAGGTCGAAACACCTGAACTCTGGTTTCAAGGCGAATGCGTGTGTCTCCTCTCCTCCCGCCCCTTTTCCCCCACTTGTGTCTGGCCAAAGACACTCTGGGGTTTCTTAGGGACACTCAGTGCTGACTGCTCATGAAAGAATAGGGCCTGTTGGAGGGAGGCTGATGAGCCAGCTGCCTTTGGCCAAGAGGTAGCAATTGCTGGAACATGGACACGGTTCACGGGATCGTGGGAAAGTAGGTGGTTGGTGGGACTGGATACTTGAAGATGATCTCTGAGGAGCTGGGTTTTACCACTTGAGTCTTCCTGAAGTTGCTGTGTGTTTCCTAGGGCAGCTTGTAGGGAGATGGCCTTCCTGCCCCGTGCCACCAGCTGTGGCTCAGGAAGATGGTGGTGGTGGTAATCAACCAGATGAGGCAGGCCGCTGGCCCCCAGGAACTAGAGATAAAGGACCAGCCCTGATGAGGAATGGGAGCCCTCAGATATGCCTGCCCAGCCTTCCTCTGGGGAAGACAGAGGTGGGGGCCAACCGGGGGTCAGAGAATCGGCCCAGTTCTATATCTACTCTCCTCATTTTGTAGGAGAAACTGTTCTCACCTCATCTCCTACCGTTCTCCTCCTCACCCTCCACTCCGGCCCCATAGGCATCCTGGCTTGTCCCCTCTCCCTCCCCCCACAGCGCTGCTTCAGAGCCTTGGCCCTTCTGTCCACACCCCACTTCCGCTGCGTTTCCGTGGGGTTTAAAGCCTCGCTTCCGTCTGTTGCCTGCTTAGTTTTTACCTGGCAGAGAGACCTTCCCTCACCGTCCTTTGGAAAATAAGAACCACCCCCAAATGTTACAGTACTGGTTAGTGTTTTCTCCTTTCACGCTTTATGTAAAAACAAAGCCATCATCAACCTCGAAGAATCCATTAGTAAAGAGAATAGTAACGCCACCTGAACCCTGACTGCAGAGCTGTCTTCTCGGCTCTCCGGTATTTGTGAACCTTAGGTCTCAGCTTAGCTCCCGGCCCTACCCGTCGCCTTACCTATGGGATTTTTGTTGCTATTCAATTTCTGTCTCCACCTAACCCCACAAAAATAAGTGCGTAACAGTTACAAGTGCAGGAACATTTTCTGTTTTGTTCATGTTCAAGTTCTGGAGCCAAGAGCAAGCTTGCTGCAGAGGAGTCACCCCCCAAAACACATAACCACCCCAAACAGTGAATGAATGAACGAACGGGATTGACAAACAGTGGCTCGAGACCAGGTTCGGTCTCTCTTAAGCACCGCATTTAGTATTCTTTGGCAAGTTCCTGAACTTGCTAAGCCTTTAGTCTCCTCTTCTGAAAACTAAGGGCAATCCTGATAGCGCCGGTCTCCGGGGGTGGCTGTGCGGATGAGATGCGGCACGCGGTGCGAGCTGGCATTTACTGAGTGTTCGCCACACGCCAGTTGCTCTTCTGAGTGTTTTCCACGTGTTAGCTCGTTTAATCTTTCCTACAACCTCTGGGGTAGGCATTACTATTATTGCCGTCTTCTGATAGGTTTTATTACCAATTTTAGTACAGACGGGTAAAGTGAGGCTTGGAGAAATTCATTAACTTGCCCCAGATCACACTGCAAAATGTGGATCCAGGATGCGAATCCAGGATCTTCATAGTCTTCAGGGTCTTACGCACTAAGCTGCAGCCGAGCCCGATGGAAAGACTTCAGCAGAACACTCGCGCCAGTGAACAGCTGTGAGTGGCAGCTTTCGCTTTCAGGAATGGTAACGGTGAATCCCAGTGATGAGAACCGACCCCAGCCGAGTGACCTGAAATACTCCTAGAGCAGCATGTTCATCAATCTCTCACCTTTCCTCTGGATATTTCCTTCTATCTCTGTCCTTCCCATCTCAGGCAAGGCATTTCCTTGGGAACAGTGACCGTGGAATACAAATTCTATCTTTTCTGGATCTTTATGATTTGCCTGGAGCTGAACTCCGTACTAAGTGGGATGAACCTGTTCTTCCCAACAACACATCTTGTAGCGGAGCCCCTGAACTACTGAAAAAGACCACTGGGCTTTGCATTTTTAAAGCAATTATAATGGGAGGTTAGGTGCTGACAAGGTGCCAGGTGGCTCATGTGGATGAAAAAGCAAGCCTAAAACTTGGTTTTAAGGATCTTTCTGGAAGATAGGCTGCTAGAATGTGGATATACCTATCTCCAGCGGCCCGGTCACCCAAGGACTGCAAAAAGGACTGAGCTGGTCTGCCAGTTCGGAAGCTCCTTGAACTGCAGACCTTGTTGTAAACACGAGCTAAAGATTCGTTGAATGAAATCAGTGTGGGTGGAACATTTGCTCAGGGGGAGCGCTGTACAGCCTCATGAAATAGATTTCTTAAGACGACATCAGACGGCAGGGTTGAGACGCCAGGTTGGGAATCCTAATTGCTAAGTGCTGCCTTGGGTACCATCTTAGCTTCCGGTGTGCCCTTCTCTAGTCCCACTTCCGCTCCCGGCTTCCTTTCCCCACTCGTTCACCAGAGACGAATGCCCTGTTTCCTAGAGGAATTCTAACTCCTCAGTTAGTGGTTGGTATGCGCTATTATAAAATGAACAGCACACTGTCCAATGGGTGTACGTCTCCCCCAAGAATCCCCGAGGGCTCTCTGGGCGCTTCAGCTTCCGGTGCTCAATTGAAAGGCTTTTCCGCATTTACACACCGTGCTCTGAATTTCTGCCAATCAGCGTGCCCTGAGAAAGTCCTACTCTCCAAGGTGTACTAATCACAGAGGCTGATTGCTAAATCAAGCTACTGTACCCACACAGTGTAGTTAAGTCAGTTCCTGATATGGCCCCATTATGATAATGTTTGGAGAAAAAAAGACGCTCGGCTTCAGATAAATTTCCTTTCCTGTTTAAATCACAGTTAATTTTTCTCTGTGAGCCTGTGTCGCCTACCCTTGGATAGTAGCTATTCTGCCAGATAGTATTCCCTGGTTAAAATCCTAGACAGCTGGAGGCGTGCCAGAAATGGAAATGGAGGCACGGAACGAAGGTGGAGGGGTGCGAGAGAATTTGCTCGGTGGCGGGGGGGTGGGGGGTGGTAGTGTGTGTGCGCATGCGCCTGAGAGAGACGGCGGGGACCTGGGGGGGGTGGGCAGGCACGTAGACTACAGGGCCACGTGACCGTCTCTTGCCCTGCTCTCTCTGGGCGCTGGGCCCCCATGCAGGGAGACGCCTTTACACCAGCTCTACTCGGCGTCCTTCAGCAAGCAGAAGCTGCAGGGCGCCCCCACCAAGAAGCCCGCCCTTCCCTTCGGAGACCTGCCGCCTGGGTTCCAGCATCTGCACTCCCAACTCCAGTACGAGTGCATCTCGCCTTTCTACCGCCGCCTGGGCAGCAGCCGCAGGACGTGCCTGAGGACCGGGAAGTGGAGCGGGCGAGCCCCGTCCTGTGTCCCCAGTGAGTCCGGGCTCCCCCCGGAGCGGGGGCGGCGGCGGCACCTGGCCTCCGTCCTCCGTGGCTGCTTGTGAAAAGCCTTCGACTCTGTTGAAGACCTTTTGGGAAAACTTCTTTGGCCGGTGGGCCTCCAGCTAATTCCCTAGCTTGGTTATGTCTGATATTCCACAGTTGGAGCTTCCTTCCTTTGGCTTAAACTTCTAACTCGGGAGAAACTGACTTTTTAGGTCTTCGATGAATTTTTTTGGAGGGGCCATACTTTCTTGTGGATCTTTTTCTCTTCCTTCCTTCCTTCCTTCCTTCCTTCCTTCCTTCCTTCCTTCCTTCCTTCCTTCCTTCCTTTCTTTCTTTCTTTCTTTCTTTCTTTCTTTCTTTCTTTCTTTCTTTCTTTTCTAGATTTTATGTATTTATTAGAGAGAGAGAAAGCGAGCGAGCACCCCCATGCAGGGGAGGGGCAGAGGGAGAGAAGCATCATGAAGCCCCAAGTGGGGGCGGGGTTCACGATATCCGAAGGCTTCTACTTTGGCCGTCTTGGAGACCCTGTCGGAGCCTGTTTTCATGCTTATCATCTGGTGGTATGGAATAGGTAGTTATTGATTAGGCAATGAGGTATTAAGTACCCATATGATTTCTAAAGTAATATGTGGAGGTCTCTGGAAAAGGGTCTTGCACATACTAAGTTCTACCTTCCCCACCCGCTTTGTCAAAAGATAACAGTACGGCTTAATTCTTTGTGGTCAAGTTTATCGTGATAGCCATGCTATTTTGAGTCTGTTTGCATAGATCCTCATCCAGTTTCCCCAAGAACCCTACGAGAGAAATGCGATTACTAGACCCATTTTGCAGGCAAGAAGACTGAGGCTTTAAGAGATCTGATAATTTGCCCAAAGTCCTATTGATAGGAAGAGCCTGGGATCCCAAGCCTTCCATCTTAACCCCAGACTTTATAGCCAGCCGTGTCAAGGTTGCTGATTACTATGTAGTGGTCATCACACCCATGGGGCCACCTTTCCAGATCTATGTTCTCTTGGTTGAGCAACACATTCCCCTTTGCATGGGGAGGTCTGAGTTTATCTTACTGTGCTGGTGCTTTCTCCACAGTCTGTGGGAAAACGGAGAACGTCACTGCTCCCAAGAGCCCGGGGCTGCGCTGGCCGTGGCAGGCGGCCGTCTACCGGAGGGCCAGCGGGGTGCACGGTGGCAGCCCGCACAAGGACACGTGGTTCCTGATCTGCAGTGGCGCGCTGGTGAATGAGCGCACCGTGGTGGTGGCTGCCCACTGCGTAACCGACCTGGGGAAGGTCACCATGATCAAGACAGCAGACCTCAAAGTTGTCCTGGGGAAGTTCTACCGGGATGATGACCGAGATGAGAAGACCATCCAGAACTTGCGGGTGAGAGAGGGCTGTAACCTGGAAACCAGGTGTTGGCTCAGCAGACTCCAGGCACCGGGGCGGGGGGGGGGTGGGCAGTGGCTGCGTCCGCCCTGACTCCTCGGCACGTTAGCACCCAGCCCAGAGCCTGGCAGGGAGCAGGCGCCCAGCATTTCACATACATACTAGAAAGGCACATCTAGAAAGACTACGGAGTCTTTTTTTCCTTTTGTTTTCAAAATAAGATTATAACAAATATCATCTATCATTATGGGCATCAAAAGTTAATCTCCTATTATGTTTAGGGCATTGTATGAGGTAGGCTTCGAGGACTTAGAAAGGCTTTATCCAAGATACTCCTCATCAATCTATAATATTCTTCTGTCTTTCTCTGCTTATCTCCCTCCCTCCCTCTCTTCCGTCCACCTACCCACCCACCTCTCTATCTGTCCATCCATCTGTCCATCTCTCCGATCATTGTTGAGCTCCCACAGTATGCCATCCACAGGGAACAGAAACGGAACTGAGTGAGGCACGGTCTTTGCCCTGAAGAATCCGCAGGCTGGTGGAAGAGACAGACCAGCATATCGTGATTAGTTTGACACAAGAGAAGCTGTGAGGAAATGTGCCCAAATATAGTTGAAGTAATAGAACGTGCACATAAAAATGTTAGACCGTATCACACATGTGAGCTCCTAGAGGCCCCCATCAAAGAGAACGATCAGCAAGGGTTGGGACAATCAGCAAAGACTGTGGGAGAGTCTTGTGGAACATTCTGGGTGTGGGCTCTGTCTTACCGGCTTCCGGATGAATGAAATGTTTACAGCCAGCCAGAGGTTGCAATCTGGTAGCCTTTTAGGGGTTTGTGTTTGCATAGTGCTAACACACATTTTTTTAACCAGTTATTTGCCAACATTTAAAAATCTTCCAGTGAAGATCTGGAGTCTCTTCTCTGCCAAAGTCAGAAAGCCGGCCCCCTCTTGGCCTGGCAGTGGTCAGCGGAGCCCAGGGGCCACTACCCACTTCGGATGGGGTAGGCGCCCCTGTTCTCAACAGCCCCATCTGCCACCCCGCTTAGTTAGCACCACCTGCCAGGCAGCAGTAGGCATTTCGCTTCGCAACCCCCCAAATAAAGCTGTTGTTTTCTATGATCCCTGAAGCAAAGTCTCTCCAAATCTTTACAGCTGTTCCCCAAGACACTTTCTCCTGATAATTTAGCCCCGGGGCTTGCCTCTTCTTCTTCCCCGTGCGGTGGGTGGCTCACCACTGCTGTCCGTCCCTTGCATTTGTAGATTTCCGCAATCATCCTGCATCCCAACTACGACCCCATCCTGCTGGACACGGACATCGCCATCCTGAAGCTCCTGGACAAGGCTCGCGTCAGCACCCGCGTCCAGCCCATCTGCCTCGCGGCCCCGCGGGACCTGAGCGCCTCCTTCCAGGACACCCGCATCACCGTGGCCGGCTGGAACGTGCTGGCAGACGCGAGAAGCCCCGGTTTCGAGAACGACACGCTGCGCGCAGGGGGCGTCAGGGTTGTGGACTCGCTGCTGTGTGAGGAGCAGCACGAAGAGCACGGCATCCCCGTGAGCGTCACGGACAACATGTTCTGTGCCGCCCGGGACCCCGCCGCGCCCTCGGACATCTGCACGGCGGAGACGGGAGGCATCGCCGCCGTGGCCCTCTCCGGACGGGCGTCCCCCGAGCCGCGCTGGCATCTGGTGGGGCTGGTCAGCTGGAGCTATGACAAGAGCTGCGGTCACAGCCTGTACACGGCCTTCAGCAAGGTCCTGCCTTTTAAAGACTGGATCGAGAGGAACATGAAGTGAGCCTCGGGCCCGCGGAGACGCGGTTCGGGCGTCCGTCCCATCCGTGCGTGTGTTGCACGAGGCAGTGTGGGCCTGAAGCTTGACTCTGCCTGTGAACTTGGCTGGGCCAGGGCTTCTGACTTCGGGATCGAAACCCAGTGGAGAGGGAGTAGAGCTCACCTTGTGGGAGGCCACTGCGACCTTGGCTGTTGAGACCATTTGGAAGACACCAGGGCTGCTAGCAAGAACTGAGTTTCCTCCAAAGAGACTATGCAAATAGCAAAGCAGTGGTCCCCATTCCCCCCAGCCCGGTGGTCTTGCCCACCTTTCCTTCAGTGGCGTCCATGTCATGGCCAGCTCTGGTGGAGAGGCTTGGCCAAGAAGTCTGAGATTCATGAGGTCTCTTCCAAGACTCTAGCCAGAGCACGTTCCAAAGAGCCGCCTGCGGGACCGCCCAGGACAGCAGAGCTCGGACGTGGCCTTGGCTTCTGTGTACATTGCCACAGTAAAGTGTGGTCCTTTTCTCTCTCAATCCCCTGTATGTATTTTAATAAAACGAGGGTTGGCTTCTGACCTACAGAACAAATGGGCTGTGGTTCTCATTCCTACATGCTGCTTCTCAGGGCAGTGGCTTGGTGACAGCCCTTTAGAAGAGATCAAGTTGTCATTTCCAAACAATGCATATGGCAAAACTGATGCCGCCTTTTCAATACCAGCCCCTGAATGTGCTGGGTTATGGGCTGGAGGAGGAGCGACATGGGGGGCCATCAGATCAGGCACAAACAGAGGAAAATACCAAGGATTAGATGACTTCCAGTGTCCCCTCTGGTTCTCACGTTCTCCATCTAGCACAAAACTCAGCTTTGAACCTCCGTCAATCTCGATGACATGTGTTCCCAGCATCTGAGTTGTCATCGCCTATTTACTCACGCTAGATTGAGATATGCCAAGAAACGGAAGCTTTCCTGGTTTCTGTAACCGATGGGATTTTCCTTTCAAGCCCCACCTGACTCCCACTGGATAGTGGAGGGAAAAAAAGGAATTCAATCCAGACCCCGAAGCGATATTTTCAGTAACATTGGCTTTTGGGGTCGGGAGGGGCAGACTCACTCTTTTATACTTTCTTCCCTGCTCTCCCGGCCAGTCTCCTGCCTCCCAGATGGTGCTGGGGAGGCTGGGGGACTTCAAGCATGGGGACACAATAGGACTCCTGAGGGCCTGCTGGCTTCTTGGGTGTGTGTGGTGGGTCTCTCTGATTCCTGGCCGTTCCGCTGACATTGACCTCGGGCGCTATGGCTGCAACCACTGAAACTTGTGCTGTGTTCTCTCTGCTTCCCTGGGGCCCAGCAGTCCTCCCTCTGGTGTGGCTCCTCCTCACCCCTGGCTGACACTGCTACTCCTGAGATGTGGGGGTGACTCCCTTTTGACCCTAGTTTGCGTCTCGCTGCCCCAATGAGAGCCTTCTCTGGCAGCCACCCAGCCAGACTCTCGATGACCTCCCTTTCCTCCCTCGGCCACTTCGCGGGAACATCTCGGTCTTTTCTGTACTCCGTGAGGGCTGAGGCCCCGGGTTGGGACAGGGAACTCTGGAAGCCATTCGCCTCCTATACACGCAGACAGGAACATTAATTACTCTTTCTCAGCGTAGTGGAGAGAACTTTGACCTCTGGGTCTTTAACCCCGACATAGGAGGTTAGGACACATTTGTCTTCCAACCTGCCTTACCATCTCTGTGTCTTAGTCCCCAGAGCCAGGAGACAGTTTCTGGTACTTTATCTTTTTGTCAGGCTTTCTTGGGGCTTTCCATAATCTGTACCCACCTCCTATCTCATGGCTTAATCTAAGAGCAATGTACTGGTTATTGACTTCTGAGTAACAAATATCTAATACTTGTGGATTAGAACAAGGCAATATTTATTTTCTCCCAGGAATTAGGGAGCTGAGGTTGACATGGGGTTGTAGTCATCTAAGGCCTTAACCAGGGCTGGAGTATTGAGTTCAACAAATACTGGGTTCGACTAGGTTGCTCAAAGGTGTTTTTCCTTCTTTTTTTAAGCCTAGAAAACTTGGATCTTGAGAGGTATAGTGGAAATCAGAGCAAAAAGATCTAAATTCAAATTTCTTCTTTTCTGTTTTTTTTAAGATTTTATTTATTCATTTTGAGACAGAGAGAGAGAGAGAGAGCGAAAGCAGGGGGATCGGCAGAGGCAGAGAGAGAAGCAGACTCCCCGCTGAGCTGGGAGCCCAACGCTGGGCTCGATCCCAGGACCCTGAGATCATGACCTGAGCCAAAGGCAGATGCTTAACTGGCTGAGCCACCCAAGTGCCCCTAAATTTCTGCTTTTCAATTTCTTTTCTAAGTGACCTTGGGCAAGTCACTTAACATCACTACCTCAGTGTCACCAACTGGGAGGCCGACATAGTAAGATCTGTCTTCTGTGATAGCTGTGATGACCCAGTGAGCTCTCATGTAAAGTGCTGAGCAGAGCACGTGGTTGGAGCTGGTGCCTGGGATCCCTGGACCCCCCACCTGGACCATTGGTTGCCAACCATATACAGCTGTGGGCAGCGGTGGGGAAGTCTGTGGGAGGCTGTTGCCTTTGCGTCTGGTGTTGAACCTGAAATTGATAGGGCCACAAAGCTGGATGGGAAACGCGCAGAGCAAGGACCAGCTGAGACCTCCAAGGACGAAGGGAAGCCCACGTGTTCCCTTGCTGCCCCCACCTCAATGACCTTCAGGAGAAGCTGGCACCTCTGGCACGTAGCTGATGACACCTGATTCAGGACCCTCGGAGAAGACGGAAGAGGATTTCCAGTAGGCGCCAGAGGAGCTGCGGGCCTGGCCTGGGTGCTGTCCCTCTCCAGCAAGGCGATCTGCGGGATCGGTGACAGTGTATATGAACTGTCACAGTGACTGGCATGCTACCGACTTTCAGAGCATGGAGGTAGCTGCTCCACTCTCCTCTTCAAAGATCATGGAAGTTTCTCCGGTCCCAGCTCTCCCCTGCAGTCATACAAGGAAGGGAATTCTGCAGAGTTCCAGCTTCCCCTAAGTTGACCTAAAAACAAAAGCCATCGCAAGTCATGGAATTTGCCTGCCAAGCAAATGTTTGTCAACTCAGAATGCATCTGGGGGCAGCCTGAGAGGACTCCTGCTTCCTCCAGAATAGTTTGGTTCTAATTCCTTTTATAGTAGTTTTGTCTTTCACGCACGTGCAGCACCCAACATCGAACGTTCTATTGGCGAGGCCACTTAATTTCACAAAATGCCAATATCAGTCAAGACCATCAGTGACTGTGATGGATCGAGACACCAGCAAGACCACATCGTCTTGTGTACGAACGGACAAAAGCAAGGTCACCACGCAAAGCACAAAAACACCAAGCGTTCCCTCCAGTTAATACGTGTGACCACAGCTTCTACCGGTTACAGTTTTAGCCTTGGCTGGTCTTCCTTCCTTTTAGATAAGGTTTGTTAAGGTAGCCGTTAGAGAATTGCCTCCGCTTACTGATCGGACCCATCTCAGAACAAAGCCCAACTTCACTGAAACCTTCCCCAAATCACCTAAGAGAAGCTCAAACCCTATGCATTCCTTCTAACACTATTTTGGTGATATACCCCAGAGTTCCCCATGATATACGTTCTCTTGTATGTCAAACAGTAATTAAGTCTGACTTGCTTAACTGTTGGTATGTTTCTGGCCGTCCTTGGCTGGAGATCATTGGAAAAAAATGTATATACTCACATATATACTTCTATGTATATAAGTAAGAGTCTCGCCTAAGTCATATAGATCTTACTTAAATTTTGTGTATCATATGATGACATTTATATGATACATAAAATGTCAGTAAAGTCTGTATGACTTGGGCAAGACTCTTACCTTCCTTAGGAGTGGCCAGGCTTACACATCAAGTGGACTGACTAGTAACTGACTAGTCAACTGACTAGTCAACTCACACTGCATCCTCTCACATAAACTCCAACGGGGATTGAGATGAAGGGGCAATCCATGCTGGCCAACATTTCCAATTAACTTGTCACTCACAGGGTAGTGAGCACTTTAGCTGAGTCTTTGGAGTGGTGGATGGGAAGGAAGTAGGATATTATAAGTACAGAAAGAACTTGGCAAGTACGTAAGTTTAAGCATGGAGAGGGATGGCCTGGAGAAGGGCCAATTATTTCCCAACACGAGCCCTTTATTACAAAGAAGGGTGAGGTCGACCAGCCAAGACAAGGGCAGTCAAGGTGAAGTCAGTTGGTGATGGATCGCAAATGCTAGTGTCAATAACTTGGCTTCTTATTGCCCGTTGGCAAATATCAAGCTCATGGTGATGTCTCCAGGAGGGAAAGGATAGAAGTGGAATCCTAGAAAGTCCCATCGGGCTGGCTGTACAGGCAGAGGCAGTGGTTAGAAGGCACAGCCCGAGGTCTAATTCCAGTTCTGTCGAGTTTGTTGCACGCTATGACCTTGAGCGTGACGCTCCGTCTCTCTCCTGCAGTTGCCTCCTCTGTAAAGGGGAGGGGAGCGACATGATATGAGGATGAGGCGTATGTGAATTCAGCCTGTAAGATGGCGTCCGACCCATTGCACTCTGTCAATGTCAGCCGATGTTCTGGTCGTCATTTTGTTGTTCTTCACGAGCAGGAGATTGGAGATCTAGGAACCAGTCGGGACAAAACTTACAAGGGTCCGAGAGGAGAAGAGGTCTTAGAATCCCAGCATATGGAAATAAGTTTGATAATCTTCGGAGTGGGGTTGATCGCAGAAAAGGGTGGGCAAAAATAAACAGAGCCATGGGTTAGAAGAACAGAAAAGGCTGAGAATAG
The DNA here is from genome assembly GCA_028534135.1 of Potos flavus. Lineage (NCBI taxonomy): Eukaryota > Metazoa > Chordata > Mammalia > Carnivora > Procyonidae > Potos > Potos flavus. The sequence goes on along the minus strand of CM052884.1, from coordinate 75,056,408 downwards.
GAGTGATGGGATTGTGTAAGTGGGAGACATCTGGATACATTTCTGAGACCAAGTGCTAGGGCTTATGGTGGGTTTTTTTATACCTTTCCCATCTGCATGTGTGTATGTGTGTGTGTGTTGAAACAGAGTGGGATGGGGGGCTGGCTTTATTAAAAGGGACCAGGCTCCGCTGGGCAGGTAGCAAATGTGCAGCTGTCCCACCCTCACTTCCAGCATCATACGTATTGTCCTCTGAAGTTATGGGTACGAGCCTAGCATATGAATCTTTATGGTTCTTTGGGATTTCAGAATTTTCATGCTGTCAAATTCATCACCTACTCTAAACTTAATGGGCCTTCCACATTTACATCCTATATCGGAATATTAGTCGATAAAATCTCTTCCATCCTGAATTCAATCAAAAATTGTGAATTCATTGATTTTCCGCCTGCCTGTCATTCATTCAAACACAAAAATTAGTAGAGTGCTTACTCTGTGCGAAGGACTGAGATGCTAAAGGCGGACAAAACAGGCTCCGTGTTTGCCCTCAGTCGTGTGATCCCAGAAATGAGAAATCACGGTAAGGACTAGGAAGGAAAATACAGTGTGCTGTAAGACCATGTGGCAAGGGTGGCTGATCTAATCTGGAGAGTGGGGTCAAAGCTTGCCTCCCTGAGTTGACTACCAGCTGGAGTGCAGGGGCCATAGAGAAGAGCATTGCAGATAGGGAGAAGAGCATGTGCAAAGGTGTTGAGGAGCGGGCGTCCTGGAAGATTCGAGGCACTTCTAGAACAAGGAGGCTGCAGATCGGAAAACCTGAGGAGGACCGCGGTATGGTGTGAAGCTGAAAGTGGAGTCCTGTGGTCCCTGGCCACCTGGGAGGCTTGGGGGACGAAGTGAGCGGGCACGGCCGGGATCCCCCGTCGGTGTCAAACCCCGTGAATTCCTACATGGGCACTAGGAATGAGTAGTGAGGTCATCAACCCATCAAGTGTAGCTTTTGGCTTTGACTTGGGGTTTTTCCATTGCACTTCTAACCTGGACAGGAAGACCTTGAGTGTCATTGCTCTGACACAATCACATATTGTTCTAATAGAGAATGATCATAAATGGAGAGGAGATAAAAGAAGGCTGACAGCCAATGCGAGATGCAAAGAAGGGAGACACTTAGATTTGGGATTTCGCTCCTGCCTGCCTTATATTTTTCTCCTTCTTTAGCATCCTGTGAAAATTTTGAGTGAAATAGTTTGGATCCCTAGGGCTCGGGGAAGTTTATCTTTTCAGGGCTGCTGGAAAGACGAGAACATTTTGGAGTGGTTTGGTAGCAATTTGTGGTTTCTCTTTGCTTTTCTTGGTAGGAGAGCTTGCTCTCCCTGGCAGGCTCTGCCCGGATGTGCTGAGGAGGCCCCGCATTTTAAGAAGGCCATCTCAATGACTGAGTTTTTTAGGGCTCACTTCACGTTTGTATTCCAATTTGCCGAGTGTTTATGCAGATGCTTGTGGACTGGGTTTGAGGGAGAGTGTTGTCAACAAAGAAAAAAAAAGTAGTAGATAAAATTAGGGAATAGCTTTCTTAGGTGAAGAATAATATTAGAAATTGAAATCTTAGAGTTAAAAAAAAAACAGTGTTCTGTTCCTGAATTTATGGTTTCTAGGAAAAGGTAATTCCGGACAAAAAAGAAGAAAGGACATCATTACTCCCTGTTTGCAAAGGGGAACGGGTGTTAGATATAAAACGTGCTAATAGATGATGCCTCCAAGTGAATTGGGCTGCATCTAATATACGCATCTTATGCAAAGGCATAATTCAGACTTTGATTAAAAAAAAAAAAAGATCTCCGAATCTATAATCTCAATTTAGAAGTAAATTACATGGTTGCTGGTAATTTCTCTCATTCTCTTCATAAGGAAAATAATTTTATAAGAAAGATACTTTTGGGATTTGGTACATAGCCTCTCTCAGAATAATCAGGTAATTTCATAAAGAAGCGAATAGAGAAAATAGATTTTCTGAGGTCACGAGAGCCTGACTTGGGTCCTTGATTAAGTCCTTTAGGCAAATCATTTCGCATTTAACCACGGTGAGCTCGTGTCAAACGGAGAAATCACCCGAAGATAAAACAGTTTTCTCTCCACCCTTTGCCCAGCAAAAAGATGTCACTACGGAATACTGTAAAATGTCCCAGCGGAACAAAGGGAAAGATGTGTAACTGGCATTCTTTGCATGATTAGAAGAAACTGGGGAGGGGAGGGGTAGAAATTAAAACACTAGCAATCACTCTCAGAAAGTACTTCCACTTTATATAGGATCAAGCTACTAAAAAAGCGACAGTCACTCTAATCCAGATTTTTATGGTTTTCATGGTGGGCGTAAAGAATTTGTGCCAACCCTGACATTTAGCCTCCAGCCATGTCATACTAGGAGATGCTGACATACGGGAATGATATACCAAGAACTCACAGTTCCTCTTTCCCTATTGTCTCTTTTCCTCTTTCATCCGTACCGTGAACACAGAGTGAAGTCACCCTCCTCCCATTAGAATTCATCAGGAAACAAGTGTAGCTAACAAACGTGTTCGTCTTCCCTCTCTACTTAATGAGATGGTTTCTGCCTCAAGAATGGATTATATTTAGACCAAATTCTCAGTCTGAATTGAGATTTCTATGAAGTGACATCTCTTTCTCATCAGCGTAGAGAGCGAGTAAAAATAGAACTCCCTCCTCTTGCGCTAACGTGTGTTCACGAGAAAAGAGTGAATGAACTCAACGTGTGTCGTACTGCTCCGAACACCGGGGAGATGGGTGATTTCCTTTCTTCTCTCCTCAGTGACCACGGTGGGACAAGCAGAACCGCAGGCAGGCTCGTCTTTCACTCTGCTGTGTCGCTGGATGCAAAGGGTCGCCACTGTCAACCACCTTTGAGTGATGAGAGCAGCGGCAGCAAGACGCTGACATTATAAAGAGGACAGTAGCTGTCACTGTGTGCCAGGGACTGTGCGGGGTGCTTTCTGTGAGGTTACCTCACTGGGTTCTCCTCCGAGCCCAGTCGTGGGGGGAGGGTTCGTCAGCACCCCATCGATGTCCGGAGGATTAAGTGACTCACTCGACGTCATTCAAGATGGCAAGAGGAATGATGAACTCAACTTGAAACTCACTGCTCCGAATATAGATGACTGGCTCCCAGGTCCGTCTAATTCTGAAGGCTATACTCTAGTTTCTGCTGTGATCCCCTCGGCATTTTTTTTTTTTAAGAGATGAAGAGAGAGAGCAAGAAGGGGGAGGGACAGAAGGAGAAGGAGAGCGAGAATTTTAAGCAGGTTCCAGAGTTCAGCGCAAAGCCTGACACGGGGCTCGATCTCATGACCCTGAGATCGTGACCTGCGTCGACACATCAGGAGACGGACGCTTAACGGGCTGAGCCAGTCAGGCGCCCCGACCTCAGCATTCTTAATACACTGATCTAGCGCATTCTCTGCCGTGGGAAAATTCTCCTCCGACCGGTTACCTCTCTAAGCCCCCTTCTCTTTCCAACACCTTTTCGTTTTCGATTTCATGTCAGGCTTCTCCAGTTTCCCTAATGCTGTTGAGAATACTGTCGTTCCTCTAAAATAGGAACATTATACAGTAATTTTCATTCATCCTAAAAATAGCTCATATATTTAAAAAATTAGCATACCCATATCAATTGTCGGGATGAAAGGGCCCCCAATATCCCCTCTGTTCTATCTATCATCTATCTCTATATCTATCTCTATATCTATCTATCTATCTATCGTCTATCTGTCTATCTTTTTTAAACCTAACCTTGGGGGCACCTGGGTGGCTCAGTCTGACTCTCGATTTCTCGGAGTCTTGGTTTGGGCTCAGGTCATGGTCCCGGGGTCATGAGACTGAGCCTCGTGTTGGGCCTGCTTAGGACTCTCATCCTTTCCCTCTCCCTCCTCCTCTGCCCCCTCTCTGCTACGTTCTCTCTCTCTTTAAAATAAATAAATAAAATCTTAAAAAGAAAACTTAACCTGAAGGTGTCTAGTCTTGTAGACTTAATTACCAGGCCAAAGCTTTATTTTCTTATTTTTTAAAAAAGGATTTATTTATGTATTTATTTGAGAGAGAGAGGGACCAAGAGAGGGCGGGGTGGTGGGGGGGAGAGGGAGAGGGAGCGGGACAAGCAAACTTCCTGCTGAGCCCGGAGCCTGGAGTCCTACATGACACGGGGCTTCATCCCAGGACCCCAAGATCACGTCCTGAGCCGGAGTCAGATGCTTAACTGACTGAGCCACCCAGGCGCCCCAATAATCAGGCCAAAGTTTTAAAAGACAGATCCAGACGTGCGGCTTAGGAAATTTAGGAAAGCATGGGGCTGTTTAGGAAAGCATGGGGCAGACGGTGTGTTCATTCAGTGTGTGACATCTGCTTTTTAGATATAATTCTTGCTGCTGCAAGAATGATTTCCATTCTATAGATGAGGAAGTTTAGTCTCTAAAGGATGAGGTGGCCCACTCAGTGGCACGTGGGGAGGAGCTGGGCTTTGAACACAGACCTGCTCGGCTCAGCACCCACGCGTGCTTTACCGCGCGTGCTAACGCACGGCACCCGAAAAGACGAATTGGTTCGCTGGGTGGTTCTGACTTAGCAGAGAACCGTCGCAGTGAATGGCTCATCTAGTGAGCTAATGGGGGGTGGTTTTCTCATCCCTCAATTCTAGGGAAAATCAATAATCTTTAAGAGCATGTCTGATGAAATGGTTATTGCATTCAGGGGACACAAGTCGAATTTAGATTTCTCAGACATTACTAAATGGCCGTCCCTTTTGGAGAGGGCAATCCCTGGGTCACTTGGCTGCTATTTTTCTCTCTAGGTCACTTTCCTCTGATAAACTTTGAACGTTGAAACATTTCTCCTCTGTTGTCATCATGAGAGGGAATGGGCTTATTTACAGCCTTTTATGGGAAAATGGTGTAGGACTTTTTTTTTTTCTTTTCTATATTAAGACCCTCCCCCACCCCTCACCCTACATTGAGATGCAATAACCAATCTCGAGCAATCTGAAAGAGAACCAAGACGGGGAATGCATCCCTTGGAAGAACCTAATAGAAGAAGGGAGAGTCTTTATCCCTCCTTTGTGCAACTAAGCTCCAATAATGATATAATGATTGCAGAAGAATGTTGAAAATTACGGAAGTTAGGACTGGAACCTTTGCGGCCCTCTGGGGACTTTTCTAGCCAACGGTAGCTGGGTCTTCTCTGCTGGAAGGTCCCGTGGGTGCGGAGGTCCCTGTATATCAAGGGGGAAGCCTATCCCAATAATGATGGCGTTGTTGTTACCACAAATGGCACTTAAAAGCGAGGTTCTTCTGCAGGGAGATTGCCTACGCTCACCTCCGTGCTCCACCTCGGCTTCATCCATTGGCCCTGGAGATCCGTCCCCCACCTTTCCCCATCCTGCTGTGCCCCCCAGGGAGGCTAGGCTGCAAGGACGGCACCCCGAGGTGCTTCAGTGTGCTTTCCAGCTTCCAGCTTTGGCCAATAGGGAGCCCCAGAGGGGAGAGAAAAAAGGAGGGAAGTGGGATCAAGTTAGTTATTCCCAGGTCCCCTTCCAGCAGGTGGCTGTGGCAGCAAAGGTCTCCAGTCCTGTTCTGCATACGGCAGTCCCCTCTAGGTTCCAGTCGCCCCCCTTCAGGAGGAAGGCAGGTAATAGTGCTCTACTGTTACCCGCCCAGGGGATCCGCACTGTCCCTTGGAGTTTTCCTACACCCTTCTCATAGCCTTCTACACACTCTGCACAATTTACTTAATTTGAATACGCCATCTTATTCTGGCTAGCACTTGACTGATATGACCACTCATTGTCTATGTAACATGGGGCAAATTCCTTAATCTCTGTTGCTCTCAGTTTTTTCCTCTGTAAAATGGGGTTAATAATAATAATATCTTCTGTAGAAGGTTATTTAAAGGATCAAATGAGGTTACATATAGGACAGTATTTTGAAGATACAGCGAGGACTCAGGAAGCGTTAGGGTAATACCACGAATACTCCGCATTTCCTAGACACTACCTTGATTCAACTGTGGTAAGACACTTCTCATAGCTTGGGTTAGAGCTTAAGTAAACAATCGATAAGGCACAAGAAACAAAATCCCTTATGGTAAAAATTAACTTTGCAAGTCTTTCGGTCACCTCTCAGAGTACGGTATGGTGTACTTTGTGTGTGTGTGTGTGTGTGTGTGTGTGTGTGTGTTCAGTCCTGCAGAATAGTTCTTAATCATGTTATATTCGAGAACCCTCGAGCTAGATCCGAGAAAGAAAAATCTATGTGCAAACCTCAGAGCATCCCATGCCTTCCGCTTTGGCCATACCCATGGAGTCCCTAGAGGAGACAGAGGTGCTAGAAAATTCCAAAATGTTCCTACTAGCTTGTAGGTTGATCTTCTTCTGTCCTAGCAAGTCTCTATCAACTTCGTGCCGCTGGCTAGGAGACTTTCAGTGTGTTGTGAGGACAGAGGAATCTATGGGATCGAACTTCAGGTGGCTTAGCAGAGGCTAGGTTTCAAGGGAGCTCAGTGGTACACCAAGCACGCCGCTGCTCCCGTGTGTGAAGGCTCACCCTTTAGTGAGCACTCAAGATGCGCCAAGCTTAGCGCTAAGCATTTCCCGCATATTATCCCGTTACTCTCACGACAATCCTGAGGGGAGTATTATTACATTCTCCAGCTTTTAGACGGAGAAGCTGAGAACCTGAAGTGCCCAGCCTAAGGTAACCTATGAGTCTAACATGGGTTCGGGGCACTATTTAATGCAGGTCCGCTTGACCCAGAGCTGAGTTCTCATCTAGCACCAAGGCCCTGCGGTATAGTGGTTCACTCTCGGTGTTCCCTGCATACACAACCTAAGAAGAGAGCTCCGTGTTTGCCTGGATAGATTTTTTAATTCCCTGTATGTGAAGAGAGGAGGGTCCACCTTGTATCATGTCTTCCGTGGTTTTGTCTTTCCAAAGGCTAAAACACCAACTAATTCCAACTGCTTCTGGGCGCCATTTTGTTAAACCATCTCTAGTCCAATGGCTACAGTAGAGTCGATCACCTGGGGAAGTTTTTTAAAAATACTAGTTAAGACCCCACCGCAGGCTGATGGGACCCAAATCTCTGGCAGGTGGCCTGAGTGTGGTTATGTTCTAGAGAGCTCTCTCTGCATTCCAATGGACAGCCAGTGTTGGAACCCATGGCTCTAGTTTGCTTTAAAAATGAAGACCTGATAGGAATGTTGGTAGGGGCTCTCCAGTGTGAGGAAAGAGGGTTTGTTCCTCCTAGCTAATGGTCATTATCCAGAATTATCTGTGGCATATTCCACATGATTCGATAGGCCTTGTCTCCAAGAGCATCTGAAGGCAAATGTTGTCTCCGGTGTAGGATGGGATGGTAGGGTTCCCAAACATGGTCACTTATAGAGAAGGTGGAACCACTTTGCCCATGGAATCTGGCCATGCTTGAATATTCACGGGCATTCTCTTAGGTCCTCAACACTGAAAACCCACGAGAGTGGGTTTTCAAGTTTATTTTTATTGAGCTATAATTGACACATGACACTGTTTAAGTTTAACGTGCACAACTTGTTAATTTGATACATTTGTATATTGCAAAATGATTACCAGCTAGTGTTAGCTCACACCTCTATCGTGTCACATAATTATCATTTCTTTTTTTGTGGTGGAAATAATTTATACTTAGTCTCTTAGCAACACTGAATTTATGATACAGTATTGTTGTCTATCATCACTTTGCTGTGCATTAGATCTCCAGGTTATTTACCTACTGGTTGCAAGTTTGTACATTAAATAGCATCTTCCTGATTCCCTCACCCATTAGCCCCTGGTAACCATCATTCTACTCTGTTATAATGAGTTCTGCTTTTTTAATTTTTTAAAAAAATTTTAAAGACTTTATTTATTTGTCAGAGAAAGAGAGAGAGTGAACCCAGGCAAGGGTTGGGGGCAGCAGGCCAAGGGAGAAGTAGATTCCCCGCTGAGCAGGGAGCCTGACATGGGGCTGGATTCCAGGACCCTGGGATCATGACCTGAGCCGAAGGCAGCCGCCCAATGACTGAGCCCCCCAGGCGCCCCTCACCTGCAAATTATTTCTAAATACATGTACCAGATTGCCTTAATTGAATGCAGTTCAGTACGTTAATTTAATAACTGCAACTTTAAAAAGATAACACAAAATTAGAAAGGTTGCTAAATAAAGGGTCCTAGGCTGATGAACATCTAGATCTGGTGGATCTGATGGGCAGGCAGGAAGAGAGGAGAGCAGAGGGAAAGGGAGACGTGGAGCAAGATATGGACGGAGGAAATGCTTGAACTCGGATATTGGGAAGGGGGTGAAGGGAGGAGGTGAGCGGAGATTTACTTATTTATTTAACTTCTATTTAGTTCATTTCTCGTCTTCATGGTATTTCTCTCATCTGCCTATTCATCCTTGAATACTGTGCTCAAGAAACCAGCCTCTGGGGACCCTTAGATTGAACGAAAAATCTTAAGGCTTTACGGGGTGCCAGACTTTAAAGCGCTTTGCATATCTTTTACATTTCATTTCCTTCTCTTAGCACTGGGAGGTGGGGAATGCTACTCCCATGCTGCCTATGGGATGAGGAGAAGTCAGAACTTGCCCCGGATCATTCCACTGCCAGGTGGTGACGGACCCAAGCTCTGGCATACCAGTGCCTGGCATGCAACCACGCAGCGGTCCCTGTGGGACTGCGCTCCCCTGGCCCGGTCCCCGGGATGAACTCCTAGGGATTCCAGGTGGCCAGCCGCACCTGGCTTCTGACAACGGTCCGCACAGCCGCGGGTCCGCAGAGCACCTCCCCAGGGCAGGAAACCGCGGAGGCAGCGAGGCGCGGACACTACCAGCGCGCTGGGGTTACGTGACCCCGCCCGGAGGAGCCTGGCAGGTTCCTAGCGACAAGCTAAGCCCCGCTGACATCTCCAGGGCGCGTTTACACCTAGCAAATCTCTCTATGGAGAGAGCCTGTTTAATTCTCACCGCGGCCCTGCAAAGGGGGTTATTTTTGGTCCCATTTTCCAGATGGAGAAAAGTGAGGTTTCCCCTCTCCGACAGTCACAGCGTGCGGCAGGTGGTGGAGCTGTAGGTGTCTGCTGTGTCCCAAAGATAATAAAATCTGCACGGATTTCGTCATTATTATGCAAAGCCGGCGGGGAGGCTCCGACCCTCCCCTGCCGGAGCCCATCTGTCTCTGTGCGCCACCCCCGGGGCTCAGAAGGCGAAGGCGAGCGGGAGTGGGTGGAGACGCGTACCCCGCCGCTTGCCCGGGCCGTCTCCCCGCATCTTGCCAGCCAGCGCCCCCGAGGCCAACCTCCCAAGGCTTAAAAAAAACCCAAGGCCTCCCCAGCACTCCACCTGCCCGCCCGCCGCCCCCCCCCGGGAGCTGCATTAATATTAATCCAGATGAATAATTGAAGGCCAGAGATTTATTCGGGCCGCGGCGGGGGAGGGCGTGCAGCTGGGTTCTGCTGGGCCCGGCACCCGGGACGCGGGAGGATGGGGTGGGTGTGTCGCCCGTGAGGGTGAGCGTGCGGGTGAGCGCGGCGCCGGAGCGAGTGTGCCAGGGAGCGAGGGGGAGCGCCCGGGGCTGCTCGAGCGAGGCGAGGACGGAGGGGCATCCCAGGTCTCCGGGCCCCGGCCTGCGCGGGGTGACCCGGGGCCACGCGGACTTGAGGGGGAACAATAGCGACTCCTTAGATCCTGGGCTCCTGCCACGGGCTGCCCAGGCCTTCCCAGCGACCAGCGGGGCCTCCTTTCTTATTTGGCTAATTTATGGCGAGAGGCCTGGGGGGTGGGTGGGTTGGGGGGTGTAGGCACAGCCGAGGTGGGACCGCTTCTGGGGCCGGGGGGCGAGGGGGCGGCAGTTATAGGAGTCTCCCCACGCGGCGGCGCGGGTGATGTCAGCTCTCGACGAAAATAGAGAGGGATCGCCTGCAAATCCCCAGCTGCGGCGGGGCTAAACCTCGCAATCCCTCCCCGGCGGCGCCGAGCCAGGGCGCAGCGGCCGCCACCGCCTCCCCCGGCGCGCACACACCGGCACACGCGCGCACGCACGCACACACTCCCCTGCACAGCCGCGGCACACCCCCCTCCCGGGCCTCCCCCGCCGCCCGCCTCCAGCCCGCGCTCGGCCCCTCGCCGCGCCTGGAGCCCCGCGGCACGCGCAGGTGGCGGCGGCGGCGGCCCGGCGGTCCGGGGGCGGCGCTGGCTGGGGGGAGCCACCCCTCCCAACCCCCCGAGCGCCCCGCCGAGCGCCGCTGAGGCGGGACGCGCGCGGAGGAGAGCGGAGCCGCGGCTTAGCGCCCGCCGGAGCCTCCCGCGCGGGCTGAGGCGCTAAAGGGCTTACCCGGGAGGGGGGTGGGAGGCGGGGAGACGCTCCCCCTTAAATAGCGCGCTCCGCCACTCGCCGGCGCTCACGCCGCGCCCGCTCGCCCCGCGCCCGCCGCCGCCGCCGCCGGACCGAGCCGAAGAGGAGGGGGCGTTCCCCAGACCATGGCATCCACCGAAGGGTGAGGGGGCTTTTCTGCGGACCCGCGGGGGAGCGGGCGCGCGCGGGGGGGTGGCCCCTCATCCGGGACGGGGACCGGGAGACGGTGGCGGAGCGGTGGCTCGGCTGAGGGTGTGGGATGGTGGGGAGGGGGTGGGTTTTCCTCCGCGAAGCTCCTGCTTAACCCTTTGAAGATGCGGGGGACAGAGGACGGTTTTATTTGATTTAAAAGGGTACGGTGGAGGTGTGAAGAAGAGTCCGACGAGAAAACCCTCTTGAGGGTACATTGCTCGGGGAAGCAGCGCTTGGAGCGAGGCGCGGGGTGGAAGGTCGGGGACCCGCCCGGAATGAATGAGCCGGGGCCGGGACCGAGACCGGGGCGGGGCGAGGACCCGCGCGCGCGGCCTTGAATGTCAGCTTTGCAGAGTCGCGGAGTAGATGCCCGGCCTGCACAGATCACACCTTGACCCTGGATGGCGGAATCTCCCTGGCCCGCTCTAAGGAAGAGTGGAAGAGATTTGGGTACTTCCCGGGGAAGAGGCGGGAAAAGAAGTGATTTGGGGCAGGGACAGGAGTCCCCAGATGCCAGCGGGTGAAGCGCTGGCTTCCCCATTCTGCCTGGGGCAGCGGAGTCCTCGCCAGCCTCGCGAGGCAGCAGTCGGAGGGAGAATGTTCCCGGAGTCTAGTGACAGCAGCTGCCTTTATGGAGAGGGAGATGGGGCTGCAAGGGGCAAAAGGATCCCTTGAGTACTCACACCTCAAAGGAAGGGTCCAGAACAACGTCCCTGGATCAGTATCTCCCAGGAAACTGCTCTGGCTTGCTAGAACCCGAAATGGGGATAAAAGGGCCGGTTGGGGAGGTCAGCTCTTTGGTTAATTCACAAAATTGCGCTGGCCGCTTGTGAGAGATCACTGGACCCAAGTGGGGGGAAAGCAGCTCCTCTGGGCACAGGTGAAGAATCATTGGTGTCAGTCCTTTCCATAATCACTCTGTAATAAATTTACCAATGCCCCAGGCTTGTTTTGGGGGAAAGGCTCTCTAAGTAGGAGTAAAGAACTGGTTCCAAAGTCAGATCTTTAGATTCCAACCTCCAACAAAAGGAAGGTATTTCCAAAACAGTCTCCCTGTGTTCAGGAGAAGGAACTCATCCCTTTTCTGTCCCCGGGAGTCCTTCTGAAGGAGTCTGGCACCTTGTGGTAGCGTGAAATTTCTTTTCTCTTTTCATTCTAACATTTCAGCGGTGTGCACTTTTTTTTTTTTGATGATTATTTCTCCAAAAAAAGATACTCCAGAAAGACACGTGTGTACAGAGAAGGTACATCGTGCTAAAACAGAGATCTAGAATTAAATATTAAGAGCCCATATGGCTCAACCTTAGAGCCTTTCCCTGCTGAATCAATCTTTCATATTAGAGAAGACATAAAGGCATTTCTGGCTGCCTTCATAGCCCTTCTAGACTTCCCCCGCGTGTAAAGGCTGGGTTCAAAAACATCTGTGAAAGAGGTGGATAATGGTTGACTTTCAAATCCTGCACCCAGCTCACTCCTTATTTTGATAGCCGGATAGGGAAAGGAAGGGTTAAGGCAACAACAAAGACCCCTCAGAGGTGTGTATCTCACCTCTGCCCTAAATGAGAGTTGTGAAATGATTTGACATTAAATAAAAAGCAGAAGTGATTTTCAGTATTTTTAAGATTTACGCTCAATTAATGCCCTGTGCATAATTAAGAAGAGGTGGGCCCCCCCACAGATCCTTGTATTTAGGACATGAAAGAACTGAAAAAAATTGAAAGGCTGAGAAACATATAGCAAGATCTACGACCCACTATTACGTAAAAGCAGTAACTGTCCAGCAGGTGACATTTTCAGAAGCCCTGATCTTTCTCCGTCTCTTCGGTTCTTCCATCTTTTCTTCAAGGAGCATTTATCGAGTACCTGAGTTGACCTCACATGGAGGGCACTCTGCAGGGATACAAACACGTAAATAGTCTGAGAGCTGGCTTTTAGAAGGTGGGCTCCAGTTGACGACTTTGATTAGTAAATTGTTCCTGTGGTTTGGTGAGATTCTTTTGCCATTTCTGACATCTTTCATTAATGTGCCTAAGAACAGAAGTTCACGGAGAATCCTCACGCCAGTTACCTTTGTTGGTTTTGCTTTCTACGAAGGCTGAAGCTGTTGTTTTGAAACACATTGCTGAGAAGGAAGCAAAAATAGCAATACAGTTATGTGTTTTCGAGACCTGTATTTTCAGTTCAACTCTGTTTGATCGAGAATGTTTGAGACATGGGAGAGTATGGTAAAATGGCCATTCTGGTTACCATTCCTTTGGTGATATAGTTACTCTCAAATACATATGCCGATCACCAATTAGAAGCAATGGTGACATCTTACGTTTGTTTAGCACCCACTTGTGAAGCTCATTTGTGTATATCATCACATTCGATGCTTCCAATGTCTGTGAAGTAGGTGGTCCAGTGAAAACGGACTTTAAGAATACAGTGGTATAGAATGTAATGTCGTCTTTCCAGGAAGATTCCAGGACTCGGCAGAACTTTCGAGTTATCACCTGGAAATGTCACTTATCATCAAAGTGTACTAGGCATGTCTAGTGCAGAAGATTACTGGCTTTTTCTCAGACCTTTGGCAAACACTCCCTACAAACTGCCTTTTGGAATATTCTTGATATCAGCCCTCTGCAATTGGTCTTTGCCCTCGCTAAGTATACTCAAAGGTGGTTTGGTTATTTGAGGTTTCTGATTATTTGGAACTGGGATTATTAGTGTCCAGTTTCCATAAAAGTTAACAGTGGACTCTTTGGTAGTTCCCAGGCCCCAAGAGGTATTTCCTTGTAAAGCAACATCTAATTTGATAGTTGAGCACTCCTTTTTTTTTTTTTTTTTTTTTCTGGCTCCCCAGACATGGCTAGAGTTATGGTTTTAGGTCTCTGACCCAAATTGGAAAGAGATTATAAGTAGTTGGTGGCAGATAGGCTCGGGTCAATTATGGACTGAGTTATATGGGAGCGCCTAGATGTTGTGGAGGTGGACATTTTAGAAATACGTTCTGGGGAGTGAAAGATGCTAAATCTCCGTGTTTGTCAGGAACCCGCCGCGATCTGTCTTCTGATCAGTTCCCAGGAGCCAAGGGGTCAGGGCGAAAGCCAACCACGAGGGCTCGGGTTTCAGTTTGCCTAAGGAAGCAAATGAAACAGAAAACTGCTGACAGCAGAAAAACCCTGGCAAGGGAACCCTCTGGATTTATTATTTCAAGCAAACAAAAGCAAAACATAACGATTGCCGTCTCCCCCCTCCCCTCGGGAATGAGGTCGAGGTCAGTGGGAGGAAGAGCTCACGGAGTGGACGTAGTGGAAAGCCCGTGGAGGGCATGGGGTTTGGGGTCCAAAGGGGTTTGCGTATTGCACGCCTCGGGCTTTGCTGCCGTTTTCATTTCTCATTTTGAAGAATATAAAAATCGGCCTCGTGGGTAAAAGAGATAATAAGGGAATTATGAAAAAGCCATTTCATGTTTCCCGAGACAGCCTCTGGTGAGTGGCTGGAAGCTCAATTCCAACAAGAAACAATTTCCAAACCCAAACGAAACTGGATTTCCACCAAATGAAGTGGAAGAGCCAGGGAGTTAAAAAACCAAAAGACAGTGTCCGCCCATCAGTATCAACGGCCACTTCTTGTGCTCTTTTATATAACACGATTCGGGGCTGTCTCCTTTCGCTTCGAATTTAAGGAGATGGTCAGACGAGGAAAAATGCTTAAGAGGTAGTGCTTCGGTTGCAGAAACCAGCAATATTTAACAGCTACGAGTGAAATTTCTGGGTCATTGTGCCATAAATCCTGGAGATCCCGGATTGCAAAGCTTTTCATAGTTTGAAGCTCAACACGGGTTGATTTTAATGTCAATTCCCCCTCCCCACCCCTCTCTATGACTGTATGACCAATGCCCAGATGTCTGGTTTTCCCCCATTTAAAGGCAAACTAAATGGTTTTCCATGCTGATTTCCCCCCCAAGGGACGGGCTAGTGTCTCGGAACTGAATCTACTCTTCATCTCAATGACCTGCGATGATTATTTTAATCAAATAAGACACCAGTAATTTCAAGCCTTCTAGCGATAGCAGACAGGAGTATCCCTCTCTAGATAAAATTTTAGTTTTGCTCATGTTTTAAGAACTTGTCCTTGAAATCTGAAAAAAAAAATCGAACAAATGTCATATACCGCCTTGCTTGCAGACTTCTCTCCTTGCTCTTAACAGCTTGTTGGGGGCAAGTGGGATGTTTCATAGCAAGGGTTTTAGAATCCAGATTATGGCAAATCTCTTTATTTACCAGATCCCGTGCGTGCTCTCTCTTCCCTCTGCCCGCCCCTCACCCCTCAACGCACCAAGTGCCAAGTCCTTGGAATGAATTCATTAAAGGAGTGTTTAAAAATACCTCATTGCTCCCATCTCCACGTGCTCCGTCATTGATTGGAGGCAGATGGGCCGCATATTTGTCAGTAGAGTGGAAAAGGACTAGCATCTCGTTATAAATCTGTCTGGTTGGCTTCAAGGGATGGCAGAAAGCGCAATGGGCCAGCGGTATCAAAGGCAAACAGAGAAAAGGGAAGATGCTCAAACTTTTAAAAAGAGTAACTCCTTTTCTTCTGCTTTGCTTTTTTTCTTTTCCCCCAAATGGTTGTTTTTCCACGATGTTGCTATTTATTTACTTATCTTTCACTGATATATCTATTTAACTTTCCGCGTAGATGAGCAGGTACGACTGTCTGCTGAACCGCCGCCTGGTGTTTTTGGCAGTCTTGGTAGCTACTTTGGATTGTAGATCATTGAGCAAGGGTCGTCCTTTAGGGATGGGATGAACTCTGTTTTGGTGGCTGGACTTGGTCTGTGTTGAGCCTGGCTCCCTCTGGGATACGCGATGGCTTGTGTTAAAGACCTTGAGTGAAGTCCCTGGAGACAAGGAGGGAGATATTTCCCCTCCCACACGCCCCTGGATGTTAGAAGCTTCATTTAAATCACCGAGAGTACTTTCTTCTGTTACATTTGATCAGAGGTGCCATCTGTCACTCGCCCTTCGTCATCTGGCACGGGACTGTCTCTCGTGTGCCCCTGCCATCCGGGGTTCCCAGGCACTGTGCTCTCAGGATCACGGGGCTGGTGGCGAGGTCGGACGTGGGTCTGAGGCTCGTCTGCTCTTCCCAAAGCACGAGCCACGAGGTACCGGATCCCTTGCGGACTGTGCGTGGCCCCCAGACAAGTATGTCTTGGTTTACATGGGATTTTGAAAATGTTAGAATTATTTGCCTATAAATGTCTTTCACCTAAAAAAGGAATCCTGATGCTGGCTTCTGGCAAACATTGGGAAATTCGATGGCAAGGGGTCTGTCTTTTGTCTGGGTACAATTTATTGAGTGATTACAGCCCTGCGTTGTTTTCAATACTTTGTATGTATTAATTTACTCCCCACGACAGTGTGATGCACAAGGACTATTATCACCCCCATTTTACAGGTATGGAAATTGAGGCATAGACAGATTGAGGAACTTGCCCAAGTTTTCACAGTTAGCGAGTGACAAAGGCAAGCTGTAAATCCAGGCAGCCAGGCTCCGGCACCCTGGGCCCTAACCATTAGAGCTCACTGCTTAGACATACGGGACTGAGGTCCGCTGGGGCCAAGTGGCTGTTCCCTGAGATAGGGCATGTGCCTTCCAGGTTGGGCACAGTCTTTTCTGAGACTCCTCGACCTCTTACCTCTCTAAAGCAGCCTTTGAGGGAATGAGAACTTGGGAGAATTGGGAGAATTCTTCAAAACCCATCTCTAGGACATGAAAAGTAATTTCAGCTACTTTTTCTTGTTAGGCCTTTAACCACTACCTTCTTGTTATTTCCTTTAACTTTGCTCTGGGTTGTTCTCGATGATCAGTTCTGTTGTAATTATTGGTTGTCAGGATGCCGGTAACACAGTCTTATCCGGGCGCAGTGCTCTGAAACAGCCCAGGCAGGGCATGACCACAGGGGGCCCACCCTTCAGAATACTGAGCCTTGGGCGTGCACTTCTTAGCAGCAGACGTAGCTGAATGTGTTACGGCTCTGGAATTGATCCTTTCCTGTACTATTTCAAGCACGTCGGTTTAGTTGTGACTTCATTTACCCACTTTCCTAAAACAGCTGTTATCCTGCCCTTTAAGGAGTAGGGCTGATATTGTTGTTTTTTTGTCTTGTTATGCAGACAGGGATGACTAGAGATGTGTTTTAAATTGAGAAAAAAGTTTTCGGAGGTCATATTGCTGTGTAGTTAAGCACAGTTTGTTATCACTCAGTAGGCGGCAGTAATTGTGAGCTCTTTGTCCAGACCGGTGCTTTGACTACCTTTGGAAGCCCCTGGGTTCTTGGGGACTCCCAATTCCCACAGCGTTCCATTCTTTTTTCATTGAAAAAATAAATGTCTCCACCAAATACATCATTTAGTATTTGTGAGCCAATTGTCATATGTCGCCAGTGTTCATAGAGATCACCATAAACAAATATAAATAGGACCATTCATTTGAATTTATTCCAAGTCTGTGTGCCTATACATATATGATTTCATTAAATCCTTGGAAAATTCCTATGGAATATTATGCTCATTTTACAGATGAAGAATCTGACGCTTTGAGGAATTTTGATTTTATGCTGTTATTGGGTGCTTTTCTTTGCATCTAATTCTACTGTGTTTCAAAGTATCCACATTTTGCAGTTAATTCACATTTCCTTAAAATTTCACAGTCGTTCCCTATGTTTGTTTGTTTTAGCGCCAGCGGGTGGATCCAAACATTTTGGTCAAAGGAAACAAGATAGCCGAGGGTCCTTGCAAAAAGAGATGATAAAGAATTTAAGAGACAGTGCACAAGAAAGATGGCAATGATTATGGGGAAGTTAACTTATCTTTGAATGGAGATGTGACATTAGAGAAGATGCCACTGTTAAAAAAAAGAGGGAATAAGTTTCGGCAACTGAGAACAATGGTCAGACCCCAGCTTGTAGATGTCAAACCAGAGATTTTCAAATAGAAGAAGCAGTTGCAGTGTACGGAGGGAGATAGGTGAAAGAAGACAGATAAAACTAGGAAAGCATTCTTTTTCTGAAGGTATCAGGCAAAGCCAACTGCTGCAGACCAAATGTATTTTTGTTTTTATCTCAGTCTGTACTTAAAAGGGCAGTTGTGATCTGATAACCAGCTTTGTTGGGAAAGTGCATGGAAGTCAACATGAACAAAGCTTAATAGATAAACTTGTCTAGAGGTGAAATGGATGGACATCAGCTGACAACACTCGCCTTAGACCCTGGGACTCATGGTCCCCAGGGAATGGGTTCAACTCTTATTTTTTTATATTTAGATGGAACATATGGTCTGGAAAAAGTGTCAAAAATAAGTTTGGGACTTATTTCTAAGAATCGAATAGAGAGTAATGGAATTACAGACCTAATCTATTTCCCTGGTGTTTCTCTGGGATTCAAAGTCATCAATCAGCAGATATTAGTAAAATCATCCCAGGATAGAAGCTCCGAAGGGATCATCGATTTTTTTGATCGTGGTTAATTGCTAACATTTCAGATGAAGAGCTCATCATTTGTTTATCTGTATTGAAATTTGGATTCTTTTTGAGACACTGATACTTTGGGTTTGAGGCAGTGTTGCTGGTTGGCTGGGAAGCACTCTGGGGTGGAGACTTGCGTGCATAAAGTTTATTGAGGGGAGCCGGCAGCATAAATCCCTGCGGAAGAGGGAAGGAAGCAAGGGTGGGCAGGGGGAGAAATTGAAACAGCCCCATCAAAGGGCTCAGCCCATCCCACAGGAAGCTCTGGTGTGGGAATGTTTCTTCCAAATGATCCTGCATTGAGAAAAGAGGTCTGGCCTCTCTACCCCTGCATCAGCCAGCTACTGGATCTGGGTTGTGCCTGGGCAGTGAGCATGGCCCTGGGTGAGTACAGGGCTAGGCTTTAGAGGGCGCTAGAGTTGATAAGTGTCCCTGATCATCACTGCCGGCCAGCCCGGTGGGGGCGGAGGGGGGGAATAAATCTTACAGTCCCGAAGGTGGGGAGCATGGGAGTCTCCGCGGCACACCACAGTATCCATTAGTGACTCCAAATACAAACATTTGAGACATAATAAAATAATGGGTACAGTCACCTTCCATCTGAATATCCGGATCTCCACAAAGCTATTATCTAGAATAAAATGCTCTACCTTCAAAGAGTATGTGGTTGGGGGAAAAGGGTGGGGAGAAGATGCGTTCTGGCGGGCAGAGATGGGGAGAGTGAGCAGGCATCACCTTATCTAGGTTTAGGTGTGACCCTCGCAGCCCCCAGAGACAGATGACAGAAACCCTTCTCTGCGCTCCAGACCTGCCAGAGGTTTCTGGTGCAAAAGCAAGATGGTTTTCTGAAATTGCTGCCTAGGAAAGGGTTCTCAACTCTTGTTATTGGAGGGGCCAGCAAGAGCAATAGCTCAATATATAGGGAATCAGAGTATAGCTTTAATGGAGACTTCCAGTGTTGACAGCAACTGTTTCTATATTCCGACTAGTGTGTTTCCCATGGGGTTCTTACCTTGGGGAAAGGTGGGCGGTGAACTGGATAACCCCTTTTGGGAATATCTACTGCGTTGTTCTGTTGATTCAAGAGCTCAGGCATTCTATCCACCTGCAGCCAAAGGTGCTTTTATGCTGATATGTCTCAGCTCTATTCCCTTGGCAAATATTATGTTCAGAGATGAAAGAGCACTTTTACACATAATCTAAGGCCTTGCTGATTATACTTCTATGGGTATTTCCCCTTACTCTCTCACCTTAGCTGACTCTGCTCTCTGAGACCAGGACGTTGATTATCAATGAGTTTGTGTTTTTATTAGCACGCCAACTTAATTCAAATGGCTTAATTGTAGAAGTGTAGAAGGTAAAACAAGCCTGCATTGAAAATTGCCTTCCTTTCTTTTCTTTACCTGTTTTAAAGAGTTTCAAATCTATTATTTACTGTAGCAAAAATATACTGTGCATGTTTCCAGTATTTGGATAAAGACAATACAGTACTCAATCAGCATTTAGAGAATCTATTTTGTACATAGAATTTAACTACTGGCCAAATAAAGGGGTATGAAGGATTCAGTCTTCACTGTCAAAGAAATTATTTTTAACAAAAATTTTTAACTTTTTGTCCTCTGGATCAGTGGCTCTTTCCCCATAACGGTGACAACAGCAACAACAAAAGTGGCATTATTAAACAACAAAAACCAAAAAAACCCACCCCAAACTTCAAATATTATATAATGGCATAAAGTAAAGAAGTAAAAGAATGCCTCCTACCTCAACCCTGCTTTCTAGAATTACTCATTTTTTGGTCTATCCTTTGAGACATTTTTCTATGGCCAAATAAACATCCTACTGTCAATATGCAAATTGTATCATCCTATACAGACTGTATATAGCTTGCTTTTCAAGATAAATGCATGTGTTATATATATATCTGGTCATAGTCCACCGTATGGCTATATGATGATTGATTTAATCGGTCCCAGGCTGATGGACATTTAGGTTATCTCCAAGTCCTTGCTGTTATAACATTGTTGGGTGGAATATGAATTGGAGGGGAGGATGAGGCAGGGACACTGAGACCTGTTAGGATTCAGGTGACAGCAACCATTCAGGTGGGAGATAATGGTCCAAATGATTCCATGGGGATGCATTTGTATTACCAGGTTCCAGGGATGTTTCGGACTCAGTGACCAAACATATGTAGCTGGTGAGCAGGAGGAAGTCTCTTGGGTTTCTGGCTTAAGCTAACGGGGGGGTGGGGGGGGTGGGGGGGTGGGAGAGCGTGCTGCAAAGGAATTCGGGAGAGAGATGGCAAGTTTGAAAGAGAAGGTAATCAATTTGGTTTAGCAGACCGGGTTAGAATTTTTTGTGGGACATCAGGTGGGGTGCTCCCTGAGCAGTTGGCTATAAGAGATTCTGGGGGCCTTGATGGAGTGGTATTTGTGATCACAGTAGTAAATGAGCTCACCCAGAGAGATCATGAGGCTAGAAAGAAAAAGGGAGGGTGCTAGGGGAAGAATCCTGGGATGCTCTAGTGTCTATAGATGGGCAGAGGGGGGGCGATTCAGGGTTCGCAGGATGCTGAGAAATAAGGAGGGAACTCAGAAGAGAGTAGGTGTCTTGGAATGCGACACAGGGCCACATGCTATAGAGAGGTAAAGTAATAGAAGTACTGAAAAGTATCACTGGATCCATCAATTTCAAGGCAAACACTGACCTGTGCCAGAGCAGGGTCAGCAAAGCGGTGGTTACTGTTACCATGTTGGTGTGGGTTGGGAATGGGTGGAGAGAGGAGCAATGTAGTTTTTTTTTTTCAGGAGTGGCAATCAAGGGGAGGATGGGAAGTAGATGCAGGAGAGATTACATTTTAGCTTATTTGTTTCAGTTTTAGGATGGGTGTAAGGTAAGCATGTTCATACGCTAAGGGAAAGGTTTGGTGATGGCAGTGGGTTCCACTTGTGTGGAACTTCTTGGGTTCCCTTGTGAACGCTGATGAAGAAAAGAATTGAAACTAGGGAGTAACTCATTGCTTGCTCCGGACATTCTTGCAGGGGAGGAGAGGGAGGCTCTGTGATGGTTGGCCCTGGTTCCTACAGACTTCCTGTTTGCCAATCCAACAGCCCACGGCGTGGGGTCCGACAAGTCAGCACAGAGGGGGAGGAAAAGCTCACCTGCCTGGCCTGCCAGATCTGGGCCTTCCACCCTCGTGATCCATGGAGTGACAGATGGGGCAGCCAGCTAGAGTGGGATAGATTTTAGTAATGACCGTCCTTATTTTTTCCTTTAGTTCTCTGTGCGAACACCATTTCCCAGAGAGGTCTTCTCCCATCCCTCCAAAAAAACAGGTCCCCCTTTCTTAGCCCCAGGTCATCCCCTTCATTCGCTTCCTTCATGGCATCAGGTACAGTGTTTAAATATTGTATTTATTTACCTTTTGGTTTGCCTCTACCTCCCTCACTGGCATGTAGACACTCTGGGGCTGGTCCATCATCGCCTCTCCCTGGATCCTAACAACATGCACTCAATAAACATTTATTGATTGAATGCTCATCAGCCTCACCCAGCCTGGGGATGCCGGGAGGGCTTCTCAGAAGAGGTGACATTTGAGCTCGGTCTCTTCCAGGGAGTGTGGGTGTTCCCATTAAACTTTGTTCAGCTCTCTCTTACAGCACTTCGTGCTAAAAGTATGTGCTGTTGCCTTGTCTATCTGCTCACCGTCCTTGTGTCTGAGGATCAGGACTGTATTCATTCCTTTGTGCCTCAATTTATTACCATTATCACAATGCATGTGGGTGTAATCGAGTTGTCTAGCTTGGGAAGGAGAACTGCTAAGGCATTCAGAGGCCAGAAGGCGATGGTTTTTAAAAAAATTTTTAAAAAGATTTTATTTATTTATTTGACAGAGAGATTGAGCACAAGAAGGGGGAGCCGCAGAGGGAGATGGAGAAGCAGGCTCCCCGCTGAGCTGGGAGCCCGATGCAGGGCTGGATTCCAGCGCCCTGGGATCATGACCTGAGCTGAAGGCAGACGGTTAACCCACTGAGCCCCCCAGGCGCCCCCCAGAAAGGGGTGGTTTTAAGGGGGCATCTGGGCCCATGTGAGGAGAACATGTCCTTTTGCTTCTTGGGACATGTCCTCTTATAAGGTTCTGCCCAGCAATCAGTAACCAGACTTTTGACTGCTAGGTGTTGCTAGGGTTCAGGTAGGTTACAGGAGTAACTAGTTGGGCAGCAGCTCATCTTGCAAAGCCACAAATGTGTTTGTTATAGCCCATCATGTTCCTGTGCTCTTGTCTGGGAAAGATTACACACTCCTGTCGCTGCTGCTCTCTTAAAAATGCAGAGAAGTTGAATCGGGTGAGACTTTTGAGCCCCAGGTCCCCATGTTTCCCAAGGACCACCTGCTTCCTCTCAGAATGATGTCTTCCCCCTCCTTTTCCTTGTGCCTTGTGGAGGAAAACAAGGAGAAGCTGGCGTGAATATGATATTCAGATACAAAGAAAGATTTCTTAAGTCATAGGTGATGTTTAAATTGCATCATGAGTAAAATCCGAGGCTCATTAGTTCAACTGCAGTTCTTATAGAATTGATTTAGAAAAAGAAAAGTTACTGGAAACTGACAAGGTTATTGTTAAATTGATGCCTTTTAACTTTTAAAGAGATTCTGTTTGTATTTAATCATTCCTAACAGAGTTCTCCTCTCTGGCTTCCTGTCGGGGTTGGAAACAAGAGCCAGGAGTCTAGAAATAATAAATTTTGTAGTTGGTATATGTGTTTTCTGGGAGCCTCAACAAAAATATTTGGTGTTTCTCTATTTCCTGAAGTGAAGTTCTTCTGTGAGGTTTTCTGGTGGTGGGACACGCTGAGGGGTATTTGTTGTGCCCTGGTGGGATAAGAGAATGAAAACTCGGTCTGGCGTCTTCTTTCTTGACTCTCAGTGAGAATTCTGAGATTGGGGAAAGGGCCGGTTTGTGAAACCCTCTTCCGGAGCCTTATGGGAAAGTCTCCAGGTGAAACCACCCTCATCATCCTAATGGCAAATGCTGAATTCCTCCTGGATTCAGGGCTACGGCACTCGCACTGCGGTGTTGGAGGTAAAAGTAGAATCAAAACAGGACACTAGTTTCCTCAGGAATGGAAGTCATTATTAGTGGGGAGAACCGAGCGGACACGGATCATGTTTTTACTTTATTTGCTTTCTCTTTCCCTCTGAAGACTCTCAGTGGGTTTCCAGGGAAAGTAAACCCCGATCCCACACAATCTGCCGGTAATTGTTCTTCCCCAATCAGAAGCACCAAACCAGTTTGTCCAGAAGGGGGCACTGTGGAGCAGCACAGTGGTAATTTTCCTGCGGTGCTGAAGCCAGAGGCAGAGGGCAAATTGTCTCTTTCCCAGGCCAACGCCAGCTGTTGTCTTGGTTTTTCAAGAAAGGAAGCCCTGCTGCTTGGATTATTTACATTTCAAGTGACGTGGAGTTGCTAAGTCACCGAGGGGACCAGAGCTCGCTGGCCCCCAGGGCTACCCCTGGGAGGAGAGGTAGAGAGAGAGTTGACAGCAGTCTCATTTACCGTCCTGGTCCTGAGTCCTCAGCCACCTGGCTTCTCCCCGAGAGTCATCGGTGCCGATGGAGAAAGACCGGCTGGTTCCGGAGTTCGGGTATGTCCAAACTGGTTTTGTCTGGGTTGTTGACAGACTTTTAAGGCGAAGGGGCAACCACGGGGAAAAGGAGAGACCTTTAACGAGGGAGAAAAAGACACTCAAGGGATTGAAAAGTACATTTTGAAAGGGCTGGAAAGACCCCAAAATAAGCAACACAAGAATGGGAGTATGACCACAGTGATCCCTCTTTTCAGGAGGTCTAACCAACCACCCCGGGACGCCAGCTTTATTCCAACCCCATTGGAAGCAGGCAACAAAATTAAGACCGGCGTGAAAACACGGCGTGTTTGTGACAGGGCGCACTCCCGTGCGAGGAAGCGGGACGAGTCAGGGGCTTGGGTCCATACGCTTGTCTAAGGACTTCCCTCTCTCCCTTGGAGTTAAGCCGCTGAGGCCGACCAGTGAGATGAAGACGGTCCCACGTTTTCAGGCAGCAGGCAAAGCCCAATTCCATCCAGCTGTGACTTCAGTGACGAATTAGAGGGCGTTTTAAATTAACCTTTGAGTTTCTCCTCTCATGGAACCACAGGGTGTTTTTTGAATAAACAAAGCAAAGCAGTCAGAAA
The DNA here is from genome assembly GCA_028534135.1 of Potos flavus. Lineage (NCBI taxonomy): Eukaryota > Metazoa > Chordata > Mammalia > Carnivora > Procyonidae > Potos > Potos flavus. Next base: position 75,032,079 of record CM052884.1, on the reverse strand, counting down.
ACTCCCCGGATGAGTTTTTTTTTTTTTTAAGATTTTATTTACTTATTTGACAGAGAGAGAGATCACAAGCAGGCAGAGAGACAGGCAGAGAGAGAGGGGGAAGCAAGCTCCCCACTGAGCAGAGAGCCCGATGCGGGGCTCGATCCCAGGACCCTGAGATCATGACCTGAGCCGAAGGCAGAGGCTCCAACCCACTGAGCCACCCAGGTGCCCCCGGATGAGTTCTTTACGATAATAATTTCTGATTTCTCCTTCAAGAGCATCTGGGATTGAGTACAAACCAAGAAATTCAGGGAAGCAGGGCCGGCTTCAGGGGCCTGTGATGGGCGGTAGCACAGGGCCTGAGCTCACAAGGGCCCGAGCTTTGGTTTAACGCTCCGCAGTCACCATCTTGAAATTCTTAACAACAAGGGGCCTTGTGTTTTCAATTTGCACTGGGCCTTGTGAATCATGGGCTCGTCTCGCAGGGAAGCCACACACGTGCCGCCCTCTATGAAGTACTTTTCATGGTGGCAGTGAATGTGATGGAGAGGATGACCTTGAGGATATCTCATCTCTTGCAGTGCACTAAGATATTCCAATAATGAGATCCTTTGCATAAAACAGCTTCTAAAAAACCTTATAACCAGTGTTGCATGGCGGCTATAAGGGTGTGTTTTATCCTCGGAAAGACCCAGGCGAAATTTCCTGTTGCACTGCTGGTGAGCAGTATAACTTCAGGGAAGTTAATTAACCTCTCTGAGACCCCGACTATTTGTCTGTTACATAGAGACAATATCAGTTGGTTGATAGGGTTTGGGAAGGAGTAAGGCAGGATGCGTGTGCAGCACTTGGGACGGTGTCTGGGACACGGAGGACATTCCGTAGTGCGGGCTGTCCTTCTTGGAAGAGCATTCTCGTATTACTTTCAGCCCGTTGAAGTTAGCGGAGGCTATCCGCTCAGTCTCCTGACTTTGCAAATTAGATTGTTAACACTCAGTGCATATCCGCAGGTATGTTTGCTAATTCTTTCTCCTGGAGCCACAGGTGATAAGATGAGAGAGTAGGTCCTGGACTTCTTTGATCTCATGAGTGGTGTGTTTGTATTAGCGTAGGTTCGTTTGAAGGCTTTTCTCCTACATGCTTTTAACCCATGAACTCACACCACCTCTGGCTCCAAATGCATGGTGGCTTTTCCAGCGTGCCTCTAACCGTCTGACACCAGCCAGGTGCCCAACCTACCTGGAATCAGCCTCACATCCCATAAGCAAAGGGCTCATCCCACCGGACTGCCCCCACTTGGATGCCAGTGGGAAGCCCACGCTGTATTTCTGGCCGGCTGGCCGGGCGTCCAGGGGCTTCCCACGACCCCCTTCGCAGGTTCGATAATGCGCTAGGATGACTCATACAGAACTCAGGGAAACACTTTGCTTATGTCTCCGAGTTTATTATAAAGGACACCTCTCAGAAGCAGCCAAATGGAAGAGAGGCATAGGACAAGGAATTGGGGATGGGACGTGGTGCCCTCTCTGGGCGCACCACCGTCCCGGCACCTTGATGTGTTCAGCAACCCAGAAGCTCTTGAAGCATCCTTGAGGGTTTTCTGTAGAGGTTTTGCCACACAGGCTGATTGAATCACTGCCCGTTGGTGGTTAACTCTGTGTCCATCTCCTCTCCATCCCCAGAGGTCAGGGGGGTGGGGCTGAAACATAAATAAGTAAAACATAAAAAATCATACACAGCAGCTGAGCACTAAAAGATTTCTATATGGTTTTTAAGGGAAATCAAGTAGTTAGGAAGACTTCTGTGTTTTTCTTTTCTTTTCTAAAAAATGTTATCTCTTAAATTTGCATGGGACTCTGATTTTTCAGGGATGAACCTATATGATTTGCGGCAGGAGTAAGCCATACGGAGGCACCATTCCATAAGGGTGGAGAGTTTCTCCATAACAAATTTATTCATTATGCAGGAAATCCATACTGGTTAGACACAAACAAGATTAAAAAAAATAATAATACCTATTCTGTCACCAGCGATAAATATCTTTCACCTTGGTATATTTCATTTCAGACTAGGTGCATATTTACATATGAATACATTTGTAATCAACACGGAAATACAGTCTACAGATTGTCCTATAAAATAATTTTTGACTTGACAGTGTGTTACGAACATCTGTTAATAAGTAAATCGATCAACTGAACTGCCGTAGTTTCCGTTTCGTGGCTATATCACCACTTTTGAAACCAAGCCCCCATCATTGGCTAGTTAGCGTGTTTCAGATGTACCGTCATAAACGCCCCTGTGTATTCGCCTATGCCAACCTGGCTCATGATTCCCTCGGCGTAGATTGCTGGGAGTGGAATCGCCGGGTCAGATGGTACACACACGCGTCCTCTCCACACACAGCTCCCAGCTGCGCATCGTCTGAGCGGGGATGGGAGATTCGAAGGACCAAACGCGGTTGTCTTTTTGAGTCTGCTTCACCGCAGAGTCTATTAATTGTAGTTGGGATACAGAATGGCTCTGGGGTTTGCTGTAATTCCCGGCAAAACACCGGAGCCAGGTATAGACGAAGAGATGTCTTTTCTCGACACTTGGTTAAAAAAAAATTTTTTTTCCCCGTCTTGGCTCTTTATATGTAGGTATCCTCTTTCACATTCCACATCAGTCTAGATCGAAACGATCCCGTTCTTTCTGTTTCAGGGCTTTTGCGCACAGTGTAGAACATTCTCATGATTTCCTTTTCCATTAACTGTGAAGAGTTCGTACTGTGTTTTAAGGGGTTAGCTTTCCTCTAACAAGTGCTTTCTTCAAGAAGGGGCCCTTCTTACTGGGACAGGCTTGTTCCTTTGTGCCCTGTCCTTTTGCTTCCCCTGGAAGGAGCTGAATACCCCTTCTAGTCTGAGGATGAGCGGATGGTCCGACAAGGCACGTACAGCTTGAGAAAGGCATCCTCTCCAGTGCCCACATTGCCATGTTGCCTCTCATGTCCTTAACCTTCCTGTCTCAAGACCCAGCCCTGCCCCTTACCCCAGCCCCCTCCCCATCTCCAGTTGTGGTCATCTGGATTTTGTACCCCAGTTTTATTCAGGTAACACCTACCTAGCAATCAGGCAGGGAGAATCATCTGGTTTGACTTCATTATCCTGGAGGGTCAAGCTCAAGGTGTTGGGTCCGAGTAATGAAAAGTGTTTGCTTTGGTTTTCCATCTTGGGAGATGCCCACAGGGGGCTAAGTGTCTGTTAAAGGCCAACTCTCGACCTCCTTTCTCCTTTCGGCTGATGGGAAGGACAGTGATTCAGGGAGTCGGGGAAGAAGAGAGGGGGAGTGATAAAGACATGCGAAGGGGTCAGCGTCATGGGGTTGCCCTTTCAGGCTGGGAGGCACAGACTGTGGCTGAACACTTTTTATTTTGGAAGTAACTTGCCGGCTGCAAATAAAGGCTCACAACGTCTCTCCTCGAACTCGGTAGTGACCCAGGCACCGGCGGGCTCTGCCGGGCTGGTGTGGGGTCCTTCCTTCCTGTCGGCGAGGCTCTGTATGGGCTCTCTCTCAAATGCAACATAATCTGTTCTTGTGGGTTTCACAGCTCCATGGAGCTGAGTAGGAGGCTATGCCTTCTGCTGCTTAGGGTAAGACTTTGCCTTTTTTATTTATTTATTTTTTTTTTTTATGGTCTCTTAAGATGAGATAACTCATATCACATCTTAGAGAGAGTTGGGCGGTGGCATTCCTTTTTATTACCTGACAAACCGCAGACCCCGGGTACCTCTTTGATCGGGCTTTACTTAATGCTACGTGTGGTTGCTGTAGGCTTAATATCCTTTGGACTGCTCACCGTGGGTAGCACTTCAAGTCTGAGCTCTGTTTCCTTGGTCAAATGCAGACCGTATTTTTGTTCCATTCCTTTCAAAAGTGAGAGTGGTCAGTGCAGGTGGAATTGTACTGGAGATGAATGCCGAATGGGCTTCAGTGGCATGTTAAGGATAATAAAGTGTTTCTACTTGCCGTCACTGTGGACTCAGAATGTCCCAGAACATTTGGCCCAGCCCCCTCATTAAGCTGAGGCCCACAGTCAAAGTGGGTTAAGGAGACCTGGGTTTTTTTTAGTCCTCGCTCTGCCACCGGCTTCTGGACCAGAAATCTATCTGTTCTATCTCATTCTTTTTCTTGCCCAGGATGTGAGCTTTAGAAGCCATGCTGCCTGCTTTACCTGTGTTCTTCCTACACCTTGGACCTCTGGTCCCCCGACGCTTGCTGGTCTGGGACAATTGTCCCCTCCACACCGTGCTGCTCCCTCCACAGTCTTGGTGGAGGGGTGAGGTGGGGGAAAGCCAAACTTCGCTTAGCTTCTCCGTCCTTAATGCCCTGGAACCTCTCACATACGTGGGGGTTGTTAATGAACAGACTTTTATCAAAGATTCGGGAACAATGAGAGGGAATGACGATTTAAAAAAAGATAACCATAAAAATCACTATTCTCAGTGCTTAAGAGAAAAAGAATCCAGGACATTGGACAGGAGGTCCCCTAAGAGATGAGCTCACCCCTGGTGCCAGCTTGAGGTCTGAACTCAGAGGAAGAGCTCCTCTTCCGGTCCCCCTCCTGGCGAGCCCCACCGGCTTTTGGAAAGCCTGCTCCTGCCCACAGTGTGCTGGGTGTTGTCCTGGGATCTCGGTTGCCCTCCCCACTCCAGGACAGCTCATGAGTGTTCACGGTGGAATGTTCCTGAAGTCATCACGAATCACCTTGGAGGGCACGGCTATCAGCAGGGGGTCGGGTGGGGGGCACTCTCCCTGGCCCCCGGGGGTGCTCCCCTCCTCCTGAGTCTCTAGGATCTCTGGGGTCCTTTCAGTCCCTATCAACCACAGCCTGTGCTTAGCACCCAAGGCCTGTGGGCTCCCGAGGACAACAGTGGTCCCCGTGGGCAGTGCACCCTACCTACGAGGATGAGAAATGTTCTGCTGAAAATGCAACATACTCCGCAGCTCTGTCCTCCACGGCGCACAGAGAGAGTTAGCTTTACCGGGCATCACCTTCTCCCCGCCTTCCGGGCCATGCCCAGCGGCCTGACTGCGATTGAGCCGGGACTCCGTGCCGTGCCGACCAAACCTGGGGCCCTTTGGCCCTGGTCGCTTACACGAACTAGATCGGAATCTCCACGTCTGAGTTTTCCTGGAAATCTGTCCTTTTCTTGGCTGGTGGGACGGAGGCCTTCTGGCAGATGAAGAGGAATACAGGTGTGACGGTGACGTGATCTCTCCAGGGAAGAGAGGTGGGGTCGGCCCACCTTGCCTGTTCTGGCTTTTTCGGCTGAGTCACCCAGTCGTTTTCTACAGGTCAAAAAAAAAGAAGAAGAAAAAAAGTTCATGCTCCTTTGACTGAAGTTCAGGAATTTTTATTTTTAATCAGCAGAGTCGAATTAGCTATTCGCACTCTCATGTATTTGAAAAGTAGCCTTTCGCCCAAGCGGGCTCACACTGCCGGATCGGCACGTCCAGCGTCCAAGGGCACCTGCGTCGTCGGGGGCCAGAGTGAGGCCGCGCTCGGCGGTGCCTGACCGGCTCACGTGTCTCTGATGCCCCACACGTGGCCGAGGGCGCCTTCGGGGGACGGGCGTGCATCTCAAGCCTTCACTGCAATGTTGTGAGGGGGGTCCACCACCGCGGAGCCGGGTGGCGGCTGGAAAGAACACGTCCTGGGGAACCTGGGAAGGTAAACTCCTCTCCAAATGAGTTAGACCCTGGGCTTTGCTTGGGATTTGTTTAGGGGCTGGAGCAGGAGCTGGTGGTAGAAAGGGAGTAAGCTTGCAAATGGCCGAGGGAGGAAGGGCTCCGTGGGGGGGGGCTGGAGAGCGCTGGGTCATGGTTACAAAAGAGTCTCAAGGGCCATGGGGCCTCTTCTAGCCGTTCTCAGGAGAATAAAGCCGGGGGGTGGGGGAGCAAGAGGAAATGTGTAGAAACACATAGTAATGAAAGGGAGTCTCTATTCTCTGTTGTCTTTTAAGACCAGAACATTTTATTTAATTTATTTTTTAAAGATTTTATGTTTTCATGTGAGAGAGAAAGAGAGAGAGAGACAGAGAGAGCACAGCAGGGGGAGGAGCAGAGGGAGAGGGAGAAGCAGGGTCCCCACTGAGCAGGGAGCCCAATGCGGGGCTCGATCCCAGGACCCCCGGGGATCATGACCTGAGCCGAAGGCAGCTGCTTAACTGACTGAGCCCCCCAGCCACCCCAAGACCAGAATATTTTAGACAACAAACCTTTATAATGTCTTTTAAATATCCACATGCCATTTTAAGATGCATGTTTTATTCATACTTATAATGATTTTCATATTTTTGGTTGGGGGGGTTTGCAGATTACTAAAGGGAATGCTCAAAATTCAGAGTAGAAGTGGCTGGCGACTCTTTTTTTTTTTTTCAAATTTATAAAATATCTTTTCCATTTTATCTGAATGCTTCTTTCTGGTTACCAAATCCCGATTTGGTTAAAAGCTTAGCAGTGAATGCCAGTCTGGGGATTACTTGTGCCGTCTCTGTCCCAGACAGTAAGGAGCAGAAAGAAGGGAAGGGTGGGCTGTGCATGCTGCGGGTCACCTGCAGCCAGCTGGCTTTGCAGGACGAGGGAGGGGACTCCCGTGTTAGTAAGGTCAGGGGCTGGGCCGGCCTCTGTCCTCAACCAAAGCAGCTTTGGAAATCACAGCTCTCCTGGAACAGCATACTGACCCCTGGCTCAAGTCACAGTAAAATGTGGCGCCATTCATTGATTTAACAGCTGCTCCCGGAGTGTCAGGCCCCCTGCTAAGTGTGAAAGGGTGGCCTTCTGTGAGTCAGATACAGCCCGTCTGGCAGTCCCTGGAGGCCTGGTGCCCTGGAGATAATGCATTCGGTCTTCTGCTCCCTACTCTCTTCTTGCCCTAAAACTTGAGTACAAGGCACCTGGCTCCAAGAAGGAGCCTTATAAGGATGGTTGAATCTAGGACCAGCTACGTACTGGATGAGTGACTTAGCCTCAGAGCTTCAGGTTCTGTCCCCGCTAGTGGAAATGAATAGCATCTACCTGCAGAGCAGAGCTGTAGTCAAGGTCATGGGTCATAGGACCAGTGCTGGAACAAGCAGGTGCTCAGAAAAAGGGTTGCTGTTTTAGGATGTATTATCATTAAGCACAGTTGTGCTTTTATCCCTCTGGGACACCTCCAACTGAGCCTCGAGATGGATAAAACCTGCAAATGTGTCAATACTACCTTTAGGCATGCCCTCCCCCCCCCCATGCATATCCTGTTGCTGCGGAATCTTCCAGAAAAGGAGATCCTGAGGATGCCAAGTCTGGATGGACACTGTGAAGGACTCGGGGCTTCCCTTGCAGATGGCTTTCCAAGCCCCCCCATCGCCACTGGGAGAAGACTCGGGGAACCCAGGGGGCCTTTATTGAGCAGCTAAAAGGTGGCACTTGGGAGCCCAAACTCTTTGACGTGCCTGGCTTGGCAAGCACAAGTAGAACAACAACCTCCTAATAGTTGGTGTGGGATGGCCCAGAGCAGCAGCAGAGGCAGGTTTCCTGTGCCCACCGCTGGTGACTTCCACCACCCAGGACGCAGGGGGGCGCTGAAGCCCCACTTTTCCTCCAAGACTAGGGCAAGGCCTTCCTTGGGTTTCCCCGACTGAGCCTTGAAATATCCCAGGTTTCCTTTGTGCTTGCATGATTTCACATTCTCTGTGCCTTCCCAGGTGGAAATCTGCGGCGTCCCAAGAAAACAAATCAAAAACCCAGAAAATATGCGCGGTTTCTTCAAACCAGGAAACTTAAGAAAATTTGCAAGAAATATATTTTCCTTGTAACAAAAATTTTAAAGTACGTATCAGCCAAAAAGAATTCCATATACCCCTTGAGAATAGTCTTCAACACACACACAGACATGCACACACACACGCGCGCGTGCGCAAAATAGGACAGTTATAAATGATTTTTATTTATTTACCAAAGTGAGGCATCACTCTGTAAACTATTCTCTTATTTGCTTTTTCACTTAACAACAGCCCCAGGAAACTTTTTCAGTCTGTCCCACGCTTATTTATTTATTTTTTTCAGAGTGACTTTGTTTAGATATCTGGGACCATCAAATCTGAGGTTGGAAGCCCTAAGGCATTACGATTGAAAAGTGAAAAACGGGGTCTCTGAAATGAAAGTTTCAAACTGAAGCGAAGAGAGGCTTAAAATGATTATGGTTTGGTCACTCCAGCAGCTTCTGAGTAGTCTTTATTTGCACCATGGGTAGAAGGCAGGAGACATTTCCTAAAATGAAAAGAGCAGTTACAACCTTTAAATTCTCTGAGGGCGGGGGGGTGGGGTGGGGGGCACTTCCTGAGGGAGGTTCCCTCCCCCACCCCCCAAGACAATCCCCTCTCTTTCTGGACTGGGGGGCAGTCACATGGGCCAACTGGTTCTGCCAGCAACAGAGGTAGAGTTTAGCACTGCGTCTAGCTTGGAAGGGGTGGTTTCGGGTAGGGGGCCATGCGTAGAATGTAGAAATGATAGCTCAGGCTTTTTGTCAGAAGGGCGCAGGTTCAAACCCCAGCTGTTTCTTGCTGCCCAGCTGGGTGACCTCGGACCAGTTACTGAATCCCTCAGAGCCTTATTTGTAAAATGTGGTGAGAAAAGTCCTCTGGCAGGATGGCCGTGAGCACCAAGTCAGTAACATGTTAATATACATCCATTGCCCGGCACAATGACTAGCCGATAATAACCACCCCGTGCTCGCTTAGCGGTCAGCGAGCTTCTCCCGCAAAGGCCCGGAGACAAATATTTTAAGGTTTGTAGGTTGCAAAGGTTCTGTTGCAACTGCTCAACAATAGGTAAATCAGGTGTGAGGATGTGTTCCGATAAGAGTTTATTAACAAAAACAGAGGGCAGGGTAGGGTGGACCCAAGGGCAGGGGTTCGCTGACCTTGCCCTGGGTCCATACCATTCCCTGGAAATAGAATGGGAGCCTCCTCGGTAATCGTTTTTCTTGTAGCCCCAGGAAAATAAGCGAAATGGGTGAAATTCGTTTCAACGATAAACTTTATTTACTTTAAATGATCTGAACTATGATGGCCTCGGCATGTAATGCATACGAACAATCACTAAGGAGGTATTTTACTTTAAATCTTGGTGTTATTTAAACATATCTGCAGGGGGTTTAAAGTTATGGCACAATCTCATTTCATACTGGTCACATTTCATGTGTTTGCTAACTCATATGCCTGGTTCAAGGTTGGTTAGCCCAGCTTTTCCCTGGGCCAAGAAATCGACTTATTAGACAAAAGTCCAGTTGCAAATACGAACTAGAGGGGAATGGAAACCATCAGAGTCTGGAGCCTGTAGGAAGGAGCTGGGTCTTTTCCCGCAGGTTGGTGTGGGCGTGCCTGTGTGTGCTGGACCACGAGGATAAACATAAAGATGGCTTTCTTTCTGTGGCTGGTTGTCAAACATGTTTGAGATCCATTGCTTTACCTACTCAAGTGTTTTGCGTTTTGTTTTGCTTTTGCATTAAATCAGGCTCACCGTGGTGTTTCGCTTCTTCCTTGCTCAGGCTGCTCTTGGAGGGATGCCCAAGCTATCTGGTGATGGAATGAATGCATGTCTGACACCAGCCAAGCCAGTTACTAAATGTCACACTGACTATTTGAAATGCACAAGTCATGAATCATGGAGCGCTGCATCAAAAACTGATGATGTACTATATGGTGACGAACATAGCACAATAAACAAAAAATGAATAACTCCTCCCAAGAATTAAAAAAAAATGTACACATCACCGCCCCCAACTTTAAACCGTACTACTTCCATATTTCGTTTCAAAAAATCCTCATTTTACAGAGAGCAAAGCGAAACCCAGAGAGGTGACAGGCTCAATTGGGGCCCAAACCCTCAGTGGTGCTTTGGGATGAGAATTAGGAAACTCGGGAGCCCAGCTTGAGGACAGCTCCTCCCCCACTGCCCCGCTGCTCCACTTCCGGGCACGAATGGAATAGTGGGTAATTCACCCAGTGGTTTAAGTGTCACGGGTCATTTTTGCTTGGAATTTTTGAATATACAGAACAAAGTTAGAGAGATGCTGCTTTCAAGTGTTTTGTTCTCTTCTTGATTTTTTTTTCATTGATTCCGCCACAGATTTTTCTGAGCCTCCCAAAACAAAGGTGAAGAAGGTTCGGGCTCTGCGTTCAAAGAGCTCACAGTCTGGGGAGCAGGTGGGGGAATGTTACCTTTCTGTAAAAACATATCCCGGATGATTCAGAGTGAAGCGGAGAAGAGTTTGTTGTTGTGTCTGGCTCTTAATTCCATAGGAGATGAAAGTAGGAAACTGATAAAACTCACCTTTCTCTCTCCTGTTCTTTAGCTATGCAATCAAAGACCTTTTAAATATTTTTTATTTTTTTATTTTTAAAAAATTTTAAAAAGATTTTATTAATTTTTTTGACAGAGAGAGAGAGATCACAAGTAGGCAGAGAGGCAGGCAGAGAGAGAGGGGGAAACAGGCTCCCTGCTGACCAGAGAGCCCGATGCGGGGCTCGATCCCAGGACCCTGAGATCATGACCTGAGCTGAAGGCAGAGGTTTTAACCCACTGAGCCACCCAGGCGCCCCTTAAATATTTTTTATAGTGAAAAATTTTTAAGGTGCATTTTCCTGAGATAAATTCTGAGTAAAGCCCACCCCCAACTGGCTTCTGTTTTCTCCCTTTCCCTCAGGATTGGTATGAGGGACAACACAGGTTTTGGAATCAGGTTGACTTGGGTACACCAGATTCTATTTGTGCCTTTTCTAGGCTTTGACTTGGCCATGGTCTCTAAAGACCCAGCTTCCTCATCTGTAAATTGGGGGTGATTTTTGGCCTCATAAGGTTGTGATAAAGATTGGGGGGGAAACCTATATTAAGAGAAAAAAAAAAGTTAAAGTGTGGGAAAATGCTTTTCTGGATGGATTTTTGATAGGAATCAGTTTTCAGAATACAGCAAATTGAGTACAGAAGTGATGTCATATTTTCACTTCCTCCTCCTTCCAGAAGGGTGCAGTGTGAAGCCAAGAAATGTACTCAAGTGTCCCCTATTTTCTTGTCCTGACAGTTAATGATTTAGAGACGGCATTTTTAAGATATTTTTTCTCCGCCCATTCACCTCTCATTCACATATAGACCGTTGCTGTCAGGAATTCAACAGTCATAGGAAAATAGCCACATTTTTGGACCTTTTTTTTTTTTAAACAAATAAGGTTCTATCGGCTGTTGCCATGACAGCCAAACACTCTGCTGTCAGCCATCCGGGGTGAATTATTAAGGATCTTTGTCCAGGACATCATCAGTAAACACACTCGTCCTCCAGGGGAAGGTAATAGGGCTCTAATAGCAAGAGCAGTCACAGTGCTGGGAACGCGGGGGTGTGCTTGCCTCCCCATCCTGCCTGTGGGGAAAGATCTGGCGGAGCCAGCCATTTGCCTGAGATCCTCTTCCCGTGGCCAAAGACCCTATTCTCCTGGCATTTTTTCGGGTTATGTAAAAGGCTGGGTGCCTGAGTCACTTTTCCAGAAGCAGGAGGCTTAAACTGGCACTCTCTTTCATTCCCAGAAAGATTTGACCCATTCCTGCTTAGCTAATCCTGCCCACAGATGAAGACAGCCATCTGTGGGGATTGGGTGACCAGGAACAGATTCATATACCAGTTCTGTGAGAGAATGGGGGACGCCACTGAAAGAGGAGAAAGTCAGAAAGTGTATGTTTGGAATTTATAGAGATATACATGGCTAACCTCATTTTTATTTAAAAATAAGAAGCACAGCATGTTAGCTGTGAATAAGCTTCTCAGAGGGTAATTTTAAGGCAACTTACTTAACCTTTCTGAGCCCCAGTTTCCACATATATAAAATAGGCTTAGTAATAGAACCAAATCGGGACGCCTGGGTGGCTTGGTCAGTTAAGCGTCTGCCTTCAGCTCAGGTCATGGTCCCAGGGTCCTGAGATCGAGTCCTGCATCGGGCTCCTTGCTTAGTGGGAGTCTGCCTCTCCTTCTGCCTGCTGCTCCCCCTGCTTGTGCACTCTCTGACAAATAAATAAATAAAATCTTTAAAAAATTAATAGAACCAAATCTCTGAGGGGTGATTGTGAGGATAAATGGATAGAAAGTGTGTGGAGCCCTTCCTGGCACAGCAAGCCCCTTCTTAGGTTAGCCGTTGTGATAAAATGATTGATCGCAAAGTCATGTATCAATATCTCTCCAGTGTAGCCAAATCCCCTGAAATCTATGAGGATATTCAAAACACAACCTTTTAAAGCTGATTTTATTTTCATTTTCACGGATAAACAGTGATTTTCTTTTACTTTCTTCTACAAGAAAATGCTTGACGCTGCCATCCACGTAATACCATCTGCCTGTCTTTGCTTTTGCATTGAGATTTGGTTGACACGAACCTTCCTGAATTTCGTGGCGATGGTGGCTGAGGATGTCCACGTCTGAAAATATCTAGAAAATTGATACATTTTAAAAGAAACAGTTCCTCTTCTGAGGCAGTGAATGAGTGAGGCGTGAGAGGAGGCAAGATGGCGGGTATATTCCATGGAGAGAAAAGCCTGGTGCTGTGAGAGAAACGTAGCCAGGAGCATAATTAAGGCCCAGAGAAATTTTTCCCAGGTGCTTCTACGCCTTCCTCTCTGTCTTCTCTGCCTAGATTCTTTGAATTCTGATGAGACAAATTCCTCTAGGGTTAAGATTTAAAAAAAAAAAAGGTTAAAGAAGTTTGGTTTGAAGATGCTAAGAAGAATCCAGGGAACCAGAGAGGAATGAAACCAAGCTCTGTGTCTTTGAAGGACACACCCTGGGGAAAGAGCCAGTCAGGAAAGCAGGTGGGCTAGCCTGGCTCCCTGTGGAATTGGCCTTCCGAGATAACTTAGAGGTCCCCAACGGTGGGTCTTTTTTTTTTTGCCTTTTTTTTAGCATCTTTTTTTTTAGCATCTTTTTTTTCATTGTGTTACGTTAGTCACCATACAGTACATTGTCAGTTTTTGATGCAGTGTTCCATGATTCATTGTTTGTGTATAATACCCAGTGCTCCATGCAATCCGTGCTCTCCTTAATACCCACCACCGGGGTCACCCATTCCCCTGACCCCCTCCCTCTAAAACCCTCAGTTTGTTTCTCAGAGTCCACCGTCTCTCATGGTTCGTCTCCCCCTCCGATTTCCCCCCCTTCACTTTTCCTTTCCTTCTCCTAATGTCCTCCATGTTATTCCTTATGTTCCACACATAAGTGAAACCATATGATAACTGACTTTCTCTGCTTGACTTATTTCATTCAGCACAATCTC
>CM052884.1:74991802-75018663 GCA_028534135.1 Potos flavus | reverse complement strand
TCTGATGGAGACTAATATTCCATTGTATATATGGACCACATCTTCTTTCTCCATTCGTCTGTTGAAGGGCATCTTGGCTCTTTCCACAGTTTGGCTACTGTGGACATTCCTGCTATGAACATTGGGGTGCATATGGCCCTTCTTTTCACTACATCTGTATCTTTGGGGTAAATACCCAGTAGTGCAATTGGCGGGTCATAAAGTGGCTCTATTTTTAATTTTTTGAGGAATCTCCACACTGTTTCCCAAAGTGGCTGCACCAACTTGCATTCCCACCAACAGTGTAAGAGGGTTCCCCTTTCTCCACAACCTCTCTAACATTTTTTGTTTCTTGCCTTGTTAATCTTTGCCATTCTAACTGGTGTAAGGTGGTATCTCAATGTGGTTTTGATTTGGATTTCCCTGATGGCTAATGATGATGAACATGTTTTCATGCGTCTGTTAGCCAGTGGATCTTCAAGGCATTGGGAAAAGATCGTTTCACTGCCAGTTATCTCCCTCTGCAGGATCCTCTGCCTGGGAAGACTGGGAGGCACAACACTTTGAAAACTGTAGGCTTAAGGACCCGACAGCCTAGCTGTGTGACCTTGGGGAAATGTCTAACCTCTCTGAGCCTCAGCGGGCTCATCTGAGGAAAGAGAGATAATCGTATTTTCCCTGCAAGGTTGTCATGAGGATGAAATGAGAAGCACTCTGGGACACGTTGTCCTATTGTAGGCCCTCAAGTGACAGTCTACTTCTGTCTATTGTACAAGCTGTCCCTCTTCCTCATTTATACAAGGGAGGGCAGGGATGGTCTGAGCTGGGGGATTTACCGGCCTAAGTTACAAGTTAGAGAGGGGTGATGGGGAGAGCTTTCATTTCTGGATTATTTGTATTTCACTCTCATTAATTTCCTCTGAGGCCCACATATGGTATGACCTCGTCAATCATTCAGTATGCGGCTAAGTTTTTGTCATGACACTTCTTTAGTTTATCCTTGTATAAACGATGTATTTCTGGGAAATTTAACCGAGCGCCGCTCTGTAGGCAGACGGTTATCTGTTGGGCTCACAGTAGCGTAGGGAAAGCCATGTTGCCCTGAGACTCTGTGGCTGGGGGCTTCCTGGCCGTGGCATATCCCCTTGACCTCTCTAGGCTTTTTTTCCTTGCTTCATATATAAAATATGAGGTTGATGATTAGGTTTTAAAAATCCTTTTACCCAATTCTGTGGCTCAAGTCCTCAGTTCTTTGTATAGTTTTCCTATAGCACCAGCAGCTAAATGGCCTGACTTCTGGGATGGTGTTTTTCTCCCCCTAAGTTGGTACATCTGAACATCCGGAAATTGAGACAGTGAGGACTAGGCCGCAGTGGCCAGTATGGATCATAACTCAGCAAGCGAGCTAGCTTCAGCGAAGAATCCATGTTCTCACGTCCACTGCACCCAAAGCTGAAACTGTCAGAGACTCGGTTAGGATTCTTGTCATTTCGAGTTACGCCCCTATGCTGTGCAGATGGCCTCTGGTTGGTCTTCCTTATTCGAGAAGGAGGAAGGTCCTATTCACTTATCTATACATGACTTTTCTAAAACTCACAGGATCCTAAGGATGAGGTCAGAATTCAGACAAACCAAGAGCAAAGCCACATGGATGAGAAAAATCATATTCCACGTGGGATCTGAGGTCATCCAGAGTTTGGCAACTAAATGTTTTTATACATTTCTGTTAAAATATTTCTAGTATTACGCTATTGTTTCAAAGAATCATTTCCAGCTCGACCTGCCCAGTCATCCCACCACTGGTCCAAGCTGCATTTGACAAGAGAGCTTCTGTTAGTATTTTGTCTCTTGTTCTTGGATCCCATGAGATTTGTATACCTGACAATACCACATTCTCATTTTTGTTTCGTGTGAGTGCATTTTTTCTTTCAAGCAACCAGATAACTCCCGAGTAGGAGAGTAGAGGAAGATGATGGGTTATTGCTAAACTTTATTGAGTTGTGGCAATACAATTTCTCAACGGTCCCCCCTCTTTTTTTTAAGATCTTATTTATTCATTTGAGAGAGACAGCATGAGAGAGAGAGAGAGCACAAGCAGGGTGGAGGGCTAGAGGGAGAAGCAGACTCCCCGCTGAGCAGGGAGCCCGATTCAGGACTTGAGCCTAGGACCCTGGGATCATGACCTGAGCCGAAGACAGATGCCCAACCAACTGAGCCACCCAGGCGTCTGTCAACAGTCCCTTTTACCTTGCTGACTGTCAGTGCTCCAAACATGCCACTGGACAGCTGCCTTCCCGTCAGCCCTAAGAAGCCCCATGGGTCTGGTCTAGAGGGAGATGTCACCAGTGAGATAGGATCATGGTGGCCACTCGTCAAAACACTAGCACTGCCCTCTGGAATCCAACTGGGCACATTCAACAGACATTGATCAGGCACCCTCTCTGCATCAGGCCCTTCAATAGGTGCCAGAAAGGAGTAAGATCGCGTGCTTACTTTTAAGCGGTTTGTACCATAAAGAGCAACAATGTGTACAAAACATTCCCTATGCCAGGCATTGTTTTAAATGCTTTATGTATGTTAGTTCATGCGACATTTAGAATGACCCCACCCCAAGGGAGGTAGGATTATATTCATCCCTGTTCTAGAAGGGGAAACTGAGGCACAGGGAAGTTAAGTGACTTGCTCAGGTATGTAGCCTGTGAGCCACAGGGCCTGAATCCAGACCCAAGCAGCTGACTCGAGTCCGGGCTCCCTCCGCCAGCTCACAGGTTCCTTTTCTCCAATGACCCCAGTGCCATCATCTCCTTAACCCTTGTCACCTTTTTGTTCAGGCTGCTTTCATAACATGGGTTAGAAAAATAACGTTGCTCAAAGCAAAAGGAACAACAAACACCTTTCTGTCCAAAAGGCACAAGGCAAAAATCTAACCAAAAAATAAAATCACTCTTCATCCTATTCTGCTTCTCATTTTAGTTTATGTCCTTTCAATCTGTGTGATTTGTTATTTTGGGAGAAATCTACATTTTTAAATCTGCGCTTTTCATTGAGGATTATGTCAGGTTTTCTTTTTCTTTTTCCCACTATATTCTTTTTTTGATGTAACTCTAATGACTTCATTGGTTTGCGTGTTTTGAAATCACAGTTACATCAGACATTGACACCAATCCCTTCTTGCTGGGCATTTAGGTTACTTCTGACATTTTACAGGCATAAGCCACACTGTCTTGTACATCTTTGTATATACACTTTTTTTCATATACATTTGATAATATCCTTAGGCGGTTGGAGGATTTTAACTTTTGTCGTGTTCGGACGGAGAAAGTGGAATCAGATTTCAAAATCAGGTTCCAAAGGACCATCTAAGTTCTTTTCACTCCCAGAGAGCTGGAAATGCTCACAGTAAGTGTCTGAAGCATGCTATAAGCCAGCCATTCCTCTTCTGCTTTTTAGGAGAAATGGGAAAGTTCACGATTTGGGCTTTCGGAATCATAGGGCATCTTCTTTCTGGCAAATGGATTCATGATTCTAGCAAGGGTTACCGAAACCAAGACGTAGCCGGACAGGTTGCCTCTTCTCAACCCTCTTGGAGAACCACCCAGTGGGATGATGGAGAATCGAACACACGAGGATCAGGAAGACGCAGAACAGGTTGAACAGGAACTTTGCAAACGTGTAAATACAGAGAGGCTGACAGGCCAGGAGGGAAAACACAGTGTGAGGTACATGGGAGGTAAACGTCCATCAAGCAGCAGGCAATTCCATGGAAAGGGAGCCATTCATAGTGGTTGAACACCGACTTCAAAGCTACATAGAGTTGAGTCTGAAACCTGGCTCTCCTTCTGAGTTGCTGTGTGATCTCGCACAAGTTATCAGTCTTTCTGAGCCTCAGTATCTTCATCTGTAAAATGGGCTCGTTTTAGTTCTTGCTTCACAAATTTGTTGTGAGGGTTTGATTAGATTGTATGAGTAAAAGTTTAACGACCGTGTGTTGGCTGCTTTGTGTGAGGCCTGGACTCTTCCATGTTCAATATGTTTATCAGCATCAACATCACTCACTTGGGGGGAGGATTATGTGGTGAGAGGTCAGTGCTTACACACTGGGGAGGACCACGCAAACGGTTGGGGAAGTTTGGCTTTTTTGGGAAAGACAAGAAATTAAAGGGTTCCATGTGACATTTATGAGGAACGAATGTTACACTTTATCTTCCTGAAGCACAAGGGAGGCTCGTCTTGGAATTTCCCATCTGCTTTCTGAGGCAAATGAGGACAGTTTGGGGGCCTCTGCTGAGGGGCTGGTGTCCTCTTCAACAATAGGGCGGGCATGACTGGATAGGCTTATGGCTTCTACTTCAACATTCCTCTGGCGTTTTAAAAAAAATTACATTTAGAGCTCGCTCTGTATTAAGATTCTTTTGGGTGCTTTCCTCAAAGGGAAAGAAGGGGGGAACTTTATTGGCTCAGGTCCCTGGGATTTCTAGGGATTCAGTGGCCACAGACAGAGCAGGACCCAGGGCCCAAATGCTGTCATTGAGAAGCCGTTCCCCTTCCCATGTGTTGGCTGGGCTTTCCTGGGTGTCTTTGTTTCAGGGACCAACGTGTCCTGCAGCTCGAGGCTTCCAGCAACCTCCCAGGTAATGATCCCAGCCATAAGAAGTGCCTCCTTTCTGCCGCTTCCAGGAAGAGGCCCAGGGAACCATCTCTTGAGCTGGATTTTGCTGGAGTCGCACCCCCATTCCTGGGCTGACCACCAGTTGTCCGATCGGCCAGGTCTGGATCCCCGCGTTCACCTCTGCGGAGCCAACAAAAGAGGTGGTTCCCCAAAGAGGTGCTGGGAAGACAAAAAGCCAAGAAAGGAGGGGAAAGGAAGGGAGGGAGGGTGGAAGGGAAATAGAGGACGTCTACAAACTCCGAAGTATCTCATAATTAGGTGCCTTACACTTGTGCTCTGCAATGCTGAATTCCAGCTCCTTTTATCCACGACTCTTTTTCTTGTCTTTTCCACCTCCACCCCCACGTATGTGTGATTTTTAAGTCAAGTGTTGCTTTTCATCCCCTGCGGCTTCCGCAGTGGCTGTGAAGCCCGCTTCTTGAAGCTTAGGGTGTCATTAGTAACATACCAGCCACCCCGTGCAGCTTAACTTCTCCCTGCAGACTCTAAAAATACCCAGAGGCACTCAAAACAAACAGCGAGGCGCGGTGTGCGCAGGCGCGGGCTCATCCCGCCGGCCGGGTCTCTGAATTGCCTTAACCCTGCCACTGTCGGGAGAGCCATCGGCTCGCGCGGCTCTGTCCTTTATGTTTTACTTTTCGTTTGGGCTCACCTGTGCTGCTGTTGATGCAGAGGAAAAAGAAAATGTTACGTTATTGATGGAACAAAATTGACTGGAAGAAAGGGAAAGAGAGAGACAGACACCAGACTTGTTCCCACTGTGTTTTCGCAGCTTGCTATAGACCTGAATTAGGATGTGTCAAGAGATCAGACCAGTCCAGGGAGCAGCAAAGATTAGCTGGGATTTAAAATAAAACCCTTTAACAGGAGGTCACCTAGAATAACGCTCACCTATGTGTCCGTGAAGAGGCCTGAGGACCATATCCAGAGAAGGTTAGTGCTTACAAATGAGCCCCAGGGCCACAACCCAGGGTGGTTTTTCAAAGGCAAAGCAAAAATCAGCCCCCTTTCCGTGGAAGTCTTAGGTGCAGTTGAGCTCTCCAGGGAACCGAGGTTTTCTTGTTTCAAGGAGGGTGTCACATTTTACGGAGCCGAGTCCGTGTCACCTGCCCTGTGTCTAACAGTTTGGGGACCTGCCTGGTGCCGGCTGTCTTATCAAACCCGTGAGCACTTGAGTTTTTTGAAACCTGGCCAAGGGATTAAATGATAACATTAGATGGGTATGAAAATATGTGAGTCATTGCAGATGTGACCTTTTAAAGATTGCCTGCAGAAATCAGATGTCTGCTTAACAAGGTAATGAACCTGAACCCAAAGTAAGCATGCAAATAAAGTCTTTTGCTGTTGGTGCTTCGGTGGAATCTATTAGATGTCCCTCGTGATGATCATGGAAAGGAAGAAGAAAATACACAGCTTTTTACCAACTCTATGGACATGTGAAACTACAGGGAACATTTGTTTTAGCTATTGGGGACTGCCACGCGACAAATAGATTGCCCAGAAGTCGCTCTCAGAGCGACCTTTCGGTTGGCTGGTTTTATGGCAGGATTCTGGGATTTAAATTAAAAAGTTAAGCCTTGTAGGGTAAGCATGAGTCAGTTCTTGGGACAGAATGTACTCAGCATTGTTTCCATCCATACATGAGTGGAGGAAGCGTATGTACTCCGGACATATGCTTCTCATTGGAAAATGCGATCAAATGTCTCTCTCTGGAGTGGCTCTCCAGGAAAGCCCTTGGCACCTTCTCAAGCCTTAAGTGAAGGCTTCTAAGCTCCCCAATTGCTAGGTGGTCTCTCCCAAGGAACATGTCAGAGGCAGGGGAGCCTTGCTCTTTGTGGGTGGGAGTTTGCTCATCCAGGATTCCATATCTGCCTTCTTTAAAAAAAAACCTGCATTGTTTATTTCAGTGGAATTGCCTAAAAGCAGAGGCTTTGAATAGTTTTGTGAGTCTGGGCAGCTGTAATAGCGGTGTTAGTAATAATAATAATAGCAGCAGCCGTAATAAGAGCTGACATTTCTATGGCGCTTTCTGCATGCTGGGCTGTGCTCTGTGTCACAGATTCTAACGCACTTAATCCACAAACAGTGGGGCTACAGGTTTCTCCCTCCATCCTCCCCTGCTCCTTCCACGGCTACAATTAGCCAGGTTGGCTGTGCGCCCTCTCCAAGACCAGCTTTTAAATGCGCCCATCAGACCTGACTTTGCACAGGGTTGGACTGAAGAGAACCATGGCTTGTGCATTTGTTTGGACACACGCTTGCTTTTTAAGCTCTTGTGGGTTTTGTGAGCAGTAAACTCGAAGCATGCTGTTTATCAGTCCCATCAAGAGATTCCTTTATGGGCAAAGACCCATTTTGTCCCCCCCACCCCCACTCTTCTCGAACACATTTGAGAGCTTCTTGTTTTATGCTAAGTGGTTAAACTTCATGGAAAAGAAGTGGACTGTTAGAGTTGCTCATAAAGACAAAAGTGGCCCATGCGAATGGGAAGGGGGAGCTCTTTCGGAGAGAAGGATTTTTCACAAACCACACCGGGTGTGTGAAACTTTAAACTGCTTCGGCTCAGTCAGCGTTAATGTCCTCCTTTTTTGGCCTTTCCTCTGCCTTTGGGGGAAGATGCGTGATAGGCAGCAGCAAGCTGCTTTAAGATTGCTGCCTTCCTAGGAGGCATTGTCCCCCGAGTGTCTTGCGTGTCATCATCCGAACAGCGTTTCAGAGTACTCAGTCCCTAAAGTAATACTGTGCAACGGCATCAGGTCCCTTCCACTTGAGCCCGCGTCTTAGGATCTGGGAACAGTGTCCTTTCCTAAATTCACATATTGCTTTTCCTTCCAGAGTGTGGAATCCTAAACCGGGACTGGAATGTGTTTTAGGGGTGGGAGGCAGGGGTATTACTGATTATATTTCCAAGTGTGAAACCAGTGGACTTGGGTTGGATTGAGGAGAGCTCGCCGGGTTCCATGTGGCTTTATTCTTCTGGCTGAAACTACTAAGGGAACTTCCAAGTGCAATGCCGGTTTCGTGTGCCCCCGCGCGGGTGTTTTCGTTTAGAAATACCCATGTCGTGAAACAGCCGGGGAACCCGGGTTTCTTTTCTTCTTTTCTTTTCTTTTTTTTATTAACATATAATGTATTTTTTGTTTCGGGGGTAGAGGTCTGTGATTCATCAGTCTTACACAATACACAGTGCTCACCATAGCACATACCCTCCCCAATGCCCATCACCCAGCCATCCCATCCCTCCACCCCTCTCCCCTCTAGCAACTCTTAGTTTGTTTCCTGAGATTAAGAGTCTTTTATGGTTTGTCTCCCTCTCTGGTTTCATCTTGCTTCATTTTACCCTCCCTTCCCCTATGATCCTCTGTCTTGTTTCTCAAATTCCTTATATCAGTGAGATCATATGATAATTGTCTTTCTCTGATTGACTTATTTTGCTTAGCATAATACCCTCTAGTTCCATCCATCTTGCAAATGGCAAGATTTCGCTTTTTGATGGCTGCATAATATTCCAGTGTGTGTGTGTGTGTGTGTGTGTGTGTGTGTGTGTGTGTGTGACATCTTCTTTATCCATTCATCTGTTGATGGGCATTTGGACTCTTTCTATAGTTTGGCTATTGTGGACATTGCTGCTATAAACATTTGGGTGCCTGTGCCCCTTCAGATCACTATATTGGTATCTTTGGGGTAAATACTCAGTAGTGCAGTTGCTGGGTCATAGGGTAGCTCTATTTTCAACTTTTTGAGGAACCTCCATACTGTTTTCCAGAGTGGCTCCAACAGCTTGCATTCCCACCAACAGTGTAGGAGGGAACCCGGGTTTCTTAAAGAAAAACCCACACTGGCATAAAGGGAAGGGGTGTTTGCAGTTTCCTAGATAATTTAGATCATGTGGATCTCCAAAATAGATGACTGAGGTTAAAAACCAAAGAAAACAAGCGGAACAAACAAAACAAAACAGGCTGACCAACAAACAAAAGCTGCGTGTTTGGGGTCTAAATGATCTGGATTTGATAAATGTGACAGGCAAAATCAGCACAATAGGGCAAAACCTGCATGAATATGTGTGCTCTAACCTGTCTTGGAGGGTTTTCAGGGGTCACTGAGAGGAAGTTCATGTTTTCTTACCTGCTTGATGATGATGATGATGATGATGATGATGGTGATGATTTTAAACCATGTGAGTCTTCCTTGGATGCAGGAAGAATGGAGGGAGGCTGGGCTTTGCCCGTCCGGAAGATCTGAGTTTACATTCTGCTGCGGCCACTTAACCTTCTGGTTAGGCAACCTTTCTGAGAAACAGCTGCCTCGTTTGCATACAGAGTTGGTAACCACGCCCCTTCGATGTTGATCAAATGGAGCCATGGATGTAGAGCATCTGGTCCGTAGTGTGGAGGGGATTAAATGAGCTAATGCAGGCAGAATGTTTACTGCCTTGCTGCACATAGCTGGTGGGAACCATGCCTTTGTTTCTCCTTTACCCCGTTGGCTGCCAGCCCTCCTGACCCTCATGAAGACCCTTGCGTCTCCTTCGCTTGCCAGTTGGTCCATGTGTGCCAAACCTGCTACATTTCTGGAAGCTCATCCCTGCCTGCAAAGTAGTTCCTTCAACCTCCAAGTGATCCAAGCCTGTCCTGGCCAGTGGTCATCGACGTGTGGGGGTCGAATAAACTTGTAGAATAACATCCTCGAGGATTCGAGTCCGAGGGAAAGACAATAGAGTCACATCTTAAAGCACATGGAAGTAATCTGCTCTTCTGAAGCAAACCCAGGCTTCTAAATCGAAGTGCGGCCAGCTTTTTTGGTGGTTGTTGTTAGTCACAGTTTAAAACAGATCTGATGCCGAATCAAGATGAGTACTTATTTGCATAAATAGGTGGAAACAATATAATTACAAAGATCGACGCGTTAGTGTCTAAACTGAGAATGTCAGTGGTTTTGATCCTCCTGCCATTTGAATGTTTAGTTCGTTTTTTCAACACTGAATTTAATTTTTTTTAAAGATAATTTTAGACTTAAAAGAAGAATTGCAGAAATGAGACAGAAAGTTCCTGGGTGCCCCTCTCTCAGCTTCCTGTAATGGTCACATCTCACACAACCATAGAACGTTGGTTAAAATCGCAAAATTAACCCTGCTCCAATACAGTTAACTTAGAACTTGTTTGGATTTTCCCAGTTTTCCCACTAAGGTCCTTTCTCTGTTCTGGGATCCAATTCAGGGTCCCACATTACACTCAGTTCTCTGTCTCCTCCCCAATGGCAGTTGCTTAGATCTTTCCTTGTCTCTCATGACCTTGACACTTTTGAAGAGGACTGATTGGTTATTTTGTAACATGCCTCTCAATTTGGGATCATCTGGTAGTTTCTCCATTCCTAGCCTTTTAGTTGACTGTTCTACATATACTTTGTTGTCCAGGCTGGGGATCCAGTGTTGAAAATGGAAATTTCAAGGCCTAAGAAATTATCAACTCATTTCTGAGACTAGCCTGGCTGGGTATGATAGATCCTGGAGGCTAAGAATATAGTCTCTGGGGCCAGAGGACCCGAGTTCCATTCCTGGCTCTGTGACTTACCTGCTTGCTGTGTGACCCTGTGAGTGTTACTTGACCTCTCTGTGCCTTACTGTGTTCACCTACAAAATGGGAATGATCTAGAATCGACTTCTTAGGGTACGGGTGAAGATTAAGCGAGTTAAAGCACAAAGCACCTAGAGCAGTGCCTTGCATAGAATATTCACTGAGCATCTCTTAGCTGTTAACCACTGCTGCATTCTCGGCAACCCCATCCCACCAAGTCCGGGTCCAGTGACCTCCTGATGTCACTCCTCAGGTCTGCACTTTCAGGCATGGCTCTGACCACAGTAATGAGCTTGCGGCAAAGCGCTGGGGTTTGGGGACACAGTCATCATGTCCCATCTAGGAAACCTGTTTCCACTGGGTGGGAGGGAGGGGTTGAATCTGGGCTGCCAGGGCCACATGCAAGTTCAGTCTCCAGGGCCTCCTGGCTGTGTGCTTGTTGCATCCAGATGCCCTTTCTGTCCTCTGCTTTTCTGTCCCTTTTGTTCTGCATTCCCCTGGGCCCCTCACCATGGTGCCCTGTCTTCACCTTGTTCCTCTGAATTGACACAAGGCAGTGAGGCAGGCTGGTTGTATGCCCAGCTTCTCTACAAACGCTGGCTGGGTTTGATTCCCATCCCCACACTTAAAAATTTACTTAGCTCTCTGTGCTTTATTATTATTATTATTATTATTATCTCTAAAAGGGCTGATGTTAGTAATAATTATTACCGTTGACAGAGGCTTTAACTTTCTGTGAGTCACCACTGTCAATGTTACCTCTATTGTTTTATTTAATCCTCATCACACCTGTGTGACATAACTATTTGCATGATCCCATTTTACAGATAAGGAAACTGAGAAGCAGAAATTTAAGGAACTTGCCCGAGATCACAGAGCTAAGATACAGAGCGGTCAGGATTCAAACCCAACCTGGTTTTGGAGCCCAGGTTCTTGCTCACTAGGCTCTTGGCCACAAGGGGTCTCAGAGGGTTTCTGCAGGGGTTAAATAAGATCATCTGTATAAAGCACTTAGCAAAGTGCCTGGCTTAGAGTTAATGCTCAGTAAACTTTAGCTATTATTAATCCCATGATCTGATTTCTGTGCCTGTGGCTCGTGGTTCACATGATTCTGGGGTACAGCTTCTTAGTATTTGTTCACGGACCTGGCGCTCTGCACCTTTGAGCAGTGGGCACCTGGCCCGGTCCACAGACCCGTGTACCCCCTACCCATGCTGCGTTGGCCCTACAGCCCTCGCCTAGCAGATGGAGTCACCCACAGCTCCCTACCTTGATACAGCTCAGCCTGCAGTCCTCTATCTATTTCTAATCTACTCAGTTTCTGGCGTTTTCACTTTTCTTCTGCTTAGTTTCCCCTTGCACCTCCAACCTTTGCTTCTGCTTCTCTGTTCCTGGTTTCAGGCTTCTTCCCCTCACCCACAAGCTGCCCTCATGCCTGCCTCGGACCAGCTGCTTCCCGTCCCCATGCTGGGTCCCTGGGATTTGTCGTGTGGCACAGTCTGGTCCAGGTCCTCGTGACTGGCACCCCTGCTGAGTCTGCCCAACTGAGAAGGGGCTGTTATGGAAATGGCAGCACTTGGCCGTGGGCCTCGAGGGCTGAAAGAAGGTATTCAAGGAGAAAAGAGTACAGAAGGACAGCTGTAGAAGGGACAAGGCAGGAGGTGGCCAGCGTTTTGTTCCCTGGTCCCGGGATGCCCCTCCCTCATTCTGTGACTGGAGGCCCTTCGTGTTCCCCTGGGCTCCGTGCCAGCCACTGTCCGTGGAAGGAGGCCTTCTCCAAGCCCCGGACGTGGCTTCGGTGCCGCTTCTGTGGGTCCCGGTGCTTCTAGACCCCGCAGACCTGAATCTCTGACCGTGCTGTAAGGCAGGGAGACGTCGTAGGCAGAGTCTGGATGCTCCAGCCACACTGCCTGGGCTTTCATCCCCAACTCCCAGGTGCTAATGAACTCAGGCAAGTTCCTGAAATCCTCTAGGCCTCAGTTTCTTCATCTGTAGAATGGAGCTACTAAGGGCACCTACTCCACAAAGTGGGGCCTGAGACTCTGAATTTGTGTCTCCCAGGGGATGCTGGCTTAAGTGTCCTTTCATTAGCAAGAAGTTGAGCACATTAAGGTAGCTAGCTGCACTTCTGACAGTTTGGTAAAGAATGAAAACTGCAAGAGTGATGCCTTTGGGTTACTGTAATGGTGCCACAGAGTCTTCCTTTGCAGAGATTTCTAGGCATCATTGCCATGTTCTCTAATTTGGTGGGACTAAGAAAAACAAGGTCGCGGGTTCCAATTCAGCTTCTCAGGAGACCAGGCGGCTGCGCTTTGCTCCGCAGAGGCAGACTGTAACTCGGTAACCATCGGCCACCAAAGTCATATAACGGGGCCGGTGAGGGAACGAGACCGATCCACGGGAAACCGAGGGCTGAGGTTTGGTGACTTTGCCACAGAGGCCCAGTGAGGCCGTGGTGCAGCCGGACTCAAACCTGTGTCTGGCCGGCTGGAAGATCTGTGCTCCCAATAACTAAGCCCCGTGTGGTCAGGATCCAGGCAAATGAGAGAGCCTTACTGCAGGCATGAGCTGGATGTCCGATGGAACGAAAGATGACTTCAGGGGGCACAGGAGACGACTGGGGAGCACTGATGACAGAGTCAGGGACATCACATTATATGGTGAGACGGTCATTTCCTTTTTGAATTCTTTAATCTTTTTTGATTAAGAGAAGGTTAAACAGGGGTACTGTGTTTTGCTGTCACCCGGAAACCTTTCAACTTCCCTTTAAATTTCTTTTTTTTTAAGTAGGCTGTATGCCTAGTGTGGAGCCCAATGTGGGGCTGAACCCATGACCCTGAGATCAAGACCTGAGCTGAGATCGAGAGTCGGACGCTTAACCGACTGAGCCACCCAGACGCCCCTAGACTTCCCTTTTAAACAGAGAGGGGGCGGGCAGCAGAAGACTTAGCAAGCAGCACCTAGCTTAAGTTCAGTGAAAGTGTTCATGGTCAAGTGCATTTTCATAGCCCCCCTTCTAGTTGTCAGTGCTATTGGTTTTCCATGGATAGAAGTAAGGCAAAAATTCCTCTCGGGATGCATGCATTTAATGACAAAGGATTGGTTAGCATTAAACACTATTAAGTAAGGGATAGCAGAGATGTATTGAGAAATGGCAAAAATTGCTGTGTGGCCTCTGTGAGTGACCGGGGCGTGAGAAATGCTGCGACAGCCCGTGAGTACTTTCCAGCCTGAGGCATGGAAGCATGTGGTGCGTACTCAGTAAATGTCAAGGACAGAGGGAAGGGGGGGTGCAACTCTCGCTTCTGATATGTGAGTAGGAGAAAAGAGATGAGCCATTTGCTAAGTGGATGAGACAATCTTTCCCTTGAGAGTTTGGGTCTGGACTTAGCTTGATCTCAAGGCTAATGGGTCAAGTAGGGGATGGAGAAAACGAAGTTGGCCGTGGTCCTCAGTGAATCAGAGGCCGAGTGCTGGGGATGGGGCACTGTTCTCAGGGTTGGATCTTGCATTACAAAGGGGGCGGCTCCAGATGGGGGAAAGGGATTTTCCCCGAGGTCGCCTGGCCACTGTGTGACTGGTGCTTTCATCCGTCTCCTGGCCCTGCACAAGGCCCCATGAGTTACAGAGAAAGAGAAAAAAGTAAATAGTCATCTCCAAGTTCAAGGAGACAGGCTATGCTGTACGATTTTGCCCTTAGACCAGTACCATTAGGAAGGTAGGTAGCCCAGGCCTGCTATGACAGAGCCAGTCAGAAAGGGCCCCCAGGAGTGACAAGCCCTGTGTCAGTCAGCTCTCACCAGGTTATGCTTCTGTAACAACAAGCCCCCAATCTCTGTGGCTTATAACCACCAAGTCTGGCTCTTGTTTCTGTTACACTTGGTTGCATGACACCCGTTGCAAGTGTCCTCCGTGTATCCTCCACGTGGGACCCCAGCAGAAGAAGCAGCCCCCACCTGGGTCGCATCTCTCTTGTAGCAGAGAGGGGAGAAGAGCCATGACAGAACTATGTGAAGGCTCTCCATGCTGCTTCTGGGAGGGGTCATGTGTTCCTTCTATTCTGTGTTGGTCTGGGTTCCTAGGAGAAGATTCTAGATTCTAGGAAGTGGGGAAGTGGAAGGCAGCCAGGAGAAGGTGGGGTGTCAAGTCCTCTATCAGTGTGGGCAACTCCTGCTTAATCTCATGGGAGAAATTCACAGAGATGGGACAAATCATAAGCTCAAAGCTGTCCTCTTGAGGACAAGGGATCGAGTATATTTACACGTCCAAACCTTCCCGTCATTGGCTGAGGGCTACTCCTGGGGATTTTAATTCCCCAGCACTTCCGGCCTGTGTGGGGACAGTGTAGCGTGCCAGCTTCTGAGAAAGCCCACAGGCGAGGAGACACAGCGGCTGGCAGGTGGAAGGTGCTGGAGTGAGAAAGGTGGGCAGGGCCACCCCGAGCATCTACCACATGCTATCATGCCATTGGCCAAAGGTAGCTGCAAGGCAAAGCTTGTGTTGAGGGATGAGGGGAGTATAATCTTCCTTCAGAGGTGCCGCAAATATCTGGGGACCAAAGCACAAGTCGCCGTAGGTTGTGAGCCCTGGGTAGGAAGTGCAATAAATCTTCAGTCAGCAGTGTGGGTGAGGCCTAACTGGGAGGTACCGGGTAGACCAGGAGCCCGACCTCAGCACCCCTGACATCTTGGGCTGGATAATTCTTTGCCGTGGAGGGGCTGGCCTGTGCATTGTGGGATATTTAGCAGCATTTGTGGCCCGTGCCCATGAGGTTCTGATAGCATCTTCCTCCTCTAGTTGTGACAACCAAAAGTGCCTCTAGACATTGCCGAATGTCCCCTAGGGTACAAAATTGCTCCGGTGGAGAACCACTGATGGAGATCATACGTGCGTTGCTAAATCCCAAAGAACTGAAATAAATTATGGCTGCCCGGATAGAGTTGCTCATGGCCCTAATGGGGAGGACCTTGTCTTACAACAGTTTGAACTATGTGAAGAATACAGAAATAGTGCAGGAGTGGGACGCGTCTGGTCCGCGGGGAGGGGATGGTCAGGGAAGGCTGTATAGAGTCAGAGATAGCTAAGCAAGGGCTTTTCGGTTTGGTTTTGTTTTTTAAGATTTTATTTATTTGAGGGAGGAGCGAAGGGGGTGAGGAGCAGAAGGGGAGGGACAAGCAGACGCCATGCTGAGCTCAGAGCCTGATGCGGGGCTCGATTTCACGACCCTGAGATCATGACCTCAGTCGAAATCAAGAGTCAGATGCTCAACCGACTGAGCCACCCAGGGGCCTCCTAAACAAGGTTTTGAAGGATGAAGTGTTTTCCGGACGAGTGATCCCCATGCATGGAAGTTAGATGCAGTCTGATGATCCGAGTGGCTTGGCAGTGCTGTAACAGCTGCTGGGGGATGCTGACCGCAGGCTCTTCTCACACTCGCAAAGACCGGCCTGCAGGACTGTAGTTAAACCAGCTTAGCACGCGCTCGATCGTGTGCCGGGAGCAATGCCAAGGGCTTTGGGGGCTCTCAGAGGAGGCGCTCAAATGGCACGGCTACAGCTCCCCCTCAGGGCGACCAGAAAGGCCTGTGCTCTATTATCTTGGTCAAGAGAGAAGGCCAGGTATAGTCTCCATTGGCTTCATTTCCTGTCCCATCCACTGTGCTGTGTGCAGCGCGGTATCGCGCAAAGAAACTGGACACGCTTTCGTTACTTAATCTCTCTGCCTCGGTTTCTACACGAGTTACATGGGGACCAGCAGGTTCTCTCTCTTGCCAGCCTCATGGTCTGGCACTAACCTGACAATGAAACTACCCAGCGTTGCTCGTGAGTTCGGCTGGATCTGGTCTCAGTCCTGCTGTGCCATCCACTGGGTCGGGACGTCGCTGACTCTATTTTCTCACTTTCCCACCTCTAAAATGGGTATAATACTTCGTGGGATTGTCTGGAGGACTCAACCGTGCTATGCCTGCAAGCTCTCAGCCCGGCCCTGGCACACGATAAGCATACATGACAATCATGACCGTAAATATTATAAAATAGATTGAATTTGCAGAACAGCTTGCTTGTATCAAGTGCATATTATGCTCCAGGCACCATCGGACATAGGGGTCTGTGTATATTAACCTATGAGTACAACAGATACGGTGATTATCTCCATTTTGCATAAGGAGAAACTGAGGCACAGAGAAATATGTACAGCTCGTGAGTGCTACTCAATGCCAGTGGACCATCCGAGTAAGAAATTGCCTTGCTGGATTGCCTAGTCCCTGGCTTGTCCCGTAACTTTTTGAAAAGAAATCAAGGGTTTAGCTATCGAGTCCCTTTTACCAGATTATCAGAGCCCATGTAGCCATTCCGGGTAAATGAACTTTTCTCCCTGTTGGCCAAAGGTCCTTAACACACTTACAGAATATTAATAAGAAGATGGTGAGTGGAGATTTATTTTTAACCACAGTATCTGAGCTGCTTCTCAGTGCGAGTCTACTTGGGTAAATGATGACTCACCCCCAACTGACCCCTTCCAGAAATATCTGTGAGAGCAACACAAAGGGGAACTTTCAGCTGCTTGCCTCCCCCCACGGCTCCCACCCGTGGCCCACCCCCAGGCGACTGAGGAGCTGGTGGCCGGCCTCCTGAGCACTGGCTTCAGAACCTCGAGACCCTGTGGGGACTGGCATCTTGGGGTCCCACCACCTGAAAGGTTCTGGATCCCGAATCTCTCTGAAACACTCTGACGAGCCCCTGTTTTACAAATGACAAAAACTCTTGGCAACCCCGAAAAAGAGGCCCCTGTAGCAGCCTTGATCTTGTTAGCATGTCCCGGGCTCCAGCTGGGCCCCCTTCCTCGCTGCCAGAGAGCAGCCCGCGGCCTGCCTCCCCCTCAGACATCCACGGGGCTGCAGCAGCCTCAGAACATTCCGAGGCAGAATGGGAGTGCTGTGCTGGCAATGCCTGACTAATTGAGTGGTTGGTTGTTTGCTCGTCAGGACCCTCCAGAGCCGGTTGTACCCGCCGTGCCTCACCCCCGCCCACCCTGCCTCCTCCACTTCTCATCCCTTGCCACATATTCATGCCTCATGGCGTACCATCTCTACAGAGGTCATGAACTCCAGGGAGAAGCAGGGCGGTGCAGCGGTCATGGGCATGGGTACTGGGTTGGAATCCCAGCTCTACCATTGAGCTACTGTGGGAACTTGGGCAAGTCACTCAGCCTCTCTGTGCCTTCTCCTGAAGGGAAGAGAGGGGAGCCATAGTAGTGCCTTCCCTCTGGAGTTGTGGAAGGGTTTAAACAAGCCAGATGCCTGGAAGGCCCTTTGAATGGGCCCGGCACATAGTGGGTCTTCCATGAAGGTTAGCTGGTGTTAATATCCCACAGGGATAAATGTCACCAAGAGAGGATGTAGGTGTGGCAACTAGAAGGACTTCAACATAGTAGTCCAGCTACTGAGATGAGCTGAGATCTTGCTGTGGATTCTTCTGGCAACTCTCAATAGCAGAGTTGTTCAGAGGACATTAAAGGCTCATAAAGGTGATGACTGTTTTGCCTAAGAAATATTTATGAGATGGGCACCTGTGTGGCTCAGTTGGTTGAATAGCTGTCTCTTGATCTCAGCTCAGGTTTTGATCTCGGGGTCGTGAGTTCAAGCCTCATGTTGGGCTCCATGCTGGGTGTGGAGTGTACTTAAGAAAAATAAAAAAAAAGAAATATTTGTGGGACAAACCAATAATGATGATAATAAATAATCATACTTACCATGTGTTGCATGCATTTATATGTATGTTCACTGATGTAATTTTCACAATAATCCTATGAGATATTATTATTACTATTATTATTATTTTGAATGACATATTTGAGGCTCAGAGTTGTTAAATAATCTGCCCAGTGCCACATAGTTCATGAGTGGTGGAAACGGAATTGAGAAGTGGCACTCTTGTCCATGGATGCCACTAAAGGTGACTTGGGGACTGGTGTTCAAATCTATCTCAAAACAATAAGTTGACCTTTCATTTTACATTTAATTAGAAGACAAAACAGAGGTCCCTCAACAAAACCCATGAATAAATTAAGCTGTAGAACATTTAGAATTTAAGCATAGAGAAAGGATTGGAAGGCTAGAACATTTCCGGACCTTAAAAGGAGCAGGTTTCTTTCATTTACATTAGCAATTAGAAGTTAAAGACCCAGTACTTTGATGGGTCTGGGTTAAATGTCCAGGAGCAGGGCTGCCAGAGATGAAGTGGTTAGTGGTCAAGTGTGGCTACAAGGCTGGAAGATGGAGGAGAGAAGGTAAGGGCTGAGAGAGGATCGTCGGGTAACTCAGCGACTGGCTCAGGGCTCTATGGGCGATCTGTTGGGAGAGCTACATGGAAGCTGCTGTAGTTCTTGCTTAAAGAGAGGAAAGGGCCATCCAAGAGCCAAGATGATCCTGATGAGGTCTTTGACTCCCATAATTACACAATGTTCAAATAAACACTTAGCGACTTTGAGCTTTCCAGCCAGTTGACAACAGTCAATAGGACAGTGTGTTACTTCTTTGACATCAGAACACGGACTAGGTAAACTTTAAAGCACCTGACAGATTTTCCTCTGAGGTACAGCAGGACCGGAATGGAAGACAGAGCTTGCTGCGGAGCTAAGGGGCCAGTGCGTTCCTGGAGAGGAACCTGGAGAGGAACTTGACCATCAGGTCAGGTCAGAAATCTTGGGTAGGGTGGGGGTGGGCAAGGAGGGGCGATGAGAAGGAGGAAATCACCACATTCCTGGAGAAAAAGGAGAGATAGTTGGCAAGGATGCCTGCTTTTCCCAGGGGCTGAAGTAATGTGAGCTTCCTCTCTCGAATCAGCTTCTCTCTAGAAATATAGTTTCGGAGAAAGAAGGAGTAAAAATTGGGAAGCGTAATTGATTTATCGGAAAAACAGTTGGCTCTGAAGGGACTTAGGATGGTGAATAAAATGTGCAGGTCCTTAGACCTCCGTGCCCAATAATGAACCAGGCACTGGTATGCTTCTTGATGGATGTGTATTGAATGAGTCAATGAATGAAGACGTGATATTTGTATCTTCCCATATGGAATTCCCCTCCCTCCTTGAAATGCTTGTTTAAGTAACACATCCATGAGGTGGTGAGTCATGCGTTGGAAAAGTTGTATCTTTTACCCAAATCATCATCTGTGATTTCATCTTGAAGAACTTCAGTACCCAGAAGTAGAGGACCTCGTCCTTAATGAGTATGTCTTCTGCATTCAACCCCAGACTCTTTCTAGAGGCTCTAATGGTCCCTGTCTTCATCAGTTACTGCTGAAGAAACTGGTCCAAATAAAAATCCATGAATCCCAGCTCCGCCATTTCTCCGCTGTGCGAAGCTGTATTTCCATTTGCAAGTATGGAATAATGTGAATGACTTCATTAAGATTGTATTGTCAACCAGTTAATGCTGCTGCAAAAGCTCTTGGGTCTAAATATTCAAAAGCAAAAGTACACACAATAGTGCACCGTTACCGGTACTCATTGTGGTGGGAAAGCCAGCAGGCTTGGTTTGCGTGGTGGGAAGATATTTTCCAATATTGCTAAATACAGAAGGTATTGAGTGCAACATTCTGCCCTGCGATCCTGGTAAATGTTTCTCCTTCTGGCGGCACAGAATGTAGGTGTTCCAAAGACCACCAACTTCTTGCTGTTTCTTCCCTTCAAATTATTCCTTTTTTTCCCTTCCAGAATTGGAAAGAAAATGACTGAAGATCATTTTTATCCATTGAATGTTCACTAGGTTTTGGGAACAGGTTTAGGGTTTATCTGAATTGAGACAATATTCAAACACTTTATCCTTTTAAATGTCAACTTCTGTTTTCAGAAGCCCCAAAAGATGATTGAAAAAGAATAATAAGTCAAATGAAGTAGAAGCCACTGATAGTAAGAATTCAGGAAATCAGAAAGAATAGATCAAGTGTGGGAGAGTTGAATTTTGAGGGGAGGGCTTCCTGCATGGGCTCGGGTCTTTTGGCTGTTACAAAGCTGGGCAAAACACCATGGTTTTCCTTTTTTGCAATAATATAAATGACTTATTCTGTCCACATTTTGGCCCATGTCTCCTCACCATTTAAAACTAATTCTTCAAAGTTCATTTGTTTATGTTTTTTTTAAAGGCTACTGATACTATGATTATAAAAATTCTCTATGCTCATTGCAGGGAATTGCTAAAATATTCAAAGGTATAAATAAGGGGAAAAAATCACCTGTCATTCCATGAAGTAGAGGTCGTCACTATTAAAGTGTGTCACCTTGTCATAATATATGACCATATATATTTGAGATCATGCTTCATACCTTTATCCCTTATATCTGCTTTTGAGGTTGCCAGCCCCTTCTTTGTTAAAGGAACTTAAATTTCTCTCCTATGAATTCTTGTCCTAAACTCCCTTCTTATGGCCACTCTTACATTGTGTGGGACCTACTTTCTGCCCAGCTTCACGGACATGCGCTCGGTTGCTGTATAGGAATATGGATAAGAAATTAATGTCTTTTAATATCTCTGTTGTACTTTACCGCTGTGGTGGCATCATTTGCTTAACCTTTTGCTATGATCGAACTGGATTGTTTCCACTGTGTGTGTTTTATAGTAGCGATACAAATGACCATCTCTGTCTAAATTGAATTTATATTTCTTGGAGTTTGTTCCGGGCACCGTATTCCCAAGATGGGCTGACTAGTTCTGTGAACAGAAAGATTTAAAATATTTGTTACTTATTTCCGGAATGGCTAAATCCAATCAGTATAGCTGCTCATGCCCACTCGTGGTGGTGGTGATATTTACAAAGGATTATTGATAGGAAATTTGGATCTTCCGAGATGGGAATCAGTTATTTTTCTTCTAGCTTTATGTTCAAGACTCACATTTACTCACGAAGCACAAAGCTGCTGAAATTCTTACTGGGCTCCTAACGTGAATTTTAATGGTGAGGGGGAAAAAAGACCAAATCCTGCCCCCTTGAGGGGGTACAGTCTAGTGGGGGAAAGTGGACATTAATCCATCACACAGATGGAACTGGGCAATTAGACTTGGTCCTGTTAGGTCGGGGAGGCTTCCCGGAGGAAGCAGTGTTGGAGCTCAGATCAGGACAAGCAGGAGATGTTGGTGAGGTGGGGGGCGGGGCATGGCTTCTGTGCACCTGGATCCATGGCTGGAGGAGTGCAAGCCTCCGCAGTAAAGAGACGAGTGAACACGCCGTCTGTGCAACTTCAACTGCTTCCACCAGAAAGTTCTCAGCTGCTTTTCTTCCGTCCTAAATCAGCCTCGGTTGTAAGCTGCCCAAACAATGTAATAATAGTTTTTTTTTAATTTAATTTTATTTTTTCAGTGTTCCAAGATTCATTGTTCATGCACCATGTAATAATAGTTTCTAAAGTGAAAAGAGAAACACCATGCATCCCAATGACAGAAATTTAAAAATGTTAAAAAGAAAAATAAAAGCATATCTTAGAACCAAGGAGATAAAGTACCTAAATTCAAGTGTCAGTCTGGAAATTTCACAAATCCTCCAGCTTAGCAGCTAGGCTCCAATGGTCCTTTGTGATTTAAGTGAAACCAGCTTGAAGCCCCATCTCGCATTCAGAGAGCCAGGAGAGTCTCTTCCCCTTCCCAGGGATCCCTGGCAGCCTGCATTTCTCCAAGGCACTTCCCAGGCGGGCTGCCTCTGCTGCCTTCTTGTTCTCCCCAGCATCAGCTTCTGTTCAGGCTGCTTTCCACACAAACCCGCCCCCACCCCCATGCTCCCGGGGAGCATTTTGATCCCCCACTTCCCCAAGGTCCCCGCCCCCAAGGCTGCAGATCCTGCTGAGGTGACCCGTGTTGCCGAAGGTTCCAGCAGCTAAGGAGCAGGGGAGGCTCGCACGGCAGAACAAAGCAGCCTGCAGAGTACGATGGAACGATGGAACGTTGGGCATTGCTGTTCTTAGGGAAAGACAGCACAGTCAAGCGGTTTAGAACAAAGTTTGTGCAGTCGGATTGAGATTTTCAAAGCCCGGCTCTGCCACTTACTATGTCACTTTGGACAGACCACTTCTTTTGGTGCCTCAGTTGCTTCTGTCAAATGGGGATAAGGGTAGTACCTACCCGAAAGGATTGCTGAGGGTCTAGAGGACAGTGGTTGGAAGGATGCCTGGAGCAAGTGCTGTATAAATGCAAGCTGTCATTGCTACCGACATTATTATTATTGCTGTTAGTATCGTTGAAGCTCCCTTGGCCACTCCTCCCAGCTGGGATAGTCTTCGCTGGCCATCGTTTCACTCCAAGGCCTCCCCTCTGTACGGATAGGACCTCTTGCTCCCTGCTCAAACCCCTCCCTCCCTTCTCCCCGCCTCCTCCGAATTCCCATTTATTTTCCTGCTGTGCAGCTTATCCCCCCCCCCCCCCCCCGCATAAGCTCACCCCCAACCATCTCACCTAATCCGGGTAGTGAAACGTGTCCATTAAGGTGCATTACACAATAGGGGCAGCTCAGTTCCTCTGCCCAGTCCCGCACATGCTGGGTCATAGCCCTAGTTGGGGGCGGAGGGGGGACAATACTAGAAGGAGAGACGGTGCCAGTCCTGTGCAGAAATGAGCTGGAGGCCAGCTGGTCCCTCAGGAGGCAGGACTGGAGTGGCTTCTAGAAAGACAGACTTGGCACCAGGACAGGATGAGAATGCCTCCTCTCTGTGACCTCTGAGGCTCAGCCAGGCCAAGGCAGGAGTGGATAAAGAGCTAACCTGTCCCGCCTGTGGGCCAAAAATAGGCTGACTGCGTCACAGAGCTTTCGGTAATTAAACCTTCCCTCCGCAGAAGGCCACGCTCGGACTGGAAAGGCGCCACGGACGGGTTAAGGTAATTCACTCCCCACGCTGCCATTCTTCTCTCAGCGTCAGAGGCAGGCTTGAAATCTGAGTCGTGTTAGACGGAGGTGGAAACTCCTAACCAGGGCACCATGTGGGAGCCGCAAGGTGAGGGGGTCTGTGCCAATGACGTGACTTACAGAGGAACTCGTCCCTCGTCTTTACTCTGAGTCATGTAGACTTTTTTTTGGTGGGGGGGCTGCCCATCAGCTTATTTTTGTAACTGCTTTGGTTTCTTTTTATCAAGGTTAATTCGTGTTGGTTGTAGAAAGTTTGGACATAAAGGAAAGAATCCATAAGGAAATAAAAACCATCCATCATTCTACCCCGTGACAAAAAGCCACTGGGGACCTTTTGTGTCCTTTTTTTTTTTTTTTTTTTTTGCCTCTTGAGGCAATGCACAATTTTTCTAAAATTGGACAATGTTCATAAAATTTCTGTCTTGGTTTTTATTTTTTTATTTTTATTTTTTTAAAGATTTTATTTATTTATTTGACAGAGAGAGAGAGAGATCACAAGTAGGCAGAGGCAGGCAGAGAGAGAGGGGGGAAGCAGGCTCCCTGCTGAGCAGAGAGCCCGATGCAGGGCTTGATCCCAAGACCCTGAGATCATGACCTAAGCCGAAGGCAGAGGCTTTAACCCACTGAGCCACTCAGGTGCCCCCTGTCTTGGTTTTTAAACGGCCACACAAGGTACTCACAATGATCTTGTAGCTCACGAGGTCACTAACTATTACTTGCGGACCAGCCCCTTTGTAGCTTACTCACCTCGTGGCCAGGGCCGAGGGGGCTGGAAAGGCTGGCCCACGTGTCCACGGTGGTAGGAAAATGTGCTGGTCCGGAGCGTCCTTCAGACAGACTCCCCAGTCCCAGCAGGGACCGACGAGCCCTCGGTGAGGCTGGAGATGTGCTGGTTGCTCCGGCAGGTGGAGAGGGAGTGCGGACTTGCCCGGGCTTCCCTGGGAAAGCACTACACCGTGAGTAGAGCCTGGCCTCCCGAGCAAAGTGTTTCTGGTCTGCCTTCTGTCTCTGCCACTAACCGGTTGCCTGACTTCGATTAACCTCCCCTCCCCTCGAAACCTCAGTTTTCCCATCTATAAAGTGGAACTCATGCTAACATCTGTGTCACTGGGTTACCGAAAGACAGTGCCCGACTCTGAGTCAAGTACTCAGTCTTAGCGATCGTTTGTGTATTCATGATGATTAATTTCTCAAATGAGGACCGGCTCTGCTGATTCCATTGTATGACTGTCAGCAGATAGGTTCACTCGGTAAGAATAGATCTCTAAAAGGAAATAGAAATGTTGGCAGCCTTTGGTATGGTTTCCCAGAGAGGCAGTGGGCTCAAGATCTAGAATGGTCAAAAGAATGGAATCTTGACGCTCTCTCCATTACAGTTTCCAGGCCATGAGTTTGAGGGGGCCTCCAACACCTGGTAGGTCACTCACCCCAAGGGCTGGATACAGACCAGAGAGACTCCAGCCCCAGCCAGACGTCATTCCAATCAGGCTCGAAAGGGCAGCTAAGAGTATTGGAATAAATCATCCAAAGGTTTGCTGCTTCAGCTGAGCTTTTTAGAGCACTAAATCAAAAAGCTGGGATCAGATCTTATCTTGGTGTGCATTTTTGGAAGGATCTCCAGGTGCCTGGGGTTGAGGCCTGGCTCGGGTTAGGAGCTGGGAAGCCGAGGATGTGATCTGTTGGAAAGCCAGCCCTGCATTCCCAGCAGGACTTGGGTGACTTTCATTCTTTGCTTTCTCTCTCCATCTGGGATGAACATTTGTACTTTTAGGGCGGTGAGGATTAGAGGAGCTGGAGTCTCTGATGGGCCTAGCACCATGCTGGGCTCGCTGTATGCTCAGGAAATGTCAGCACTACCTTCCACTTCCCAACCCCCCATCCTGCAAGATAAGAGCAAGGTAGAAGAGAGTCTTGCTTGGTGGTTTCATCTACAAATAAGGAACTGGAACAAGGAATGCTCAGGAGACTTAAAGCCCTGCTCAGTCTCTGGGAGATGTCCTCTTATGATCTGAATCAGTGTGCATTTCCTAAAAACCAGTAGTGAGCCTCTAGTATTTCCTAACATCTTGGCAGACAGCTGTTGAGTTTATGTCTCATGCCGGGCACTGTGTGGAGCCCGTCACTGTGCTGATCCTGTTGAGGGTTTCATCCCCCAGAGGACAGAAATGGAGGCTCAGACATTAGGAAAATCACCCCAGGTTTCTTAACTGGTAAGTGGCAGAGCTGGGATTTGAACCCAGGTCTCTCTCCCTCTAGAACCCATGTTCATGCCCGTCCCAGGTACATGGATCTCTAACTGTATAGGATTTCTCCCCCCCCCCCCCCCGCCACCCCTCCCCGGAAAAGATAACCTGCAAAACAGACCAGAATGGCCTTTTCAGCTGCAAAATTGTGAGCCCCTGAACCCAAGGACTGTGTGTTACCCCCTCTGTCCCCTCCCAGGGGGGCAGCAGATTGGAAATTGTGGATGCATGTACTGGAAATCTAAGCATCTGGGTCAGGCCTCCTTTAAAATGCAGATGTGCTGGGAGGAGTAAGTGCATTAGAAACTTTCCCTGCTATGGAGACACGAGGGCTTCCCCGGTCCCTGGGTGGCTGTCTAGAGTGAAGGGCACTGGAAATCTCGGAGGGAAGGGCCTTGCCCCTCTTTATTTTCCCCTGAAGTGGAGGGAGAAAGAGGAGCCCACATGAGGCGGGCCGCTCCAGGCTTCACAAGAAAGAGCCACCTGAATACTTGATTTCCAGGCCCTGGGCATTTGCAGACGAGGTCTGATGGTCTGTAGACCACATAAAGAACCCCGATTTCTAAGGACTCGTGGAAAATGGCTGCTTCATCCATCTCTTCCTTTTATTTCTTGTTTTGGTGGCCTGCGGGCCTTTGATTCCCTTGGCACTTTTGATTCCTTCCTGATTCTCCCTTTTCATATGGCT
This sequence comes from Potos flavus, assembly GCA_028534135.1. Taxonomy (NCBI): domain Eukaryota; kingdom Metazoa; phylum Chordata; class Mammalia; order Carnivora; family Procyonidae; genus Potos; species Potos flavus. The sequence goes on along the minus strand of CM052884.1, from coordinate 74,992,622 downwards.
TTGGCTTTTATTTTATTTTTAGGGAGAGCGCGCATGTGTATGTGGCGGGGGTGGGGGGCAGAGGGAGAGAGACCCCTAAGCAGGCTCCACCCTCAGCACGGAGCCCAACGAGGGGCTCGATCTGATCTCAGGGCCCCCAAGATCATGACCTGAGCCGAAATCCAGAGTCAGATGCTTAACTGACTGAGCCACCCAGGTGCCCTTGGCCTTGGCTTTTCATCTTTATTTTCATCTCTATGACCCATCCCTTAGTTGAGGCCTCATCCTGGGCCCTCGGGGCTCCTGCCGTACCCCCCAGTTCGTGTGCCTGGCTCTAACCTCGCTCCCTGCAGCTCCCAGGCTCGCCTCCCATGGATGCTCCTCCTGTTTCTCAGCTTTGCCTTTCCCTTCCTGCCTGTGAACTGTGCTCTCCATTCTTCTGCCCGATGCCTCCGCTCCCCTTCTCTCTCCCTATTCAAAGTCGGCCTCCGGTTTCCAGACTCCGCACACGCGCTTCTCCTTTGTGACTCTGTCCCAAACTTCTCCCTCAATCTCTTTGTCTTCATAGCTCCAGTAGCAGTGATGTGTGTCTGTGTTGGTTCCTTTGGCAATTTTGTGTTTCCTCTTATCCCCTCCTAGGGCGTTATTCACCTATTTTTTTATTAACATGTAATGTATTATTTGTTTCAGGGGGACAGGTCTGTGTTCATCAGTCTCACACAATTCACAGCACTCACCACAGCACATACCCTCCCCAGTGTCCATCCCCCAGCCCCCCCATCCCTCCTCCCGCCCTTCTCTCTAGCAACCCTCAGTTTGTTTCCTGAGATTAAGAGTCTCT
>CM052884.1:74863536-74991702 GCA_028534135.1 Potos flavus | reverse complement strand
CATATGATAATTATCTTTCTCTGATTGACTTATTTTGCTTAGTATAATACCCTCTAGTTCCATCCACGTCATGGCAAATGGCAAGATTTCATTTTTTTGATGGCTGCATAGTATTCCATTGTATATATATACCATGTCTTCTTTATCCATTCATCTGTTGATGGACATCTAGGTTCTTTCCATAGTTTGGCTATTGTGGACATTGCTGCTATAAATATTCGGGTACACGTGCCCCTTCAGATCACTACATTTTTATCTTTAGTGTAAATACCCAGTAGTGCAATTGCTGGGTCGAAGGGTAACTCTATTTTCAACTTTTTGAGGAACCTCCACACTGTTTTCCAGAGTGGCTGCACCAGCTTGTATTCCCACCAACAGTGTAGGAGGGTTCCCCTTTCTCCGCGTCCTCGCCAACATCTGTCGTTTCCTGACTTGTTAATTTTAGCCATTCTGACTGGTGTGAGGTGGAATCTCACCGTGGTTTTGATTTGTGTTTCCCTGATGCCGAGTGATGTTGAGCACTTTTTCATGTGTTCTTCACCTCTTGCCCCATAACTTCTCACCTGTTTGCCCTCCTCCCCATCTGTTCTGGTGTTTTTAAAATGCGGTGTTTCAGTCTCATCCACTGAGTGTCTGCTTGATGCCAGGCACCCTGCTGAGGGTCAAGGGACAGCCAGAAGGAATACTGGCTCTGCTCATCCTGAGGGGAGACCCTCAGAGTAAGAGTCCATTGGCCTACCCCAATTCTAGATGGTTCTTTCGGCAACCCCAGGAGTGGCCAAGTCAGGCATACTTCTGCTTTTTTGTATCCCATGTCTCCTTTTCATAAAAGCAGATGTCCGAGGAATGCTTTGGTGTTGGCCTGGGTCCATGGGCCCGCTCCTAGCGAGGCGCGTACATTCCAGAATCCATTGGCTGTGTTAGTAACAACGCCTCCTGTGCTGGGACGCAGACGGGGCCCAGACCTGTCACAGGGACTTTGGCACAGGGCAGGGTCAGGATGGAGGGCTGGCTTCAAAGGAAGAAGCCCTTCCTGCCGCTTCTGCATTCCGAAAGCCCAGGGCATCTGGCTCCTTTGTCGTCACTTTTCTCAGGAACAAATGAGTTTGATCATTCGCTTAACAAACATTTGCTGAGTATCGTAATCTCTGTTTACTCAGTGACCACCTGGCATGGCGCCTGGCACAGAAATAAATACGACCGTCTTGTGAGTCCGCATCAAGATAAAATCAGCACAAATTACTGAAAGCAGGGATGGCAAATATGGGAGCCTGTATAGCCACCCCTCAGTTTTGTGTCCATGGCAGATATGCTAATGAATCATAGCACTCGTTCACTTTGAATCTGGATTCAGCTTCAGAATCCATCTTAACCCATTGCTCGGGGTAGCGAGCCTTCATGGGTTGGGCTGTGCCTATGGGACGAAAGCAGCTTGGAAGCACTCTTGTCTTGATGGTCATTGACAGGCCACTGAAATAGAGGGAAGGGGTCTCAGAAGAGCCAGTGCGTTGAGTGGCTGCCTCTGGCCAGAGCAGACTGCGAGTCCCTTTTTGCGGGGGGTGCTTGAAAGTAATGGTGCCGTGGGGAAGCCCCCCAGCATTGCTCCTGGGGACCCCTTCATGCCCCTCCTGCCCCCTCATGATGTTCTCCTGAGTTTCTGAGGGTTCTTCTTCCTCCTCCTTCCCCACGGAAGTAGCTGTGAGGCAAGATTCAACTCTCATCCTTACGATTTTTTTTCTTGGCCGTTCCCTCGGGTGGAGAGCTAAGTGGAGTGTTAAGTCTCAAGTCTCTGTCTTCAGATACATCTCTCCGTCCAGATGCCTTCCTCTGGCCTCGGAGCACAGGATCGGAGCCTGTTAGTCTTTCTGCGTCCCCGTGGTCTCTGTTCCTTGCCTGCAGAAGCAGTGTCTGCTGTGGGCATGCAGGCTTCCTCCAGCCTGGGGGCCGGTCGGTCGCCTGGAGTCCTGCCCCCACGCCCGGCTCATCCTCGGCCTCTCCCCTCCCTCCGCCTTGGCAGGTCCCGTCTGGTGAATATGAAGTCCTCAGCCGGGAGGCTCACAAAGGCATGAAAGCCGGGCCGGCAGGTGGGGGAACACCCCACGGAGAGGCTAAGAGAGGGAACCTAACCCGCTCTGTGCTGAGAACCCCGGGCAGCAGGAGCTGGGCTAGAAAGAGACGCCTCAGATGGAAATTAGTCACAGTTACAATGCTTTAAGAACCTGGGTCAGGGGTCGAATTCTAGCTCCTCAGCTTAATAACTGTGAGACCTGGGGAAGTTCACTTCTCCGTGCCTTAGTTTGCTCATCTGCAAAATGGGTCTTAAAATAATGTCACCCTTATACAGTGGTTATGAGGTTTAAATGAGTGCAAAGCACTTTAAAACTGTGCTGGCTGCAAGCATTGGCTATTATTAGACTTTCCGGGCTTTAACCGGTGATTCTCCTTTGTTTTTTGCATCTTTCTGTAAATAAAGTACATATTATTTATGTAATCTGAAAAAAAATACAACAAAATTCTCTTTTTTTAAAGAAATAAGGAAAGAGTCTGGTAGGTATGGGGGTCATAGTTGGCCCTCCCAGCCGCTTGCCCTAGCCCCGTGCGTGTACTTTTTTAAAAAATATTTTATTTATTTATTTGTCAGAGAGAGAGAGAGAGAGAGAGAGAGAGAGAAGGAGAGCACTAGCAAGGGGAGCGGCAGGCAGAGGGAGAAGCAGGTTCCCTCCTGAGCAGGGAGCCCGATGTGGGATTTGATCCCAGGACCCTAGGACCATGATCTGAGCCAAAGGCAGATGCTTAACCGACTAAGACACCCAGGTGTCCCTCCCATGCATGCACTTCTTGGTGCACTGGTGTGGGGGTGGCAACCTTCCTGCCCCTCTCCCCTGCCTGTCCCTGTTGAGCTTGCTGGGTCCCAGGAGTCTCACGGCCGAGGCTCCACCCTTCCTGGGTGTTGTCATGATTGGCGCTCAGCGAGTCCTGCGGGAGCATCAGGGCATGAAACCAGCCAGTGGTTCCTCCCCAGAGAAGATGCGATCAGCAGACAGTGTGGTAGCAGATGCGCGGGGTTCCCGGGGCCTGGGCAGCGAGCTCCAAGAGCAGGACGGTGCTGTGCCTCGCCAAGGGGAGAAAGGAGAGAGGGCAAGGCTGCGCTTGCAAAACCAGGAGCAAAGTCCACACGTTTTATGAAGTGTTTTATGGTCAAGCTGCACTTGGAAGCCTGGTACTTAGCAAGAATTATTAGGTGTGATGGTCTTAACATGAGATCTGGGGGCAGGGCAGGAGGCGCCAGCGAGGTAAGCAGCATGGAGTGGGATGCTCGGACTCAGCAGGCTGCTTCAGTTGGCCTGTTTATTGCTTTTTAAAATGACTCCTATTCTTTCTTTTCTTTTTTTTTTTTGCTCTCGAGGCATCCAAAATCAGCTTAAAGACTCACCAAAACTATTTGTCAGTTACTTGCTCTCTGTCTGAAACAGAGCTGCTAGGCACAAGTGAATGGTTTGATTATCTTACTACCTTTGGGGACTAAAAGTGCCTCTAGGTCATTTCCAATTCGGGGCGCAGGAATCTGACCCAAGCAGGATGCTCGGGACTCAAGAAGCCCTTACCAGTACCAAGGGAGGGGCAGTGAGCCGAATGTGCTCCGCATGGCCCCATGTTAATTTCTCAGGCCCCCAAACTGAGGGGAGGGCCTCCCATTCTTCTGGGAATTCAGAAACAGCAGATTGTCTAAAGAAGGGATGTGGTCTCCGTTTTGTCTCTTTCACCCCATGAGGGGTGGCAGTCAGGATTCAGCCTTTTGGAGTCACATGCTATGTCTGAAGCAACAATCTTCTATAGTTGGAGTAGAGATTCTTAACCAGGGACCACAGATAAAGGGTTTCATGGGTCTTGAGTTGAAAGGAAATTTTTTTCTGCAGATGCATTTTCAGGGGGATCATCCTTTAATTCCATCAAGTGCACACTTGCCTGTGTGCAAATGGTGAGGAGATCCTTCTTGCTGTTCCTAGAATTCACTGGCTTGCTGCTGCCTCAGGGCCTTTGCACTTGCATTCCCTCTCTCAGAATACTTTTCTCTAAGCACCCACATGGTCACCCTCACTTTCTTCAAGTCACTGATTGAGGTTCGCCTTCCTGATCACCTTATATAAAGCAGTACCCCATCACTCTCTATCCTATTCACCATCATGTCACGTCATTGTTCTTTATAGAACTTATTGCCATAGGACATTAATCCTTTGTTTATTAGCTCCTGCTTTAAGCTTCTGTTGTGTTCACTGCTCTATTCGTTGCATCTAGAATAGTGCCAAGTTCAAAGTAGATGCTTGGTATAGATCTACTGAGTGGATGAGTGAATAAGCAAATTAATAACATTGATCATATTTGGGTCTTAGATATAAGATCATTTTTTTTGATGATAGAAGACAAAGGTCTGTGTTCTCAGTGGAGTCACTTCTCGGCCATGTACCTCAGGTCCCCAACATTTGAAGTGCTGTGAAACGATCCCCAGGGCACTGCAATAGATGTTTCAGCAGGAGTCTTCTAGAGATTTCTCCATGTTGGCACATCTGTCGTTAATTTCATCAAACCTTTGAATACACCAGACACCAGATCTGTGTGTGTGTGTGTGCGTGTGCGCGCACGCGTGCACGCACACGTGAATGGAGAGGTCGGCTCCCGGTGCACCAATCTCACCATCTTTATTATTTTTTTTTCACCGTCTTCATTATTATGAGTTGTTATCTCTGTGCACAGATAATGGGTGATCCCCATGTGCAGATGGGCTGCTGCCATTTCTGACACATCGGCGAGCTTTCAGTGACAATATGGCAGAGTGGGGCAGCGGTGGAAGTCCCACTTGCAAGCTGCGGTCCCACCCTACAATCATTATTATTACATGCTGGAGAAGATGTCCCAGCGGTTGGACTTCCGTGACCAGGACCAGTTTGGGGCTAGTATTGTCTGATGCATGAGCTCCTATATGAATGGAAGGCAAATGCCTTTTTTCCTGATGCAGGCAAAGGGGAATTAAGACTAGGAAAAGAGGTTCTGCATTTTCCTCTCATTCTAAAGGAGAGAACAAAAGGTACCACAGCTTTCCAGGTAGTACATTTCCTTCTAAGAGAAATGAACGCTAGTCTCTTCTGGACAGATTTATTTGCTTTGCTTCTTCCTGAGCATAAACCTCAGAATCATTTTGCAGAATTTCTGTTTTGTTACTATCTGCATAATAAGGTAAGCTTGGAAGTAAATTCAGCACACAGAGCTATTACTTCCTGGCAACCTCTTTTACAAACAGAAGCTTCAAAGTGTCATCTTTTAAAAATTTAGCGTTTCCCTGCATTAAAAACCGAAACAAGGGGCACCTGGGTGGCTCAGTGGGTTAAAGCCTCTGCCTTCAGCTTAGGTCATGATCTCAGGGTCTTGGGATCAAGCCCCGCATCGGGCTCTCTGCTCAGCGGGGAGCCTGCTTCCCCCTCTCTCTCTGCCTGCCTCTCTGCCTACTTGTGATCTCTCTCTCTCTGTCAAATAAATAAATAAAATATTTAAAAAAAAAAATGAAACTAAACACTGTCCTCTTCCAAACATTTTAGATAGCTGATTCATCGTTTATCAGAAGAAATTTAATTATACAGTATAATACATGAACATAACATTGTTTTAAAATTAACATGAACATCATCAAAACCTACCAAAAACCCTACAGAAACATAAAAAGACCCCATATATTCTTGACTCTAAAACCCGATCCCGTTCCCAGAGGTAACCTCTGCAATTTTTTGCTTCTTCCAGAATTTCTGTCCATGCATTATAAATGTGTATGTGCATGAAGAATTTTTATATGTCTCTATTTTGGACATTTTTCCGAGTCAGTTCATACAGAAATGCATCATTCTTTTCGACAGGAACATAGTCTTCCATTGCATCAAAACGTACTTGACGGAAGTCAGGTTACTTCTCAGTTTTTACTGTTACAAACAATTCCGCAAAGAATATACAGCTCTGTGTATGCACACACACATTTTTCCAGGACAGATTTTAGGAAAACTACATCGGGATGGAAGGGAATCACAGATTTTTAATTTTGATGGAAACTACCAAATCGACCCTCCATCCAGCCCAGCCTTACCAAAATAGACTCCTGCACTGAGTTTCCTGTGTCCCTGCCGATCATAGATGGGATGATTTTCAAGAAAGTTTTGCCAATCTGATGTGCAAATGTGCTTTTAATTTACTTTGCTCTGATTTCTAAGGTGGTTGAGAATCTTTTTGTACCTTGCTGTGTTTTGGTGGTTTTTTGATGTGGTTTCAAACATTTTTACTAATAGGACTCTTTCGGAAATGCCTCTCCTCCAGGGCAGATATGCAGCCCATAGTTCAGGTGTTGAAAGACTTTCACGCTTGTAGGTAAAGTGCCTCTGCCCCAGTCTCAGTTCCCTGGCTCCTCTGCCTGCCTCTCTGGTGCCTTGCCCGGACCTCCCAGCGAGGCAGCAATTAAGAGGTTAATAGGCAGCCTCGCAGGTGACCTTCAGGACCCTGCTGTATTGCAAAATCAGCCTCTATTCTGATTTTTTGGCCCCCTGATACACCATTTACAAAATATTTCCATGAGTCCCTCCCAGACTCTCAACCAAATGTCCTCAAACTGTGTTTTCTCTGTTTAGCAGTTCGTGCCTCCGAGATTCAGGGTAACATCCTGCTGGTTTGCTTCTTGAACTGGGCCCTGCTCTGTATGCCGATTTCCTAGGATTATGCTTACATAATTTCCTTTTGACCTTCGCCTGCACGCTGTAATCCGAGAAGGCGTGCTGGGGGAGTAAAATGACCCTTACGTAACGTATTACGTAAGAGCCGGGGGACCCGACTCACACTGGAGTGTCTGCAGAGTTTTCTAAGAAGTCTGAAGGTTCATTCTGGCAGAAGTTTATGTTGTCTTTCAGTCAGTTGAGTTCTTTAAAAAGCATTCTTTTATTTCTGAAATAGCCAAAGGGAAAGCGGAAAGAAAGAAGGACAGTATTACTGTTCACGTGGCAGGGATGTTGCAGAAATGCATCTAATTGAATCTTCTCTACAACCCTCTTTCCTTGTATGGCTAAGGAAGCAGGCTGGGGGGATCAGAGTGAGTTGCTGAGGTTCGTTCAGCTAGAGAGCAGGAGCACCGGGCAGTAAAGCGCGCCCAGCTTCTGCCTCTGGAATGCACCTGTGTGTGTGTGTGTGTATCTGGGGTGCGGGACATGGAGTGACTCAGTCATCCTGGACAGTCTGCTTTGTGTCCCATGCCCTTGAAGTCTTATACTTTGCCTTCTGGCTGCAGAAAGGTCGATGGGGAGCTCAGACCATTCCAAGAACTTCGAGTACCTTCGAGTCCAGGCAGACTGAGGCCAGCTCTTTGATCTCAGGGCCAGGGAAACCCTGTGCTGTCCCTGGCTGTGTGCAGACGCACCGGAGGCTTTGTGGCTGGAACTTTGGACTCCCCAGGGTCACCCTTTCACCTTTCCCTCTGAACCAGGGCAGACCCAAAAGCAACAAGTCTCAGGTAGCGTGTTTGCCTGGCACAAGCTGAGTCCAGTAGCTGCTTCTGTCCCTTAGGGAAGTGACACGTGAGCAGAGCTCACACCAGGGGGAATGACTGCTTGGTCAATGGGACAAAGCCCCAAAGGAAAAAGCTGATCCAGGCAGCCCAGGGAAATGGGGTTCTGGTCATTTAACTTTGAGAGACATTAGAAGATAGAACGAAGAGGGACTTGTTGTTAAATATATTTTGGGGAATTCCCTCTTATTTTTAATCCTCCCATTGAAAAGGTAATAAACACACATGGGAAAACACTCAGACTATGCTGAAGAGTACGCAGAGATCGGTGAGTCCCTCTCTCACCAGAGATGCCTGTGTACTCATTCTTCCCCTCAGAGGTACTGCGATTAACAGTGTCCTGTGATCCTTCTAGAAATATTATCTGTAATTTTTGTATAGACAATTTTAAGTGTGTATATTTCCTATCTATCTATCATCTGTGTGATCCATCCTTCCATTTCAACTTGAGCTTAACTCTTATGGTTGAAAATCATTCAGAATTCTCAAGTTCATTCTCTCTTGGTTTAGTGTGTTGGGACCAGTTACACTCCTGACAGAGGGGCTCACGTGTCCCCTACGATGCCTGCCTGAGGTCCAGTCCTGATTATAAAGTCCTCCAGCTGGCGAAGGCGTACCATTGAGTCACACACCAACCAAAGACCTTTCTGAGAGATTGGGTTTCCATACCCTGCACTATACTACTTCTCCTGGAGTCTTGTCTTTCTCTTTAAAGCAGAATATAAGAAAAGATGCAGTAAAGGAGGAAAACTGTTTTTTCCCTCTACCCTTCTAGGTTCTTGACTGAGACCCCCTCACTCCCCATAGCAAAAAGACAGATTAATAGGAGAAAAACAAATGTAACTATGTTTGTATGTCCAGGAACCCCACAAAGGTAGGAGACCCGAAGGCAGCCAGGCAATTGAGACTTACGTAGCACCCTCCTGAGCTAAAGAAAGAGATGGGGTCTGGGGCTTCAAAGGGGAGAAAGGCAATAACCAGGAAGAGAAGAAGAGCAAATGTTTGGTAAAAAATATGTTTTCCTTGCCAGGCAGATAAGTCTCTCAGATGACAATGTTATCTCTGAGAGTGGTTCTCTTCCTGGTACAAACCCCCTTTCTAAATTATTTTAGGCAGTTTAGGGGGAGGTAAAAAGCTTTTCCTGAGTCTATTAGGTCTTGATTGCCTTCAGCTGAAAATAATCCTCATGTCAAAGAGGCATGATTTGGGGTGGCATCATCTGCTCCCCTACAATGCCTTGTAGGATGGATAGTTTGAATCAGGAGCAATTTCACAGAATCTGTGCTTCTTCAGAGGTTGCTGTCATTCATTCCTTGCCTGAGAAGGGTCCTGACCCACAATCCTGCTGCTCCCTGCGTTAAGACTGCTTATTTACATATGTTGACTGCTGGGCAACCGAGTGCTTCAACAGGAAGAAGTCAGTTTTCTCTATAGCACCATTCTTCCCTGTTAAATATGGCAAGAATGAAGGGCTGAGAAATGACTATGATACCACTTTTCATTATCACTTCCTCCAGATTACCACACGAGGAGCCAGTACTCTGCTAGGCCTTGTCTTGGGATAGCCAGAAGTCGAAAACAGGATGATCCCCAAGGAACTGCTCCCTAGAGAACAGAGATGTGGTTTGAAATGTGCCTTCCTCAAAGACGGGAAAATAACCTGTTGGTTCTTTCCCTGTCCTAACCAGATCTTCTGGAAAGCTCTAGATCCTGGTTCCTTCATCTTGCAGAGCTCAGTGTAGACCTGGGTCCTAGTCTCTGCCACTCATGGCTATGTGATTTTGGGCAGATAAGTCTTAGTGAAGAAAATGATTACGTCAATTTCAAAGGATTGTTTTGTTTTAGTTGCAGAGGATAGAAGCCTAACTTAATCTGACTTAAACCAACAAGAGAATGTATTGGCTTATTAGCTAAAAAGTCTACCAGTAGCTTCAGGCATAGTTGGATCCAGAGGCTAAACTCTTATCATCAAGATGCACTTTTTTTCCCTCCATCTCTCTGTGTTTTCAAACACAGGCATGTCATTTCCATGAAGCTTCCTTGGCAGCTCTGTACTTACATCCTAATAACTCAGAAATGTCAGCAAAAGAGAGCTTTTTCGGGCCACTATTTCCAGCAAAAGTCTAGGATTGAATCCCACATTCCTACCCCTAAATCTTCATGGTCACGAGAATGAAATATCTTGATTCTCCAGGCCTGAGAGAGGCAGTGGGTCAACTCTACCCAAACCACAGGGTCAGGAGTAGAGGAGGGGAGGAAGATACCCTGAGGGAAGTCGGGAGACTAGAACCAAAAGAGTAATAAATGGACACTGGGTAGGCAAGAGGCTTGCAGTAGAGAGGCTAAATGAGATGGGTGAGCAAATTTTTTTCTGCAAAGGGCCAGATAACAAATATTTTAGGGTTTCTGCTGCACTTAACTTTGCCCTTGTAGCACAAAAGGAACCATAGGCAGTAGTTAAATGATGAGCCTGGCTCATCAAGTATTCTAATAAAACTTTATTTACAAAATAGGCAGTGGGCTGGATTTGCTCCATGGCTCTGGTTTGTTGACCTGTGGTCTAAAAGATAGACTGCATGTGCAGAGCATAGAATCATCTTTTCCCCCTTATTCCAGAGACTCCAACAAATGACATCTGGCACATATAAGATACTGAACAAATGCTGGATATTATTATTACTTATGTGGTAAGTAAGGCCAATAACAGTAATAACATTAAGGATAATTATAACACTACCAATTGCATAATGAGATATGATGAATTATGAGTAATATGTCATCAAAATTCTCAAGGGTTGTTTCTATACAACCCTTGTATAGAACAAGGGGAGCTTCCACTCTATATACTTACTTAGCAAGCTGGAAGGCACCACAGAGGCCTCCAATTCTAATACCTCATTTTACAGATGAATCTGAGGCTCACATAAGAGATGACACAGGAACACGTTCACATAGCAAACTAGTGATCGTTTTGGGATTTGCAGCTGTTTCCTCCAGCCCTTCCCCTGCAGCCTTGAACCACTCTCCCTGGTGGACACATGGCATGCCTAGTACATTTGGGCACACAGGTAGAGTCAGAGCGTAAAGATTCATTGGTTTTTGCATCCAAAGTGCGTAGTGTGGTGACTTAGTATTGGTATGATTCTAGGCATGTTCCTGAGCCAGTGGAAAGCCCTGGACCCCCGCATTTTTTATGACTCATGAGAACCCCTGCTGCCAGGATGATTCAGATGTGTGTTTTACACAAAGATTACTAAACACCTCTTGCTCCGTTTGAAAACAATGAAGAAAATGAATAGTTACACATTGCCTTACTTACTACCTCTTTATCGCTATTTCCTTTGGCTTGGCATGCTGGCAGCCATCTAAAAACAGCATGTCCTCAATTTGTCTGGATAGTGGTAAAAGGCTTCCTCTCAAATCCCCCATCAGCATGGACAGCGAGAGACAGACCCGTGGACGCTTTTGTCTACACTCTTTGGGACAGATTCATTGACCAAACTCTTGATGGCGGATAAGACTCTTGTTGGGTTTTGGTTAACCAGCAGTCATGCCGTGATCTAGAAGGTGGCTATTTTAGAACCACAGCTCTTTAGCTCCCTCCCCCCCAATTTATTTCCAACTGTTATTACTCAGGATCACTTACATAAATCAATGAAAAGAAATATTTTCACGAATCAAAACTGTGTCAGAGTCCTCTGGTCTCACGTACTCCAGAGACCTCAGTAAACAGAATGGAACATGTGGGATTGATTTACCACTTTTTAAAGCCAAAGGTTAGCAAAGTTTCCTGCACAGGATCACACAGTAAATATTTTAGGCTTCTTGGGCCATATGGTGAGCTGTGATTTGCCGACTCGTGCTCTAAACTCTAGTTAGCGATAAAGAGCAGACCAAAAGATGAGTATTTGAATTGGCTGCCCAGTTACTTGAATGTGGTCTTTAAACACTTGGGCTTTGGAGTTGGAGAGGCGTAAGTTTAGCCCCGTGGTTGTGCCGCTCAGTGGACGATTTAAGGCAGGTTAGTTCCCTCGGGTTCCTTGTCTATAAAATAGAGACAGTACTAATCCCCTTTATAGACTCGCACGGAACCAGCAGAGGAAGTCACTTACCAGAGAGCTAGGGTGCTGCCTAAAGAAAGTAGTAGAATGAGTTATTGATATTGTTATTGAGAACCAAGCCCAGTGGGGGAAAAGAGGTCATCAATAGCATACAATTTGGGAACCGATCTCTCTGGTCACTTTCAAACGTGGAATGTGCCAAGAAACCTTTTCCATCATCTTCTGCGGGGTAAGTCTGGGATCGTACCATACTGGCTTTTCATCTTTGCAAGGGGCCTCATGCTAACTCATGACGGACCATCTTTCCTTCCCCGAAAAATGATGCCTCACATCTGTCAGAGGAAAATCTCAGATTAGAAATCCTTTGCTGAACCTTCTCTTCAGCTGTGGAGTCAGGCCGCGTGGTCTGCTCTGGGTCAGGATCATCAGTGTCATCTGAGAACGAGGGGTGAGGATTGACTTCGGGCCGCAGGAGCTCTGGGACCTCGGCTCATTGGTTCCCAGTGACTTCATCGTGTTGCCTTGTGTCATTTGGCAACTTCTGTTGCTAAAGGCTGACGTTAGAAAGAGTTTGGCCTGAAGCCACATATGTGTTCAACATCCTTAGGGAATAGAGCTTTCGATAACTAAGTTTTATAGGCATAGATATAGAAATATAGATATATATTTTTTAAGAGTTATGAACTATGAAGTTGAGATTAGGTGTGTTGGCGAGACTGGTGAATGACAGGTTTACTCAAGAATGGCAAAATAGGGGCTCCTGGGGGGCTCAGTCAGTTGAGCGCACTGTCCTTGATTTCGGCTCCGGTCATGAGCTCAGGGTCCTGGGATTGAGCCCTGCGTCAGGCTCCGTGCTCGGTGGGGAGTCTGCTTGAGATTCTGTCTCTCCCTCTGCCCCTCTGGCTGCTTGCACTCTCCCTCTTTCTCTCAAATAAATAAATAAATCATAAAAAAAAAGAAAGAATGGGGGCGCCTGGGTGGCTCAGTGGTTAAAGCCTCTGCCTTCAGCTGAGGTCATGATCTCAGGGTCCTGGGATCGAGCCCCGCATCGGGCTCTCTGCTCAGTGGGGAGCCTGCTTCCCCCTCTCTCTCTTCCTGCCTTTCTGCCTACTTGTGATCTCTCTCTCTGTGTCAAATAAATAAATAAAATCTTTGAAAAAATAAAAGAATGGCAAAATAAAACAATGAAAAGCGGCAACCCCTTTCTATGCACACCCACACACATGCGCATGCTTTCCCTGGGACAGTCCAAGGTCAGGTGCATGATGCAGGAGCTAAGGAACATCTAAGAATGTCACTCTCATGAGGGTCCAGGCTCTCGTAGCCACCATGTTGCCATGAGAAAGGATTAGGTTTTCAGTAGAGACAGACAGGGATGAGATTCCCCCCTCCGCCCTCTCCTAGCTGTTTGACAACAGGCCGCTTACTTAATCTTGCGTCCTCATCGGTGGAATGACTAACAAGCCCTTCTCACGTGGTATGAAATGTCCGTCTTAAGAGGTACTGCAGATAACTGCTCTCTTCCTGACTGTACGGGCTGGCGTCCAAATGGCCAAATCTGCACACCCCGCCCCCCCACGGTAGACTTGTAAAAAACAGACTGAAGTCACTCTCGGCATTTTAACACATGCTAAGTCATTACTCCAGGGAGTTAGGATCCTGGAGCCATTCACAACAAGGAGATCTGCTGAGAAGACAACGAAAGCCGCTTCTCCCCTCTGCCACCCGCTAGCCAGTCCTGGATTGTTTCTCAGGCGCTGCCTCTGTCTGCTCTTGGGGAAGGTGAGATCGCAGGTCACCGGCTTCACGCTTTCACGCTTGTCCCCTGGGAGACTTGGCTCCAAGTTGTAAATTATGTGACGTCCTTGGTAATGACGTGACTCACTCTGTTGAATCACCCTGTACCCACTTTGTAACGTGGGAGAGGAATATTCACTCTGTGTTTGGGGATTTTATGGAGGCGCACAGGGAAAGAGCCCTTCTGTGAATGAGACGGGGCTGCTAACTCAATAGGAGCCAGGAAGGTATGTGACCGAAATTAGGGAGCAGTTCGCTTTCCTCTTAACACTTCTTTCAGAAATATAGCAGTGCAAGCACCATGACGAACGGTATTTGATGCTTGGCCTTGGCGTCAGGGAAGTAAGAGGGACTGATGGGGTCTGTGGCCAACTGGAAAATCAGTGTTTGTCTATAGGAGAATCACTTCTCGGTTCTAGCTGATGGTCGCCACTCCAAGAATCTGGGTTCTGGGCTATCTAGATATTCCAGTACTTTGATCTGAAATCTACTAGCTTTTAAATGTTGTGAAATGATTCAAATGAAAAAAACAACCACCACAATGACAACAACACTCTCATGTTACCCTTGAGTTTATAAGCACTTATATAGACCCGCAGGGAAACCTGGAAAACATGAAGTCGAAGGGGAAGAAAGGGTTGTGTGGACCAACACCTCAAAAATTGTGCATGGAGTCATTGCAACACTCTCCGAGTGGAAAAGCTTGACTTTGTCATCCGAGTTTTATCATGTAGGAAGGTGGGTAAGCACTGTTAGTACTTTCAATACAAGGTTGAAACGAAGAGCAGTGATATTCAGTTAAAATTTTAAACAGTGGACAAAAATTTGCTGGCAGTTATCATTGCAAACTAAAAGAGGTTTCAGAATGAATACCCAACTTGTTATCATTAACATTGTTAAAGTTACTACTTAATGAAGCTTCGCCGTAAAGAAAAAGAATCCTTATGTAAAGGGGAGGAGTAGATTTGGTGACTTCTCTCCATTATTCTGGGTATAATGGTATGGGACGAGGTCATAGGTTGGTAGCGGCGAGGAAGAGACATTGTGCGAACACTCGATGAGCAGGGAGGGTTGGGGACCGAGACCCCCCCTGGGAGCATCCGTGAGGGGCAGCAGCTGGGCAGTGCTGGACGGTCCATTGGGCTGTTTTGCTGATTGGGCTAAGGAAGCTGAGAGTGAAGAAGGAAGTAAAGAGAAAGAGGAAAGACACTTTGGGCGTATGTGGGGGAAGAAGAAAGATGCCTCAATGAAATTTTATTGTGTGTCTGCTGGGTGATGTGTGATGGAAAACCTCTTCCTCTTCTCCCCAGCCTGTATAATAGTGATTTCTCAGGACCGGGTTGTGGGGTGGGATGTGTTCTCAAGTCTGGCACAGAGGGCTGAATGTGGGCTGAATGCGGCCTCAGGGTAGACAGGGAGGGGTGAGTAGAGGAGGGAAGCGAGATTGCCCACGGCAAAAGAGCCTGCCATTTCTGTGTTCACCCAAAGCTCTAGGATGTGCTGGAGTCCAGGGAACTGATTCCAAGGAATACTACGGATCTTATCCAACCCCTAGTCCCATATTTTGTCCTAGCACTTCATTTGATCTACCAGTTTTCACTGACATTTAGTGACATTTTCACTTCATTTAGGTGCCTAGACGGGCCATTATATAGTGGATTCAAGCAAAGACAGGACATGGTGTTGGTTTGACGTCATGATTTAAGAGCCAGCCAGAGAAGAAAAAATGCTCAGAAATAAATCAAAGATTTTACAAGTTGAGCAAGATTGAGCCTTTCCTCCCAAGCACCTGGGATGAAGGGCCCTCACCTCAGTTGCCACGGAAAGGTAGTGGCGTTGGCGGTTCGAGGCAAACACCCTGGACCACTTCCTGGGTGTCGAGGGAAGGCGGGGCTGGAACGCCTTCAGGAAGTGCATAAAAAGTCAAGTTGTGTCCACTTGCGCTAAGAACCTGCAATTACTTTTGGCAAGGTCATTGGATGTCGGTTTGAGCTTTGGGAGACCCAGGCTACGGAGTTTCATGCCCCCTTTCCTTGTGCTTTGTTTGGCTCCTCTCCAAATCCTTATCCACAGGGGCGGGGGGCTGGGGAAGCTCTTAACCCAGTGCCCGAGCTGGGCAGACTCTTGCCCAGGGCATTCCCAGATCTATAAAATTGGGTCCCCCTAGTACCTCCAAATCATTACCTCTCCACACATTCTTGTTGAGCATCTAATACGTATTGGGTCCCCGGGTAGAGACAGGCCCTTCCCACCTAGAATCTAAAGTCTACTGGGGAAGACATATTAAGGAAACAGCATGAATGTGATGAAATGTGAAATGCAAGTATCGTCGAGGCATGGAAAGTAAGCTGGGGCTTAGGAAAGGAATATTCAAAGGAGCAGCAGTTGGGGCGCCCGGGTGGCTCAGTCGATTAAGCTTCCAACTCTTGATCTCGGCTCAGGTCATGATTTCAGGGTCGTGAGATCAAACCCTGCATCAGGCTCCGTGCTCGCGGGGAGTCAGCTTGGAGTGTCTCTCTCCTCCCTCTGCCCATTCCTCTGCTCGCACTCTCTCTCCCTCTCTCCCTGAAATCAAAACAAAACAAAACAAAACAAAACAAAAAACAAAGAATCAATAGCAAAGAGTCCACTAAGCTTTCACGTTCGAATGTGAGAAGTACTCCAATCCCCAAACACCAAGCGCGGCATCGTCTATCAAAAACAGGGGAAGTGCGTAACCACAGAGGAGCGGACTGCTTGTGGACCGTGCCACGTCCACGCAGGGCACTGAAGCCACTCTCTCAGCGAGTGGCCAGTGCAAGAAAGGCAGGTTCTTCTCTTAGGAAGCAGTTTTCCTGAGGAGAGGATTTCCCTGCTGCTGCTGATGGGTCGGCTCAGTTTTTCCCTTGTAGAATCAGCATATCAAGCTAGTTGAGAAGTGCTCGGGCCGTCAGTAAGCCGAGCTGACTGGTGGAGGCAGCGGGGACTGAATATTGAGCTGACTGATCGGGAGCCACAGATTTAGTGGCTCGTGAGAAGGAACTGAAGTAAGGAAAGGCACAGGTCGCCGCTGGGAGAGGTCCCGAGGTGCTTCCCTGGGTGATGGGAGCCATCAGAGATGTGATATTGAGCAGCCTTCAGTGTCGACCAACTGGTGCCTGGCTAAGGAGAGACCGCTGTCGCTTCAGCCTCTGTCTCACCCTTCCCTTGGAGCTGGGCAAAGGGAGGAAGGGTGGTGCCGAGGGGTTCAGCCTGCGTCTCAGCCAGGGAGGCGGAGAGGCACGAATCTGAACATGCTGCATCTCTGGACGGAGCTCTAGAAGGTGGGGAGTGGGCACAGAGAGGATCTCCGTGTCTGCCATCTTGCCTCCTGGGCTTATTGTAAATATCAAGCGAGATAATACAGGAAACACGGAGCCCAGGGCCTGGGACCACGTTAGTTTTCTATTGTTGCTATAACAAACTACCCCAAGTTGAGTGTTTTGAAACAATACAGATTTTATCATCTTATATTTCTGGAGGTCAAAGGTCCTAAGTGGATCTCACGGGGCTAAAAGCAAAATGTCCGCAGGGCTGTGTTCTTTCTCGGAGGCTCTAAAGAAGAATGCCTTTCCTTGCCTTTGCCAGCTTCTAGAAGCCACCCACATATTCCTTGGCTCGTGGCCCCTTCTTCTATCTGCAAAGCCAGCAGTGTGGGGCTGAGTCTTTCTCACGCTGCTGTCTTTCTAATTCTCTCGTGTCCTGCCTTCCTTCTACTTGTAAGGACCTTTGTGGTTACACTGAGCCCACCTGGATAATCCAGGAAAAACTCTCTACCTCAGGGTGAGCAAACTTAATTCCTTTTTGCCAAAAGTCACTCACAAAGTCACAGGTTTGGGGGATTAGGACCTGGACATTCTGCGAGCGGTGGGGGATGTTATCATGCCTGCTATGGGCACATACTAAAAAGTCAATCAATGGCCCCTGTTTATTACCAGAGCTCCTTCAAATGCGGGGTCAAAGCCTCGGTTCTGGTAGATTCTGGGGTTCTGCACGTGGAGGGCTAGAAAGCCTGCCTTGCCTTGCTCCGGGGAGCAGGGATGTGGCCAGACCCCACCTGGAGGGGTGCCTGGAAGGCTGGTGGATGGAGAGGGAGGGAGGCTCTGTGTATCGTTAAGTGTCGCTTTACAATGACGAGCATGAGCCTTTGGCTTGGGGAGAGCTGGCTTCCAATCCCAGCTCAGCCCCTCGCCAGCCATTGGCTGCATGACTTCATCTCTGACCTCCGTTGTTTTCATCCATTAAGAAGCAATAATAATGGCATCTGCCCTGTGAGAGTGTTGGGGGGAGTGCACGAGATAGTGCACGGGAAGCAGCTAGTACATTGCCTGATGGTCACTATCGCCGCTGTTCTTGGGCGGCTCTGCAGGACAAAAAAATAACCAGTGGGTAGAAGCCCCAGGGAAAGAGATCTAGGTTTATCACGAAGGAAGAACTTTGTAATCGCCGGAAGCTGTGCAGTGACAAGATGGTGAGGCGTGTCATGTACCGGATCCCCCTCCCTGCAACTGTTTGGTCAGTGACTAGACATTGACACGTGCATGGACTGCAACAAAGTGACCTGGGTGCTTTTTCAAAAGCCCAGAGCTCTAGGCCCCCAACCCAGAAGGCTCATTTGGAATATTCAGAGATGGGGCTTGAAGATCTGTTTTGTTTTTGTTTTTGTTTTTTTTCCAGTAGCTTTAATTTTCTGAAAGCAGCTTTAGATTGATAGCAGAATGGAGCAGCGAGGACAGAGATTTCCTACACACCCCCTGCCATGCCCTTAAACACAGCAGAATCTCCCGGCTATGGATGACCCCCCACCAGAGAGCTACATTTGTTACAACTGAGGAACCACCCCAGGTCCATGGTTGACATTAGGGTTCATTCTTGGTGTTGACCGTTCTATGCGTTTGGACAAATGTTTAACATGTATCCACTACTATAGTATCATACAGAGTATCACTGCTCTAAAAATCCTTTGTACTTCTTCACCTAGTCACCCTTCCCACTCCTGGCCCCCAGCAACCCCTGGTCCTTTTACTAACTCTCTAGTTTTACCTATTTCAGAATGTCCTATATGGAGTATGTAGTCTTTTTGGATTAGCATCTTCCATTTAGCAATGTATCCAAGTTTCTTCCATGTCTTTTCATGGATTGGTAGCTTTTTTTTTTTTTTTTTTTTTAATTCTGAGTAATAGCCCATTGTCTAGAAGTACAATTTATTGATCCATTCACCTATCGGAAGACATCTCTGTTGCTTCCAAGTTTTGGCAGTTTCATAATTTGATAATTACAAAGCTGCTATAAACATCCATGTGCGGACACACATTTTGGAGGTCTGTGGTTTTCACAAGTGATTCAGAGACCGATTTAGGGCCTCTTGACCAGATAATCATTTGTCCTGAGATGGATGGAGGTCTGGAAACCTCTCCAGTCCTGAAATTCCGTGAGGATTCTGTGAAGACGGTGTGGAGGCTCTGGTTTGGACTAGACATTTTCCTTCTTCCCTCCGGACTTTGCTCCCCCTAAGCAAAATCCCTCATTTGCCTCCGTGTTCAGTGTCCATGTTTATTGCTAGCACAAAATTCCCGAATATAAAGAGCAGTTTTTCCAGGACTGGAGAGAGCTGACCTGGTTTTCCAAGTTCAGGACTGCGTGCGTTCAAATCCAGATTCTACAGACCACGAACTGTGACATTGAGCCAGTAACGTAACCGTCCGGCGCCTCCATTTCCCCTCCAGTACAGGTTGCCGGTAATAGTATTTACCTCATGAGGTTATCGTGAGAATTCATTGAGTTCCTATGTATAAAAGGCTTAGAAAAGTAAGCTTTGCATAAATGTTACTTGCTATCATTGTAGCCATCAGAACTGTATCCTTCTTGTTACCAGTTACCAGACAGTTGAGTCCTTCTGGCGCTGGGGGGAGGATGTCCTTCCGGGGGAGGAGCCCAGGGTTATTCCACATTGGCGCGTGCTGCCTGAGGCCCCGGGAATAGGATGATGCCTGTGCACGCTGGAGCACACTGGGAGAAGTCAGTTAAAAAAGAGTGGCCCTTGGCCTCTGCCTTCGGCTCAGGTCATGATCTCAGCGTCCTGGGATCAAGCCCCGCATCGGGCTCTCTGCTCAGCGGGGAGCCTGCTTCCCCCTCTCTCTCTGCCTACTGGTGATCTCTCTCTCTCTCTCTGTCAAATAAATAAATAAATAAATAAATCTTTAAAAAAAAAAGGGGGGGTGCCTCTTGCCCACGTGGTACCTCTGAGGCCAGGGACCAGAAGCAAGCCTCGTCTAAGGTACGCAACCAGGTGATAGGTTCCCGGAGCTCCTTTCACTCTTTTCCTAACCTGGCAGCACGCTCCTCTCTCCGTTTTCCTTGTCTGGGTGCTCAGCGGCATGTCTCCGAAGTTCATAGCGCCTTGAGGGACTCGGGGGCTTGAAGGCGTCTGTCAGTGCAGATACCCCGAGAAAGGATGGACCCCAAGAGTCCCGGACTCAAAGGCAGATGGCAGCACAGATTTAATCCTGGCTGCACAACCACCTCACTCCCGCCCCGGCTCCATTGCTTCTAAGTCTGTGAGCTCAGGCAAGCTTCAGGATCTCGGATTCTGAGGTGGGATCATTCCTCCCCTCTCAGGGATGCCATGAAGACAAAACAAGGCAAGGGATAAGACAGTAGTTTGCCAAGTCTGCACATGTTAACTCATCATGAAATTATTATTAACTGACTTCTTAATCAGTTCAACTGAGGAACTGTTGGTGATGGTGTATAAGTTAAAAGATGAGCACAAGAAGAGTCTCCGTATGGAAGGGAAAGGGATATGTTGAGGGATCTTGGCAGCTATGGGCATGGAAAATCAGAAAGAAGGTAAAGACCACAAACATCTTTTTTGGCCAGGGAGAGCCCTCTCTTGTAACCCGGACCACCCGAAATCCCAAAGATTCTGTCTCCTCTGAAGGAGACATTTGCATGTCTCCCATGTATAAGGTGTTCTTGGGGCAAAATTAGCACCTTTTCTTTGCTGGCGAAGCTTCTGCTACGGGAATCAGCCACTTGGGAACCAACAACATAATTTCGTTTGCCTGTTTATTTTAAGCTTGTAATTCAAATCTAACGCGCGGACAGAAAAGCGCACAAATCTTAAGTGAACAGCTTGATTCAGTTTCTCAAATTGAACACACATGTGAAACTAGTATCCAGATAAAAACAAAAAGAAAAAAAAGGAACTTGAGAGTATTCTAGAAACCCTGTTGAGGCCACGGAGTTTTAAACACAGTTGACTTCAGACCTGACCCGAGGCAGTGGCGTGCTCTTGGCCAAGGTTATATCCGATGTCCTGAGCTCCTTTCCTTTTACTTGGCTCCTGGGTGTGGTTCTGGCCAGGACCCATGTCAGAGGGTCCCCCTCAGCAATCCTGTTTTTAGGGAGAGATCTGAGAAGCTCCTTCACACTGGGTTGTCAGGGAAAAGCGTGGCCTTCTGGCTTCAATCTGAGATGCAAAGGATGGGACTGTCAAGGAGGAGTTTCAGGCTTCTGGGAGCCAGAAGTGGGCACCTTTGAAGCCCCCCAGAGAAGCATGAAGTAAGTCCGAAAACATCTCCCCACAAAAGCATAGTGTGGCATTTCCAGAGCCAGCCTGGGGAAATCTCGCTATTTGCAGGATCATAGTGATCACTTTTCTTGTTTGGAATTGACACTGCATTGCAAGGTTGGCTGCCTGGTCTAGAAGGAGAGAAAAGGCACATAGACTGCTCTGCTCAAGAAGGGGAAGGACCACACTGATGAAAAGCAATTGTGAGGTGTGACCAAACCACCCAGGAAGTCCCGGCCACTTGCTGTGCCCAGTCTCTGCCTGGTGCCTGAGGGCCCTGCGGCTAATGAAGCCACTTAGTCGACATTCCAGCTGCTCCCCTGCCTGGCAGGCTGGGAGGGCTCTGCTGGGAAGCTTCGGGGACTAGAAGAACTACTTCCCACGCTTGAGGGCCAGATCCAGAGCTCTGTTCATTAAGAGTGC
This sequence comes from Potos flavus, assembly GCA_028534135.1. Taxonomy (NCBI): domain Eukaryota; kingdom Metazoa; phylum Chordata; class Mammalia; order Carnivora; family Procyonidae; genus Potos; species Potos flavus. Next base: position 74,970,242 of record CM052884.1, on the reverse strand, counting down.
TTCCAGAAGAGTCCTTCTGGCAAAGGAAAGAGTGGTCATGCTCTTTGGTAGAAGGACATTGTAGAAGGTCCAGATTTAGAGCTGTTGATTTTGGCAACTGGATCCTAAGGCGTCTTCCTGTGTCCTTGTCAGTTTCCCCTGAAGGCCTCATTAGCTGAGCCCAGCTTGGGTCATGGCTTCGTCTTCCCCTGAGGATGCTGGGAGTGCTGGGGCCGCCATGCCTTGGGCGGGGCAGCTGCCTCAGAGCTGCCAGTGCGGAAGGGCCAGCCCTATCTGGCGTCCACCTGGCCCTTCCTGCTACCTACAGGTTTGACTAATGGAGGTCTTCCCTGGAGCTAGAACATTCTTTTTGCCCATTCATTCATTCATTCATTCACTCATTCGTTCATTCATTCATTCATTCAACATGCAAAAATGGAGCTGCTTCTATATACCAGGAACCGTGTTGAGTGTGAGGAAAAGTAAGACAAGGCTGTGCCCTCAGAGTTTCTATTCTAGTGGGGAAACAGACAAATCACCATGATAAACACCTAAAGAGAGGTCAGCGCAGATCGGCACAGGTAAGCTGCAGGGGGAGCAGCGAGAAGTCAACCAAGACTTCCTCAGGGAAGACCTACTTGAATTGAGTTTTGAAGAAGAAATAGAAGTTAGTCTATTGGGTTGGAGGGGAGGATGAGAAGAACGTTTTAATGGGAGGAAACCATTTGCTTCAAGGCAAACTGGGACAAGGGCCAAGTTCCCTGTGGCTCAAAACCCAGAAGGCATGCCACGTGAATTTCCCCGTTTATTCGAGTTGTGTGATGTTTTTTAAATGTATTTTCGTGTTGTTCGATGAAACGGAGGTGCGTAGCAATTACTTCAGGAGTGACGTGCCCCTGGAGACCGGGCTGGCCAGTGTCCTGCCAGGTCATGGCATAATCTTTATTTTTAGAAGAGGTTCCCAATTTGAGATGATTAAACACCCCACCCCGATCTCTCTACTCGGGCTGGGAGGGTTCACTGTTCCTTGGCCTCTTATGTCTGTTTTTGGCGGTGTGCCTTTCTGGAACCAGGCAAGTCTGTGGTGTTGAGGTTGGCTTAGGTCCCTAAACTTAGGAGGATATCACAAAGGTCCAGAGGTTTTATTCTTAAGACTGTATTCCTGATGTCCTTTGAGAGGTTGTCCAGTCATTCCACAGTGCACATGCTTACAGAGTGGGAACTTTCCAGGCCCCCACCCACTTTGGCTCTTCTGGAATTCCTTTTCGTAAAAAGCACAAGTACTATTTGTCGCCAAAACTCAACTCGCTCAAACTCAACGGTAAAGCAACTGTCTTAATGGTCATTTTGTACCATTTTAGGCATTTAAGACAAAGAGGGAAACTAACCTTGAATATCAGTTACATGTTACATACTCCGCGGTGCCTTCCTAAGTATTATCTCACTGCAGCTCTACACTGACCCCGTGAATTGGGTGGTATCGTCCAAGAAATCAATGCCTTGTCCCAGGCATGGCAGGGAAAGATTTTAATGAAGAACCCCATGGCCATGGAATGGTGTGATTGTGTTCCACCTTTACACAAGGTGTAAAGTCACCTTTTGGCACCTGCTAATCAGTTGGTGGCTGGTGTTTTAACTTCTCTTTCTGGGAGAAATGGATATTGTTTTTATTTATCTCGTCAGAATTCTGTCTCCTATAACTTCTGCCTTGCTCCTGGTGTGAGGATACCCAAAAGCCCCAGTTGGCTCTGTATTTGCCATTGGTGACATTAGTCAGTGGGGGCCCATTGGTTTGGGAAACGGTACGAAGAAAAGACTTTTATCCTGTGGTTTCTCGTCCTGAATGTTTCTGTGCATGAATTAATCCTTAATTCCACTCGAGTTGATCCAATTCCACTCGAGTTGACTGTGAATGATATGGGTGGTCTCTCAATGAGTTAGGGATCAGTCTGGCAATGGGCTGGCCCTAATGCCAGTCCACCTGTTTAACTCCGCTCCTGTGGCATTGACTGGACCATCTCGGAAATCTAGACTGAGACCTCGTCAAGGGTGGATGGGGGATTAAGGAGATGCCTGTGCCTGAATTGTAACAAATTTGAGCCCTAACCCAGCATTAGTAGTGCTACAAAATCATGCTTTGGAAAGGGAAACATAAAGGTAAAGACATAAAGCAATGGTGGCTGTTTTATCATTGGTGTGTCTCTTGTTTCTAAGTCACACGTCCACCTCTCCCCGTGGGGACTGACACGAAGCAACTGGGCTGTCCCCTCATGGTTGGTTGATGAAATGATTCATCCCTTGGTAAACTCGAAGCTTACTCAGTCCCGAGTGACCAAAAATGGAGGCCACTGAGGGTGGTGAAGATCCTCTCCCTCCCCACAAAGACTCACAGAATCTTAGAACATTAAAGAATTTCTAAATCAACCCTCTTATTTTATAGATTAAGAGCCTGGGACACTCCTAAAAAATCGGCCAAAAATGATACTGAAACCCTATTGGTTTCCTACACTGAGTTTGTTTTCATTATTCCGTTTCTGTACTACTTTATCTCCTGTCTATTGATCGGGGGCAAGCAGCTTTATATCCATTTTATCCCTATGCTATTTCTTTTTTTAATTTTAATTTTTTTTATTTTTTTAACATCTTAATTTTATTTTTTCAGTGTTCCAAGATTCATTGTTTCTTTCTTTCTTTCCTTTTTTCATTGTTTATTTCTAACACAACCAGGTAGCAGTAGGCCTGGGGTTAGAACCCAGACTACCTGACCTCCTGCTTCATTTTGTCTGCAAGTCCAATCCTATCACGATTTGGAAAAACTATAAGCCATGTTCTTCTTCTTCTTCTTTTTTTTTTGTAGAGTAAAATTAGTTTATTATGTTCTTTAAGAATCAGTGTTTCATGAAAGATCATCACGATGCTAACTTACATACATAGGGACCATGATATTTCTATACTCTTTAGATTTAGCTGCACAGTTATGATTCAGCTTTGTAAATGCCATCTTAGACCCGGTAGTCATATCAGAAAATTCATTATGACTCACATCACACTTAATTTTAATGTAACAACTAATGGGAAAGGGATGAACAGAAGACTAGCTTATGATTAAATACTTACTAAGTTAATACTGATACGAACTTTTTTATTTCAAGCTTAAAGTAACAAAGATAAAATTAGAGTTTGGTTTTTTTAATTTCTAATTGTGGAAATTTAATTTTAGAAAATTTCAAACATATATACCTTGAGGTAGAGAAAATAGGACAAAGACCCTCCATGTGCCCATCATGTAGCTACTATAGTCATCAACTCGTTAAGCTCTGTTCTTTAGCCAGACCTCTGGATGTCCAGGAAAAGGCTGTAGAAAAGGAATACCGTTTGTGAAGTCTCGAGTGGTTCACTGACAGGACCTTTCTAGAAAGCGTTTTTGGGATTCGAGAAATGGACGAAGCAGCCCAAAGATGAACAGAAGAAGGGACTGAGGGAGATTTGGGGGTTGTAAACCTTGAGTTTCATTCATGGGGTCTTTGAGGATACAGTGGCCATTGAGAGAGAGAGAGAGAGAGAGAGAGAGAGAATCTGACTTCTTGGTCAGTGAGCATCCTTGACCCCGTTCTAGCAGGTCGTATAGGAGCTGTCGAGGGTGGAGGGACTGGTGGGCTGGAAACGTCCCCACTGTCTGAGAGTTCCAGTCCCTTTTACAGCAAAGGTGGTGTTCTTTAGGGAGCCGGGGAAATCTCAGATGGGGGGCGACCCCAGCCGTAATCACCACGTCGTGGTGTTCCGAGCTCCGAGCTGCCGGCCCCATCACGCCAACGGCTTGAGGAGAAAGCCCCTCAGCAGGCTCTATTTCTGTTTTTGAGGCTCTGACCTAGGACCCCCAATAGGGCAATTCCTGGGCATCGTCCCCTCAGGCCCTCGGCCTTGGGCAGCAGAGGGCTGCATGGCGATGCCCCTTGAGGCCCTCACCGCCTCCAGGCCGAAACACGTCCATTGCTTTTGGGTTCCCTGGGGAATGTTCTGTTGCCTTCTCACCGGGCCAGTGGAGGAGGAAGAAAGAGTTTGGTGCCAGATACGGCAACACGGAAGCGTGCAGGCAGGAACTCTGAAGCCGACCCCACATCTAATGAGCCTATTCTTAGAGGCTCTTGGCAGAGCACGGGAAATCGAACGCTAATGAAAAGCAGGTTCCGAGAAGAGCTTAAAACTCAGCACTAGCCCGATGACACATTCCCTTTCAGGCCATGGAGGGAGTCTTGCACGATGAGCTGAGCTCGGTGGCGAGCCAGCTCTCGGGGATCTGCGTGAGAGGGGACAGGCAGCGACGGCAACCTGAACAGACATCGACCTCATTTGGTGGGGAAGTTAAGGCTGAAGGAAATTACAGGCTCTTTGTTCCGGTTTTCAGTTATCCAAATGGCTGTCCCATCACATGGCTGTACTTCGTGGGGCCGTGGGGAACGATCCGGCAGTGTTGATTTACAGAAATGTCCAATTTTAAGGGATTATCTTGCTAAATCTCCCATCCAGAAGGTGCTCGAGGAGAACTAGAATCGGTGTTGGCCAGCATCAGGCTGGATGGATTTGGGCTAACCAAAGCTAACACCTACGCTTTCAAATTCCTTCTGGCTTGGTTTGGGGTGCACCCCAAAGGCTGTAGGAAGGGAGGATTGATAAGGGGCTAGGGGCACACCCTTGAGATAACCTCCTGTGCTTATCCAGCATGCAGATGCCTGGAATTACATCTGGTAGGAGCTTCAGGCTCGAGTTCGGATAGACGGGTTTCCAAAGTGTTTATCTTCTGTTTATCCGGGCAACTTGCATCATGAATTTAGGAGACCCCTCATTCCCTGCAGGTTTTTGTTCTAATGTCTCCTTGTCACAGAAGCCTTCCCCGGCCCCCGAGGCAGAATTGCCACGAACGTATCTCCACGTGAAATACATGTGTCCATTTATTTGTTCTTCCACTAAAATGTGCATTCTATGAGAGCGAGGGATTTGCCCCCTCTGTTTATCCCGATATCTTTAGCACCTCAAACAGTGTAGGACCCTATGTGTCCAGTGGAAATCTGTGGCATAAATGCAAGACTGGAAAGAGGCTTGCTGAAGCAGGATGCCACCAGTCTGTCCATAAAAGAGCCTCGTTCCCAGGAGAAAGCAAGGTGCCCTTTGTCATTGCTTTCTCATTCCTAATTTCTTCAAGCAAACATTCATCAAGCACTTGGAGCCAGGTGTGAAAGATCACAGCCCTGCTTTCCCGGAGTTCACGGACCGGTGACGGATGTAGACCTTGGCATTAAATCCCTTCTTTAAGATATAGCTCTGGTATCAGCCCTCCCGGGAGCCTTTCTTGAATACTCTTCTTCCCCAAAGCGAGGCTGGGGGCCATTTTTCCCATTTGCATAGCAAGCCCTGCGGAACTTGACCGTGACCCACAAGTAAAGCAGAAAAGTACCGTACAATGTGCTTTGTTTCCCCTTACGAGCTCCTTAAGAGCAAGGATTGCATATTCCTCTTTCCTGAGTAGAGCGGCTGATGTATAGAACACTCAGTAAGTAGGAGGTGTCCTTGCGGTGGCCGCTGTGATAATGTGCATTCAGGAACCAGCATTCATAGAGCCGTGTATGTGGATAATCTCATTTAAGATCTTCTGAAGCTATATAAGGCTTAGAAACAGCTCTGTACTGCTCTATAATATGATAGAATGCTGTTTTCTACAATATTCGCTGTTTCATGCTCTTCTTGTGTTCTGGGGATGAGTGATCGTTTAGACCGCCGTGGAATCTTTACCAAGGGTTCTTAGGGCACTTTGGGTTCCTCGATGCCGGCTGGGATCCTGAAGTAATTTACAAATCATTCTCTACGTGCAGATGTCACGGACTCCCATGAGCCTGGAGCCTTTGTTTCATTTCAAGGGGGGCTGGGGAAGTCATGGGAATCCTCTCAGTACATACATGTGGGTTCATGGCATTTTGGCGCCGCCCCTTTGATGTGGCTGGTTTGATTCGGGGTTGCAGGGACATTTTGTCACAGCCTGAGACTCAGACCAAGGATCGTGCGCCACAGGCCCCCACGCAGACTGCTGGACTGAGTGTACGCGTTAACCTAGTATCTGTGTGTTTTCACTTTGACATGGCTGTTTCAATGCCTGACGCTTTCGTTATATCCTATGGAACTTGCCAGAACGTTTGGTGTAAATACTTGTTAGTTTCACTTAAATCCCAGCCATGTGCCCGAGTCTAACTTCAGTGGCAAAATGGCTTCAGTTGAAGCAGAAGGCAGGGGAATACAGTCTCCAGGGGATGCCAAGCGATGCCAAAGCCTGGCTGGCGGATCGCTTCTCTAATTCCAAAACACACATGGCCTCCCTTCTTTTTTGGCCATTTCATGGTTTAGAGCTTCAGATGACTGGCTGGAGACGTGTTTAAAAATATCAAAAGATCCTAATGGAAACATCGAAATGTGGTCTATCCGTGTTAAAAAAGATCAGTTTGATCATTTTCCCCTGCCGTGTCGTCCAAAGAGCCTTCCTGTCTGCTTCGCTTGGTGATTAGAGAAAGCTCTGTTTGTTGCTTGCTGACCAGATTGGCCCTCATCTGCTTGCTGCAGGCCGTCCTGTCCTACTTTCTTTCTAGAAAGTCGGAGAGATCGTTAGCACACACACGTCAGCTAGTCACACGTTGGCCCCAAACGAACCAGATGAGTAGATAATTAGGCCACTAAGGGGAGACCAAGATGCTTATATTTTGGACTAATAGCTTCAGTCGGGTATTCTAACCAGACTGTGAAATATCATTCCTAATTTCAAAGTATTTTGGTAGCAAGTATATTAAGCAGCCTGTTACGAAAAAGTTAGTAGTCGTGCTTGTATCCCTGGTCTTCAGTCTGAGACTCTGGGAGCTAAGCTCAGCATCTTGTTGGAATGTTGGTGCAAATAGGTAGGTCCCTTGAGTTACATGTCACCCTTGTCATGAACTAGATGAAGACTGTGAGTCTCCATGCTCCCTACATGAAGGCACCACAGACACAGGTGCCGTGCCAGGCCCCTAACATACATTGTCACGTTCATTTCCACAAGCGAGGCATCAAGGCCTTCTTTCTACACGCCACACAGCTAGCAAGTGATGGAGGCATGATTTGAATCCCAGGTTCCCTGTTTCCAAAACCCACGCTATTTCTATTATAACCAGTGATTCCAAACCACAGGTTTGTAGATCGATAACAGTCCCAAAAGAAGGCTTTTCCAGTCTGTGGCGAGAACGTCGGGGTAAGGCTCGCACCCTCCCATCTTGGAAGGCGTTGCCATTTAGTCGGAGACTGCGACCTGTCTTTCCAGGTGTTAAAGACTGCTAAAAAGTTTGTAATCCCATGATGCTGATTGGAAATGGCAGCTAATAAAAGTGTCTTGAGTTCTCAAAGTGGGAAAAAAAAAAAAAAGGCCTTTCTATGTCAAACTCCAAGCTTAAATTTGAAATCTTATTGGCCTGGCAAATGGCAAAGCTGGAGAGAGAGGTTGTGTACTCATTACCCCATCGAGGGTTCCATTGTAGACTCTCACCGCAGTTTGGGCTCACATGGGATTTATCTGGAAAAGCGCTGGGCTGCCTTGAGGGAGGAAGGTGATCGTGTGCTTCTTAAAGCCATCCTTCTGTGACGCTGAGTAGCATGGCGCAGGCAGCTCAGCGGAGTCCTGATCGTGCAAATGACCTATTAAAAACCACAGTAGATTGAATTTTTAAACAACTAAGTAAGCCATCCTTTTCAAAAGAGAGGCAAAGCTTGGCCTACCCACATTGATGACTTTGGCATGACCAGAATGAGGAAGGCTTGAGCTCAGAGGCATTTTAATGTGGCATGACTTAGGTCATGACTCTTCTGACCTCAGATCATTCAGACGTCACCTTTTTGCCATTGATACAAGAATGAAAGAGCTCAGGTTTCGGAGGCAGACGTATCTGGGTTTATATCTCCATTTCTTGTAGCCTTGTGACGCTGAGCAAGTTACTTTCTAGAAAACAAGGCAGAGATTCTTGCCTCTCAGAGTTACCATGGGGGGCAACTCTTAGGAAAAAAACCTCACCACTGCTTGTGGTGTGCCTTTTTAAAAAATACTTTATTTATTTGAGGCAGAAAGAGAGACAGAGAGAGGGAGAAAGAGGAGGGACAGAGGGAGAGGGAGAAGCAGACTCCCTGCTGAGCAGGGAGCGGGACACAGGGCTTGATCCCAGGACCCGGAGATCATGACCTGAGCCAAAGGCAGGCACTTAACCAACCAGGCGACCCAGGCGCCCCCGGCTGGTACGCCTTTTCTTTATAATGATGATCCAAGATGGTAGGGCTAGACGTGCCTGGCTCGTGGGGGTTTAGTGTGTATCCTAGTGTCCTGCTTACAGGTCAACTGGAACTCAGACGACCCTGAGTTGCTCTGGTTTTTATTTTCCTGCCCATGGTTCCAGATACCCCACTGTGCCTGGGGCGGGGGGAGGCCTGTTTTCACCTGCTACTGCCCGAGCGCCTTGGACTGTATCTGGGCGGCACCCGGCGGGCTCTAACCACTCCTGTGCTTCCGCTGCAGTGCCAACACCATGCCCAAGCAGGTGGAAGTCCGAATGCACGACAGCCACCTCAGCTCGGAGGAGCCGAAGCAGCGACACCTAGGCCTGCGTCTGTGTGACAAGCTGGGGAAGAATCTCCTGCTCACACTGACTGTGTTTGGTAGGTGATGGGGCCACCCTTCCTCCCTGGCTCTCCCCTGGCTCTGGGGGGAAGCTGGGTCGCACAGCCAGCCCTCCCGCGGGAAGGAAGCCTCAGGCCTGCCCTAAGGCCTCCTTTGCCCAGGCACGGCTGCCTTGATGGTGTAATAATTTCCCCCTCACCTGCCCCAGCCATGCATTTTTCTCCCTTGGCATTCTAGTCATTCTTACAACTTCTCATGAGTATGTTAACATGCAGATTCCCGGGCCTGCACACGGAGACTTTGGGCATCCGCCGTGAGGCCTTGGAATCTGCATCTTAACAGACCTTCTAGGTGATTCCTAAGCAGATAGTCGACATAGCACATTTAGAGGAATACCTGCCTAAAGATAAAGGCAGCTGGTGCTGAAAACCCCGTGAAGAGGGCTCCTGAGGTCTAGCCTACAAACCTTAGATTAGCTTACCTCGTTAGCGAATGAGGTCAGGTTGGAAGAGGCTCCGTCTCCAAAGTCTGACCCCTCTGCCTCAGACTTCGCCCAGGCTGGGGTTGTCCTTTGGTGTGACTGTTGACACAATCTTGGTCTTAGGTTTTCAACCAGGTTTATTGAAAAGGGGGCAAAGTGCCGGGTCTTGTAATGAGAACCACACCATTTCCTCTCTTTTTAAAATTTTTTTTTATTTTTATTTTTTTAAAAGATTTTATGTATTTATTTGACAGAGAGAGAGAGAGAGAGAGATCACAAGTGGGCAGAGAGGCAGGCAGAGACTGAAGGGGAAACAGGCTCCCTGCTGAGCAGAGAGCCCGATGCGGGGCTCGATCCCAGGACCCTGAGATCATGACCTGAGCCGAAGGCAGAGGCTTTAACCCACTGAGCCACCCAGGCGCCCCACCATTTCCTCTCTTGATCCCTCCTTGTTCTTTAGCTCTCTCTTAGGCTGAGAGAGAGCTTATTGCTTCTGTGTAGAAGCAATGAACTCCTCACCCCCAACCCTTTCCCTACTCCGCTCCCTGGCTCTCCTTCTCTGAGTCCATCATCCTGACATCAGCGGACCAGGGTCAGAAGTGCGGGGTTGCCACCGTTCAGTTCACTCAATGAGAGAAGATAGAGGTGTGGTAGGGGTTTCCAAAGCTTACCTTCCACGTAAAGAGATTTCGCTCATCGTAGGTTATCAAGAAGTATGTTTTTCTCCTGCAGAAGTGAAAAAAGATCAGGCTTTTGGCCACGGTGCTCCCTGCACACCCCTAAAGTTAACACCGTAGCCCGTGGACCTAGGAACTCCCCCCCCCTCCCTCTCACCCAGTGCCGCTATGAATGACCTGATTTGTGGTTTCTACAAGATCTTTGATATCGGCCGCCTGTTCGCAGATACCGAGTTTGTCTTGTGGAATCCCCGAGTATGCAAAGTGAAAGGCTCCCACCAGCAACTCTGCCCACATTGTTTCCTCCCAAATTATACACTTTGAGAGATGTCCCCTAATCCCCCATAAACATCTCCTACAAAAGCAAGTCTAAAGATTATGTAAGAGAACCCAGAAGTCAAGGACAAGACTTCTTGAGAATGAGCCATGGGGAAATAGTTGGGAGCCAAAGAAAATAGAAGGAAAAAGGAAACTCACAACCAGCTTGGTAAATCAAATGTCCCTTTTATCTTGTGTGCCATTAGAATACATGAAGCGCCATGCCACTGGCCACGCCGAGGCTGGGAGAGGGGGAAGCAGTATCTAGCATTATGTGGGGGATTATTTCTGCTGCCGATCTCTGAGGATACGAGTGAACAGTATCCTCAAAGAAGTTAGTCAAGTCACCATACATCCTCCTCATAAAGCCTTAAGAAGGCTCTCCTTGACCCTGCCAGTGTTGCTTGTTAGAATAGTCGGAGGTACACAATATTCTCTCCCTAGTCATTAAAATCAACTTGACTTATCTAATGGTATTTTTGTTACATGTTATTCATCATCCCATAATGGAGAGGTATGAGAAAGGTCAATGTCACTGAATCCCTAGAGCTATTCATTTGACGCAGGCAAAACATAAGTTCAGATATTCCCCCCTCTCCCTTCTAGGTGTCATCCTGGGGGCAGTGTGTGGAGGCCTTCTTCGCTTGGCATCTCCTCTCCACCCTGATGTGGTCATGTTAATAGCCTTTCCAGGGGATATACTCATGAGGATGTTAAAAATGCTTATCCTCCCTCTCATCATCTCCAGCTTAATCACAGGTAAGACCATCTCTCTGGTGCCTGGCCACAGGGCATCACACCCCTGCTCTGGCTTGTCGATGGACCACTGAATCTCAGTTTGGTGGAATGAATGAATGTGATGGTCTGTGTCATTTTATTTCAGAGCCTTGGTTTTCCTGTCTCTCAAATGGGGATTATTAATCCTACAAAAAAGTTTTCCATCTATTGGTCGGTCCAACCCTCTGCCTGTCTAGCAATAAAAGATGAAAGGGAAACAGCCACATGTTAAAAGTGATGATAAACAAACAATAGAGATTTTAATTTTGAATGTATACTTTTCTCATTTTCCAAATTATACTACATTCAGATACTAGTAAATAAAGTAACAAATAGAAAAGGAAATTTTCTCTTAACAGTTTAATTGGGTGTAGAGGGAAGTGGGTATTAAAAATAAAATAAAGACTAGATATGAAACCCTCTGAGGTTTTTGGGAAGAAAAGCACCATTAATGTGTAGATCAAGTTCACTTGTTTGGGGCTGAAAGAATTGTTTTATTTGAAAGAATTTGTTTGCTTCTATGGGCTTATACTGGCAGTTTTTTCCTTATCAAATAATATTGCTCGAATAGGGTATAAATTGATGGAGTTTAGAGACTGAGCTCGGAGTTAAGGATGAAAGCTAGGCTTTGATTGGTATTTGGGTGCCATCCATGTGGCCTTGAGAAAGCCGTCCCTCTGGACTCTCCACCTTATGAAAGAAGTGAGGCTCTGGAAACACCGAGAAATTCAGATGTTAGCCTTGTTGTTCTAGAGTCTCATCTCTGGTCGACCAGTGAGCCCGGTGAATGCAAGTTCTCATTATTCAGCCCAGACCGAGCAACATCGTACTTTCACCTTAAAGGCTCCTTTGAAAACCAGAGAAAATGTTCTCCATGCCCATTTAACAGAACATAGACTGGGCAAGCTGGCCAGGAAACTGAGCATCTGTTGGCCAGAATCTGACTTTAGGTTGTAGGGAGAAGTGGCTCATATGCGGGTCAGCTCAATTCAGGAAAGTTCACAGCAAGGACTTCCTCCCCCACAGCAAGGGCTACAGTCTCTCTGTCTAGCAAAAGCAGAAACTGAAACCAGGAAGTAGAACACTTGAAGAAACCACTGGGGAAAAAACCCACTGGTGAAGGTAGGAGTTTTTGTGACTTGGCTTGGAATTTCCTCTAGCAATCACAGGACCTCCCACAGTATAGACGAAGTCCCATCTTTGTGCTCTTTAATCCCTGCACTAGGTTGGAAAATGTGGGTCTCTATCATGCTTCACCGTGGAGGAATGAGGGCTGTGCTAGATCACTATGCTTAGACTCTTGATATCAATCACCAGGCCTACCAGCTTTTCATTTTTTTAAGTAAGGACATTAAAAAATAAATAAAATAAAAACCAGCAGGTACTAGCACCATCACTTCATAAAGAAAGGACATCTTAATACCAAATAAGCGGGAAGGACATCATCTCAGAATTAAGAATGGAATATATTCAACTTTAACTCACTATTGTGGACTGATGAAAAGTAGTTACCGATCAGTTTATAAAATCTGAATGAGAGAGATCAGGTTTATAAACTCGGAACAAGAGATCGTCAGCTCTCCCCAGTTCTCTAGAATCTCAAAAACGTCCTTGGCGAATAGAGCTGTAGGATTGGGATCTTCTGTTGGAGGAGGCTTAATCAACCACGAGTGCATCTGAGTAATACAGAGCCATGTTATGGGTCTGCGGAGATGGGCGGTTAAGAGAGTCATCGCAGGATTCATCTTTCCAATGTCTTTTCAATCCAGGGTTGTCGGGCCTGGATGCTAAAGCCAGTGGGCGCTTGGGCACGAGAGCCATGGTGTATTACATGTCCACAACCATCATCGCCGCAGTGCTGGGGGTCATCCTGGTCTTGGCTATCCACCCGGGGAACCCCAAACTCAAGAAGCAGCTGGGGCCTGGGAAGAAGAATGATGAAGTATCCAGCCTGGATGCCTTCCTGGACCTTATTCGAAATCTCTTTCCTGAAAACCTGGTCCAAGCCTGTTTTCAACAGGTAACCCAAAGTTCCAATGCTCTTTGCCACTTCAGCCTCCTAAGTTAGCAAGGTAATAACTTGGAGAGGGTTTCAGTGAACCAGCTGTGGGGAACAGTTTCCTTATATTTAATCATCTCTCTCTAGAGCTTGTATGAGATGATTTGGAGCTGAATTTTGGGATGAAAGTTGTGGTTTTTTGTTTGTTTTTGTTTTTGTTTTTGGTTATTAACCTTTTTTTTCCAGCTTGCTTAGCATCTCTTTGCTCTGGGATTCCCCTTTCTTACCTTTTTTTTTTTTCCCCATCACCTCTTTCCTTGTTTTTGGTTCCCCTCTACGTGCTGTCCAAGGACACATTTTTATCACTTTTGCCCACAGCCCTCTAGAGTGCCCAGTGGATCTCAATGTTGGTTGTATAGAAAACCGCATGGAATAGATTTAAAAAATACGCATGCCCTACAGAATCAGAATCTCTAGTGTGGGCCCAGGGACTGGGTATTTTTCAAATTGTGGAAGTAATACATGGGGGTTGTAAAAAGTTCAAACAGTGTAGACACACCTAAGAAATCAAGTCCTCACTTCTGTTCCCTAGAACTAGTCAGGTTGGGAATTTTGTTTCCTCCCACATATATAGTATGCATGTGTGCATCATCTTTTTTTTTTCAAGATTTATTTATTGTAGAGCGAGAGAGAGTGGGAGAGAGTGAGAGAGAGTGTGCGAGCACGGGGAGGGGCAGAGGGGGAGAGAGACGCCAGCAGACTCTGTGCTCAGCTAGAAGCCCGACGTGGGGTTCGATCTTACAACCCTGAGATCATGACCTGAGCCCAAACCAAAGGTCAGACGCTCAACCACATGTGTGCATAATCTTAAAAAAAAAAAAAAACAAAAAAACCCAAAGCTCAACCCCAGGGGAACTGCACTACCCATGCACTTGCTTTTTATTTAACATGGTTTAATTTAGCATCATCTTTCTCTCTTTTCATGTTTGTTTAGTATATCTAAAAAATAAATTCTTGGGCACTAATGTCTTGCCAGAGTTTTATATTTCAGACTTGCTGGATGTTGCAAAATGACTCTACAAAAGTTTGTACTAATGTCTACTCCTACCAAGTGCATACAGGCAGATCAATTTTTTAAAAGCATTATGATTTTGAAAAATGGATGATTCTGCTGAGTGGAACCTCTGAGAGGGCTGCCGAGGCCCCACTCACCAGCCTGTTGTCTAGCCCCAAGGTCAGGTTAGGTTAGAATATACTCCAGTTCCCATTAGCCCAGTAGGAAGTCAACTGGAACCAAAGAACTTCCTCCAGCCATTTCCAGGAAATTACAGAAAAATGAACTCAAGAAACGGGCTGCCTGGAGGAACAGTTTGCTTCCCAGCTGCCCCCTAGATGCCTTTGGTAATCACTGGGGAGCCCGAATGACTCTGGGGTAGGATGTGTTCTCTGATTTCCAATGCCAGTCTGCTGGCACTGTAGCATGGGGCTGTATTAAAGAAACACATTTTACGGATGAAGAAGATGTGTATAGGGGATGCCTGGGTGGCTCAGTTGGTTAAGTGTCTGCCTTTGGCTCAGGTCAGGATCCCAGGGTCCTGGGATCAAGTCCTGCATTGGGCTCCCTGCTCAGGAGGGAGTCTGCTTCTCTCTCTCCCACTCCCCCTCCTTGTGCTCTCGCTCATTCTCTCTCTGATAAATAAATAAATAAAAATTAAAAAAAAAAGTGTATATATATCCAATGGAATATTACTCAGCCATCAAAAAGAATGAGATGTCGCCATTTGCAATAACATGGATGGACCCGGAGGGTATGATGACTTGTCCGGTCACTATGTTGTAAGCCCGAAACTAAGGTAGTATTGTCAGCTCTACTCCAGTAAAAAGCAAAAATAAAATAAAATTTAAGAAAACAATAAGAGCAAAACAAAAAAAGACTCCATTAAAAGTAATAGTAACAAAAGTAAAAGAAACCATTTCAGCCCCGGGAGGTTGGCTGGGGAGGGAAGCGCGGCAGGCGGGGGAGGGGTGCTTCGTGGCCCGCCCTGTGCGGAGCGTACTTGGCCCTCTGCCAGCCCACTTAGAAGATGCATTGGCCTGCTCTGGGGAGGGAGACACAAGGGGGTGCCCCCATCTGTTAATATCGTGAAAAGAGCACCCTGGAAGTGTAGCTGTGGAACCGGGGAGGTGGGGATCGGGGCTTCCTTCTTGGGCCCCGTCATGCCCATGCTCCATACAAGGACACCCCCTTCGGCGCCCTGGGAAGTGGGGGACTGAAGCAGGCATGTTGCTCTGGGCCGCGGTGAGCCATGCTCACACACGTGTAACCGTGCTCACACTCGCCGAGCTGTCTGGTCAATGGGCGGTCTCGGCATGGAGCTGCTCACCGCGGGGCCGATGGGGGGTGAGCCGTTCCCTGTCCCGCCCCCTCCGGGGACCTACCCCCCGCTGGCAACATTCAAGAGGAATGAACCCTTCCTCCCCCCGTGAGGCCCGGGGTCGCTGTCCCTTTGAGTTAGGACAATCAGAGGAAAAATTCTGTAGAATTTTTAAAAAAGATTTATTTATTTTAGAGAGAGAGAGAGCAGGAGGGACAGAAGGAGAGGGAGAGAGAATCTCAAGCAGACTGCCATGCTGAGTGCAGAGACCAACACGGGGCTCCGTCTCAGGACCCTGAGATCCTGACCTGAGCCAAAACCCGGAGTCGGATGCTCACCGGACTGTGCCACCCAGGCGCCCCCGTGTAGGCCATTTGTTTACCTCGGGGCAAGGGAGCATGCGGATTCCTTAAACCGGACTTCAGGCAGCCTGGAGGAAAGGGGTCTTAAACCAGGAGCAATCCATAGGCTCAGGGGGACCTCGAAGAGAGGTCAGAGAAAGGGAATCATTGTAGGGTCACATCTCATTGCCAGAGAGAAAGGGTGGCCGAGAGTGCCTTCTGCGCCCTTGGGATACAGCTGGAAGTGATGACAAAAAGCCCGTCTTGGGTGTGGGGGGCTTCACGACCCAGAGTTAGACAAAGGTGGAAAGAGGAAGGTGCATGTCCCCAGAGCAGAGGCTGCCTTCCCCCAGGTGGGAGGCCCCGTGTCTTACAGAGCAGGGAGGTGAACGAGGCTGAGGTTTCCAGGAGGGCAATGGGCAGTAACGTGCAGCGGGACCACATGAATCCAACCCAGTGACAGGGACTACGTGGGCCTTCTCTTCCGGGTAATCCAGTGATCTGTGTTTGCTCATCCATTCCGCACTTGTGAGCACCTCCTGGGTGCCAGGCTCCCCACTATGCACGGGACGCCACGGGCAATGAGACACTCTGGGTCCCTGGCCAATGGAACTTACTTACATTCAGGGAGTGGGGGACACAGACCAGAACGAACATCAGGTAAATACACAAGCTATTTAAAAAATTAAGATAAGTGCGCTCTGAGCACTGGAGGCAGGATGTTGGGCTCTGCAGTAACTGGGAAAGACACCTGAGCTGAAACAACGAGGGATGGACTGAGCTAGGCTGAGGGTGGAGGGCGGAGCCTGCTGAGGATGGGAGGCGGAGCCTGCTGGGGACTGGGGGCGGAGCCTGTTGAGGACTGGGGGCGGAGCCTGCCCAGCTGAGAGAAGGAAGGCCAGCGTGTGGGAGGTAGAGAGAGCTGGAAAAAGCAAAGCCCAGCTCAGGCAGGACCTGGCAGGCCAGGGTCAGACTCAGATATTATTCTAAGAGAGTTTTAGGCAGGGAGACAACTGTTTCTCTATTTTTAAAAAATCACCCCAGCAGCTTTAGATATAGACAGAGCTCTGGGGAGCTAGACTTACGTGGTATTTGTGGGTAGACTAGAAGGGGGGTGGGAAATAGCAGTGAGCAGCCTTTTGCGGGTTCTAAGGTGAGAGGCCCTGGTGGCTTGGACTCGGGTAGACTGGAGTTGGCACCTAGATGGCACTGTCCAGCCCAGTAGGCTCAGATCAAGAACTCAGGCAGAAACCAGGCCCGTGTTCCAGTATCCCTATCAACTTGCCTACAACTTAAGCCACTGATCTGTGCTGTTTGGAAGCTTATTTTGGAGTCAGACACTCATTTTGAATCCTGCTTCAGCAACTAGCTAGCTGTCTGCCCTGCAGGTAGTTAGCCCCGTGAACCTTGAGGGCTACTGTTGACAGAAGAGATGATAGATGGCAGGCTGTGCACTTGACCCTGAGCGCCACTGTTTATTTACCACCAGGGCCACTAGTCTTTTGAACTCAAGCCTTGGCTCTTTTTCACATTCCCAGGACAGGTCCCCAGTTGGCTTCTGGTCCGCCCATTTCCCCTGGGAGCGTGACTCTGTTGCTCACAGAAGCTTCCCTTCGGATCGTTCTTGCGTTCTTTTCTCATGCCGACATCGCCCAGACTAAGGGGGCCATGAGCTTCCTGTTCTCCCCTTGCACACCCAGCCTGAGCTTCCTCCCTCCCTGCACAGGTGCAGGCGGTCAGGCTAGAACAGAGCACAACCTACTTCTCTCCCACTCTGGACAGCTGGAGAGTTTGGCATTGCTCACCAGTAGGCCCAGCCACAGTGGATTGGGTCCATGGAGCCTAGGGAGTGGAAGAACTCAGTGGTGCTCAGGCCCTCTGAGTTCAAGTCCCAGCTCTGCCAACAGTTCTATGTTGATTGACAAGTCATTTGAGTTCCCCATGCCTCCCCTTCCATACCTATTCAGGGTTCAGCCATCTGTTGCCTACTACGTACCAGCACTGACATTCTAGGATTCTGCATGAGTTCTATTTTAATGCCCTTGGAGGTATTGTTTCTCTGGGCTCCGATGTGAATTTTCACAGCGCTGTGCATGCAGGGTGCCTGACACCTTTAAAAATAGAATGGATGTCACAGATGTCGAGGAATAGCATGAGAGGTTCTTGGGAGGCCATTTCCACAGAGACGCTTGGGAAACATTGAGCAAGGCTTGGCATCACTGCCTAGAAGCAGTGGGTGTCTCCTCTCCTTACATTTTGATCTGAAATATAAGCCAACATCCCTATCATGGCAGCTGCTGGCAGCTAGGACATCTGGCTATGGGGTGGAGATGCCCGGAAGAGCATGATTCTGAGGGAGCCCAAATGAGTGGGTCTGTGCAGACTGTGCCAGACAGGTACCAGGCAGGAAGGAGTGAAACAGTTGGACCGTGAGGTCTCACCTGGTCCCTGCCAAGACCCTCTCTCTCCTACTCTTGACCAGATCCAGGGCCCCTCCCAAGGGTCAAGAAGGGTCATCCAGCTGGTTTCGCCATTATGAAGAGCATCCATGTTGGATGCTGGATCTTGTCTCCAAGATGCAGGGCTACCGTCATGGGAGTGTAAGAAGTGAACGTCTGTCCCCCACCTTGAAGTTTGCATCCTGTTACTGGATCACACTACATTACAAATGAAAATTATAAATCCTGTAATTACCATGTGATGAGAACAATCGTTTCCCACTGTATTTGTGTCATAAAACACCACTTTGTTAAACACAGACATATAAGATATTCCCCAACCTTTGTAACCTTGTTTTGACATTTCTTAATTATTTTTTAACATACCGGGAACTTTAAAAACATGTAAGTGGCTAGACTTTGGGTGGCCAAACCTCTCATGTTTCTATTTTCTCCCCGCTCCGTTAGATTCAAACGGTGACCAAGAAAGTCTTGGAGGCGCCTCCGTCAGACGAGGAGGGCAATGCCACCAACGCTGTCATCTCCTTGTTGAATGAGTCTGTGACAGACGCACCTGAGGAAGCGAAGGTGGTTATCAAGAAGGGCCTGGAGTTCAAGGACGGCATGAATGTCTTAGGTAGGCACCCTGGTGTTCATCGCAGTGGGGAGACGATGGTCAGCCCTTCCGGCTTCTCAGCTCCTCCGCAGCCCTGCCTCCCTTCTCGGAAAACCCGTCACTGCTGTTCTGTGGGTAGAGCAGGAGGCTCTCTCTAGAGAGCAAGTTGAGGGTCACGGAGACCGATAAGTGAGAGATTAAGGAAGAAGGAGAGGGCAAGCAGGACCGTGAGGAAACAGGGCAGCTACGGGTCCATTATGGGAAAAGAGGGGACTAACATTCACTGGGCACATTCCCTGACTCTCTGTGTGCTGTTGGCAAGTCACTTTCTCTGACTGTCCGTTTCATGAAGTTACGCATCCAATTTTTTCATTTTTTAAGCTTTTATATTATTTTATTTTTTGGGCTGCCCTTGGGTGTTAGTGCCGTGCTAGGCACAGGGGCAGCCCAGCCTGGCTTTCATAGTCTTTAAACAAATACAATGCTATCAGGAGGATAAAGTGTTGGTGTTAGTGCCCCAAAGGAGCTTATCCAAAGGAAATTACCTTGTTTAATTTTTTGGGATTCCAATGAGCCCTTTTCTCCTAGTCTGGAGCCTTCCTAGCCTTCCGTGGCTTTGGGTCTTTGGCTCGGCAGACAGACCAGGTTTGGATCCCTTATGGACCACTCACGGGTGACCTGACCGTGGCCGAGTTGCTCCACTTCTCAAGCTTCATTTGTAAAGTGGGGATGGGATTGCATTTCTCTTGTAGATCATTATGAGTGTTAAACGAGATTGCACCCATGGGGCATAGTAGCCTATGCTGCGCGCTCTGTTGGTGCAAGCTACGGTCGCTATCCAAGGTGGATGGAGAGCCGAGGAGCTCAATAAGAAAACAGCCCGCAGAGGATGAAGGCTCCCATCACGTGGCGGACTCCCGTTTGCTCGGTTTGCTCTCCATCCACCCCCTGGGTCCACCCTCCGACATCCCCCACACCCACTGTTAAACTCATGTCCCCTACACAAGAAAGAGGGACATTTGGCCCTAAGTTGGGAGAAACAGGGAAGCTGGGCAGGAGAAGTAGATCGATCTATACAAGCAAGATTGCTAAGGATTTGAGGTAGAGCTGGCTAGAAGGGGATCAGCTCAATGGTCCTTCCACTTTACCATGTAGGAGATCAAATGCCTTTGTCTCCTTGGTAGGGTTGTCAGATAAAGCCGTGGATGCCCAGTTAAGTGTGAATCCCAGGTGAATAACAAATGATTTTTTTAGTGTAGGGTGTGTCCCAAATGTTGCAGGGGACATACTTCTACTAAAATAAAATATATTCGTTCTTTATCCGAAATTCACATTTTAACTGGGTATCCTGTTTATTTGTTCTGAACTTGCTAACCTGACACCGACCTTACCCAGAATGGCTGAGAGAAAGAGGTAGAGAAGAAGGATTTTCTGGGCACTGAAAAGCAGAAGCTTCAGTGAGGGGTCCTAGTTTGACCTGGCGGGACACAGGTTGAGTAAGTGAGAGCGTGGGAGGAGATAAGCTGACTGATTTGGCAGTCAATGGAAGATCAATAAACATTGTTGACAGTCAGTGTGAGGTGACGGGGGAAGGAGAGAGGACAGAGTGGATGAGTTCCTCTGAGGGGAGCCTACAAATGCCCTCAGATCTACCCCGGATCCACCCCTTCTCGCCCCCTGCCCAGATTATGTGTGAACCTTTCAGGACCTTCCCAACCATACTCTGTTCCTGAATGCCCATGGTCAAAGGGAACCCACAGTCCTCTGCGTACTCTGGAGGAGGTTAAGGCCCTGAGTAATGAGGCCAAAACTTTGGGGTGAATCATTCAGAAGACTTTCATGGTCGTTTCCAGATTCTCGGTGGATTCTGGGAAGTCATGTTGACCCTGGGCTGCACTGGGGAGTTTCAACACAACTCACTACTCTCTCAGCCCCAGTGACCAAGTCTAAGGGGGCTTTGTTCAAGCAAAACACCCCAGTTCCAGTAAGTGGGTTTAGTGAGGCGATGTTGACAGAGGGAAGTGACATGGAGGCTGGACATGGGTGGGCAGCTGCAGATTGAGCTCTGGAAAGCCAAGGGAAGTTAGACTGTTGAGAAACTTCCTGTGTACAAATCCCTCGGTCTTCTAAGGGTGGAGAAGGTGGCTTTTTTTGTTTTGTTTTGTTTCGGAAAGTCCCAATGATCAGGCATTGCAATGAGTGAAGACAAAACGTTGGCTCTGGGCTCCCTTTTCTTGAAGTACTCATTTCTCTCCCCAGTAACCTCCAGACCACTTCTGAGCTCTCTGCTCTAACCCCGGCCATTAAATCAATTCCTGCTAGAGTTTGCTCCTTCCAGCTTCTCTCTCGTAGTGATAGATGTGGCCCAGTTTCTGCTGACCCCGCAAGGGGAACTTTTTTCTGCCAGCTCTTTGAGACTTTGAGACCTTGAGTGTTTTCTCTTAAAATCTCCAAATGGAATTAACTGGGTAATACTAGCTCTCCTCAGCCAGAATGTTTGTTCACAGATTATTTCTCACCACACACCTAGCAAACGCTTCTCCATGGGCTTGAGAGAACGGCTTGGGAATAGCCCGAATTTGGTTCCATACATGACGGCAGAGCAAGGCCACTCTTCCCTGGTCACTAATTTTCACGAAGCCTCTGTCTCTATGGCCAGTAACTCACTTATAAGGCCCTTGCCGGTCTTTCTGGCTGAAAGCTGAAAAGGAGAAGTATTCACTAGTGGGGATTAACAATCCTGAGTGCAGGTGCTGGGTTCTTTTTGCCAAAGAGAGAGAGAGGCGCCAGTGAAGGATAGTTGGACAATCTGAGTTGATACGTGCTTGGTGTGGGGAAGTGAGTAGTTTCGGGGGAGCTAGGAAAAAGGTAAAGTCAGAGGTTCAGAGAGAAAGAATTCCTCCCTAAGAGAATCAAATTATAATGCTATAATTTTCCCAGTGTAACTCCAGACTCTAGGCATAACTGGACACAATAGGAAACCGGATGTAGTAGAGAGGACTGACAGTTAGGCCTGCCAAACTGGGATAAGACAGGTGTAGGGAAGTGGAAGGAAGGAGAGAGTATAGGGAATGGGCCATACTGCATTTCAGAGGAAAGGTCAGATGGGCAAGCAAGGTCATGCAAGTAGTCAGAATTGGAGCCCCAGGACTGGCAATCATGGGTCAAGAGTGGGGGGAGGGCACATAGTGACTGGTAGTCAGAAATTCAGACAGGCGGTAATGGGGATGTCTGTAGGCCATGTAGTGGCCCAGGCCCTGGGTGGGACTTCAGGCGGGGGGTGAGACTCTGAGGACAAGAATTGGAAGGAATGGTAGGGGGAGGGAATCTTCTGGAGAGAGAGAAGCCAGGCCCAGCTTGGAGGAACCAAAGTATATGGCAGCTTCCCAGGACAGTTACTCAGGTGGAGGGAATGAGGCAAAGACAACACAGAGATAAGACCCAAGGTTGGCTGTTGGAGTTTGTTCAGGACCTAGTGCAATTTGATGGGGACAGAGCTCCTCACATCCTTCCAGCCTGGGGTTAGGATTGATCTTACAGCCTGTGGTGGGGCTGGATTGAGATGGAAGTCAAGTGATGGCAAGTGAAGGGAGAGGGAGGCTGAGGGGCTAGGAAGTTACAAAGTCTACATTCTGCCTTTATGATGCTGCAAAAAAAAAAAAAAAAAAAAAAGTGCAATAAAAAAAGAAGCATTCTGCCAATTTTGACCATGAAAAGAATGATGCAGAATTAATAAGAGGTTAAATCCAAACGACCTGGGTCAATCGGGGTTTCCCAACTGTTTTTGATTTCTCATTGCTTTCCATTTGACTTTTCAACATTCTTCCTCCTTCTGTGAGGCATGTAGCAATAGAAAAATACTTTTATGGTCAGGATTTTCCTACAGTGAAACATACCAGCCATGCATGAATTTAGGATAACACCAGACTAACCTAGACATAACCCTGGCAGAGATTTATTGGCTAATTGGTCTCTGCAGTTCTAATGTGGGCTCCAAAGTTTGCACAATAATCCCCAAGTCCCAACAAGCCTTCCTTCGTTAACCTATGTACTATGGAATCTGCTTACCCATGATTTCATAAGTGAGGAGGAGAAAGAAGAGAGTGCTTTTGAGTTTGGAATGAAACGGAATTCCTTTTCTTCAAGGAACTAACATCACTGACACTTCAACTTGCTGTTGTGGGAAATGTTAACAGACGCCATAATTATCCAGGAGAAAGGTATTTTCAGTGTGAAATCGAATGTCTAATTCACAGGGCAACAAGCGGGTGAGGAGATGGCTCCCTATGTCGGGAATGGTGAAGGAGGGAGAAGAAACATATTTTGTAATTTGTCCTTCTGTGTAATGTGATTCCCCCGACAGGTCTGATAGGGTTTTTCATCGCTTTTGGCATCGCCATGGGGAAGATGGGAGAGCAGGCCAAGCTAATGGTGGAATTCTTCAACATTTTGAATGAGATTGTAATGAAGTTAGTGATCATGATCATGTGGTAAGTGGGCTTGTTCTTACTTCAGTGTGGTGGGGATGGGGGTGTCCAGAGGTCTTGGGATCCTCGGAAGATCATGGAGTCTTCCTAGCAGGAGAGAGTGGGTGGCCATGGACCAAGCAAAGCGCTCTCCAGAAAGACTTTGAGAAAGGGATAAAAAATCTCTTTCTGGGAGCTTCCCCTGGAAAATGGGTTGGAAAACTATGGCCCATCCTCAGACCAGATCCTTTCTGCTACTCATTTAGTGGCCTAGAAGACTGGGTTTTATGCTTTTATGTTGCTGGGAAAAAAAAAATCAAAAGAGTAATCATATTTCACACACATGAAAATTACATGAAATTCACATTCTGAGCCCATAGATAAAGTTTTATTGGCACACGGCCACACCCATTCATTCACATATTGCTAGGGTGGCTTTGTGCTAAATGGCAGAGTTGAGTAGTTCTGACCAACACTGTGTAACCTTCAAAGACTGAAGTATTTACTGTTTGACCCTTCACATAAAAAGTTTGCCAATCCCTACAGTGGGAACACAAAAACAACCACAATGAAAAAGAGGGACAAGCTGGAAAAACCAACTAGTAATACTGAAGCTGAGCAGTATGAGGAAACACTGAGATAAGTCCAAGATACCAGGGATGATATGGCCTGACCCAGGGTGTGTGGAAGGACCGCCACTCTAATATTCTGGTGTCCAAAAGCAATGTATCAGAGACTCATGACTCACACAGAAGGAAAAAGAGGCAGTTTTCAGGCCACGCAAGTGAAAGTGAAATCACAGAGGACACATTAAAATTATAGATACTCTTGGAAATGTGGTTCCACCCTCTAGTTGTATAGAAGACAAGACTGTGACCCAGAGTCACTACATTTTGATCGTACAACAATATCTTGATCGTTAGAACAATAAAACCTATCAATTATTCATTTCCTTTTATCAGTGAAGAGCCATGATAAGTGCTTAATACTTACCTATTGTAATCCCAATAACCCTGCAAAGATGGCACCATGCCTCTCATTTTCCAGAAAAGGAAACTGAGGTGTATTGAGTTGAATTAATTTGCTTAAGATTATATATCAAGGGGGTAGAGAAGCGGGAGTACCTACTGATTTCACAATCCTCGATGCATAGGTGGGTGGCTTTTTTGTTTGAATTATCTAAGCAATACCATTTCTACTTCATTTCATGTGGGTTTATGGTCAGTGGTTCTGAACTCTAGGGCAGCCCAGGAGAGCATGAGCATCCATCCCTTCATAAAGGAAGCTGTACCACCTTCAGAACCTTCTAGTGCCCCATATCTCTCAGATGGAAAGATTTTTACATGCGTTTGTTCCAGATCTCTATGATGGTCTGGTACGCCTGCCCAGAAAAAAAGAAAACCATTATTAGACCAAACGACATCTGTGTCCTCTCTGTCACAGGAATTCTGGATTACAAACTCCCTGTCTCTGTGTGCTCCCCCCACCACCCAACTTCCCCAATCCTCCTCTGATCTTCTTTTACTTCTATGTGGTGCCTTCCACTAAAATTCTACCTTCTTTTTCTCTTCTTCCTTTCCTTGGCCCCCTACTCCCACTTTACAAGGGCAAAAATCTGTTTTTGACTTATTTTTTACCTCCACAGAACCGAACATTGTGATGTGCTGGTAGAAATTCTGACTCAAACCTCAGGAGTGAGTGGGCTAGCTGAAGGGTCTCAGATCAAGAAGATGTCCCTCATGATTTCATGAACCATATACTAGACTTGGCTTGTTCATATCCTTGCTTTGTTGTACTTTTAAAATATGGATAGGATGCTGGTAAAATTGTGTGCCTGTGTTTATTGTACTGATTCTTCAACTTCCCAGGCAATCCTAGATTTCTGAATATTCCTTTTCTATGAAAATTTAAAGTCACACACAATGTGATGCTCTAAAAAATATGTGTAGAGTCTTTAAGATCCACCTGTGCTTGCTGAGAATTTAGTAGATGATAACGCATAATGTAAGATATGCCTCTTGGTAGTAAACACTGGGATCTGCCCTGGTCTTCTAGAATTTTTAGCAGAATGAACATCCTTGCTCTAAAAATGCAGTTCATGTTTCTGTATTATGATGCCAATGACGTGGGCCATGTCCTTTCCACTGAGCCCATGAAGAAAAGGAATGTAGGAGATGAGATGACTCATGGGATGAAGGGTGTGCTCTCTTCTCCACAGGGATGAAGGGTGCGGATCGAGGTTTCCTGTTCACTGAAACCAAAACTCCCAAAGATTTAGCATCAAATCCCAGGAGACGCAGAGCAATTGTGAGTCAGAGACAAGGCCTATGGAATGATTTCTGACAGCTGTTCAGTTACCTCATCTAGGCAAACCGTCAGGAGGGTGTTCTACGACATGAGATGCCATTTCCACACATGTCTTTCATTCTTTAGCTGCCCGGTCAGCGCCGGATAACGATGTGTGTGGGAAGGTTTGGGTAAAACGGTCAATTACTCTTTAACTGACCACTTCAAAGCTAAATGATCGGTTCTTTGGGATTCTTCTCTGTGTGGTAGTAAGAATAGTATAATAGCAAAATATAACATTGCAGAGGTGACTATTATTCTAATAATGATTATTACTAAATTATAACATAGAGTTAGGAAATTCTTGCTAGGTGCTCAGTACTACCTCTTTTATTGTACTGTACCTATTTATTACTGAGGACCTAATTATTATTATTATAATTATCATTAAACTGTAACTACGATTTGCCAAATTCCTGCCATATGCTGAATACTGTTCTAGTTGCTTTATATGCATTAACTGACTTATTTGTCTCAATGATACCTAGTAGAAATAGGTACTTTTGTTAGCCCCATTTTCCAGATGTGAAAACTAAGCACAGAGCTTAACTTGCCCAGTGCTGCACAGTGCCTTATTAATTAATTAATTGTAGGGCACCTTATTCAACTTCTGTCTGACTTCACACCAGAGTGAATCCAGGAAACTCTGGGTACTAACTGTGTCACTTTATGCGAGTTAGATTTGAAACCCTACATCGGAATGGATTGATCGTAGAATCAGCCTCCTAGGGTTGCTGTGAGAATTGAATGAAATTGTGACCAAGAGTTACAAAGCATTTCTCATGTGCTGGGACCTGCCTAAACACTTTCTATGAACCAGTATGATCATTGTTGTTATTTTGTGATTACCATTAGTATTATCAATTCAATCCATATCCTTTGTTTCTCTGTGTTCATGGATTCTGTAAGAAGCCTAAAAAGGTCTTCTGATTCACCAAGAAAAGAGAGAAAAACCCTTAATTTCAATATGATTTTCATATCCTTATTTTTTGCAAATTTCTTTAAAACATTTTTTTCAAATCTGAAAATCTAAACAGAAAGTAAAACTTTGCATAAACTCACCACTACAGAAACACAAAGTGAGAAGTGAGATCTCTGCTCACTCTTTCAATTTTCCCTCCCTGTTAACCTCCAGTACTACCACCAATCTATCCATCCATCCATGCATCCAACTGTCCATCCACCCATCCAATCACCCATCCATCCATCCATCCATCCATCCAGTCATCCATCTATCATCCAGCCAGCCATCCCATTATCTATCTATCATCCATCCATGCTTTCACTCCACAAATATTTTTTGAGCCCCTCTTCTATGCCAATAATAATTTTAGGTGCTGGTGATATGGTGAATAAGAGAGAGAAAAATTCTGGCCCTCATGGAGCCTACATTCTATTGAAAGAGGGGAAGAATAAAAGGAAGCAAATAAGAATTCAAACAGTAATCACTGCTACAAAGTCAGTAACCAGGACAGTGGGACTGACAGTGATGGAGGATGGAAGTATGACTTGGACTCGATCCAGAGAATCCAGGAGGGCTGTCTGGGGAAGTGACTTTTGATGAAGACCTGAAGAATGAAAAGAGGTTGCTCTGTGAAGAACCGACGGGAGAATTTTCCAGGGGGAAGAAACAGCAAGTAGAAGGTTTTCAAGGGTCAGAATGAAGATCGGGAGTAGCTGTAATGTGGTTGGTTGGTGAGGGGGCGGAAAGCTGTGAAGTTGGGGAGGTGAGCCAGAGGCAGATCCCACAGGGCCTTGCAGGCTACCGTGATGAGTTGGGGCTTATTGACTTGAAAAAGGAAGTCCTTAGGAGGCTACAAGCCTACATACTGGCTCTACATACTGATTTTCAGCCTATCCTGATAAAAATTTCTAATCCATACAAAGTTAACTCTCAGCAAAATCACTCCTTGGATAGTCAGAACACCTGTCTCTAATGGACTGGGAAAAATGGAGATTTGTGTTACTTTTTGAGCCTGAATACAGACCACACACTTAGGTAACTCTAAGAATGTATATTTAGCTCTCTGCTGACAGACTCTTCCATTTCTTAGCTCTCTTGGGTTCTGTCCCAAACTGGCAGGCTAGTGTTGTGGGACAGAAGCAGCGTGCCTTTATGGCAAGACTGAGAAAGTCCCTCCACTAATCTCCATCTGTCTGATCCACCATCGGTCCTGTGACTCGGAGTCCTGAATTAATTACCTTAATGGGTTAAGACTAAAGGTCTTGAATCGATTGGAGCTGACGTAAGTGGTTTCCAAAGGCTAACCAAGTAGTATCGGCATTTCATCGGTTGTAGAACGGATTTTATCCCTCGAAACACTGGTTTCCAAACACATCAGGAATTACCTGGGGAACTTGTTTAAAATATAAATGCCCCCTAGGTCAGCTCCAGGAAATTCTAACTCAGTAGATATGTGGTGGCCTGGGGAATCCACATTGGTCCCAGGCAGGCCAAGTCGATTGTGAAGCTGGTGTCTATGAATTCGCAGAGATGCTGCGGTCTGGGTATGTTAAATTCTGTGTATGAGTTTGCATTTGTGGAGTGGAGAGCAGTCTTGGGAAGGGCATCTTGGTGGGAGGGAACGTGAAGATGACAAGGACAGAGGGGCCAAGTGGATGGAGGAAAGAATGGATGATGCAAGAGGAAGAAAGAGACTTGACAGGCCAGTCTCAGATTCATCAGTGGCTTTGACCACAGTGCCCAGAGCTGCAGATACAAGCAACCCAGCGACAGTGCGGAAGGCATCTTCTCTCCCTGCTCCCTGCTCACGTCCTTCTAATTTAGAAACGGGTCCGGCTATGGGTACCATTTGGCTTCAGAAACTTACTGGAGCCCTCAGTCTCTTCGTGCACTCTGGTTTATCGTTTCGATTGTTTGCTTCATCTCAGAAGCTTTGTGTGGTGACCTTGAATCCTGGGCATTTGCCCTTTCGTTTCCATGGAGTGTCATTTTCAATGAGATAATTATGTAGAAACCCGGGAGCTCGGAAACTCCAGCTCCTGAGTGGAAGCTTAAGGCACTCATTTTGAACACAGGTGCAGGGAAATATGGCCCTAGAAGACACCAGAGAGGACAAAGGCTCTTTCCTTGCCCGAATTAATGCTCATTCCTGTCCTGGAGACCAAGGTGTTTGAGTTAACTAAGGTCCCTGCTCGCCATATTTATTTACCCTGACACTCTACCTTCTGGCCTTCGAGTAACACTCTCCATTGACCTTGGGAACTCACGTTTCTCCCAGCGAGCTGAGTGCTCCGGAGGAAACCTGTTTCCTCTCTCTGATCCATTTGGCTCTGGCTCAAATGTGTTCTCCAGGGGGACTGGATAGCTGGTCTTGCTTGGCAAAGTGCCGTGAAAACCCTTTTTCCCAATTCTGCAAATCGTGTGTCCCAGAAGAGCAGGAAAACCAAATGGCACCCAGAACGGCTCATGTTTGTGTTTTTCTGGACATCTTTAAGGGGTGGTTGGGGCTCAGGAAAGAATTGATCTCTTGGCTTACGAAGATAAATACTTGTTGGCTTTATGGGAAAGTGCATTGTGCTCAGTTACTTACGACTTCCTGGCACAAAGACTTGGCCCCTGAGACAATTCCACTGATGTAAGAGATGTTGGGACCATGGGCGCACCAGGAGAGTGTAAAATACTGAGAAAGTCAAGGGTGTAAGGACATAGCTCCCTCATGCCTGCAGAAACAGCCCTCTGACATTGCCAGCCTTTACCCTGGCGAAAGACGTGAAGGCTGCAGGCTGGATACTCATCAGGGAAGAGAGTTATTCTAAGGTTTTCACTAAGTCTTGTCATTTACCACTCAGCTCTTTCAGAAGGTTCCTCCTGACAAAATATTTTGCTCATAAAAACATCTGCCATTGGATGGCAGATGGAGAGTCTCTGCGCTGGTTTAGAAAGCCACATTAATTCAGACTTGGCTCTTTAAGCATGGTGGGGGAGAGGGCATGGTGTACACGTGTGACCGCAGAAGGCACAGGGTTCCTTGGTCAGCAGTCAGACTGGTGCTGAGAGGGACGGGGGCGGGACTTTGACAGTACACACATACGCATGCTCAAATATGCAGTCCTCGCAGCAATCCCGTGAGGTTGGAGTTAGCCTAAGCCTGGACTTGCACATCTGTAAATTGGGATTAGGTCACTACAGGGTCTGTGGCTGGACAAGCTCCATGTCTTATGTAATTGTGTATCTAACTCTTCTCTACCCACCTCTTTTTTTTTTTTAAGATTGTATTTATTTGACGGAGAGAGAGAGCATGCGCACAAGCAGGGGGAGCTGCAGGCAGAAGGAGAGGGAAAAGCAGGCTCCCCGCTGATCAGGGAGCCCCATACGAGGTTCAATCCCAGGACCCTGGGATCAGGACCTGAGCTAAAGCCAGACACTTAACTGACTGAGCCTCCCAGGAACTTCTACCCACATCTTTTCTTTACCCAGGAAAGGCACAGTAGCAAAAAAAACAAAAACAACAAACAAATAAATAAAAAAGCAACCAGCAGATCTGGCTGGGGTGTCTGTCTCCCTTTGCTGACCCCCTTACCTCAGCTGGGGGCTTTATCTTGGGACTTCATTTCACCCAGTCTTCTTCTCAAATAAGTTCGTGATTCTTACTACGGTATCAACTTCCCCACAAACATTTTCCTTTCAGTCGGAAGGTGTTGCAGGCCGAACAAGTTTCTGCTTCAACCACTACCAGATTGGGCAATAAAAAAAGAATGTTGCCCAACATGGGAAAAATATACGCATGAGGAGAGAGCACGGTTAGTGCCCTCACGAGTGAGGACAGCAGTAGATAGTTTCCAAGCTCCCGATCATGCAATAATGGATAGAAGCATGAAAGAAGTTTATGTAGAATAAGTCGGTATATGGTAAGCCATCGGCCTATGTACAAAGAGCTCTGATTGCTCGTTAAAGGAAAATGGTGTGGCTCGGTGGGATGGGGGACAACCTTGGAGGGTCACAGGCTCGAGATAGTTCTCCTCCTACTTCCTGGTTTTGTGGTCTGGACTGGTCTTAACTTTTCCGAACCTCAATTTCCTCGTTTGCCAAATAAGAATAATGATACCTTGATTTCAGGGTTGTGGTAAAAACGAAATGAGGCGATGTAGGCAGAGGTCTGACTATTGCCTAAGACGCCGGGCAGGGAAGCCAGCCTCCGTGGTAAAATAAGTATGGAAGGAAATACTTTCAGACTGACAAGTAATAAAACCACATCTCTCTAAATGGACTCTCTGGCTCAGAGGGTTTTCTTGTCTTGGCAGGTCTCTCTCTTTTGCTCTGTCTCTGTCTCTCACATCTTAATAAACTTCCTATCATCCAAGGCAAAAACAAGGCAAATTTACCAACACCCGCTTAGAGCTGGGTGAAACTCTAATGAGCTTTCTGGGGAGCTCAAAATGGATTCCCAGTTTTCAAGGATGGAGTTGGGGAGGGAGGGAACAGGGAAACCAAACAAGATGCTGGAAGATTCTGTGCCTCTCCCGCACAGTGCTTACCTGGGAGATGGTAAAGCTTGTGTCTGCGCTCCCTGAAAATCGCCCGAGCAACAGAGCTCGCCTTTGGAGTTTTCATCAGAGCGGGGGGCCCCCCGGGCCCACTGACGAGACTTCAGATGGTGCGGTTAGTCTGAAACGAAGGAGAGAGCAGCTGTCGAACCTCGTGGACTTCCTCCAGCGAAACTTCTGGTACAGAAACGCGAAGGGTTTTCTCAGGGTGTGGTACATGTAAGGCCCAGATATAAGTTGTAAATTCCAGAAGGATGTCTTCAGTGTGTTTCTTTTGTTTGTTTTTCTTTTCTGTTTTCCAGGTACTCTCCCCTGGGTATCGCCTGCCTAATCTGTGGGAAGATCATTGCCATCAAGGACTTGGAAGTGGTTGCTAGGCAACTGGGAATGTACATGATCACGGTGATTGTGGGCCTCATCATCCACGGGGGCATCTTTCTCCCCTTGATTTACTTTGTGATCACCAGGAAAAACCCTTTCTCCTTTTTCGCTGGCATTTTCCAAGCTTGGATCACTGCCCTGGGTACTGCTTCCAGGTAGAGAACACAAGAGATCACCTCTCTTTCTCTCTGCTCACTCCTTTCCCCTCTCTGCCACTTTCCCTTGGCAAAACCCTTTCATCATAAAGTTCAATGGGAATGGGTTTCACGTGTTATTAAAATATTTCTGAAAAAGGTAAATGCTTTGTACTTTCGGCTCCTAGGAACTTTAGGAGGCATCCGATGAACATGTTTGCTGATAAGCAACCGTCCTGGAAATACCTCATATTAAATTTCCCAGACGAACGCATGCTGTTTATCTGCCTGCCTAATTTGCCATATCTACATTGGTTTCATTTTAAATGTTTTCCACAGTGATGTATCAGGATGTTAAGCTATTTAAGAATTTCTCCCACCTGTGAATGCAAAATGCTATCACAAAAGATCACTCTTTTGGAGTCGTTTTTCAAAAGTACAAAAAATGAGCTTTTTCATGGCAAATGTGTTAGGTGAGATTTTTCTTAAAAAACCAAACCAGAAGTCAGGTCTGTGACTTCTGCGTGAACCTCTAGTGGACCATTCTGCCCCATTGATTTTGAGAAAATCAGGTTGGCATTGATTCAACTTGACATTGACTGAGAATCTGTTCCTTCCTCATTAACTAAGTTCCCAGGCATCTGAAGCCAATGAGGACTCCAGAGATACGCAGAGGAAAAAAAAACATTTTTTTGGATATCTTCTGGGACTGAATTTAGCAAAAACAAACAAACAAAAACAAATACATAAGAAACACCCAGCAATTTAGAATTTCAAAGATTAGAAGAGTTTTATTGTTTCAGCCTGCACTAGTCATTGGTATTCGTGCACAAAACTAAGGGTCATAAAACTAAGACTGAGGTCATGAAGCAGGTGGGGGTAGCCAAGCCAACTCTGTAGCCCCTAACTCAGCATCGTCTCTGGAGTCACAGGTCCTTGTCGTCAAGCCTGTGAACATGCATTACAAGTGAGACAGCCACTCTGTGACACAACGTGACAGCTGTCCCAAGGCTACTGAGAAGGCTGTCAGCTTTTCCCTAAATGACCCGACAGGCCAATAGTAGTCGCAACCTGAGAAACCAAATTTACATTTCCATCTTGCATATCGATGAGATTTTGGGACGAGTAGAATGTGCGATTTCAGAAGACACTAAAAATATATATAATCCCGGGGATCTAGATTCTGCATTCAGTTTCCCAAGATGAAGAGACACACCCCCAAATTTCCTTTTTCCTTCTTGGTCTTATATATTTCATATGGCTAAGTATCTCTATCCATAAAGATCCCCCTCTCTTTGGAGAAAAAGTAAATCTTTTTTTCTCCAAAAACAATCATGTTTAATTGTATATTAAATGTTAATGTTTAATTGTATGTTTAATTGTTTATTTACATGTTTATTTACATGTTATTTACATGTTTAATTGTATATTTGTTTTCTGGTTATGAGCATGGTATTTGCTCATTGTGAAAAAGTTCAGACAGTGAGTAGAGTTTTGAAGAAGAAAATGAACATCAGTAGTTCCTCTATTGCTCAGGGATAATTAATAGTAACCCTTTTAGTTGATCTTAATAGTTCTATATTTTTCCAGTTCGTACTATGTATAGGTGTTGTAAACGGCTATCACTGGTCAACATATCATAAAATTTCTGTCCATATAGATCTTCCTACTCTTTTTAAATGACATAATAATACACTGTGCTACAACACAACCCCACCTCCACTCTGTGATGTACATTTAAAGCATGTTTACTAAGCAGGGCTGTGACAAGCATCCTTATAAACACATCTCTGTAAGCTTGTCTGATGATCCCCTCAGGATAATTTATAGAAGTGGAATTTCTGAGTCCAGTGGTAAGCACACTGTCATTTGAAAACATAGCACCAGCTTCCTGCTCAGAAAAGTCCGTTAGTTTATGTCCCCACTAATGGCATGTGCGAGTCTGCCTTTTCCCACCTACTCGCCAGCACTGGATATTGTCAGTCACTTTTTTTTAAAAAAAAATTTTGTTTATTTATTTGACAGAGAGAGAGAGAGATCACAAGTAGGCAGAGAGGCAGGCAGAGAGAGAGGGGGAAGCAGGCTCCCTGCTGAGCAGTGAGCCCGATGCGGGGCTCGATCCCAGGACCCTGAGATCATGACCTGAGCCGAAGGCAGAGGCTTTAACCCACTGAGCCACCCAGGCACCCCTATCAGTCACTTTAATACTTTCCAATCTTATTGCTAAAAAATGGTCTCATTGATTTTGCATTTCTTTGATTACTGGTGAGGGGAAACATCTCTTTGCCTTCTTACTGACCATCCTCCCCTCCTCTCTCTGACCCTGTGAATTGTTTGTGATGGTCATTTTCTGTTGGGGAATCCATCCATTCCTGATTGGCTTTAACTCTCTTCATGTATAGAAATATTAACTCATGTGTCCCATGTTGTGAATGATGTTCCTCTCCATCTGATGGCTGTCTTGAAAATTTGTCGTGTTTTTGCCTCTAGATGTTTTTAATTTGCGTATCATCGAAGTTGTCGATATTTTCATTTAGTATTTGGAATTTCAATTTTTTTTTTCCTCAGGAACATCACTACCAAAAATGCTAAAATATTACTTTATAATTTCTTCCAATACCTTTGTGGTTTTGATCTTAAATCTTTCAAAAATATTATCTTTCCTTTGAACGTCTAGACTGTTTTCCCAGTACCTTTAATTAGACAACGTAAATCCTAAAGGCATATGGATGGCCCAAGTTCATATTTAAATCAGACAAATGCTTGGGTTATCTGGCCAAGGCCACGAATGTTAGACTCATTTCTTCTCCTTAACCTGTATGTCAAGTGATTTTAGTCTTTGGTTAAACTGTGGCTTTTGCCAGGATGTGGAATTTCATTTATTAAAAGAAAACACACTTAGGGGCGCCTGGGTGGCTCAGTGGGTTAAAGCCTCTGCCTTCGGCTCAGGTCATGATCTCAGGGTCCTGGGGTCTAGTCTCGCATCGGGCTCTCTGCTCAGCAGGGAGCCTGCTTCCCCCCCTCCCCCCGCCTGCCTCTCTGCCTACTTGTGATTTCTCTCTGTCAAATAAATAAATAAAATCTTAAAAAAAAAAAAAAGAAAACACACTTAAAGAAAAATCTGTGGCATGAGTCACATACTAAGAACTAACTCTGCCATTATGACTGGAGGGGAAAAACACAAAGCCCCAGGACGGCCAGCTAACTACTCTTCCTACCTCCTTGGACCTGACTGACGGGGAAGTGGAAGGGACTGACTCCCTTTTCTCAACAGGCTGGTGTCAGGGAGGACTGATGGAAGGGGGTAGCCTGGGACACTCCTCTCTGCATCCTACTAACATCAGTCCATGCTGTTCAAACTACTCTGGGAAAAGAAAAGAAGACTGTCAAGTATCTGCTAGTTATTATTAGCAATATTTGAAAACTGTCATATGGTTGCTGAGGCAGGAGCCATAAAACCAATGTCAGAATGTTGGACGGTCAGGAAAGAATTAAAATTCTCAAGTCCCAGTTTGGATTGGTTGGGTATATATGGATTTTGAGAATATTTTCATGATTTACCAATTATTTTCTCCAATCTATTTAATTATCTGGAGACCTCTTGTAGACATTTTGGGAAAGTGGATACAATAATAAAAATTGACATATTCCAGTCCTCTCAGAAGTGTGCTTAGACTCATACCATTTAGAATCCCAGCCACCGACCACAGCTGTCATTTCGGACTAGTCATGGTGTCCTGCCAACCCTTCAAAGGGGTCCGAAGAAAGGGTGGGGTGGGGGAGTCTCATTAAACATCTGGGACAGCCAACCAGGTACAAGGTACAAGGGGTCTCCAAACATTCATTTCCTCTACCTAAGACCAAGGAGGAGGCATGAGACCCCTGACCTGAAATCACGAAGAATGTTCCCATAAGATGACTCTGGCTTCCCTAAGGTTATTATTAGGAGCCTGTGGGTCAATGGTTGAAGAAGATGCCAACTTAGGTGACCCTAAGTTTAAAGCTTCCGGTTTCTGTTTCTGAGTAGGCCCTGGATCTGCATTCTCTGTAGCTTCTATGAAGCTGATGGCTCTCTCCCACTCCCCCAACTGAGGCCTCTGGCAGCGGTCTATGTTAAGCTTGGCGGGAGCCCTAATTCTGACGAGCAGAAGGAGGGAACCAGGACTAAGGCTGTCAATGCATGACAGAAAAAAGTATGTCTGCACCCAATTCACTTTGCTAAAGTTTGAACAGAAAAAGCCCCCAAAAGCAAGACACCAAAGAGAACAAACCAACCCCAAAGAGAATGGGCCACAAAGCACTCACATGGCAGTTTGGGTGTTCTACATTTCTTTCCATATTACTTAAAATTTGAAGCAAATCCACCTACCCTCCCACGCGCCTCTCTCCACATGGAAATAATATTTTGGCCGTCAGCGACTCTTATCCTTACAGGTCTCCTAATTTAAAAGGCACACGAACATGTCAGGAGTTCTGGCCCTTGAGGCTGGGTCACGTGGTCATGAATTCCTGTCCCAGGCCTGGGATGAGAGCGGAGGAGTCACTCCATCCACGTTGAGTCTTTGATTAGCTACAGAGCACATGCTTTTTGCTCTTATGTTTTTGCAAAGACGGTACGGTTGGCCAATGACCATGTATCGGGGAGTCGGACTGTCTGTGTGGGTCCCTAGTGAATTGCTAGAAGCTCAGGTTCAGGCTAAATGGTGTTTAACATGTTTGTCCAGCATTCTCCAAATTAGCTCAGGGCAATTCCCAGAGGCTGGAGGCAGCCCATGTAGTCATCTTGTTGGAAAGTGTTCCTAGCATGAAATTATGGGTCATTCAAAAATTCCTCATTCTGCTTCCCTGTTGACAGCTCATTGTTTTCTGACACTTTTTTTTTTTTTGCAGCTCAATTAATGTGGGTAATCAGATGGTCTTTAATATTTAATACAAGAGGGACACACTGATCAAAGGAACAAGAATTTAAAGCTCTAAGTAGATCTCAAAAACCAGCAAAAAGAGCTTGCTGCCTATGAGCATCGTAATAAGGCTGAATTTGAAACTCCAAACAGCTGGTCTTTAATCTGGCCCCAGATACTGCTTTTTGCATGTCACGTTGCTTAATTGGAACAAAAGAACAAGCACTTTGTGGTGGCATTCCAGTTTGTGTTCTATGTCTGCTTCTATGTCTGTTTATGTCTGCTTCTCTAAAGCGGACATAAATTCTTGTCTCTCTCTTTCTCTCCTGGTTCCTTAGTGCCGGAACTTTGCCTGTTACCTTCCGTTGCCTGGAAGAAAATCTGGGAATCGATAAGCGCGTGACCAGATTTGTCCTCCCAGTCGGAGCAACCATCAACATGGACGGCACAGCCCTTTATGAAGCGGTGGCCGCCATCTTTATTGCCCAGATGAATGGTGTGGTCCTGGATGGAGGCCAGATTGTGACTGTGAGGTGAGTGGAGTGTGGGTGGGGGAGGCACTGAAATGACTTTTTGCCCTACCCTCTTCCACACTAACTCCATTTGACGGGTCCACTTGAATTTCAGGTTCCCTGGTGGAAGAATGATGTAGGAAATAACACGGAAGGGGAGTTATTGGCAGTCTCCAAGGGAAAATATTGTCACAGGAAAGAAGCAGGCTCATACTTAGGCCTCCTGTTTGTATTACACATGTGAAATTGCTTTGGAAATTTGGTATTACGTGATTTTTAACAATCTTGTGATGTTGCAAGGCAGTGAGTTCTACGCCCCTTTAATAGATGAGGAAGCACAGGCTTCCAGGGGCAGGGAAGTTTGTGCAAGGCCACCCTGTTAATGAGCCAGGAGGGCTGTAACTGGGGCCGACATCAGCTGACTCTGGGTCCACTTTTCCTTCCATTGAAATATGTTCCCTTCAGCATTTCGGAGGATGATGGCAGAAATAACGAAATACTGGAAGGAAGAGATTTCTCAATACAACAGAAACCATTTTATGGCGACTAAATTGCAACTTTAGATCCGTACATTTTACTAAATCTATTTTTACCATATGTATTCATCCTTTAAGAAATTTGGGAGGAACGTGTTCCCAAGAGATCATTAAAAATACATTGCTTCTCCATAAGCTTAAAGATCACACTTACCTTCGTATACTAATTTCTCGAATCCTTACAGCCACCCTGTGAGGCATGTACTCGTCTTAGCTCAGGCTGCTGTTAACAGAATACCACAGACCCGGGGGTGCTTAGACAATAGACACTGATTTCTCATAGTTCTGGAGGCTGGGAGGTCCGAGATGAAAGTGCCCGCAGATTCAGTTGCTGGTGACTGTCCTCTTCGTGGCTAGCATTGCCCTTCTTGCTGTTTGCTCGCCTGGCCTTCCCTTAGTATGTGGAGAGAGAGTGAGCAAGCTTTTGTAGATTTCCTCTGATAAGAGGACTAATCCGATCATGGGGGCACTGCCCTCCTGACCTCCTTACCACCGCCCCCGCCCCCGCCGGCCCTGCCTCTAAACACCCATCACATTGGAGATTAGGGCTTTGACAAATGAATTTGATAAGGGGGACACGACTCAGTCCATAGCAGTGTTATAGGGGAGCCTCAGTTTCCTAATTGGTATATTGGGGACATCCTAGGTGGTTGAGCGTATTATACGTGGGACATAGTCGCCTGTCAATAAATGTTAGCTACTAGTATTATTGCTATTAGTGATGCTCAATAAAATTCAGTACTTCTAGAATATGAAAGAATGTGATGGTGATGTAGTGAGTGCTGTGATGTCACTCGGGGAAACCATGCTTCAGATCCGGGTATCACGCCTTCTAAGTCACGTGAGCACAGAAGGCACGCGAGACTGCCAACCTCTCTTGCTTTAAAACTCAGAGACAAACAAAAGACAAAACACCTTTTTTGAAGTCAAGCGAGGTGATTTCTGGTCCCTGAATTCCTGGCCCTGATGGCACCCACACTTGCCATTGAGTTCACGCCATTAGATGAAAATTTAAGAGATGGGAGGATGGACCAGTGACCAGTGATCGGGATTGATTAATTCAGAGTTTTCAGTGTTGGAGGGATCGGCGGTGGGGGGCACCGGGGGCCCACAGAGCATCACAATCAAGCAGATGAGTGTTCCGAGCCCAGCAGACAGCGGCCAAGCTCTTCGACCCTGAGTTTCTCCATCCGTCCAGTTTGTGGTTTCCCCCGTGGAAAGCAGATACAACCATATGTCCCTTACAGGGTTAATGTGAGGTTCTGCTGTGACAATGTGTGTGTAATACTCTGTACCGCATCCAAGAACCGGCCCTGGAGAAGTGAGCCAGGGAGTGGAAGGACAGGAAAAGCGGAAAGGGATAGAGAGATGGAGAAGAGATCACTGTCCCAGGAAGCTGTTGCAGAATTTAGACGCACCCCGACACTCCACCCGTGGTGGGCCGAGTGGATAAATTGGGATGAAGGGAGAGTGGGGGACCAGGTGCCATGAAGAATTGTCTGTATGGGTTTTTGTCTCACAAACCCCAGGGGGGCCCAGACCATGTGGCCACAGTGCAGAGGGATGCGTAAGAATGACTCATAACAGAAGCAACTGATGTTGTAAATAAAACGGCTGAGGCCTTGACTGTTGGAACTTGGGAAGTCTCCCTTTCCTGGTGTTCTATCCATGTCAGGGAAATGGCAGAGAATTCCCACCTTCTAACTCTTGGGACTTTAGGGAAGTTTTAATTGCAAAGCAGCCTCACCCTGCCCAGATTTCTTGATAAGAATAACAGTTCACATTTACGGGGGGGGGGGGGTGTTGCAGTGTGGAAGGCCTCTTCTATGTGCTTTTTATTTATTAGCTCCCGATGACGCTCTCATAAAGATAAGGAAATCATGGCACAAAGAGGTTAAGTAAGTTGCTCAAAGTCATGTAGTTAATAAGTGACAGAGCTGGGATTCGAACCTGGGGTGTTCCATTCCATAATCTTCATCGATACCCACTATAGACTCTCACCTCCCATGACCCAGAAGAATCCAAGAAAAATGGAGTTCTTTAAGCCTTGACAGCGGCTCCACATTGATGGGGACAGAGAAGAGGGCAGAGGGGTTCTGTCGATCCCACCTAGGGGAGGTGTCCAGAAGATGACAGGCCTATACCTGGAAGGATGGCAGTATGGAAAGACCAGTGCAAACCACAGAACTCCTAGGGCCTTCCTGTCCTCATACGTAAGATTAGGTAAATTCAGGAACCTCCCAATGGTAAGACCCAGGATTCTGTGCTTGGTCACAGCAATGGTCTGGGCTCAGTTAAACCAGTTAGAGAGCCTGACTCTTAGTTTGGAGCTGGAGGACCTACTCTAGAAACTCTAGCTTTGTCTAACTGCAAATAAAGCACCTCCCTTTTCTTCACTGCGTCCACAAAAGCGAGTTGGGAATCTATATTTTCAGAAGCATCTTTCCATTTAGAAATGACAGCTTTTAGAATTGGCATCAGAAAAGAGGAGGGAAAAGCGACTGCCCTTTGCTGGACCCCAGAGACCCCCTGGTGTCTACACAGGGTACTTGAACCCTAGATTGAACCCTCTTCCAGAGACAACTTCAAAATGGTGCTGGGTGTGCCCTTGGCATTGCAAATGATGAGAGCCTTCAGAAAGAAAACCTCCGGTTATTTCATTATCTTTCCTTGGCGCCTTCTTTCCGAATAATGTATTTTCCAGTCCATGGTGAAATGTCCAGGCGTCTGAAGCTTAATGTCATTTGGAATCTGTTGATTTGTTCCCCCGATGTCCACTCAATCGGGTCTGGATATTTGCTATTCTGAGTTCTCATGTTAACATTGGCAGTGGCCTCCTCAGACTCTTGCCACGGAGTCCAGATGTCTCTGGGGCTCACAGAGACATAAAGGCGTAAGCAGAAATGAATGCAGTGGCATTCCCATGGGAGGATTAGGGTGATTTGTTTTCCTTCTTTATTATTTCCCTGCCTGCTTGAGAGCCACGCTTACCTTAGTTGAGCCCTGTGATATGTTAGGCTAATTGGCTTTCCTCCTGAGGATAAGGCTACAATCCCTGAATTTATAAACTTCCACCACAGTTGAGTAGAATGCAAAGAGACCCTAATTCCTGGGTTCCGGCACTCTAGATTTCTCTGTTCTTTGAGAAACCAAAGAAATTTTATGACTGCCGGGAAAATTGAAGCTTAAAGTGGCCTGCCAGGGATGGTCTTGCCAAGTCTTCTTTCTCTTTCCTTGACCCGGTCTTCTCTGTCCGCTCAGCCTCACGGCCACGCTGGCGAGCGTCGGTGCGGCCAGTATCCCCAGCGCGGGCCTTGTCACCATGCTCCTCATCCTGACGGCTGTGGGCCTGCCGACGGAGGACATCAGCCTGCTGGTGGCCGTGGACTGGCTTCTGTAAGTGCCTGCCGAGGGGGCTCTGCAGGGGATGTGAGTCCGGCCTCCCGGGGCTGGACCAGATGCAAGGTCTCGGCCAAGGTCTTTGCAAATCCCCATGACAGCTTCTTCCCTCCCTTCCCTCCCTCCTTCCCGCTAACATTTACTGAGCACCTCGTTGGGAACCAAAGGTGAAAAAGGCATGCTGAGGACCTCACAGTCTAGTGGAGGCATCGGATAAATTACAATATGAAGTCAAAAGCACAGCAATAAGGAACCCCCCGTGGACGCACGCGGGGGATCTCAGGACATGCTGAATGAACGAAGCACAGAGGAGTGTGTGCGGCATGATCCCATTTATCTGAAGCTTCAGGAAAGGCAATATAATCTTGGCAATAAAAAGAGATCAGTGGTTGCCTGGGCCTGGACGAGGTGAAGAGACTAATTAGGAAGGGACACAAGGAAATCGTTACGGGTGGTAGAAATGTTTCATAAGCACAGGTATGCACAGGTGTCTACGTTCATCAAAACTCATCAAAGCACGCACTTAACATGAGTACCTATTGTCATATGTAAATTATACTTCAATAAAGTAGATGAAAAATAGCTCACATAAGGGCGCCTGGGTGGCATAGTCGGTTGAGTGTTTTACTCTTGATTTTGGCTCACATGATGATCTCAGGGTCCTGGGATCGAGGCCCACGTCAGGCTCTGCGCTCAGAGGGGAGTCTGCTTGAGATTCTCTCTCTCTCCCTCTGCCCCTCCAGCTACTTGCTCATGTGTGGGCTCTCTCTCTCTCTTGCTCTCGCTCTCACCCTTGCTCTAAAATAAAGAAATAAATCTTAAAAAAAATATAGCATGCAATAAAAGGATCGTGCTAGGAAGAGGCACCCACCCCAGTCTTGGATGGAAGGGCAGAATGGAGGAATCAGGCAATAATGAACATGGTGACTGAATTTGCCTAGGCACCAGATGCCAGCCACGGCACCAAACATTTTACATCTTCCACTTTCTAACAACCCTGAAGGTTTGGTATTATTACTCTTGGTGTATAGATGAGGAAACTGAGGTGTAGGGAGGCAAAATGACTTGAGAGTGAGGAGAGATTTGAGTCCAGTTTGGGTTGGTTTGGGAGGCCGCTACATTCTTCATCAGGGCCATATTCAAGCTTCTGAAGGCAGTGATAGCTGAGCCGAATCATAACTGGTAGGTAGATGTAGGTGGAGGAGGAAACGAGGCATTCTAGTCAAGGCCAAGGCCCGCCTGTGCAAAGGCACTGAGGCAGCAAACAGTGTGGGGACCTGAGTGGTTTAGTAATACTGGAGCACAGGGTGGGAGGCAGGGACTGGTGAAAGGTGGGGCAAAATGGATAGCCTGCATGGCCATGCAAAGAAGTTTGAACTTGACTGTGTCCACACAGCCCAGCTACCTTTCCCAGTATATTTACCAGGGAAGGGCATTTTCATAATGTAGGGCACTCACTGCCCATTCACAGGGCAAGTCTAGCCAGATGGTCCCCAACAGGGAGATGGGAATCGATCCTTGCTAAGGGCCCGCTCGACCTCTGATGTCCTGTGGGGTATACGCTGATGCCTCCTGTCCAGTCTCGCAGCTAAGCAACAGGGGCTGGGGGACGCTGTTGGGTTCAATGTCAGGGGCACAGAGGTCCAAGGCCAAAGTGCCCACACAGTTTTTTTAAACTGCTCCACATGGCAGGGACAATTTTTCTGACATCTCTTGGCATAGATTTGAAGAGCCAGAAGCCATCTTAAATGCATTTGAGTTTCCTGCATCTAAAACAACAGTTCCTTCCCCCTCCCTTCTCCCTTCCAAAGGGAGACACATGCACGTGACTGAAGGGAAGGACATCTGGCAAGCTAGAAGGAAGACTGACCTCTCCACAGAGGTTGCCTGTTGTTAAGATTCAGGTTAGAACAGAGAAGTGGCTCCCCGGACGTCATCTATACATCTCAAGAGGGCTGCAAGGAAGGTCACGATCTTCCTGACTGGCTCCTCATCACCAGGGAAATGCTCCGAAACTACCTTTAGTGGGAAGGTGGAGAGTAAGCCAAATAGCCTCATCTCTGTCCCTGCTAGCTTCCCTCAGGGGGTGGGGGTGGGTCCTCTGCACTAGCTTGGTTGTTCTGGAAGCCTGAGCTGGCCCCGAGGGCAGCTTTTCTCACTGGCGTCTGTCAGACGAGGTGGTCATGGCGGCCAAGATTCCGCGGTAGTTTATGGGTGGAAGGATTGGGAGGGAATGGGATGAAGGAGACAAAGGAGTAGGATGGGCTTTGGTGGGGAGGAGGACAAAAGGGAAGTGAGGGCATTGGCAATAGTTTAGGGTTAGTCGGAGCTCAATACATGTGTGCTAAATTTCACCACAGAGCCGCTGTGTGATAACCAGGGGCCTTTCCACACAGGAGGAAAGACACAGGAAGCTATTGAAATGAAATGTGCTTCCCCTGTGACTTTTGCTTCCTGAGTCCTCTGCCTCTTGGCTCCTTGAACCCCTCGGACGTGGTGGAGCTACTCTCACCTGCGTGTCTACTTTACCTCCTCTCTTCTTGGGCTTGTGTCTGAGGCCTGAAATCCGTCATTAGAGATTGATCTTTTTATAAAAAAGCATCATAGAGACAGCCTTCCCTCGTGATCATGCAAATGCCTTTCTTTGAGTGAAAAAATCTGGAAATGAAGAAAGGGAGCTGGTACTTGGTGGATACCGCCTTGTTCTTTGCCTGTGGTAATGATTAATCCCCAAAGAGGCCTAAGGAGTGTTTCACAGATGATGAAACCGGGAATCAGAAGAGTTAAGTGTCTTGCCTGTGGGCACAAGAGAGCTCGGGTGGTCAGGTCAGGGGCCTTTACCCCACCCACCCCAGCTGCCTACTTGACCAAGCAGATCTAGCGATGGGCAGAAGCAGAGAGGCCCTCAGTCAGAAAGGTTTAGGGAAGACAGACTTATTAGGGTCACCCCCGGTTCCACAGACTAACCAGGGAATTTTTTGTTTGACCTGTTTTTTTTCCTCCTCCACAGACTAAAACAAAACAACAGAAAAACCCTAAATAGGGACAAATGGGGCCCAGTCAAGGTCTCGGCTACTCTGAGAATTCAAGCCCTCCAGCCATTGTGGGCGCTGGGCTTCTCAGCAGTCACTTGCTTCCAAGCCTGTTGGATGAGAGTCATTTCATGAAACGTCTAAGACCCTGCCCACTTCTGACCTAAATGCTAGCAAATGGAATAGGAGGGCTGGGTCCTCCCCATCACCCCACACCAGCGCTCACATGTTCATACTTGCGCCGAGAGCAGGGCGTCCTAACTCCAGGGCGGGAATGGGCCAGCAGAAGGGAGTTGGCTGAACCCAAAACTGATGATACATTTGGATTAACTATGTTGATGAAACTCTATATGAGAAAACTCAACCCCAGGCTGGCGCGGGAAGGAAGGAACAAATGAAGGGCTGTCTTCTGGTTCTGGGGTTGGATCTCAGGTGCAGGAGGAGTGGGGGCTGGGTGCCCAGAGAAAAGAAAGCAAACAGTCAGGAGCCCTGGATCTGAGCTCTGCGCTTACTCTTTGTGGGACTCTGAGCAAGTTACCCTCCAGACTTCAGCTCTGTCATGTGAAGAGTGGGAATAATAACTTTGTCAGCTTAAAAGCAGAGTCTAGACCCCGTGCCCTTGAGTGCCCTACTGGTTTTAAGACCTGGACTTGGATTCTGCTGGTGATGGATGTTTGTATACAAATAAGCCTGAACGTTCCTTTTAAGAAGAGAAGAAAAAAGGAGGGTAGAGGATCCTGGGAAAATGTGTGTAGGGGTCTGTAGCTAGGTCAGATCTGC
Organism: Potos flavus; assembly: GCA_028534135.1. Lineage (NCBI taxonomy): Eukaryota > Metazoa > Chordata > Mammalia > Carnivora > Procyonidae > Potos > Potos flavus. Next base: position 74,925,572 of record CM052884.1, on the reverse strand, counting down.
TTTGAATTAGTAATGGTGGCACATTCTTTCTCACCAGCAAGTGGAGCTCTGGAAACACACTCTCGGTCATGGCCTCCGTGGCCGCTGGGTGCCCAGTACACTGTGAGTGGGGTTAGGGGGAAGAGTTGACACAGACATACAGGGCGAGGCTGGCCATTCCCTAGCAAAATAGTTGGTCGGGGGGAAGCAGAGTAAAAGAAAAGGTGAGGGGATTTTTTTTTTCTCTCTCTCTCCAGGCAATGCTTGTAAGCTCTCATAACTCTAGCAATTTTTCAATTTAAAACCAAACAAAGCCTGCAGTGACATTTAATGTGCCACAGTGTTTGCCAGCTGCTGGAGACCGGCCAGCCTCATTACTGCCCGCCAAGCCCCGGATGCTTTTCAATGGGCAGGCTTGGCCGCTCTGTAAATGTCATGGTGAAAACCAAGACTCTGGGTCCCGAAAAATGCCGGAGTCCTCGAACACCGGATGGGCGGGGTTGGTAAAACCAGAACCTTCCCCAGGGTCCCAGAAGCCCTTTGTGTCGGGAATCCTCGGCGGACATTTATAAGAGACCTCGCTGACACCCTTCTCTCTCGGAAGGAAGCAGGATGAGGTCAGTACCAGGAAGAGGTAATAAATAACCAGGTCTGGCCACAGGTGCCACAAGGAAAGCCAAAATACAGTGAAACCCGAGGGGATCCGTGACCCATTTATCACATAACACGGCTGGTGAGATCATTTCTGGGGACACATTTACTAGCTGGGGGGATAGAGTAGAAATGGAACATACGAGGAAGACTTTACGGCCTCCCTCCTGCAGGGGGAGCTCTGAAGCTCCCTGTTAGCATCCCTCCCTGAAGGGAACAGAGCAGTGATGCTCAAGCTTGAGCATGCGCCAAGATCTCCTGGAGATTCGGGAGGTCTGGAGTGGGGACCAAGAATTGGTATCGCCAGCAATGCTGAGGATGCAGGCCATGGATTAGTCATAGGGAAAGGAGAGTAGGAGTCCCAGATTTGGGGTATATCAGCACCTCAGTTCTTTTTCAAGCAGGGCTTGACTCACGACCCTGAGATCAAGCCCTGAGCTGAAATCGAGAGTCGGAACTTAACCAACTGAGCCACCCAGGCGCCCCTCGGTTCTTTTCTGAACACCAGTTGGCCGTTCTTGCATCTAGTCAATAAACACGATGCAAAGGACTCAGGATACTGCTAGCTCATACTCGACAAATGCTCCTTAAATATTAGTGTTCGAAGCACTTTACTTGGATCTGTTTAAAAGTTGCCTCAAATTATGAGGCAGCTAATGGTATTATCCCCCATTTAACCATTGAGGAAACTGAGGCTCACGGAAAAGTAGATTATCCCGATTTCGTGGGGCTGACCTGGGATTCAAACCCAGATGAAAATTTGTTCCTTGAGGGTCTGGGCCCATCCGCCTGGATTCTCGTTCTCTTATTCGAGACACACGCATGCACATATACACAACTGATTGAAGCCCCACTCCGTGTCTGGTGGAAGAGGAAACTAATCCCTACATCCTCCATAGCTCTGAAGATTCTGGGGGCTTATGTTTAAATCTTTTGCTTTGATTTTCCAGTCCCATAGAATTCTCTCTAGGTTACCCAGTCTATGTCGACCTCAGCCTGGGCTGTGACCCTTTCCTCTAAGTCCTTCCCTCCCCTGACAAAGCGTCCCCTGACTCAAGGTGGTGAAATTACAGGTCAGGGGTGGGGTGGGGGTGGGGCTACGGTTCTGCAGAGCAAAATCACTTAAAGTATCACAAAAGAAACATAGAAAAACAAGGGGAGGGGCAAAGCTCAGGAGAGTGATAAGATGAAAAAGAGAAAATGTCCCTTTATCTACAATTGAATCTTGAGTTTAGTCTGGCTGAAGTAATCACTTAATAATTTCAGGTACGATAGAAACAACAATTTAATATGACGCACCCCTTTAAAAAAAAAATCCTTTAGTGCCCACCAGCCCCTGCTAGGTTCCTCCCCCACTCAGTTTTGCCCTTCAGTTCCCGTCTCGCGGTGCCTTGCTGGCCCCCTTCCCTCCATCTCTGTGTTCGCCCCCCAGCAATCAGGACACCTCTCTGGCTTTTGTAGGCAAGGTAATTTAGGCTCTCTTGGTCTCCTTCCTCCTCCCTCTGTATCTCGCCGTGGCCCTAACTTCTCACCGCCAAGACAGCCAGCCAGACATTTGCTGAACAAAAGACAGTTCTCTTTGTAGCGATTTTCTGCCCTCTTTAACAATCCATCCCTGCCCCTCCTCCCTCACATGCCTGCCCACCCACCTCCCTCCGCCTTGCCCATGTCACGAACCAAGACCACGCGGTATCGGCACTCAAAGAGCTGAGGGTCTAGCAATGGGGACAGATGCGGTCAAAAAATCCCAGCCGGGTTGCGCCGAGTGCAAAAAGAGGAGTGCACAAGACTTGGTGGAGGAACAGAAGAGGAAGTGCTTTACTCCCCTTTTCACTTGGGCTCCTGAGGAGGAAGAGGGGGAGGAGGAGGAGAGCCAACTGGGTTTGTGTCCCACTCTGTAAGGCCTTTTATATGTCGTTTGGCAGAAGCCCCCTGATGACAGGCACTCAGGACACATTAGCACTTACTATCTTCTCAACATGCTTGGAAGGAGGGCTTATTTCCATAGCTGACAAACGAGAAAGCTGAGCAGGAAAAGCTACGTACCCTGTACCTCGCCCTGCTGGAGCCGGGATCGCAGTCCAGGCTCCCATCCAAAGTTCACGCTCTTCACCAACGCTTCGGCGGGCCCTCCTGCCCTTCTCAACCCCATGTGGCCTTAGCCCTTGGATGCTTCGGGTCGTGCCAGCCTTCTTAGGCCTGGGGCCTCGGGTGACCCCCCCGCCATGCTGTGCACCCTGCATTCTAAGAGACAGACGCGATGGTTTGTGTCTACGAATGCTATGTTGAATCACATGAAATTGCCAATGTTTGGCCTTGGGGAATTGTCGAAACGGCAATTTCATATGGTTCAGCCCAATACAAGGAACCAGATAACGTTTTTGGGCGACCTGCTCCCTTGGCTCTGTTAGTTCATGAGAGCCGGGACCTTCAGACAAGTCTAACAGCCTCCTGCCAGAGGATTTAGATGGAGAGATAGAAAAGAGGACCTTAGCAATTGCCTTTCTCCCAGGGAACCAGACCAGGTTCGCCAGTGTGAATAACGAAGGCAAACCCCTCTCTTGTCTTTGGTTCCTGGTGGCCCCAAAGCCAGGGTGTCTGTGGTGGATCCCCTTCAGCGAAAGAAAGATCCTGCCCGCCCCTCTGTCTCCCTCTCACAGTTCTGACACACAGTGTCCACGCTCAAGGATAGCACCGAGCGCTCTAAAATTCCTTTTGCCAAGTACCCTTGAAGCGCTTGAGGTCAGTAGGGTTTCCTGAACACTCAGGACTGGTTATGAGACAAAATGAAAGTATTCGCCTGTGGAGAAATTTCCACGTGGGAACCGTAAACTCCCATAACCTGCTTTTGGCCAGACTCGGACTTCCCCAGAGTTGGTCTGACATTCCCCTGGTGGCCTCAGCAGCAAACTGAAAATTCTATCTCCTGTCTCCCTCCATCTTCCCTTCCCTCCCTTCACCTTTGCAGTCAGTTGTCTTGAATACCTTGATAACAAATAATGGCGCCACTTTCTCTTTCTCGTTCAGTTTTCTCCCCATCGTGAGCTGGCTTCTCTCTCTACCTCTGGCTTGAACCTGCCCTGGCTGGATCAGTAATGGCCTCTTTGTCCCTAAAACCAAGGGGCACTTTTTCTCTTCCTACCTGACCTCCAGGCTGTAATTGGCATTGTCCACCACACCCTTATTTTTGAAACATGCTTCCCCCCCAACTCTTCCATTTTTCTTCCATCTTTGGAGCCTCTTATGCCTGTGCCCATTCCTTAACTGTTGGTTAAGGACCAACCCTCAGGGTCCTAGCAAGGTCTGCTCCTCTCACTCTCCATTGCCTCCAAGGATGAACCAAACACACCCATGGCATCCACCCATCGCCTCTTTAGGTGTCGACTCCTAACTCACTATGTGCGGCCCGGTCATCTCTCCTGATCATTAGTCCATATTCCCAACCACTTGTGGGACGTCTCTGCTTTGCTGGCTCCAAATCTCAGACCCAGTATGTTCAAGCTGACATGAGAACCTTTCTCATCCCAACCTATCGTATCCCATACATATGGTGGCACTGTTCCCTGATTGCCCAAAACCAGAAACCTGGGAGGAAGCCTTGACTCTTTTCTCGTTTATTCTCTATAACCGATCAGACCAATGTAGTCTGGCAGATCAGACCAGTCAGTCCTCAAGTCCTGTAATTCTGTCTCGTAACCTTCCAGCACATCTTCGCTAAGTGGATTTTGCTCTTTCAGCCTTGCTTTCATTCAGACCATTCTTCATACTGGAACAAGCATGGTCTTGCTCTCCGGTGGCTCCTCATCATCCTTGGGATAATGCCCTGACTCTTGAACTTGGCTGATAAGGCCATACATGATTTGGCCAGTTCTTACCTTCTGCCTCTCATCACACTCATTTGCCTCCTGAATGCTCTTAGGTGCTCTCATTCCCTCAATTTCACAATATTTATTTCTTCTCTGTAGCTCATTGTCTCAGACTTATCCTTAGGACCTAACTTGAGATACTTCCACTCAAGTCTTTCCTGGGGCCCAAGTGTAGGTAAAATGTCCTACCTACAAAATCCCATAGCACCCACCGAGCACTTATTCCTATTAGAACATTTATCTCACAGAGAAGTAAAGAGAGCGTGGGTTCTAGGGGGAAGAGGGAGCATAGGAAGGGCTTTCTCTTGTTCCTTGTTGCCAGCATATTGGACGTACCATCCTACACACACTAAGATGCTCATTGTACATCTGTTGAATGAATGAATGAATGAATGAATGAATGAATGAATGAATGAACTAACAAGGAACTCACCAAGTATTAGAGTCTGTGTTCTCTTCTTATTTCCACATAGCCATTTGATGCTTGGGTGCTCCTGCAATCTTTAATGAGTACTTAAGGCATGCCGAATATTTCTCTCATTTTATATAACCCTCCTGTGACGTCGGGATTAGCCCCATTCCATATTTTATGCTCAGGTGAGAGGTGATTTGCTCTAGGTAAGAGAGTCAGAAGATCTGGGTTAGGGTTCTAGCCTTAAGTCTAGGGCCCTTCTCATCTTGATTTTGGTGTCAAACATCAGTATCCTTTGGTTCTGCCAGATTCCATCTTCGTTCATTCTTGGCCTGATAGCTATTTCCTCTGGTCAGAGTTCATTTTCAAATTCAAGGAGGTCTGAGGGTATGGAAGAGATATTCTATTCCAAAAACTTGGTTCAGTGGCTGCTTTGGAGAGTTGGGATCTGATGTCAAAGAAAGTCAAGGGTTGAGGGAACGAGAGTTTGTAAATTTAATCACCCATTTGGGTGCCAATGGATTAATTAAACTGAAAAAGTCATCGACCCTTAAGCATAGTATTTTGTGCTTTTGCCCGTATGATGGGGGCATGAGTGATGGCTCTTCCCAAAAGGGGAAGGAGCCAGCATGTATAATGAATATTCACCATGGGCCAGGAACTGGTTATATCTTCTCGAAATCCTATAAAGTAGGTATTTTGCCTGCATGACAAAATTTCTGGTAGAGGAAGTGACCCAGGTTATATAGTTAGTAAGTGGCTGAGCTAGTTTCAAAATCAGAGCTGTCTGGCTCCTGGGCACTTTGCATGGTGGATTCTGGAAGGACATTGTCCGTGCTCGAATTTGGTTCTATGACTTTATTAGGATGTGTACCTTTATGAAGCCACTTAATCTCTCCAGACCTCAGAGTTTTCATTTCTTCAATGTGGGTAATAATATTTCTTATAGCATTGTGGAGAGGATTAAACAAAATAATACCTGTAGAGCATATTCCGATACATATTAAATGTGATATATCAGCTGCCGTCATCATCACCATCACCACCATCATGTCCATCAACACTGCCTTCCGTCCACCTACTTGCCAGTAAGGTAGATCCTTCCGGGCCATGATATAAATGGGTACTCGGAGAATTCCTCTCGAAGACTTGAGCGTTCTTTGGAATTTAACAATTGGTCAAAGAGGTTGGGTGCATGGCTCAGGACACATGCCAGGAGGGACTGAAAGTATGGTTGAAACATAACAAAGGAGACCACAGCTATGTGATGGGTAAATAACTCTGCTGGTTAGCTGTGAGTGCCGCCATAGGAATTGTCCTGCAAATAGGGTTAATGTTTCCAGGGGGAGATAGTAGCTTAACTCGGCGTGTTTGGGCATTCCACCTAGTTGCTGCCAAAATCAGATTTAAATTGACTCGATAAGATTTATAGTAATATTTAAAGTACACGTCATGTAATAACTAATGTTTTGTGAGCTCTGGCTAAAGGTCTCAGAGAATCCTGCGCTAAGCACTTCGTTATCTTATTTAATCTTCGCAATGACCCAGTGTCGGAGACATTTTTATTATTTTGATCTCACAGATGAGGCCACTAGGGCTCACAGTTAAATGTTAAGTATGATCAATGTTGTCCAACAAGTAGAAGGAAAAGCTGGCATTTGAATCCAGGCTGTCTCCAGACTCTGTAACTTTTCTTAACTATCGTCATGGATACCTTCTCATGCCCGCACACTGGGGCTTCTTACCAATCTTGGCTTCAGGTGCCTAATTTTGTGGAGGACCTCAAGAGCCAGTCTTCCTTGGTGTAAAGATCCTATCACCCTGAGGCAGATTCTCCAAAGCAGAAGGGAGGAGAGGCGCATTCTCAGCTGGAGATATGCCCCTGAGAGCTAAAGTCGGGTTCTGATCTTTATTTTTGCGTGTGGAACATCTTCCCACTTGAAACCAGAGGCTGGCTGGCTCACAAGCTCCTTGCAAGGAAGCCAGGCCAGACTCCTCCTGGAGCGGCTTTATTTCTCTAATGAGAAATAGATTCAGTAGTAGCAACTAGAATTTATTTTAGACTTTTGTTCTAAGAACCAATTAAAACTTCCACTTTGCCTTGAACTAATTCTAATATCCTTATAATTTTTTTAATTAAAGGCTAGAGTGTCCTGGACTAAGATGTCTTAGCAACATTTTTGCGTAATTCTTTCTTTTTTAGAAAAAAGATTTTGATTTTCCAGCATCCTTCTCTTGCAGACTTTGAGTATCTCATACGCATGGTTAAAAGGACTCTTCATACTGATTGTACTAATGGACAAGAGAATGCAACTTACTCCTAACAACTCAGTTTTCCTGGTGCTGACTTTCTAAGAAGGAGAGTTCTGGACCATCCGGTTTTTTCAAATCAGAACTTGGGAAAAAGATTTGAGGAAGGGTTTTTCTTGACACTTCCTGATTCAAGAGGCACTCTGGAAGATTTAATTTGTTTAGGTTAACAGAGAGAGCATAGCTAAGTATTCTGGTTTTTCTAGGACCCACAGCCTCTGCCAGTATTAGTCAGGGAGAAAATTGTGGCTGGGATTCTCATCCATGAGCTGTGTCTGTGTATATGTGTGCATTGGGGGAAGAGTAAGGTGCAGAGGGAAGGGCAGTGTTAGTTTCAATCCTTACAAAGAGATGAATTCTCTATTACAGGAGAATTCACAGGTAGAATTAATAAGTAATGTAAGCGGAGGTAATCAGGAGTCTTTGAAGAATGGTTTACATCAGGAGGAATTGCTGGACACAGCTAGTAGTGGCTGGAGTCTGGGTGCCAATTCTGAGATCTGAGAACTATTTCCCTCCAATCCTTCCTTCTCTCCTTTTTCTTTGCTATTGTTTATTGGGTTTTTACCATCCATCAGAGATTTTGCTAAGCCCTTTACGTACATGATCTCATTTAATTTTCATACAAGTTGATGAGAAAAGTATGATTGTCATCTCCAATTGACCAACAAGGAACTCAAGGCTCACATTAAGTAACTTGCCCCAGATCAGACAGAGGGAAAAGTAGAGCCAGAACTCAATCCCAGGTTTCTCTGGTTCTAGACCTTGGCCTCTCGGCCACCATGTCACTGCTTCTTTACTCAACGTTTTTTGTTCTTTGTTCCCAGGGACAGGATGAGAACTTCAGTCAATGTTGTGGGGGACTCTTTTGGGGCTGGGATTGTCTATCATCTCTCCAAGTCTGAGCTGGATACTATTGACTCTCAGCATCGAGTGCATGAAGATATTGAAATGACCAAGACTCAGTCCATTTATGATGACGTGAAGAACCACAGGGAAAGCAACTCTAATCAATGTGTCTATGCCGCACACAACTCTGTCATAGTAGATGAGTGCAAGGTACCTTTCCCATTCATGGATATTGAGACCTGTATATAATAGTGCATGCTCGATTTCCTAAGACAAGCACAAAAAATCCCTGCATGTATTATTGTCACATTTATTTCTCTGAAGGATCATGTAACCCAAGCTTCTGTGAGTCCCAGATCATCTAACTCTGTGTCTAACGTGCCAGGAAATCATCAGGTCTAACAGTGAGAGAGCCAGTCACTTGCTTGGTTCGTCCATGTGATGTAAAACAGTCATTCTGATCCCCCCCTCAATCCAACGACTCCACAAATTTGATTGGTTTTCTTGAACAAAAATTTTGCCGAAGAATTTGTGGTTTCTAGAGCTTCGCTGGATTTCAAATATTCTATTCCTTGAGTGAAACACCGAGAGAAATACCCAGAATCGCTTAATTTACATAGCATAACTATTTCTTCTTGCTGTGTATTACCTATTGGTCAAATATATGCCCACCCAACTTTGCGCAACTATCTTTCTCTTTAATTATCTTTGTGAGAAGGTGAGTTCTGAACTGGCAGTCATTTTGCTCCAAGAATGGGGAAGCTATTTCAAGTAAAGGCCAACCGTACTTCAGGACAATTATCCATAGACACCACGTTTCCCACAGCGGCAGCCCTATCTGTCCCGAATCATGGATGTTCTGGACTCTTTCACAAGCTGCTGGGTACTAAGTCTTCAAGCTTGATGGGCTCTGTCTAGCCTTCATTGTAACTAACTTGACATTGTCAAAGACAGAGTGTCATGACCAGAGCGAAGCAAACTTGGAGAAACCCTGGCAGGTGAGCAGAGTCAACTCCAGGGACTGGGTTACTCATGTGGTTCCAGGCAGCAGCTGAGGGCAATCTGTACCCGATACAGATTTCTGATACCTTTTTAGCTCCTGTTGACAAGATCTCATTTAATAGTTAGTTTCTTCCTGGGTTCCTTCTGGGTCATTCCAAATATACACCAGGACTTCTGCCAGACAATTAAGGGTAACATAGGAGTGATTCTCTTTACTGGACTGTAACATAGATCCAGAAGCCTAATGTGCCAGCGACAGTCTTTTTGCTCCTCTCCTCTGTCTCAGGTACATGTGTGGATGAGCCAAGGCTCCGGTACAAATTAAGGAAGGACTCACTCATCAAGAGACGACTGCAAAAATTCATTGACTCAATGAAAATGATTTGAATTATTAGAAATTCAGATGTACCTAAAAGCACATATTCCATTCTCCTGGAAATTTAGTGTTTCCCACATCTAAATGAACATGCTGGATTATTCCCCATCAAAATGTTAGTTTGGGTCAACAGTGGTCCACATTCCCATGGAACGGCTTTATGCTCTATTTAACAAGTATTTATTGTGTGCCTTGTGGGGTATCGCTGAGCACCTCTGTCTCATTCCTATGATCTCCTCTATTTTGATCATTCATCAAATGTTTATTGGGGGCCCCTTATCTGCCAAGCCCTGAAACGGGCATGGGAGGACAGCAAAGCGAATGTATAATTTTGTAGTAAAGGCTTAAACCTCCTTCTGGTCCGTTCTCCGTCTCACTGTTTTTAAACACCAAGATGGCAGACATCAATGCTTCCTGCCAGTCCCCTACTCCTTCTTGCTTTTCTATTACCCAGGTGGTTGGAGGAGACAGAGATGGGATGGACTGGTGAGTGGAGCCCTAGCTTCCTTGAACCCAGCCAGAAAAATACAGAAATGTTAAAAAAGAAAAAGCTGCTGTCCCAGCCACTTTGGAAACACAGGCCCCAGTATTCACCCATGATGACAATAACAGGGCCCCGCCCCCGAGTGCTGCCTGGTGTTCCAGAGGCACCTGAACTTGATCTATGATTTTGCACAGCTCTTGATCTCATTCATCACTCAAAGCCAACTGGGCACATTCAAGGTCAGAGTGAACAGGCAGCTTTCTCCACGCAGATAGTTTGTTCCTGGCAGTCTTTCTTGACAGTTCACCAAAGGGGAAACAAATTTGCTTGCAGCTCTGGTCAAAATGTTAACCACTTGAAGCCTTGTTGCGTCCCGTTGGCCTCTTCTGCTTTCAAACTCTTGCTTTTGTCACCGTAGTTTGAAGTTATGCGCGAACTTTTAAATTTTAATCAGAATAACTGCACGTGGGACGGTCATGGCTTGCTGCATGGTCTTTCTAGAAGAACGTGGGGGCCTGCTGGGGATCGGAAGAGGAACGAATAGCTTTTATCTTCACACGCTTGGTTTGGTTTTTCGGTCCCTGGCATGTTATGTGTGTTCCTAACGCATGCGTTTCACTTCCACTCGGGTAAGAAGAAGGTCAGATTTCTTTCAAACATTGCTGCATTTGTCATATCTCCATATCCTAACGCTTCCATCAATCCAGTCTCTCCATTATGTGGAATATCAGTCGTGGGTTTAAGTTTGCACATGACGTTGAGGACAGACAGATGGAAGGTAAGCTAGGAAAACGATTTAGAAGCGGAGGGGAACGCCTCCCGTTCCGTGTAAGGGTTCAGTTCGCTTAGAGCCAGGGAAGCCCTGTATAGACAGGCCGGTGGTGATACCTGATTCAGAAATGTCTGCGTTGAAATCATTTAGGCACGCTTGTCACTGATCTCTGGCTTTTAATCCTTTCTTTTCTTTTTCACGTTTAAAGCCTGGATAGCTTATCTGGTATCCAGAGCCTCGCGATCTCTGATTTTGCAACTGGGCACCTATAAACCGACCTGGCGTCCTTGGAACTGAACCTTTCACCCGCATGCGTAGAACTAGCTGTCGAGTTCCGGGGGGGTTTTCTCTGGTGGTATGGAGTAGCACGAGGACACTTTTGTTAAGGGCTGCGTTCTTAGATGATGGGTCCGGGTGCAGTTTGACATGCCCCCAACCCTAAAAGTAGAGTAGAAGTTATCCCCCAAACCGCAGACTGTCTCTAGCTCCTCCATACTCCCCAAGGCCAACGTGGACTTTCAGTATTTACAAATCCGTGTTGAAAAGCAAGACGGGCTCCAAACCCCCTGGGAAAAAAATGACCTTTAAAACTAATATGGAGGTTGTAGAGCAAAGCTTGGATCCGGTGCTCCTCCGTAGAACCTGTGTATGTGTGTGTGTGTGTGGGGGGGGGGGGTTTCTGGTTCGTGGCCTGTTAGTTGGATCTGACGATAATTATTTTCAGGTGACTCTGGCAGCCAACGGCAAGTCCGCCGACGGCGGAGTCGAGGAAGAGCCGTGGAAACGTGAAAAATAAGGATATGACTCTCAGCAAAGTTTTGAACAAACTCCCCAGCGCATCTTATGGTAAAAAGAGAATATAAACAAGCTGTCTTTAAAAAGGAAAAAAAAAATGCATCTATTTCTGTGTTTACTTAATCTGCTAGCCGAGGCTTCAAGGATCTGTTGTGAGTCAGTGATAGGCGCGGTGCCATGTCTTTGCCAAGTGATGCTTTGTAAATGCCTCATTTTCTTACCTGTGTTATTGTCTGAACGGAGGCTGCTGGAGGAATCCGTTTGAACTGAAGACACGTTCTGGCCAGCTTCCCTTTGCTCTCTAAATGTGGAGTCGCAGATGCTCTTTTCCCAGGGGACACGACTAAAGCGATGTGGTACACTCCGGGGACTTGGGGTAACGAGCAGACCCTCAGTGTATGATTCCTTCAAGGGTCCTCCATGCTTCTGCTTTGGTACGCACAAGAGATTCTGTTAGAAGCCTCTAGACGTAATTCTCTTGAAATGTCTTGTAGAGGTTGCCCATGTGTTGATTTAAAGCAAACCCCTGTCTTCGGGAACTCCGAGAATCTATCTTCTGTATACTCTTTCAACTAAATATTTCAAAGAGAAGCGTTAGTGGGAACCATGCTCTTCAAGGCAGCTACGGAACCCACTGAGTTTCTCCTCTGCCCTAATCAGTCTGGGGAAATCGTTTCTGAAATTTCAAAGGAGGTCTCATAATTTGCTCTCAATTTGATACTGAATTAGGATGTAAACTGCATCTAGCCGCCGTGCATGTGGACAAAAGTGAGAGAGCACAGCGGACGTCAACTTTAACCAGAGTCAAATTTTCCAATTCGGTTGTGTTCGGTTTGCATTCACCTGGCAAGAGTGAAATCCAGTGAGATGATTTGATCGATGCTTTGCGTTCTTTGTTTCAGCTGTAAAATTCTTCTTTGGATTTCTAACAACAACAACAAAAAGACATTTTTAATCTGCAAATTATTTCAGTCACAGTCTCTTTAACCTAGAAGGCCTAATCATTCCACTGTCCTCACACGTGGAGGACAGTTACGCTGGCTGTGCCGCCTTTAAGACCATCTCTCGATAAAAGCAAAATACCGTCATTGATCTAACATGTAGAGAGTTTGCTCTTGTATTCCCTCAAAGCACGTGAATCTAGTTACAGGGCACAGTTGAAAGCAGAGCCAATGTGCTTCGCAGTCTTCTGTGTAGCAAGGAACAGGAAACAAACATGTGCAAAATCCCGTAAAGGTGACATTCCTATGGCAAAGTCAAGGCGGCCTTGAGCCATGAAATGGGAGCAGGTGATGGCTCCTCACAATTTCAAGATGGCGTCCTCAAGGCTGTCACGGTTCGAGGGAGTCAATAATGTCAGTGGATTAGCACCGTGCCTTGTAGGCCATAGGCACCCAACGAATCCCGATGATGGATCATGCAAACTAAACTTGTCAGTTTCTCTATTATCCTTTTCTGTTGAATAACTCACAGTATTTTCCTAAGGTTGCAGGCTTTGGGAGGTTGCTGGGAACTTGAACCTGAATCACTGAGAAATAAAGTACATTTGACTGACTGCGAGGAGCGTGTAGAACCTCGGTCTGCACACAGGAGTCAGGTAGTCATCGGAGACCAGCAGATGGGGGCTGGGGTACACACCAAGAGTCGTACGTCCAAGTACTCTGAGAAGAGGTTGTGTGTAGACATCACGGACCCTTTATCACCCATTCCTGGTGACTTTTCTCTTCCAATTTTAGTATATGTGCTGCCGAAGCGAGCATGACTTTTCTCTTCCAAACCGGACACCTTTGGAACATACAAGAGATGTAAGATTCCAATTGCTTTTGTCTCTCAAACCCTCCTTGTTTTTGGATAAGGACCACTGTTGAGCAGTATTAAGCAGCTTTTTGCCTTTTTTCCTTTTTAATGTCATTGGTCTTCATTTTCATTAGATGGACAGTTAACTGGGTCGCCAAGGACATGTGAAATGTAGTAGTGGACAATGCACGCTTTAGAGAAGATACTGTGGGTCGAGGGGACAGTTCCTGGATTTAGCTGTGAAACTCTTGTGGATTGTCTTTAAGTGGTGCTCCCAAGAGCTTTGGGATGGTGAAGAGAAGGATCGAGGCAAGGCACCGAGGAGATTGTGGGTTTTGCTGTTTAAGGCCAGCTTAGCACTCGTGCATGCTGACGTGTTTCTCAAAAGAGTGGTCTCGGGATCGTCTCCCCAAGACTCTGCCTCAATGTCTTCCTGCTTTGCTTTGTCTTCCTAGTTATCCTATAAAATATATAAGGGGACAATGTATTCAGAAGAAACAAGGCGTACAGCTTAATAAAACAGGCTTTTCTGGTTTTAGACTACCTGTAATACGTTTCACGAGAACATACTTAGGAAATCACTTTCATCTGGAAATTCACATCATATTAAAAATGAATAATCTGTCAAAGTCAGGACTAACCCAAAAATCCAGGATGTATGTAGAGCCGACGTATGACTGTGTTCTCTATTTTTTTAGGTCTCGTTCATTCTTCTTATGCCATGCCCACTGGGGCTTCCCTTGGCCAGCATGAGTGCCATAAACAGGACAAACAGATCCAGAGTATACCTCTAAGAACCTTTTTCTAAATAAGATAACTTTAATCTTTCTGTTATCTGCACAGATTTATATTAATAGGTTCAACACAGATATAAATGCTTGTAACAGTCCATTAATATTAGATGAAGCATAAGTTATATACAGACACAACAGGCCCAGTCCACACGCTGCATCCCATAATGTCTAAGTCAGGGCTTTGGCAATGCCATTTTGTTACAAACTCATTCACTCTTTTTAGGAATCCAAATCATTTTGAGAGAAAACCAACTAAACAGACTTCCATCCTCCCCTTTATAATTTTTGCCCACTGGGAAACCCAAGTAGAATCACCATTTGATTACCAACTATAGTTCAATGAGCCAAATCCAATCAGCAGGAAGAATGGCTTCTCTCTCAAGCTAAGGCTTTACCTTAGGTCTTTGAGAATGTGCCTCCCATGCAGAGCATCAAAGAAATCAAGGCAATCATCTACATCACCGAGGTCCAGGTCTTCAGGTAATAAGATCTGAACCACGGAGACATCAGATTCAATTCTTTATTTCCCACTGGGTGTGGAAACACAGCCTATAGTCTCATTGCCTGAAGAAGTTACCTTGTCCCGTAAAAGACAAGTATTAGCTTCTCCTCTGCAATATTGGTCAGTCGAAAGAAAGGGTGCCAAATGCCTCACTCTTGGATTTAGACTGGTGGAAACTGAGAAGGGCTTAGGGGAAATTCAATTTATGGGGAGATGTATTCCCGGTAGGAAATCTCAGGAATCCTAATGACTGAATAGAGGGCTTCAGGCTGTTTCCAACCTTGCATGGGGAAGTATGTCATTTGCAAGCGTATCTAGTCAAGAAGCCCTTCCGGAGTTGGGTAACTCATCTACCGGCTGCCTGAAAGGAAACCCAATCCTGCCATGTTTTTGCAAATACCACACTTCCTTTTGTTCTCAAGAGCAAACATTATGGCACAATATTTTGCTTTTGTCAGAATCAAGGAATCTGTGCTATAGTTTCCCATGAAATACAGCAGCGAGTCCAAATAGGTATGCACATGCTCAGAGGGAATTTTTCCATGGTTCAGACCCTTGATGAGAAGGTCTTAACAGCTCTTGCTTGGCTTGATGGCCAAAATGCTCAGCAGTTACACCCAATGGAGGTGACTCTTCTTCCCTGCTTT
Source organism: Potos flavus (assembly GCA_028534135.1). Lineage (NCBI taxonomy): Eukaryota > Metazoa > Chordata > Mammalia > Carnivora > Procyonidae > Potos > Potos flavus. The sequence goes on along the minus strand of CM052884.1, from coordinate 74,910,336 downwards.
TTGATTCTTGGAGCCATACGGTTGTCTAGGTTGCTGGTTTTGCCTCTCTTATTCTCCAAATAAATTCATTCCAAGGCAAGAAAAAGGACCAAGGAGATTTTTTTCAGTTGTCGTAATACCCACTCTTGGAATATTAGGGTCATGCTAAGTGTGCTCTTCATCCCCTTCACCTACTTCCCCCATCCCCCCACCCACCTCGCCTCTGGCAACCGGCAGTTGGCTCTCTATATTTCTTCGTTTGTCTCTTTTTATCTTTGCTCCTTCGTTTTGTTTCTTAAATGCCCCATGTGAATGCGATCATATGGTAATTTGTCTCAAACTGGTTTATTTCACTTAACTTTATATCCCCTCTGAGAACCTAAAAAGGGTAAGTTGAAGCAAAGGGCCTGAAGGAATTCTGAAGTGCGAGTTTTGTAAATCTAGTTGCCAGAAATTAATGGCCTCAGTATCTCTGGTCCTTTCTGGCTGAAATCTAGAATAAGGGCCATCGAGTGCCAACCCAGGCAGATACTATAGGCAGATGGTTCTGTTTAGGTGAAGCGAGTCCAAAGCTGCTCGTGCCATAGCTGCTTATGGTTTTCCCAAAAGGAAAACCCAAGTTCCCACTCTTCCTCCTCCTTTCTCATTCCACCTGTCATTGTTGCTGCTTGAGAGACAATTTAGCAAAAGACCGCATGTGTTAGGGCAAGGGTTGGTTCTAGAAAAGGTGACAAGGAATCTTAATTGAATGCGATCTCATTTCCTAGCAGAACACAGTGAATTCACATAATGACATAGGGAGGATGAGAAATAATGCTGTTCGATACAACAAACATTTGACTTAGACTCTGCCAGTGTTGAGCTGTGTAACTTAGGTCACTTTATGCCCAAGCCTCATTCCTTCCCATATGTAAATTGATGGGGTTGGATTAAGTGATTAAAACCATTTCGAGCCCTAAGAATCCATGATATTATGATCTCTGCTTTAATTTCTTTTTTCATAATAGGCTTACTACTATAAAGTATGACTTGCTTATATTTAAGTCAGAGTGGCCCACAATAAGGAATAATCAATTTGGATTTTTTTCTTCATCCCCTTGGGCGATATTAAATTCAAGCCTCTCTCTTCCTTTGATGTTTTACAACGAGCTTGGAAGGTGGCCACGTTAATCCGCAGTTTGGTGTTCTGGGATACAAACAGACATCCTTTGACAAAACTGCCCTTTGCCTCACTCGCTGTCTTAGTAGAAGTAGCGATTCAGCTCGGAGAAGACAGTTGCTGGGGAGGCAGGGGGAGGGCAGAGCCTCACTCTAAGCCCAAAACACACAGTTTTCTGCACACCGTCCTAACTGCCAACCCACCACGAGACTTTGGGAGCCTTTGGCAAATAAACTTGAACACTCTTATGAAATCTGGTGCAAGACTTGCACAGTAACGGCAACTCTCCGTCGATCCCTTCCCTCCCTGCCCATACGAAGATGCGTGCGGCCAAGCGCAGGCTGAGCCTGGGCTTAGTCCCTTCTCCGCAGGGATATTTGAATTCATTTTCAAATGGTCTTCTTGGTTTGTTTTCATCATGGGCATCCCGTCCCAGCTAGAGAAGCTCTATCTTACAAGAGTGGGGTTGCGCTGGGTTATCGCTGCGCCCTTCAGTGCCTGAGGGGTCTCTAGTGTAGAGAGAAGGCACGGTCTGTCTGCAAGGTGCCGGCCACCAGCACGGATCTTGAATACCCTCTTGCACTTCCTGGTACCGCTGCAGTGGGCCCCCGCTTTTGTCCTTGCTCTGTGCCCACACTTCTGCCAAATATGGAATAAGTTTGGTATTTACTTGGTGGCCAGAGAAGCCCAGTTCTTTAGATTTGGGGAAGCAAGACGTAAACGTAGGATGGGAAGGACTGGGTTAGGGTTTTGTCGTTGCTTGGTCTTTGAGTGCAGAAGGCCCGAGGCAAGGGCAGCAAGACAAAGGCTAGTTCTCCACTGACCCGTAGAAGAACCCATAGACAAGCAAGAGAAGCCCACACATTCTTACTTCGTTCACTCAAATTATATCCTAAATAATTACTCGTGGTTTGTTTTTCCCTATGTCCAGCCTGGCTTCACCTTCCTACCTCCAAACCAAGCATCTATTTTGAGATTTTTTAAAGTTCTTCTGATTGTCACACAGGGCCCTTTTGTGCTGAGACTCAACCCTGCTGCACAAGCAGACCCCGCTGCTCTGCAGAGTCAACGCGTGACCTAGAGCACGGGTCACAGCAGGTCTCCAGTCTCTCTGGAGACGTCCCCGATCCCTGGGTGAGTGTTGGAACGTAACAGCTGACCGTGACCCTTGTCGTCATTCCCCAGTGGAGACGGGGCTGGTGCCGTCAGAGCCTTGCTCCCTCTGGGGCTCTGCTTCTCTCCATGGCAACCATTCGGCCTGCCTGGTAATGGCTGTTGCCTCTGGTAGGAGAGAAATGCACGCACTCACCGAAGAAGCTGGTCTAGCACAGCTCCGAGGTTTCTCCTGCACGCGGCGAATCCTCTGAGATGGGTGATCGGGAAGCTGGCCCGCTGGTTGCTTACTTACTACTCTGGGAGAGTAATTGTCCTTACTAGGAATGCAACCTTGGGCATCCAGATTTTTCCATAAATCACCTTAACTTCCTCTCTTCTTCCTCTTCCCCCTGGGGAACCTCAGCATTGCATTCCCGTGTTGCACAACACAGATCAGATTTTCTGGTCGCTCTAGAGATTTGTATATAAAAGATTACTTTTGTGAGGATTTTTGTATATTGTTTTTCTATTTGTTTTCTACGGCTTAAGGAGAGAGCTGGCAAACTGTGAATCTAATTTGATCTTGCTGCCAGCAGATACATTTTGGCTTCCTGGTAAGAACCAATGTTACCAGGGACAGCCCATTGCCCTGTGATCAGTATCGCACCCTGCTCACAAATTCCTCCAGCCCAGTCTTACATTCTTTTTTAAACAAATCCCTGGACTTCTTTGTTATTATTTATAAAAAGCATGAGGAAATGTATTTATAGTCCTGGATATTATATGTTTAATATTGATTTAGCCTTTAATAAAATTATAGGTTTCTATCTATTCTTCATAAATCACAGAGAGCTCAGTGTAGACTGAATTAACCTATTTCGTATCTGTAATTTTGCAGACAGATATTTTCTTACGGTATTTTCTATATAACCACATATGTAGAATTATAACTAATTAGAGCACAAGACATTTCTACGGCAACTTAGATCTATCAGTTGTTTCCTGAGCATATAACTGCATTCGAAAAATTTAAGAATCCAGTCCTTCACGCCGCAATGAACAAAATGACCATAAAGAACGAGGAATCGCTTCAATCCCTTAGCTGGTTAAGATATGCACTTAAACAATTACTCTTTTAAGCTTGAGGAATGGTGCTAATTCCTTATTCCTGACACCAGGCCTTGTTTTTCCAGCTAAGCATTCAAATTTCAGTAATCAAAGTAAGAAGATGAAAAATAAGGCGATAAACGTGGGATCATTTTCTGTATCAGAATTTCCCCTGCCTCCCCCCAACAATTTATGTCAAAATTGGCTTAGGAAAACCTTGAATAGCAGAGCTGGAGGGTGAGTGCTAGGAAGCAACTCAAGACAGATTTGTTGCGGTCCATGCTTGCCAAGCAAATTACTAGTAAATGTCACATTGTTGTGTGAATCGAGCACATATTTTTAAGGAAAAGGTTATGAGTACTAGCTATGAAGCAATACTCTTAATCACTGGGGCTGGAGGTGGGAGCTTAGAGTCACACTGAAATTACTTAGAAGCAGCCCAGGTAGCTTCTGTCCTCAGGTGAATAACGATCTATGTAATTTCCCCAAAAGACGAATCGATAGCCACTGCGAAGACCAGGTATCTTCCTTCTGCCAAACACACTTTCTGATATGGTCGTAGCGCTAGTATTTTTGCCCTGTTTTAAAAAGATAGTCAATTCCATAGAAAGTGTATTAGTATGTATTTGAAACTGTTCCTCATTCAGCAAACAGATGAGAAGTGCCCTCAACTGGCAATGATTGTATCTGTGATTTTCGAGTATGGATAGCTATTCGAAGCATGGAGTGCTTGTGTGTATACAGTAGCACTTGGTTCGCGCATGAAGAACAGTGCCTATGCCCTTTGTGTAGCTATAATGTAGGAATCTATGTGTAATTTCAGTGAAATGGTGTATAGATGTATTTTAATTTAATTTAAACGTTATTTTTGGCTATCCATCTAAACGCGGTAGACATGTCGATTGCGTGTTTTGGAAAACCCTTCTTTTCCCTCTTAGATAACTAGTGAAGCACTTCTCCTCTTTTTAAATGTGATCTAGGGATACGTATCCGTGAAGAACTTCTTTATGAATCCTTTGTACCCCAATGATTGTGTGAAAGTCTGGGCATCCAGCATCTTTGTAAATATGCAATTCAGAGCAAGGGAGGGTTGGGTGTGCGTCATGATTCTTACTGAAAGGTCATTGGACGTCTGTCTAATGCATGGCAAATACAGTTGTGGAGCTTCTGATGATCTAGGCTTAGGTAGGTGTAGAACGAGGACACTTATCTACAGCCCTCCTTTGCTTGGTGGATTGGACTCAAGAGAGACAAAAAGTTAGCCTGCTTATGCTCATGCTAGCATCCTGTCCTTAGGTAAAGGTCTGCCTCTCTGGTTGCCAAATACTGATCAGGATGCTCATGACTTAGAGATTCTGAAGAACCTTGTTCCCCTTTGTTTCTCGAGTCAGGTTAACTAACTGCCATGTAGGCAAAACCCCACAGAAGCACAGTTCTGGTAGGAAACTGTATAGATGTCCATAGAAAGAGCACTAGAAGCCCAGGAATGGTCAGGATAGAGCTTTGGGGTTGCAGAAAGGCAACCGATGAAGCTCAGATCCCACAGACGCGAACAGAGTATGACCTCTACCTAATAGGCTCTGTGTGCATGTTTTGAGTGATTGAAGATGAGACTAACTAATGCAAATATCCACTTGCCTCCTAAAACACACATTCTGTCTAACGATCACTACATGGAATGCTGTGGCATCGATAGTTCCCATCACCCCTTTCTCCTCCGCAAGGACAGAGAAAAATGGCCATGCACAGTTGGGGACACTGAGTGCCCCTCTCTTTTCACAAAAAAGGGTGAAGCCTGCACGGTCCTGTGAGGGCGCAAAGCACGTTAATTTTTGGTGGCTTCTCCAGTGATTGGATTGAGGGGATATGGATGGTGGAACAGGCACACTTTTCCTGGAAAATGTGGCTTCTTCAACTCCTGTCAGATTCCGGGTGGAAACCCTACTGAAAGAAAGCCAGCCTTTAGGCAAGGTTTCCTCGGGAGATTCTTGTGTGTCCAGAATGAAAGATAAGATTAATCGTTTCCCTCAACTTCACAGTCCCCATTGGTCTAAAGTCATGTAGCCCAGAGCATTGATAGCACATAGGTGTTTAAAGACTAATGAATGAAAAAAGATAAAAACTTAACTAATTTGGGGGTTATTTCTTCAATATGGTACTAGGAGATGCCTCGTTGGCAAAGCACACTTGGGGTAGTTGAGATCTTTCGTTTTCACCTTGAGCTTTCTTACCATGTGGACTGATTACTGTAACATTTCATGTGTAAAATAACTGGATATTCTTTATATACTGGAAGCAATCTGTGAATCCAATGTTTCACTAAGTGTTTTAACATTTGTGTATATATCTCTCATCAATAAATGTGGATTCTGATTTCTCTTGGTCGTTGCCTCTCCTTCAGTTCCCATTTTAAACTAGTGTTGGTTCCATAGTGGGGGTCTCAAGTGTTCCTTCTGGAAAAACTGGGGACTGAATGGCACAGTGTCCAAATGAATACTTTCCAGAATGCCTAGATATCTGGCGGAGTCACATCATACCTAAAGTTAGTGCGGTGGACAAAAATGGGATGTAATCCACATTTTCCCTGTGGATCACTTGGGCTATCTCCCAAATCTTGGGGCTTGATCCGAGCTGTAGTTCTCAGTCACGTGGAATGTCCATCTCATGTTGCCTCGGGGACCCTGTTGCATGCCGTCTTCGCTGAGGGAGTCTGACAGACTTCATGTCCATGTTTCTGCGGGTACCAAATTCAGCAGAAAGGGAACGTGGCAGATGTTGCCCTGAGTCTTAAAGCTTCCTCCCAAATGTCATGGACTTCACTTGTGTTCGTAGTTCAATGACCAGAGCAAGTCACAGGGCTCTACCTGACCTCAAGGGGAGAGGGAAGTCAACCTTACTAGGGGCCCAGGAAGAACACTGGAAATGGGTGGTGAATAGCTCTGGTGACTATCGGGCCATAAAGAGCCCTTAAATCATTCATAAAGGCTAATATATGAACATGTCGTCTTTCAGTAAGTTCAACTGCACGTTTTTTCTCTAGTGCTGGAAAAATCATTGCTATGAAGGTGAGTAGCAAGCATTTGGTAGTCACGTTGTAGAAATAAAATGCATTGGTCTTCAAAAGTAAGGCCAGGCTCAGCATAATGAGATTCTCATTATGATTTCACACAATGAAAGGTGTGTGTGTGTGTGTGTGTGTGTGTGTGTATAGGAATGGAGGCCCACCAAGAGAATGGCAGTTTCTTTTGACATATGGGGCACCCACATACTGAATAGAATGGCTTAGATTAATTGAATTATTCTCTCTCACTCTTTTTGGGGGGTGAAAGGAAGCAAATATTTTATTTTAAATAAGTGAAGTGGATAGATGAGATATACCGCAATTCTTCTTATGAATGTCAGCAGTCTCTTTAAACTGCTCGTGAAAATGGACATTTCCTTTTAAGACACACTTTTCCTTCTTCCCTGGGAGTCAAGTATATATCACATCACAGCCATCTTCAAAATATAATTAAAATCTTATTTACAGAAAATATGCCTGTCAGTAAGTTTCTGGGTGGCATTTTTGTTTTAAGACAGCAAAGAGCCACAAATCACAGCTGAGGTAAACATAACCCTTTAGTATGGATGCGATTTGGTTGGCCCTTTGAAACAGGACACAGGCAGGGAGAAACTTGACTTTGCTTGTTCAGGGAGTATGATCCCCATGTTCTAATTTCTTACCCTCTCTTCTGGAGCAGAAGTGTTTAATCCATCCATTGTCATTGTGACAGTGTAATGTTGCTTTTACTTGCCCCTGCAAAAAACGTAGATACATAATTATTATATATGATATAATTATGTATTATATGTGATTATTATAATTAATAATTATTATAATTATTACTCATTAATATTATTTTAGAGATGAAAATAGAAGGAGGAATAATGGACTCAGGGTTACAAGACCTAAGTTCTTTTTTTTTTCTACAAGACATGAGTTCTGATCTCCATATAGTCACTAAAGAGTTGAGTAAATGTGGTCAAGTCCCTCTGCAATTTGGAAGTTATTTTGGCATATGTAAAATTAGGGGTTTGGATGAGATCATTTCTAAGCTTTTGAACTCTGAAATTTACCTATCAGCCAGGGAAGTCTTCATGTATGTATATACATCATGTATGTATACATACCTATATCAAAGGGATAATGCCACATGACCTAGAAGCACAGGAAGCTATTACCATGTGAGAGAGCTACAGCATCACCAATGATTTCCCTTGACCTTGGTGCTCCTCCCTATCCCGGTGATCTGCTTCACCCCCCAGGGGAAACTGACTCCCAGGAACTGTGTTTATCATTCCCCTGCTTTTAAAAAATGGTTTGATCTCACAGGTATGCGTGCCTGCACAAGTTTTGCTTATTTTAAGCCTTAGAAAGAGGGCTACATGAAGTCTTTTTGGACCTGTCTCTTTGTTACCTAATGTTGGGTTTCTGAGTTCGTCCATGTCGTTACAAGTAGCTGTGGTTCTTTCATTGTCACTGCTGTATAATGATACAGGGTGGAAAACACGCCACATTTTGGTTATTCATTTTCCTGCCAGTGGCGATTTGCCTCATTTCCAGTTGTTTTTGCGTGTCAGACGGTGCTGCTAGGAACATTCTTGTATATGTGTCCTTGATGTATAACCTAGGAGGCTTTGACCTATGGGCTCCTAGATACAGTGTAAAAAAAGAAAAAAAGTGTGTGTGTGTGTGTGAGACTGGAAAGTACTATTCAAATCTTTTACGTGTCCGTGGCTCCTTCAGTGGGCCCCCATGTGGACCACCACTGGGCCCCCTGCTAATCCACGCACTGTTGGCTGATTAATGACGCCCATGTTGCCAGTGGGAATACCGAGGCAGGTGAAACCAGAACGTTTTTAGGAGGGGAATTTAAGTTTAAACTAAAGCGGGGCGCCTGGGTGGCTCAGTCGGTTGAGCGTCTGCCTTCGGCTCAGGCTCTGATCCCAGGGTCCTGGGATCGAGCCCCTCATCAGCTCCCTGCTCCGTGGAGAGTCTGCTTCTCCCTCTGCACCTCCCCCTGCTCATGCTTTCTCTCTCTCTGTCTCTCTCTCCCTCAAATAAATAAAATCTTTTTAAAAAGATGAAAGCTGAAGCGTTCTTTCCTCAGACTCACATGGCCCTGCCTTTGAACACAGCTCCGAGGGCAGCTAGACAGGACCCACTAGATCTTTCCTCTCTTCTCTACCCATAATGCAGCGGGCCCGGCAAGCTCCACCGGACGTCAGCAGGCTGTTCGCTGTGATGCGAACCGTTGTTTGAGAGAAGTTACAGGAAGTCACAAGGAAACTCTCCACCTGCCCCCCAAACCGTGAGCAGCCCCTTGAGCAGCCCGCTCTGGTGCCACGATGGCGGGCTGCGGATCCATAAAAGGCAGTGTGTCTGAAAAGGGCGGCTGTGTGGCTGCCACCCGAGGCCCAGAACCTTCTGGGCACCTCTTCTTGCGGGCACAGTGACCTAAACAGAAAGCCGGGACTTTCTACTTCAAAGAGCCGCAGGTGACAGAAGGTTCGGGCACCTCCAGGAAAGCTTTCATGAGGACAGGAAGGCATGGGGGGAGAGGCCCACACGTTGGACGTGAGCTGTGCAAGAACAGAAGAATGTGGAGTCTCGGCTGATACAATGTAAGAGTATCATTTTTCTAAGGTCGAGGGGTGGAGAGTTTAGAAATTACTCTTCTCTGCACCAATTTCAAATTAGAGGTGAGGATTTTTTCCTAAACAGCTGTGTTACTGAAAGCTAAATGATGAAAAAAAAAAAGTAACCCAAACTGATATATTATCTTTATTTCTCCCCCCGCGGAATGGGTCTCCAGCCGTCCTCTGAGGAGATGAGCCAGGAAGATGGACGTTCCTTGGTCCAGCCGGAGTCTTGCTCTGGGGAAATGCTCATGCGGCTTAGTGGGGGGAGCATTGATCCCATTTCACGGATGAAGACACTGAGGCCCAAATATGTTAAATAAGAGGCCCTCAGGCATAATGTCTCTTCAGTTATCAGATATCAGGAAGGGAAAGATGCCCCGCCTCTATTTTTCTCTTGAATATTTGGAGTCTGGGAGGCGGATTAATTTTGCAAGGACGCCTGCCATCACCGCTTCCCTTGACCAGCTCCGCCGCCGGACACAGCTGCCATGTTCCCACAGCTGTGAACCACTTCTCACTTGTCTGTCTCCACCTCTCACTTGTCTGTGTGCCGTGTGCTCAAGATTCCAAGTCCTGGGGGTCCTTTGGACCAAGCTCGTCTAGCTCAAGTTCAAGTCATGCTTTTGTGCTTGTCAGCGTCACTCCGTCCACTTGCTGAGTCAGGACCCAGGCGTCTCCTACGGGAGACGGGTTCTGCGGGAGCTCCTCTCAGAGACGCTCTCATGGCAGCCCTGCTGCCTTACAGCTTCCCACGCCGGCAAAACCAGGAGTCCCTCTACCTTTTACATTCCATCTTCCAAAATCTGTTGAAATCTCTTTTTCTGTTAATGCGCTTTCTTCCTCCATGAGTTCTGTGTTTGTAGGTCTATACTCTTTTGATGCATTTGCTGTCATTTGAGCGAGTCTTAGGAAGGAATATACATAAATGAGAAATATACATAAATGAGTCTTAGGAAGGAATATACGTAAATGTCGACTTAACCCAAAAGCCCGAGATGGAAGATCCATTCTCTAATGGAGCCATCGTGCATGCTGCACCCCCTTCCAGCGGGCAGGGCCAAGCCTGCGTTAAGCTGCCTTGCACACATCCCTTGCTTAGATAGGCCATGGTGGAAGAAACTCTAACACGCACCATCGCCCACTAGCTGGCCAGTTTCACTTTGACATGTTGGTGACATTTTGCTAACTCTTCAGCCGCCGGCCTGGGGACTAACTCCCAGCTTAATGCTGGGTTATGACTTGGTTTGGAAGTAATCAGACATCATTTCCTCATGCAGATACTCTAGAAAAGCTTCCAAAATATAACTGGTGAGTCAGGTTCCTCTTCTTCTGTTATATAGGACGTGCCTCTTTCTATGATTCATGTGGGTCTTTATTCAACGAATATCATCGCGCACCTACTATGTGCCAGAGTGCTCCTCTAGGTGAGAGGGCACTGCAGGAAACACGAGGCTTGTTATGAAGGTTATATGTCCAGCTACCGAATATTTGAAAGTCTTAAGCAATTGTAAGAATGGAGTGGGGACAGGGAGATGGGATATTGTGGACTTGATCTACCTTCCTTTTTTCTTGTTTCAAATTTTTATTTAAATTCTGGTTAGTTTATATAGAGCGTAATGTTGATTTCAGGAGAACTGATCTACCTTCCTTATTCCCAAACCATACAAGCTGGTGTTTATGCGTGTGTGTGTGAGAGAGAGAGAGAGAGAGAGAAAGAGAGAGAGAGAGAAAGAGTTTCCTTGTGGGGTGGGCAATGTGAGATGCACATTTCTCAGATTTTCTCTATCTTCTCTTTTCGTTCCTGTTCCTTATCTCTCGTACATGAACCCCATCTATTTCTGATATCCCCACAATCCTTTCTCCTGGTAGCTTCCATCTCTGCCCACAGAAATAATCAAATCTCTGCCCCTTTCGGCTCTTTCTACTTCCCCCAGCATTCCCAACCTTCCCTGTGGGATGTCAATTGATTTTCTCCTCCTGCGAGTTATAATTGCACCACAGAGCATGGTGGGCTCTGTCTCCATGTCCTGCGCATTCTCCAGAAGTGAGCCCTTATCTCTGAGAACGGGAGGGATGGGAGGAAAAGCTTGGTGAGAAATTGCCACCCTGGGTGGTGGCTGGGTTTTCCCTTGATTACCTAAAATCAAACATAACTCATCACTTCCGGGCTTGATTTCCTTCAGAAACCCCTGTCCTGACCTACATAGCAAATACCATTTTCTCCACTGATCTTGACAGTTCTCCTAGCAGAATGAATACCCTGGACTTTATATGCCTGAAGAGCATTTGCACCTGCCTTACCGCTAAGGTAATTTACCAGACACCTTACACTTACTGGACAACAAAGAACATCTTATTCAAATCACGTTTCCCTAAATTCTGGAAGCAGGAGGAAATCAGTTTAACCAATCAGACTGATATGATTTGAAATTCAACTCATTTGGGTAGCGAATTTGGAAGAGAAAACATTTCCAACTTACAACTTCAGGGAATAAAGAATTTTGCAGAAAATAGATGTTTGGTTGTTTATCTTTTCCTAGAAATGGAGTAGATCATTTTGTATTTTTTATTAAAAAATAGTATTTTTAAATAAAATATTAAATATTAATTTTAAATATTTTTAAAAATAAAATATTTAAATATTTTAAAATATTAAAATATTTAAAAATTTATTCAATCTTTATTAAAGATTTTATTTATTTATTTGCCAGAGAGGGAGAGAGAGAGCACAAGCTGGGAGAGCAGCAGGCAGAGGGAGAGGGAGAAGCAGACTCCCCACTGAGCAGGGTGCCCGAGAGGGGATTTGATCCCAGGACCCTGAGATCATGACCTGAGCCGAAGGCTGATGCTGAACTGACTGAGCCACCCAGGTGTCCCTCATTTTGTATTTTTTAAACGATTTATTTATCTCAGAGAGAGGAGAGAGGAAGAGAGAGAACAAGCTTGAACCGGGGGAGGGGCAAAGAGAGAGGGAGAGAGAGAATCTTCAAGCAGACCCCCAGTCGAGCTTGGAGCTAACTCAGGGCTTGTTCCCAGGACTCTGAGATCATGACCTGAGCCAAAGTCAAGATCTGGCGCTCAACCCACTGAGCCACCCAGGTGCCCCTAATTTTGTATTTTTAATGTTAAATTCTTTTTAAGGAACAATGAAAGACACCAAATAATCCAATCTCTTCTTCGAGTAGCCCTAGATTCTTTTAGCAAATCCGTTTAGCCAAAGGGATAATTCCACATCAAATAGAGCCAAAATTTGGTGTAGGATTGAACTTCTCCCCAAACACTTAACAGACAGCTTAATATGTGCTGCATTGAGAACCAACTAATGGGCATAAACCATTTTAAAGTCCCAGGTGATTTTGAAACTCATTTAACAGCTCATCAGCACTGACGCCAGCCCTCTTCAAGAGCTGTCAGGAAAATCATTCCCGTTAAAAGGATCGGTGTGTTGGAGCAGAAGCAGTACGATGTAGGGGCTCAGAGAGCAGCCCGGGATGTGGGCTTCCTGTCTCTGCCGCTTCCTGAGTGACTATACTCCCTGTGCCTTAGTTTCCCCATCTGCAAAATAAAGATAATAAAATACTTTATTCCACTTGGATCTCCTGAGTCTTGTTTTAGTTTTCCTATTGTAGCACATGCTTACGTAGCGCTCTGGGCCAGGCACTGCTCTGAAGCCTAAGAGGTTGATTCGTTTCGTTTTGATAACTCTGTGGGCTGTAGTCTATCATCTGTTTAACCACAGAGAGGTTAAATCACTTAATTGGGTCACTGTGCTCAGCAGGTTTTAACCAGCATCCAGAAGGTAACAAGCGCCTAGTCAATGACCGCCATCGCAGGTAGCCACCCCCCTCCGCGCCCCCCGCCCCATGGTGGAAGATGGTACAACACTTGTTTGTGTGTCTCAGATGAGGGTGTGTGGCCCAGCACACAGCACGGTGCTCAGCACATAGGGGGTATTTGGTATTATGATTAAATGGCCGCTAATTAATGTTTCCTTCTCTTTATGATCTTTGAATCCTTTCAAAACACAAGGTATTGATTAAAAAAAGAAAATGTGGACCATTCATTGTGCCCTGATCCTTTGTCCCACCATAAAGGCAACCCAGTTCCACTCCCACTCTACACTGAGACTTTAGTGCAAAGACATCCATCCACCTTCAGCCTCTTCTTTCTGGTTTGACTGGGAGGAGCCAAGGACGGAAGTCAGGTGGCAGAAGCCAACTTCCCCATGGACCGGAGGAATGTTCTGGAATGTCCACTAGGGGGCGCACTATCAACAAGTCAGAGAAGGCCAAGGAGCTGGTTCCATAACAGGGAAAGTAACAATTTCTCAAAGGATGTGAACCTACGTGGGAAAATTCCCATTGATCCCATCCTTGGCTTGCCACATGAACACGTAGGACTTTTTGATTGGGTTTTACACAAAGCTTGAAATTTTGCCGAAGGAGAAAGTGATCTACAACAGAGGGTTGGGGAGTCGAGAGATGTGCTGCCGAGAGATATCCCAGCCCCGTGCTGCCCTAAGACAGAGCCCAGCATTGCCAATGACTCTGCCCTCCCAGGTAGACCCTGTGGAGAGGCAGGTGCTTGGTCCCAGCACCCAGGGAGACTGGATTCAGGGGGCGGAAGAGCGGAGAGGCCAAGTGTGGCCAATCTAACCGGCACTGGAAATGCAGCCGGCCAGCCTCACCGGGAATTAGAGGAGAGACGCTGTCGGTATTGGGACTCACTGGGGATTCTCTGCCGTATTTACAGGAAGGCCTTATTAAATAAGTACTAACTTGCTTTCATTACCTTTGTTCAAGTCTTGTTCTTCTTTGTATTCCTCTTATTCTATTTTTGTCCTTCCGATAGCTTTTCCTGCCATTTCTTTCTTCATTCCTTAATGAGATTTAAAGAATTCTTGGAGGAGGAGAAAATAAAAGGTACAGTTCTTTTTGAACTCTAGTAACCTCGCCTGAAGTTTGAATTGCCCGTAAGTCTTTACCGCTGAAAACCTGTCTCTCCACTTGTCCATAGAAGGGCTCCCAAGGTGTGGGCTGGGCTCTCGGGAGCGGGGTCCCCAGAATTCCAACCGCATCTCCTCTCTTTCCTCATTCAAATCCACCCCGAAGTCCCGCTTTGGCGGGGTCTTTGCGTAGTAAGATGTTGACAATAATAAGCGTATATGTTCCACCCTTCCTCAGAAAACAGGAGGGAGAACCTCTTTTCCTTTCTAATGGGTATTTGGGAATCTCAGAGTGGGAGGGTTTTTAGGACCCCAGTTCCTGCAAGGGCGGGAGGGGCTCAGAAATTCTTAGAATACCCCTGACTTCTCCCACACCGTGGCTCGTATCCTATCTAGGTCCCTACTACGCGTTCCCATGAGAAAAATGTCGAAGATGGCAGGAAAGAGGAAAAAAAGACCTGTGAACATCTATCTGCTGTACCCCACGCACTTTCACATATATGATCTCATTTAATCGCTCATCTGTCTTCCTGGTAGTAATGACGGTTCCCATTTTACAGATGAGGAAACCGAGGCCCAGAGCCTTTCAAAAACTCATGTAAGGTCATATAGGGAGTAAGGGGTAGGGTTAGATTTGTACTCAGAATTTTCTTTTAAAGACAGCCATTTTCTAAGTCAACTTGAGCTGCCTTTCCTGAGGCTCTTGCCATTCTTCTGTAGGGAGTGAGGAAAGAGGAAGTGGTTTGGACTAGACTTCTGGAAAACAGGAGTCATCACACGATGAGGCAAACAGTCTAGAAGCCTGAGGGGGCGGGTTGAGGGGGCGGGTTATTGGGAGTCCTGCCGGGCAAGCTACCGGTGTGCAAGCGCAGATGTCGACACGGGCAAGGAATGGGGCTGGAGGCTGGGGCGCTGGTTATTGAGAAAGAAGGATGGCTCGGCCAGACTTCCTGCTCCCCGACCCTTTGCCCAGGCAGCATGGCAAAAATCATACTGACATAGGACCTGCTTCCTTCCCTTCCGATAAACACAGCATCTACGAGGTTGTTTACAGTTTCCTAAATTAATTCTATCACCAATGTGGCCTAAATGGTGAGTGTACCTTCACCTACTCATTCCCAAGCCCTTCCTGTGGTTTCTGGAAGCCTCCTTCAGGCCCACCAGACCCAGAGCATGAGGGCACGCTGACCTGGTTTACAGCCTTCGGAGCTGACCTCTTAATTTGGACACGTTCAACTTACCCAACTTCTGACTACAGGCCAGCAAAGCACGGGAGGTCAGAGGCTCTGGACAGAGCTGAGCCCCATTCCAGGTTCTACCCCTTTCTACGCGTGTCCCTTATCTTAGGGACAATAATTAACTTCCCTGCATCCCCAGGTGCCTCACCTGTTAAAAACAGGACGTGAATTCTCCTTCATGGGTTATAGGAACGACTCAAAGGTGTGTGAATCCGGGAATCCGTAAGCGCTCCATAGCAGGTTGTGGGGGCCATTACTGATCTCGGCCTTCTGCTGAGCGTTGGAGATCCAGAGCCGGATCCTGCCCTCGAGCTTGCTCTCTTGTGGAAAAGACAGGCCCATGGGCCAATTAGTTAGGTGGCAGAGTCAGACCTGTGTCGATGACACCCAGACAAGGTAAAGGGGTGGCACTGGGAGAGGAAGGGGCTCGGCCTGGGGAGGACCATGGTGAGGCAACTTTCTGGAAATCTTGATCCAAGCCGTGGGCGTGTGAGGGACACACAGGAGGAGACCACGCCCCATCTTCCCAGCCATGCCGGATGAAGCCATCATAGTTCCTAGTTGACCTGTTGTTAACCACGGACACGTGTGAGTATAATCACGCCTGGCCGAGCTCTTCCCGGATCGGCAGCAGCACCCAGTTAATGGGGACAGTCCTGAGAAAGAAATGTTTGTTGTTTTAAGTTACTGCATTTTTGGAGTGGTTTTTAATGCACCGACAGCTTACTGCTAGAATCAAAAATGTAGCTTTCTTCTTAATTTGAGGTCCATTCATTTATTGTCAGTACTTCGGTTTGGACGGATTGGTCCCTAGTGCTGGGCAGCTGCCATCTCGGGATTTCCCCTTGTCATCATCGCAGGAATTCCCTCTACTTTGCTCTCTGAGTCCCATGCCCTCCTCTTTCTCAGTTAACTCCCTTGTTTTGATGGAGTACATCCTGTGGGAGTTGCCTGAAAATGGATGGATAGGTTTGGAGACAATGCATATTTGAAATGCCTTCATGCTACCCTTTCTCTTAATTTGCAGGTTAGCAAAATTCAAGTTCTAGCTGGGAACTATTTCTGTCCGAAATTTGAGGGCACTTTTTCATGGTCTTCTATGCGGCTCTGAAGAAGTCTGATTCTATTCCGATTCTTAATCCTCTGTATTCTCAATCTTCCCTCTCCAGAGGCATATCGAACGATCTCTTTGCCTCATTGTGATGAATTTTTAAGATGATGAGCTTTAACGTGGGTCTGTTTTCACCCGTCATGCCAAGCACTCACTTGGTCTTTTTAGTCTAGATATTTGCGTTCTTCAATTCTGGGAAAGCTTTTTAATTTATTCTTGAATGAATCCTTCCTCTTCATTTGCTCTTCCTGCAACTCCTATGATTCACAAGTTAGATTTCCTAGAATGGTTCCCTACTTTTATCTTTTCTCCTCTGTTTGCTTTATTTTTTCTCTCTTTTCTGGGATATTTCTTCAATATTATTTTCGAAATCTTCTATTGAGTTTATTTTTCAATTTGTGCTTTTGAGTTTGAATTTTATTTTATTTATTTTTTAAAAGGTTGTATTTATTTGAGAGACAGAGAGAGCATGAGTAGGGAGGGAGGGAGAAGGAGAAGCAGACTCCCCGCTAAGCCGGGGACCTGACACAGGGGTTCGATCCCAGGACCCTGAAGGCATACACTTAACTGACTGAACCATCCAGGCACCCCTAGAGTTTAAATTTTAAAGAGCTCCTTTTTTGTAGGCGTTCCCTCAATGTTCCTTTGTATGCTAGCATTGTGTTCTTGTTTCATTGATATATGATCTCCTCTTAATCTTAAGGAGCTTATTAATGATTTTTTTAAATTAATTTTATTTTATTTTTTCAGTGTTCCAAGATTCATTGTTCATGCACCACGCCCAGTGTTCCATGCAGTTCATGCCCTCCTCAATACCCACCACCAGGCTCGCCCAACCCCCCACCCCTCTCCCCTCCAAAACCCTCAGTTTGTTGCTCACAGTCCACAGTCTCTCTTGGTTCATCTCCCCCCCCCCTCCAATTTCCCCGTTTTTTTAAGTTTTCTTCTCTGCGAATCATCTCCACTTCTGATGTATAAGAGGGAGCCAAAGGAAGCTAAGAGCCCGGTGTACCTGGCATAGCTTGAGATGTGATCTTCAAGACAGCTTGCTTTGCTGGGCCATTTCCTTGGTGGAAGTCTCATGTGAGTATCGTCAGAGTTTTCTCTTGGGCCTATCAGATTCCCCAGAAAGACTGAACTTCTGCCTGATGGATACATGCTTGGCTGCTGGCATTCTGGAAGCCAAGCTGGGGGGAGAAGGCAAGGGAGTCTCAACATTCCTTATGTATGTCTTCACTTCTCAGTACGGTATTTCTAATGTCAGTGGGATATGCCTTGTTGCCCCTCAAAGAGCCTCTCTTTTGTCCTCTTGAGAGAATGGATTTCTGGTCATTGGTTGGGATTTGGAAAGAATAGTCTCTCAGCTACTTGGAGTGAGGGAGGTCTGGGGTTCTAACTGCATCTTAAATAGACTTCAAAGCCATCCTCCTAATTTTAGCCCCATCTTCTCCAGCACATCCCAGAGGTAGCTAATGCTGCCAATTTCTGAGCCCTTGGTGGGGGGTCTGCAACACACATGCAATTGACCTGTCTCAACTTCCCCATTGCTGGCTTAGGATTCAGCTTCTCCGGATTTGCTCAGTTACCAATGAACTGTCATTCTCCAGCTTCATATTTTTGTTCCTATTGTCTCTTCTTCCATTCTCTTTGAGCCCCCTGGTTTACACCTTTTTGCGGTATCTCTTTATTGTCTTTTCAGAGGCTTGCATGAGAGAGTGGAGGTGAGTATGTTCACTCTTCTCTCTTTGCTTGCAAGTCCAGGAGTAGTACTCGGTTTTTAAAGAACGAGCACTTCAAGATATCTTATTTAGTTTGAGCTATGTGGACCACACATTTACTAGAGAAAATTAAACTTTCTCCCAAAGAAGACTGACCCTCAAGTGGTAGAAGTCCATGTGATATATATATTTTTTTTCTTAGAAAAAATGAGAGTAAGGTTTCAGTCACTTCACAAACTTTTAACCCTGTGGTTCTAAATTACCCAGACAGCCAGATCATCACTGCTCTGCCCCTCGAAGACTTCCATTCTTTTTAAATCAGAGACTCCTGAGGCCGTTTCCTTTAGCCTTTTAATAGTAATCTTTTGGTATTTTCCAATAAGTGCTTTTAACTGGGCAATATACATATCATGCTTTCCTCATTACTACTGGTCCATCGATAAGCATACAAAAATCAGGGGAAGGGTGTGCTATGACATACGAAAGTTTAACAATGGTCACTGTACATGCATGAACAATGAGCTGTTCTTCGAAAACTCAACAGAAGTGATTTATGGAAAGGCATACCTATTACATAAAGGTAAATGGACCACGTTATTCTTATTCTTAAGTACACGTAACATTTCTAGAGAAGTCAGAGGTTCCTTTCAACCACTCCTCTGCTGTACCAGTACTGAATGAGCATTGGCTATGGAATCAGTTCTTGGCATCATGGTCTCAATATAAAACTTTGAGAGGTTCTGCTGGAGAATTCCATTCTGCCAGGCTAGAAGCTACGAAATATGGATATGAAAGAGTCTCTTGCCCCATTTTGTTTTCACGCAGTGCTAATTTAAAGGCAACCCTCAGGAGACACAAAAGATTTACAATTGTGGGAACAATTGCATCTTAAGCTCTCAGCTTAATGGAATGACATCAATATTTCAAATGGGAGAGAATACATCCGATTCCATAACTCAGGGCAATATTGGAGGGGTATTGGATCCAAGGGCTGCACGCTCTGGACCTCTCCCATTCCTGTCTGAGAACACAGAGGTGTAACCAGGTGAGGGACTACAACAGTAATAAAAGGAAAGAGCGTATGAAATTCTAAAATAAAATAGAAAACAATCACCTATCTCAGCCTGTTTATTGGAAATCTCTAGAAAAAGAAAACCATCCCTAGATGGGAGACTTGTGAGACTATCCATGACCCTGAAGAGAGTCTGGGCACAGATCAAACCCAACATAGCTCTCCCGAACCGAATCCTGGGAGGGCTAGAGAGCCGGAGTGAGGGTGTCTGCAGCACACCAGGAAAGCTCTTGGAAAGCAGGGAGCACTTGAAAATAGAAATTAGAAAATAGAAAAAGGGAAAATAGATGTCCTTTTCTTTTCTTTCCACTTGAAAATAGAAAGACAACCGGACAGCTGGATATGGAACTGGCCAATGACGTTTACAGAAGGAAGTTTTCGAAGCTCATGATTGGGAGGTTGTCATGAGGGAGGACAGGGGAGAACAGAAACTGGAAATGAGTGCAGAAAGTGAGGCTCTCTTTTAAAAATAGATCCTTCGTAATTGCCCCATGTGTAAGACCAGCCCTGACTAATGTGGGACCTGTTTTCTTTTCCTCCTCCTCTTCCCATTACTACTTCTTTTCCTTTTCCTCCTCTTCCTCTTCCTCCTCCTCCTCCTTCTTTTTCTTTTCCTCCTCCCCCTCCTCCTCCTCCTCCTCCTCCTCCTCCTCCTCCTCCTCCTCCTCCTCTTCCTCCTTCTCTCTTCTTTGGTCTTAGCAACATCACCAGTTAAACCTATCAGTTTAGGCAACAGATGACTCTTTGTGGGGGCATAAGGAAGGAGGTCTCATTTTATGAGTCCTTATTCAATTCTTCTATTACAAATCATCGTTGGAAGTTCCAGGACCAATGGGACTTCGGAACTAAGGAATAAAGACAGAGGAATTGCCAAGCAAGGCATAAAGCCATTATTCTCTCATTTGGTCATAAACCTGCCTATCTGCTGCTAAGATTCCAATGGCGGGCAGCCCTGTAACCTTCTGAGGGACTTCCCAGGCACTTCACTTACCCTGAGTAGCAACTGCATCGGGGACAGCTGGCTTGTTAAAGTATAAACAGATACAGTCATAAAAATACTCAAACAGGATCTACACAGCTGCCTCCCTCTTCCCCAACCTGTGGCAACCAGTTGGCTAGTCTATGCTCTCTATCATTTCCACTGGCTTCTCTTTTTATTACAAGAGGTCAAAACGTACTCTCATAATGTTTTTGGACATGACTTAGCACGGTCAGCATCTATGAACTGGGATGCAACAAATGGCAGGTCATGTGATGTAATGTGACTTTTCACAGCGTTTCAGGGCAGAGAACTGGTGGCCATTCTCACATAAAAGCAGCTGAGGCTCCTCCCCCTCGCAGTTCTGGTGCTAAGACGGGACAAAGTCTTTGGAGCCTCAGAGATAAAATAGTGCTGTCTTCCTTGATTCTCTCTGGGATTTGGTTGAGTGAGCCTGAATGGGGGCTTAGTGGCTCTGAGATGAAGATTTTCGAGGAGGGCCTTCTCACGTCTTCCTGATGAGTTTTTGGGAACCAGACCTTGCTGGTGAAAAAAACTGAAGGATCACAGCACAAAGGGTTAAGGTGGAAGAAGTACTAATATTTATTATCAATCGGCTTGAACCCTTTATGCCTCTGACAAAGTAACCAAAAAAAAAAAAAAAAAAAATCATACTGATCAAAGGACCTCCAGGGTTTAATATTTCAAAAACACAGATAAATAGCTTCCTACAGATAAATAGCTTCACCTTTTGGGTATTTCCCAGAAGCACGTGAAAAATTTCCAGGGGGGCTGCAGAAGGGCCGGTGTAACCAGTACATTCTGACCCCTAGCGCACCGGAAACAAATGCCCAGGGACTGGGCTGCAGGAGGGGAGCGGGGATGTGGACCCATTCAAATCTCCTCCCAGCGAGCCATCCCTCTTCGCCCTGGGGAACATCCGTAGCAGGTGGCTGTTGCTGGGAGGGGGGAGTGGAGGGATGGCCCGGATCAGGAAGACGTATTTGTGGCTTTTGTTAGAAGCCACCCAGAGCATGGCCTAGGGGGTGGAGGCTTCTAGGCGGGAACTGGAACAGTCAAATTCTTGTAGGTTATCAATTGGGTCCTCGTTTTAGAAAGCAATGCTGTTTTTATAAACTGGACCTGACTTTAAAAAACAAAACGCAAAAACCAAAAAGGAGTAGAAAATTTTATACTAAAAAAAGATCCCCAAATGAAACGATCAGTAGCATGTCGCATCTGCGAAGTGTCCCAGCTCCTCAGTATGGTGATGTCTCCAAGTGCCATTTCTCTCCAAGGTCACCACGGCGTGGGTATTACACCCCAATCTTCACGTCCGCGTTCTGCAGGTTCCGCGTCTCGTCGGCTGTCACGTACTGATCGGGGCCCTCCGAGGGCTCCTTGTTCACCAAGTGCACCATCTCCTGAGACTTGCTGGCCTCTCCGTTGATTCCGCTTGGCTTCCGGTCCCCCACCGCTCCATTGCCATTGTTGATCACCAGCTTCTTCTTCTGCCCACACCTAATGATTGGAAAAAAAAAAAAACCAACAAACCACATGAGAAGGCGCTCTGACTACTCAAATCATCATCATTGTCATCAGCACCGTCAAGGTCATCACGACAGGTTTGGATGGTCTCACAGCGCTTTTCATCGGAGCGACGGTTAACCCTCCAAAGTGAGTCCCTGAACCAGCGGCCGAAGCATCACCTACGAACTTGCTAGAAATGCACATTCTCAGCCGGACCCCAGAGGTACCGGGTCGGAGAAGTCTAGGAGTGGGTCTAATCTCTGTGCTTTCACGAGCCTGCGAGGGGGTTCCGATGCATGGCTGAGTTAGAGAATCCGTGGTCACAACTCGGGGATGCCGGGGCTACTATTGTCCCCCCACTACAGGTGAAGAGACCCTTACGCTCCGAAAATTCAGTAAGTTGCTCCAGTTATTTGGCAAGTAATAAAAGAATTGGGATCCAAGCCCTTCGGTGTCTAACTCCTAAGTTCTAATTCTCCTTCCTCATCCTACGCCATGGCAATGTTTGCCTTTTTTAGGCACTTCAGCAGTTCTTGCAGACTTAGATAAACCACGAACATGAGGACTATAAATCATTCTGATTTGTGTATTCAACCAAGTGCCCTGACTTCCTCTCCCAGTGGACACTTTGTTGGCCTTATCGGGGTTCTGACTGCATGGCCTGAGAAAAATGAAACATTCTGGACGTGTAAGGCCGTATTGATTTTCATCAGTTAGCAATGGGTAACTTCCATATAACTCTGGACATAGGAGGCTTAACTACATAAGGAAAGCTCTTCACTACTCCTGCAAGGGTTCTCAGTAACACTGCTCAAGATTCGAGCGCAGGAGGTCTTCTATGGAAGAGCATGACCTTGATGGTGTCCCTGGGTCATAGCTGTGGCGTTGCCTCCCCCGCCCAGCCTGATGCAAGGCTTCCTCCGTCCCGTCCCAGGCCTACTGCTGCACATCTAGAAGTCAGATTGCTCAACGGAAGCAAAGCTGCAGAGCCTCACAGCAACAAGGATGTGGGGAAGAGGGAACAGGCTAGCATTTATTGGGGACCTCCTGACTGCCAGGCACTTTACATATAATGTCATGAAATCCACACAATAATCCCGCGATGCAGCTGTTACTCTAGTTATACAGCAGTGGAAACCGAGGTCCGGGGATGTTTAATAACTAGCTCGAGGTCACACAGCTAGTAAGACAGAGTCAATATTCAAATCTACGCCTTTATGACCAGAAGCCTGGGCTCTGCCCAGCTCTATTCATGCTGCCGACCATCTGGAGATTTGGAAACAGCGTGAAGTCGGAATTGTTCACTTTGCCGCTGGGTATTTGGAGTTGTAGAGACAAAGCCTCTATTATTCATGATTATGGGCCATCCCCTCTCGAACTGCCAAGGCCATAAACTTTAATCTCTTATTTGGGGAAGCAGAAATTATACCTCCTCAACGGGAGGTAGATCCTGTCTCCGCTGGCATGATGCTTGAGGAGGGGCGGAGGGAAGGTTGCTTGAACTTTGGAGCCCATCTGGGGGGCTGGGACTATGAGTGCAGTCCACATAGACAAGGGTAGGGGCTGGGAAGGCTTGGTTTTGAGAACTTCTTGCTGTGTGGCCTGGGGCAACTCACTTAACCTCTCGGATTCTCAGTTTTCTTATCCATAAAATCAGGCCGGTAAGAGGACCAATCTCACAGGATTGTGGAAAGCCCTTGAAACCCAGCCCGGCACTGATACATGAGTCTACTATTGTTCCTATGTGTTGCTCTTACTCAATGGGAAGGGGCAGCCAAGGCCTTGGAGAAGCACTTAGGACAGAATCCGGAACACAGTATGTGTTCGAGAAACGCCGGCTGTAGTTGTTCATAGAACCGGAGCCATATGAGTTTGGCATTTGCTTGTCTTCTGGCTGCCCGCACCTAGTCCTTATATTTCCTATGAAGACGCCCCGGAAGACATCATTCTCCAGGGGGTATCTCAGGTGTTCTTTGGGGGGAAGGTGTCTTATCAAAGCAATTTCCATTTGCCGACCTAATGGATGGTTTAGAAGTTGAATGACACATTGTAGGAAACGGATTAATAATCATAAAAGATGTGGGTGCATGGGTGGGGGCTAGGGACTCATGTTGTTTAGTCTAATAAAGCTGATTTTATTTATTTCATTATTTTTGAAGATTTTATTTATTTATTTGACAGAGAGAGATAACGAGAGAGGGAACACAAGCAGGGGGAAAGGGAGAGGGAGAAGCAGGCTTCCCACTGAGCAGGGGCTCGATCCCAGGACCCGGGGATCATGACCTGAGCCGAAGGCAGACGCTTAATGACTGAGCCCCCCAGGTGCCCTACAAGCAAAGCTGATTTTAAAAGTGGAAAACATGGATCCCATGGGCTTGGAGATACTGTGCTTGGGTTTGTCTGCCCCCCTTTCCCTTTGGATTTCTGTGTCTGTGCTGTGAGTTTCTTCAGGAGGACAGGATGAGTCCCATAAATAACTAGTCCAATATTTTTGCTCCAGGCACTAATAAGTCCTCCCTCCCTCCCTTCCTTTCTTCCTTCCTTCCTTCCAACTTACTACATCACTGGCTTATTACGAAAGGACATGAGCCAGGAACAGCCCGATGAAAGAGATGCACAGGGCGAGGGCCGAGGAAAGGGCGTGGAGCCCCCCGCCCCCGTGAGTGTGCCGCCCTCTCCGAACCTCCCGGTGGTCACCAACTCAGAAGCGCTCATAAGTTCTTTTTAAAAGATAAGTTATAATTTTTTTTCATTCTTTTTAGTTATAGAACTTTCAGAGAGAACACGAGAGCTGAGGGGACTTCAGAGGTCGCTCAGCCAACCTCTTCATTATGTAAAACCAGAGACTGAGTCCACGAAGTCAGGGGTATCATGTGAGGCCACACGACTAGTCATGGCAATCAACAGAGTATCTGCAAGACTTTCTGACTCCTGAGCTCAGAGGTCTCTAGCAAACTGCTTCCCGTCTTCGCCTCCTTTCTCCTTAAGTCTCAGGCATCAGTCGGCTGAGCAGTGACCACGTAATGGGGAAGGAGCCGTCCTGGGGTCTCACCAGGTCTCCAGGGTGGGCAGCCTGGGCGGGGTGAGAAACCAGGCAGTGCACATTTAGGGCATGGAGGAATTTATCCTAAAAGATTTGGGGGAGTAACTTAACAACGGCTCTTCTGTCTCTTCCCCCTGACGATCCTTAAAGACACTTAGAGATTTATTTTGCCTTGTGTCCGAGCTGTGCCGCCCAACATGGTACCCACTAGCCACAGGCGGCTCTTCAGATTCAAACCAATTAGAACTGAACACAGTTTACAGAGTCACCTCCTCAGTCAAACTAGCCACAGTGCAAGTGCCTAGGAGCCACAGGTGGTTGGTGGTTGTGCATTAGTGCAGACATAGAACATTTCTGCCATCACCGAATGTTCTACTGGGCAGCTTTGTTCCGGAGGACAGAACAAGGCTGGGGGAAGATAGACCCAGTGGGCTTGATGTAGCTGAAGAGAAGGAAGGCATTTCTAAGCCATGGAGCTTTACAGAAGGGGCTTACACGCAGAGGGGGGACGACTGCCCTCTGGGAGGGGCAGCACAGAAAAGATAATTATTCCCACGAGACTGACAGCTGGCGAAGGCCTTTTCTGCAAAGCCACATAGTGACATCCTTGAATCAGTCCGGCTTTGTGAAACCCCCTCTTGTAAGGTCCTCACATTCCCCCCTCCCCTGCCTCTTCATATAAATCAGATCAGTTCTTCAGGGGAAAGGCACCTAACCCCTCTCGGGCCTCATCCGATACCTACCAACCCAACTGACTCCTTAGACAATTGTCTGCTCTTAAGGAAATGGAATGAAGCAGGATTTCCATTGGAAAGCTGACAATCAAGGACTCTGGTTATGAACAGCAAGGCAAGATGATGTGGGGCATGGGGCATGACGGGGACGGGAAAAGCTAAAGAAACAACAGGACCCCTCCATCGGCATCTTTACGATGCACGACTCACGGGTCACTTTGTCCTAGAAGCCCGTGGGCAAGTCTTGCCCGTCAACTTCAGTGACTGCTTTTCTCTTTCGTCTTTTTTTTTTTTTTTTCATGAGAGACAGAGGGACAGAGAGAGAGAGACAGAGGGAGAAGCAGGCTCCCCACTGAGCAGGGAGCCCGATGTGGGACTTGATCCCAGGACCCCAGGATCATGACCTGAGCCGAAGGCAGACGCTTAACCATCTGAGCCACCCAGAAGCCCTCCCTTTCATCTTTTAACCAAAGTTCATCCACCAGGGCCTGGCACAGAGTATGTTCTCCGTAAAGATCAGCTGACTGAAATCCAGCAAGTCAATGCTGCTGCTAAACCTCAAGGTCCTTCTGGGCTGGGATGGCGCCCTCTCCGTGTTTAATCTTTCCTTCCTGGCCAGCGTGGATCGTAGAAGCCGCTCGAAAGATGTTTGCTGGATAAACGGAAGCCTGCCATGGGTCCTTATTTCCCACCAAACTTTCTCTGATGAGAATAGGATTCTGGATCTCTCTAAAATGTAATGTTCAAAGCAAAAAGGCCCCAGCCCTTTAAGAGGATTAGAAATGGGCTTGCGGCTTTAGGAACGCAGTGCACACGAAGGGGCCCGTGGAGCCTTTAACCACGAGGTCGCTGCGTGGCAAATCTGTTTCAGATTATCACATCAGGACACAGTAATTTACGGCGTCCAAGCAGCTACTTTCCCGGAGAGATACTCGCTGTGCCGGGTCCCGCGTGTCCCTGTTTGCCTGTTGCTGGGGTGACGGCTGGTCTTGGGACGAGGGGAGGGCAGCCCTGGGGCCCCTTTCTGCGGCTGACAGGCTGGGGAGCGCTGCGGGAGCTAGCCGGCCCCACCGGGCAGACTCCAGCTGCTCTGGGGACAGCTGACATGCTTCCCGGAGGACTCTCCCACTGGGACAGCGGCTGGGGCCGTTTCTACGGTGACGTGTGCAAACCTTACGGATGGTGTGTGTGAGCAGAAGGGGTGCAGTCTAGGCCCTGGAACAAAAGGACTCATTTCCAACAAGAGGAAATTCATCTTTAATTGAGCAAAAGTAATCTAAAAGAAAACAAGAAGGCTGAGGGGAAGTATAAAGACGCTTTGTAAGGGCTCCCTCAAGTCACGTTATTTAAATTCGGCAAACAAATTCTCTTTCCGTTTAGTCATAGGAGCCTCCTAGGAGGTCTTTCAGATTTCTTTTTCTAGTTTTTGTTCCTTTTATAGTCGGCTATCATGAGTAATTTTTTTTTATCATTCTCTCAAAGGTACAGATAACAGTAGCTATTTGACTTTAATATAGCATTTTTATTAACTTGTAGGAGCATAAAGTGACATTATCTAGTTTCCTCAGATAACCAGAGATTCTGCATATGCGCTGCACATGGCCATAGATTTAGCCATTGCTTTCCAAAAGCCAACGAGAAAGATTCTAGCATGTTCTCCGGTCCTCTCCTCAACCGAGGGGCCTCTTCTGGCCTGTTAGATGATCTAGTGATACAATAAAGGGAGCCCTCCTTGGAAATATGATTCTTTTATCTTGTCAGAAGCAAGCGCCAGAGACATTTATAAAAGGTGGAACGTTCCTCTGCATATGCTCAGAGGAAAACTGGGCACCTTTAGAGCATCTTGAACAGGAAACTGAGACTCACACTTTAGAGGGCCTTGTCAAAATTCATGTTGCTAAAATGACATTTTTCCTTCATTTCACTGAGGTGGCATTATGCTTGGAGCCTGTCACAGCTCAGTGAGGTACAGGCACTATTTAAATAACTTCCGACATGACAGGCCTTGGCTGGGGTGAAGAGAGAGAGGGACCTTTGAGAATACGAAAACAGCCCACATGCTGTTTGACTGTCTTTATTCAGACTTTTCCAAGGAAAATTCTTCATCATTTCATAGACCTCATCGTCAGGGAGCTCTTCCTAAGTAATAACCTGAATCCTTTCAACTAGTTTCCAGAAAATACAAAATAGTATCATTACAAAAAACAAACAATAGAAAACCACAGAAACTCAATGCTTATTTTAGGCAAGGGTTCTAGAAGGTTCCATGGGCCATAGACGGGCTAAAGGGGATGATCAATCCCTAGATCTTTATACAGTGTTTTTGTGCATTGTGAGTGCACTTACTAAATACTGTTTAATCAGTCAATGAATGGGTACATACTTTTATGCCTTCCAAGTGAGATATTTTATAAATTTCATTACATAGTGTCTCCATGGGTTTAACCCTGAAATATTTAAGAACCTTGAAAGATTCAGCACTACCTACAAGGGATGGTCCAAACAATCACGGTGTCTCTTCTATCTAAAGAGCGTGCCGGAGCAGGGCTTTCTAAACTGTACCGTGCCCACGAGTCCCTGGGACCTTGTCAAAACACAGATTCTGATAGAAGAGATCTGGGTAGGGCCCGAAATTCTGCATTTTTAACAAGTTCCCAGGGTGAGGCTGCTGGTTCCAGGGGCTACACTCTGGAAGCTCATGGAGCCCACGTGTAAGTGACGTCCTTTCAAAGCAAAGGCCCTGAGGTGCATCCCCTTACCTTCTTCGGCTATTGACGGCGATGCAAACAGCAAGAATCAAAGCCAAGGCCAGGAGGGAGGCCAAGATGATGAGCCATTCTGGTGAGAGTGAACCAAAAGACACCCGTGAGCTTGGGAAATACACTTTGTAAAAACAAAAACGCACTTTTATAAATTGACCTGGTCCAAACAAGAACTATATACTCAGCACCACAGATAAGTCCGGCCAAACGGCCCTGCCAACTGGCAGATTATACCAGAACAACTCTGCCATAGGCCTCTGCCCAACAGGCCTCTTATTTTAAAGTCTTATCACCAGTCAGAATTTTCAAGTTCCTCCAAGAGAAGCATGTCTCCAAAAAAAGCATAGAATGACCTGTAGAAACTTGTAAATGCCTTTGGCGCAGTGAGATTAAGGAGACTAAAGGAAATTTATGTTTCCCTCGAAAGGAACTTTCCTCTGCTATATAAGAGCATCCACCTTACGTTTTATTAAGGAACACAAAGGGGGGGCCATGCCCTAGTGGGTGGGAAAAGGACACCCCTATGGAGGGCTGAACTTCTGCACATTCAACCGGGGTTTCCCGCATTTGGCAAATCTTATCCTTCAAAATGTGCATGGCTTTGACTCAGCTTTTGATTCCTGCTACTGGGAATTTATAGGACCTCAGAATTCATTTCAATGGTGTTCACTGCTGTGCTATTTGTAATAGTAAAAGTTGGAAACAACCTCATATAAGAGGAAGGGATCAGTTACCTGAATCACGTCATACCCACTCTATTCTGCACGGTGAGAACAGGAGAAGAATATTTACTGACATTGGAGAGCCGTGGGCAACCAGTGGGGAGTGGCGATGGTTCACTAAACAGCATGCGTGCTGTAATCACATTTTTGTATATAAATCACATTTTAAAATGATGGGAAGGACATCTATGAAAATGGTAACCGTGGCACTTCCGGATGGTGGGTACCTAACGAATGATCTACATTTTCGTCCTTTGGTTTGTATTTTCTCAAACGTCTCCAATGATCACGTTTCACTCGTGGACCATTAAGATGTTATATACAGGTTTTACAATCAAGTTTTGATGGGATAAAAATATGACGTGACAACTTGAATAGGCTCTCTTGCCACGTGGGTTGTATATCTGTGCAATGAGCTAGAAGCTCAAGACTCATGAAGGATGGGAAGTCATCGATTGGCCATTCCTCCCTTGGGAGTCTTGGGTTTCCTTCCCCTTCCTGCTCAGGACTGCCTCTGCCTGGCCTCCACCTGGTTAGGCGAGTGTGGGGAGGGAGGTAGAGTCAGGAGGTGGGCAGGCCGACAGGTGGTCCCATTTCTGTTCTTTTCTCTGGTCTCTCCTGTTCGCTCTCACTAGAGCTGGGAAGAGTACTGTGAACTGCATCTCTGCCACCCCTCCTCCCTGGCAGCCCACTCCCTCTCTCCGCTTGCTCCTACCCCAGCTGTGCTCAGGCAAGCTAAGGCAAGGGGGCGAGGTGCACCCTACATTCTTCCCTTTCCCCGAGAGAGGCTCAGCTCGGAGACCTCTGAAGAGGGGAGAGTTAAAAAGAGAATTTACAACCCTAGAAAAACCCTTTCTACTTTGTAACCCTACCCCCTCTTAGAAATGCTCCATTCTGAGCCCAAGTCAAATGAAGAATGGGCCTCAAGGGCCTTAAATCTTGACGCTCAGGAGAGCCAGGTGTCCCAGCCCTCTTACCGCATGATGTGACTCATTTGGACACTTTCTTCTGTCTGGATCAGGAAAGACTGTCCCTCGAGAAAGTCATTTAGGGACCGGAAGAATGTTTTTACTCCCCCCTACAAACATGGCGCTCATGTCTCCCCAGTGTCTGCAGTGTGAAACTTACATGCTTCCCCCCCACCCCAGACATAAAGCGGAAATTGGGCCGGGATAGGAAGGACCTGGGTATGGGACAGAGTCCCTGGGTGATGGATCACTCCTGTGGGAAGGAAACTTTAGTAGCTAATGTGCCACTTCTTTGAGACAGGCCTGAATATTAGCTCATTCTATTTATGGGACCCAGAAAAAAGAAAGTTCCCTTTTTTCCTACCAAGTGCTCTCATTCACCTTTTAGCTTGCAAAGAATTGCTCTTTTAGTGTTTATTTATTTTTTGCCACACAGCTTGAAACTTACCTGGAATTTGAGGTTTCCGCATAGGACCCGAGGTCGTATTTGCCCCACCTTCTTGACTCCCACTTGAGTGTCCTAAGGGGAAAAAAACAATATCTCTCAACCAAAGTTTGGAATGCCTAACGACGAGTTCCTTACAGAACAGCATGCGCGGCCAACCTCTCTACCTCCTACACCACTGCGAAGCTATTTATAGCTTCAAGCCACAGACATTTATAAAATGTTACACGAAAGGCATCTCCCCAGAAGAGCTGGTTTGATCAAGGCCAATGTCTGGAAATGTCGTCGTTCATCCAAACCATGAGAATTCTCACCAGCGGCGCTGTGCCGTGTTTAAGACCTCCGGCCTCCCAGAGGCGGGCGGCTCTGGGTTCGAGTCCACCTCTGCCTCTTGCTAGCGACGTCTGCTGAGTCGAGCTCCCCTCTCCAGGTCTCGGTTTTCTCATTCGGAAAATGGGGATAAGAATAAAATCCACTTCCTCATCATTTTATAGAAGTTTAAAGAAGTACACAAGAATGAGAATTGTGTGTAGTTGCTCTACCCTATTTCTGATTTAGGACCTTGCTACTCAAAGTGTGGTCCCCGGACCAGCAGCATCGGCATCACGAGGGAGTCTGGCTGGGAATACAGAATCTCAGGCCTCACCCCAAACCTACTGAGTCAGAATCTTCATTTTCACAAAATCCCTAGAGGATTCAAATGCTCTGGGAAGTCCAAAGCGAATCTAACAATCGCATCCAGTGTCTTCACAGACACGAAAATAAACATTAAAAAAGTAAGGGTTTAGGGGGCAATGGCCTTTTCTGTCCGGGAAAAATCACCCGACTAGAGTCCCTGCTAATACGTTATTGAAACATACTTTGTTTTCAGAGGAATGAGTATTTTCTACCACGATAAAACAAAATAAGGAAACAAACAAAGCATCTCAAACTAGAAGGAAATGTCGCAAGACAAAGAATCCACAACTCTGGTCGCTGGACACTACATCAAAAACGAATGATGTGCTATATGTTGGCTAACTGAACATAAAACAAACAAAAAAAGAATCCACAAGTCTGCATGGGAGGCTCATCAAAATGAGGGAGGCTTCGTGTTTTAAAAGAAACTTCTAAGACATCTCATGAAAAGACTCACCTTAGTTAAAGCTTCGTCTTTTGTGTTTTTTATGCTTCCTCCACTTCTTTACAAAATAATTTGAAAATATCCCACAAAAATGAACTTGTTCCCTCCTACCCACGGGGAACCCACTACAAAATTCTGAGGTCTACCAAGGGAAGGAAAAGCAAATCACGGCAGTCCATCTGGCTAAGCAGTGGATGAAGATGGCCAGGGTTGAATTAAATGACGGTGTCTGTGGAGACTCAAACTTTAGACAGTGGACAGTGAAATTTTGATGATGGTGATTATTTTGGATAGGCTGACTCCTGTTTATACAATCTGATGTTTTCGTTAAACTTGAAATGGAACAAAACAAATTCTTACCAGACCTCTGGCCATTCAGCACACCTCATGCCACTTGGACAGTGCCCTTGAACTTTGCAAACCTCGGGAGTCTAAGGTGCTTTTCCTAGCTTCCCCCCAGGGTTCTTGGTCATTGGCACGTCTTCCCCTGCACGGGTCGTGGGATGTCGGCCATCTACACTGGAGATCTTTGGGCTTGAAAGCCCATCTAAGCAGTAGAGTCTCTCTCCCTGGTCTTTCTCTGACTCACAGCAGCCTTTGATATTTGAAAAGGAGGCCACTAATGGATCATAATCTCTTTATTTTGGTTTCCAAAAAAAAGCGCTCTCAGCAAGGAAAGATCTGGGTGTGTGTACAACAAGATGAAACCTCCCACTTAAACAATACACACCTGCACAGCAGTCAAACAAAAGAGACCGCTCCCGCCCACCTGATTCTCACTTCAAGCAAAGACCAGAGAAGATGGATGAGATAGAGCAGGCCTCACCTTGCGCCCTAGAGGTCTGCAAATCCAGCCAGGGCAGGGCTGGCTGGGAAAGCAAGCTTGGCGAGGACGGACACTTGACACTGTAATTTGGAGATGAGATCCAATCTGAGACGTGTGCACAGAGATAATTCAACTGGCCTTGACTGTGAGAAAAACAGTCTAGGACAGAGTTTCTCAAACTTCGGTGCACATACAAAACACCCAGTGTGGGGGGAGGTCTAGTTAAAATGCAGACCTTGATTCAGTAGGTCTGGGATGGCTGGGGAGTCTGCATTTCCAGCCAGCTCCTAGGAGATGTCCCAGTGGCTGGTCCAAGGACCACACTTGGAGAAGCTAGGGTCTCTTGATTTTAGAGAGCATGGTTGTAATAATAACTCCCTATCATTTCCCCCAATTTTTCATTTTCCCAATAGCTCCCATTCTTCACAAAAACTCTGGGAGTTAACGGAGGCAGATGTCCTGATCCCTTTTTTACTAAAAAGGAAAACTGAGTTGGGGAAAGGCTAAATGGCCCATCCAAGGAACCTCAAGAGTTTGGGACTTTTGTCTTTAGAAGCATTTCTAATGAACCGTTGTATCCTGTGCTCTTGCATGAGAGCTTATTACCAAGCCACCACGTAAATATCCGTCTTCATATTTGCTTTAAGTGTGTGAACCTTTGGGTCCAGAGGCAACTGCAGCCCTGACTTTGGCATGAGGGGAGGATTATGGTGCAGACGGATTCCCTGGTTTCCATGGAGTCCCCTGGACTGATGATATCAGGGTCACCGGTATCGGCAGGACCTTTCAGTGGTCCCGGTGTTACCGGTCACAAGTAAGCCTGCCTCATGTCAGACTTTGCTGCCTGCAGTAATGTTTCCAGGGCTGTGATCTGAGTCTCAGCAAACATGTATCCACTTAATAATACGTGCCTGACAGTAATTATGGTCATTATGGAGTGTTTTCTCCAGAACATACTTATAGAGGTAATATGAGACCTCGGGGCTCGAAACCTAGCTCTACCACTCAACTCACCAGTCATGTCAACCCAGCCAAGGTACTTGCCCTCTCGGGGTCTTAGTGTCCTCGTCTGGAATACAGGGATGCTAACCATACTTTCATAGGTCACGGGGTTTGTAGGATGATTATATAAAGTAATACTAGATGAACCATACAGAATCGTGGATATTTGACTGTTGACCTACAAAAATGGCAGCTTCATCTGGTCCACCCTAGTATACGGAAAGTGTTTAGTACAACACCACAAGCACACCGTAATTTCTCAGTAAATGCTAGCTACAGTGCTGTGTGCTGAGGTTTATGTTAAATGCTTTACAATGGTTTCATCATTTAGTCCTTAAAATAATGCCCTGTGACAAGTATTATTATCCCAATTTTAATTGTTAGGAAACTGAGTCTCAAATCCCTTAAGCGACATCCTAAGTTAGTATATGGAGGAGCTGGGATCAAGCCCAGGCCATTCACACTCCAAGACCCACGTTCTTAATCAGGCTGGCAATGCTAAATTGAGACCCCGCCTGAATTCTTCTTGATCCTTCCACATGGAAGTCTTCTCTCCAACACAGTCGTTTTCAAAGTGTGGTCCCCGTTCCTGCAGCATCAGCAGCACCGGGGAACTTACTAGAAATAAATACGTTCAAGCTCCACCTCAGACCGACCACATCAGAAACCTTAAGAATGGGGCCCAGCAGTGAGATTTAATAAGCACTCTCCATGATTGTGATGCATGCTAAGAAAGTCTGAGAACCACTCTTCTTGAGACACTGACTCATGCTTTCAGCAGGCTCGATGATGATAACAGCCAATGACTACGGTAGCTCAAACTCACCAGCTGATTCTGATCCACGAGTGGTATGGGACGTTCCACTGGGGTGAAGTGATGAGTCTCGGTCTTCTGTAAGGAGTAATCAGAACGGGCTCGTTACTGGGGTGTCCCTACTGCGGTCTGCATTTCCTCACTTTTACAATTTCAGACATCCTATCACCAAGTTTAGTGTTTTAAAGGTCACCAAAAAACCAATGGCAAGGAGCCTTGAATGGCTCCATGGTCCTAATTACTGTTCATTGCTGGATCCACTGGTGAGTAGGCTAGGGATCTTAATCAAAATGAAAGAAACTGGGACGGCACAGATCATCCAGGATGACCACAGGAAGTGTGGTTTTGGTAGAAATCTAAGAACATAACACTCTAACAAAAATATTATGATGTCTTCGCAGATCTGAGGTTGGAACTTGATATTGTGTCTTTGAAATAAAGACTATATGCTTTGAATTACACAAATGTGATCACTGGGAGTATGTGTACTCTCTGACTCAGGGCGTGAGCCACTTGAAGAGATTTCTCTGAGGCAGGAAATAGAAAATGGTTTTGGTGTGCAGTAAAGGATCTTGGTGTTGAATTATATAAAAATTCAAAGGGAAAGGTCAACTGCTTATTTAGGGAAAAAGAGCCTGAAGGTAAGTGAAAAAGGAGTAAGAAGATGAGAGCTAACATGTAAAAAAAATGTGGACCTGGTTATTGGACTATGTTTTAAAAAATAACATTTTTCAAAATTTAAATGTGTATTTTCAACACCAAGAGTTAATATAATCCCATCTTCCCAAACGTCTATCACCAAAAGGCTTTAGATTGAGACAAGCTTACGAACTACTCAAATCAGGATCCACAGGTCAAATCTGGGATTCAGCCTATGGAAACCCCTCCTCTTCTCCCTCTTCCCCATACATTTTCCAACATGCTGGAATCTTAAAAAACAAAGCAAAGCAAAACAAAACAAAACAAAAAAGACAACAACAAGACAAACAACAATAACAACAAAAAGGAACAATGGTTTCACAAAATGGCTACAGTCACCTATTAGGAAGACCTGTAAGGAAAATACAGTAATCTGATCATCACCATTTCCTTGATTAGAGAAGGCAGAAGTAGGCATCCTGTCGTCTCTCATGTAATTGTACAAAGGAGACAGCTTGCTTTGTTCCTTAGTTAGAATACTCAAAAACAGCATTTGCTAAAATGCCAACACCAGTACCCCCAACACCACCACCAGTCACCACCATTGTCACCACCACCAGCACAATGGCAAATGTTTTAGTCCTTAACGTTAAGCATCAAGACGGAGAAAAATGTATGGGAAGGAACAAGCTTTATCTGAGTGGCTTGGAAGAAAAGCAAGGATGACAGTTGAGTCACTTACTCATTATTTAATCCATGAAGAACCACAGAAAATCTGTTTGATTATGGAATTACAGAAGGAATCAACATATGTGAGTATCTATTTTGTAGAAAGCATTTTATTTACTAACAAATAGGCTATGTAACCCTTCCATGATACTATTACTTTTAAAATTGCCATTTAAAATTTAAATTCATTTGATTGCACCACAGTCCTTATTTTTCCAAGAGAAAAGAGGCAGTGCTCTAAGATTCATTTCTTCGGAAGAAAACGGACAATACTACTCGGGATATTTAATAACTGAGGGCAGAACCATGCTGAATAATGAATCAAAGTGTGTGAGCAGCTTTGTCTTGCCAATATCACCAAAGTTAGTATTTTTAAAAACTGCTTTTCTGGAAGCTCTGGGTGAGCACCACAGAGTAAAGGATCCAAGCACTTGGCATTCTAAGTCTTCTGTCCCCATATCAATTAGAGCATCACAGATGTCATCTGTTTTATATACTGGGTTCTCATAAGACTTATTCATTGGGGGGGGGGGAGGAGAGGCAGACCTTGCTACAGATATATGTATATATATATTTAAAATCACAAATCTTTAATGTAATTCAATGGTTGAGTGGCAGGAAACACTTGAACCACTGAATCACTGGCATGGGGAGAAGAGATTTCAATTCTCATTTCTTAGCCAGAGTAAGTATTTCTAGTTCTTTTTTCTTCAAGTAAGTTTCTTAATGCAAGTGAAGGAACAAAGAAAGGGAGAAGTAGGGGAGACTGCTTATTTGAGAAAAGAAGTCTCGTTTTCCTTTTAGGTCCATGTCCAACTTAATTGAATAAGTCATCTTTAGTCATCCCTTTGCCATTGCAACAAGAGTAATCATGTCTATTCATTATTAGTAGATTAAATCATAAAGTTTGAGGTGTGAATCATAAGTAGGTTTAGCCGCGAGCCCTTCACCAAAAGTAAAATTCACCAATCCATCACCAGTGAAGATAATAACTTCGGAGCAAAGTTACTAGCATATGGAAATTATTCACATGTTGGGTAAAACCTTATGAAACAGGTAGCATATCTGAGTTGAATCAAATGAAATTGCTAATATTTAACTAGTTTGACCCACAAAAGCATTGATTTCATATGGCTCAAGTTAAGATATCACAAGATTAGGAACAAGGAAAGAAATTCTACCGTAACAACCAAGTCACAAAAATAAACGGAGACTAGACTGGCAAATGAAAGCATTATTTGTCTAAAATAAATCTAATGTTATTGGCACTAGAATGATGACCTGTGATAAAGGCCATTCCCATATCACAAATCGCTCTAATCACAGCCCACACAGAAAACGTCCCCCTGTAGTATGAGAGTTGCTTCTCTCTGCAGAGAAATCAAACCAGATGTCAAATGGCCAAGTTACCTGCAAGGAAATGAATAACGTTAGAATTGGAATCTCCAGCGATATTGACTTCAGTAACTCCAGGGGACCCCGTGTTAGCCGGGGTCACTGGAATGAGGGTCCTGTATTCCCCCGTGGCTGGCGAGTGCGAAGTAGAACCTTCCACTGAAGTAGCTGAGTCTTCAGGAAGCTGTCCACCTCTTCTTCCGCCTCTGCCATCAGTCCTATCTGTGTGGAGGTGGGATCAATGGTAAGGCCACGATTGTGAGGCCGCCCCCCATCGGGGGCTTGTCTTCAGAACATGCCAGTGCTGCAAAAGCTTTCCACTTGTTATTCATGCATACGGAGCAAAAGACAGTGTAGTTCGTTCCTACTATTGAACAGAAGTGATATTTTGCAATCAGCACCATCTGGACATGACTCAATGGAAGAGATTCGGGAGATCCCGATACCCAGGAGAGGCATTTGTCGCAACATCTGCCTGGATGGGTAACGTTAGGTTTATGCCACTATGACTGTGACCTTTAGGTCAACTCAGGTACTAGACAGTCTTGAGCTCTTGCTCAACTGGACCCGCCTTTGATGAAGCGGAGAAAGCACATCATTGAACTGAGAAGTAAAATTAGGCTGCCTGCAAATGGGACCGTAAATGCCAGGTCTCAAAACCGTGAGGCTTTCATTACTCTTGCCTTTGCCATAAGGGCTCTGCTTCCTAGTCCCAGCACCGTGGGTATACGTCCAGAGGATGGATGGCAAAATAATATGTTGATGAAAGGAAAACAGAGAGTGATAGAATTCAGACCTTTACACCAATTATAAATCATATATAAGCGATTTTGAAACCTTGCCCCTAACTCTAGAGCTTAAGAAACCTGACCTTTAAGATTACGAAATACAGTTTGCACTGAATGTACAATAGCTTCTAAGAGGCCTACAAAGCAGAAAAATCAAAGAACCGTCACCAGCCGCACCTTCTGATCAGAAGTAACAGCATAACCGCAGCCAACTGATGAACCTCCACCAAAGACACTGCAGAAACATCCATAATTTATGGATCTTTATCAAGAGCTGAAGCCTGCAGGGCTTTACCATTCTTACTGCTAGATGTTGGAGTAGAAGTCATTGGCCGGTCTTTATCTTCTTCCAAGCCTTCATGTGATGTAGAGAAACTCTGAGTCTGACTCTGCTCTGTTTCAATGAGGGAGGAATCCAGCATTAATTTGGCGCCATGAAACAGAGCCTCCATTATCTGCCGACGGGGAGGAGCTAGCTAGAGCTAGTGGCAGGCGGGTGGGTGCCTAGCAATGCCCAAGTTTGTGTCCACCATTCTCCTCCGACTGCTAGAAACGTACAACAGAATTCTGTTTTGTCCCTGATTGGCTCCTAAGAAACTCTTTTCCAGTACAGTCAACAAAGGGAAAGTGCCAGGGTGAAGCCTGAACCGACACTTTGATCCCTGGATCATCCTGGCCCGAGGGTAGCACTGCTTCCAGTCACTTAGGGAACACAGAGACAGGGAAAAGGGAACGGTTGACTTCCGGTGCTTCTGTACACGATCAAGGGCACCCAGCTGTGGGTCGAGAAGTGGGACTGAAGGGAAATGAATACCAGGATAGCAAGTAGCACACTTCTCACGACCAAAGAGAAAGAGGCTCCAGAATCTAGAATAACCTGCTCACGTAACTCAGATCAAATTTACACAAAGAAATCTTAAGTTCTTTCTAAAGAAGATTAAATTAAAGTTAGCGTTTTACTCTGTTATTAGGTTTTTGATCTTGTCTGTGAATGAGGATTCTCTTCACTGCACCGAAACGTCAGGAAACGCTTGCCTGGGCAAACACAGGGCCCTCGCTGATATACAGCAATTTGCGGCTGAACCACTGCCCATATCTGAAATCACTTTGACTGTTTTGGGTTGATTTCTTTTGTGTTCTTCTAAGGAAGGTACTGACCTCTGAGGTACAGGTGCAAGCATTCCATTAAGCACATCCAGAAGCCACGTCCACCACCGAGTAAACATGACAACAGCAGAAAGAGAGTCACCAAACCCCCATCCCGGTATCAGAATAAAAGTCAGAAGGGACATAAATGGAAACACAAGGCCCTCCATTGGAGGGGACCTTCTTAGGCTGCTCTCCATCTCCTTTGATGCTTAACACTGTGCTACCTACATTCTTGGTGATCAAGACATGCTTGGGCTCACATGAAGGAGTCTACCCAGTATGTGTAGCAAGCAGTGAAATGAGGCCCTCTTAATTCTGGATTTCTTTCATATTCCGTCAAGAAATTGCGAATGACTTCAGGCTGATCTCTAGGATAGCCCTGTCCATACAGTGGCAATTAAGTCCACTAAGAGTTTAGCATTGCTTCTCCCAGATGTTCAGTAAGAAGAAGAGAGATTAGCAGATGTCCCTCTTTTATTCCCGGCCCTGGCACCTTTGTTAACGGTCAACAGCGTATCTTGCCCCTCTTCTGTGGGCAGCTGTGGTTTCCCCATTCTCTATGATTATCTGGCCCCCAAATGTCTTTTCACAACCATGAAAGTGACGCTACTCCTCTTCTGCCTTGATCGGGGGAAAGATGGGAATCAAAAGGAGATGGTTGAAATGTAGAGAAACCACTGTCTTAGGCATGGTTTTGGGTTTCACTCACATAAGTATTTAGGGAAGGAAAATCAAGTGGGGAGGAATCCCGCAACATTTTCCCTTTCCTTAACATAAAATCATTGTGTCTGGAAATCACCAAGAATGTAGGCAAAACCAGATTTAAAGAACCCACCAAGAAAATATAGATAACGAAGACCCTTTTATACTCCAGGCTTGAACCGAGCCACACAGCCTTAACTGCACCATTCTACCACCGAGCTCTGCCTCCGGGCCAGTGTGAGCGAGAGCTGAAGTGGGACTAGAGGCCAGCAAAGGGCTTGTTATATCCTTACGAGCTGTCACTGAAAGAGGTCCTGTCCTGTCCAAGTCTTCCACCAAATGTGTGTTTGCATCTGCAGAAGGCCGACGTGTTGTACTATGGCTGGGGTCCATATCTGAAGGAATCAAATCAGCGTTAATGCTTGATTTACTAAGCCACTCCCTGAGGGTGGGTCACGGTCTCTAGATGAACTATTTTCATATCCAAACCTGGACTAGAGGGGAAAAAGTACGTACTGATTCATGTCTCCAGAACTGGAACACATGATGACTTTTTTAAAAAGTATCACAAGAAAGTAACTGGCTTTCCTTTAAACACTAAGTGTATGAAAGGTGCAATTTTTGTTTATTTTTGCTGAGTCTGGAAGGACACTAAATGAGCACACGATGTGTCTCTCAAGAAAGCTTTGCAGAAAACCAGAAACATAGCCCGCATGTGACTTGTCCCATGCCATACTCCTTGCCTCCCTTGTAGGCACATGTGATCTGGATCATGGAGAAAAGACAAAATGTACTAGTTCAGCACCACTTTTTTCACATCTCCCTCACTTGGCAAAATAACTTTTCTTTCTTTCTCCTTCCTTCCTCCCTCCCTCCCTCTTTCTTTCTTTTATTCTTTCTTTCTCTCTTCCTTCCTTCCTTCCTTCTTTCTTTCTCTCTTTCTTTCCTCTTCTCTCTTTTGGTCCTTTCTGCTTCCCAAAGTGAATGTGCATATAACACATAAAATTATCATTCAATACTACCTATGTGGAAGTCACAGGAAGTATTCATAGGGGCAAGAAATAAGTGGTAGAGGTCAGTGAGTCATTCTCCCCATAAAAACAAGTATGAGGTATCTCTGGAATTTAACATGTACCATGTTGAGTGATACAGAAATGTCACTGAAAAATTTAGATGTGCTGTTTCTAGTAAATATCATGAATCAGTGCTGCTGGAATAACAAGTCCTGAGGGAAACAGAGGCCAAACAATCCAAGAGCCCCATCGCTGTTGCTGGCTCTCTAGCTCAAAGTTCACCCACACTGCTGCATCTGGCCAGATTTAATCAGGTCCAGATGACTCCAGAGGGAAACGGCAGAATGCTGGGCACTCGCAAATCTACACTGAAGCCTTTACATACAAGAAAAGAGAATCAAGATCTTTGTGGGACAAAACGTGGCTGACTGTATTAGCCCAGGTTTCAACAAGGAGGAAAGGCTAGTTAACCCAAATCAAAACCCCAAATGGATATTCTCCCAGAAAAGTCCTGTTTGTTGAAAGTCTCTAGACACTCCTGCTCATCTTCCCTTTTGTAAATAAGTAGACTCCTTCAAGACGTTTTGCACCGTTCTATGGTTGAAGCCAATTGTGTTGTCCTTGACGTGTTCAGTTCAATGGGCTCTCTTTCTGTTCATCAGTATGGAGGGTTACTATTGATTCAGAGGGTTTTTTACTGGCTTGGTTTTCCACCATGGATATACCAGAGCCTGGAGCAGTCATGTGCATGAACGTGTGTGTTGGGTTTGCATGTGGTACTTCAACCCCCCAACCCCATGGCCACGACCTAGCCATTCAAACTCATCTTCCTTTATGACAAATGGATGCGGTCACTCTGAAAAATTCATTCCTTGGCTTCCCTTCCTTTATACCTCTCCTTACACGAGTCTCCTTCCTAAGAAAACTTTCCCTGACTTCCTTTCTCTGACTCTCCATGTTTTTTTCCATTTTTGAAAAAACCAGATCAGATCCATCTTTCTCTGGAGGGTCCTCTGAAGGTTTGTGTTTATCGTTGGCAACATTGTTTTGACATCTATTACCCATCGTCTAGTGTTGTTAGATGCATTTTGATTTATCATTAATGATAATGTTTTCTTTTCCTAGCTTTATTTTAAATTAGCTAAGGGCATGGAACACAGTGTATCTATAATGCATTGCACATTAGAAGATATTTAATACAACTGTAGCTTAAGGGATATCTAATCATTAATATTGGGGTACAGCATAGGATGTTTTAAATAAATGAGGCCATAGAAACTGTGGGATTCATTTTGGAGATAATTTTGTTCAATTCAGTATCAAGAGACATCATTATTGTGCTCTTAGAACCCATTTCAGTACAGTCTGAGTTATGCATATCCTTGGCAGTTTGGATCTAGATAATATATTCAGTTCTATGACTGAAAACTCACATCCCTATATTGACTCTTTTGGGTTATCTCCCTTTTTGGAATGTGACATTTCTGCGATCAAGACATCTTGTCGAATAATTTAAAAAAAACTTGAGTAACTCAATTCATGGGTATAGTAAGAAGCGTGGATTCTTCAACTTGGTAAAGACTGAGAAAAGGGATGATACCACCTGCTGCCAACTCCCACAGATTCTCTCAGGAAAGCTGTCATCTGTTCTGATAAAGAAAGAATTCCTTTTGAATATAAAAATTGGTCAAATATAATCACAGCCCTCCATTCTTACAGAATTACAGCTAGTATCTTTTTTACTCTCTCATTTCTGTTCCTAACTGCTTATAGGTAAATAAGAATGGTATTTGAGAAAACAGGATTTCATCCTGTATAAAGGTTGTCCATTCATTAATTGCAAACATTTATTGAGGGCTAAAAGTGGTCTAAATCCTAAGTCACTGGGTACTGTATTTCTCTAAATGTGGCAAGAGTGAATAGTAACATTTTCTGAGTTTTTTAGTTACTTGTTTGAAATGAATACTCACCAATTTTTGACCTCTAATATTTCTCTACCAACAACAAGTTATATCTTTGGGTCTACAATGAAAATAGTCACTGAATTCAATCACTTCACTCTTTTTAAAATGTTGTACTTAAAAGCACTGGGTGTGGTGCATGAACAATGAATCTTGTAACACTGAAAAAATAAAATTAAATTAAAAAAAAGTAAATGGAAAAGAAATCTTGAGACTGCTCCTTCTTCAGAGAAAACAACTTCCACTCCCACCATCTTAGGACTAATTCTTTTTTAACCCTCTGGCTGAATTCTTCAGTCTCAGCCCAGGATTTCATATTCAGATGAATGTCCATATCACCCCTACCTAGAAAACTAATTTTTAAAGAAACTTCGAGTTCCTTAGGAAGAAGACTGGTCTAAAATCAAGGGCACATTTCTACGTAAATAGCCATTGGGTGGCTTTCGAAAACAACATATAAAAAAGCTCAGAGGCTATTACCCATCCATCTTTCTGTTTGATGACCTCGTCCCATTGGATGTGAGATTGGGTCAAAGAAATAAGTCCAGGAGCTGTCCTCTTGACTCTGCGCTGTCGTTCTTTGATCTGGATGGCCGTCTTGGGCTGCGGCTGTTGTGAACATGTAGTTCAAGCAAGTGTCAAAGCGTTAGTTGACATCTGGCCAGGGACACATACGCTGATAGTGTTAAAAAGACTTTACTCTCTAGACAAGACAATGAAAGCATCTTCCTGGTAGAGAGGGTCAAGAAGTTGTGTAAACACAGAATGTTTTAGCAGGTATGGGTTTGTTCATGCACATTTACTTAGCAACCAGCATGTGAACTAGAGGCTATAAAAGCATTAATGAGCCCTGCATGAGTAGAGGATGAGTTACAGTCATCATGTGAAGATAAAGAAGTGGTTCTTGAACCACACACCATGTGGTCACCATTCCCTAAAGGAGGAAGTGTCTAAGCATATGATGTCATTCCGAGAAAACCACATCCCAGGGAAATGCACATCAGGCTGGCAGTGATTTAGAGAAGGAATTAGGCTTCCCACAAGATAAACCTGAAATAAGTAACATTCATCTCAAAAGCATGAATGGAATCCATTAGAAGCATTACCTTCTAACAATGGGATTCACAGCTCAAGGGACATATAAGAATTCAGCACATGCTTTTGCTTCATTCTGAGCCAGTGGAAATATAGGTAGAGAAGATTCCAATAGTAGCCCCTTAGCACCAACCACCAGCCAGTCACTGA
Organism: Potos flavus; assembly: GCA_028534135.1. Taxonomy (NCBI): domain Eukaryota; kingdom Metazoa; phylum Chordata; class Mammalia; order Carnivora; family Procyonidae; genus Potos; species Potos flavus. The sequence goes on along the minus strand of CM052884.1, from coordinate 74,866,661 downwards.
ATCCACTTCTCTGCCAGGTATGCATTCAGAAGCTGCCACGCCCCGGAAGGACATTCTGCATTACCTTCTCCATTGCAAATGGAAAAAGAGGACTATTCTGATACCAAGTGAGAATACAGAATTCATATTCTTTTACAAAACAGGATGCATCTCCGTGTTTCTGCCACACAGACAGAAGAATCATGCACAGCAGCTTGCAGAGCCAAAGTCATCTGGCATCACTTAGAGATGATGGCAGAACTCAAGTCCAAGTTCCACAATCCCACCAAGAATAAAGTGTGTTTTTCTAAATATAAGAAAAAAGCATTGTGCTTTCAAAGAGAAATCTCCAAATAGATAGGACCAAAGTGCTAAATGACATCAGACAGGTATTTTTCTAACTATCTGGCTCCATTTCTTCCAACATTACGATTCTGACCAAATGCTTTCTAATGTGCCCAGTATTTCATAACGCCATGTTGTAGATTCCTTTATAAGACAAGAGGGAGTATTTGGTCAGGTCAGAGTCTCTGCTGCAATCTTATTGGGAGATCCCCAAAACTAGACCTGGAAGTGACATATGCAAAAGACATATTCTCTGTGTCTCCTTTGTATGCTATATCCACTCCTGTTTTGGTGATTTGTTCTGAGCATCTAAGGGTTGGCTCTGTGTTGACCATATCATAATTCATTAAGGAACCTTACTGTCTTGTGACAATTCCTTCAATGTCTTTCTGTTCAGTGTCCTCAATGCTCAACATTTAACCCAAGAGGAAGCTTCCACCCAAGTTTGCTTGTTAAACAATCCATTACCAGCAGTCCCTGCTGTTGAATGAGAGTCTTCTTTTGGTGATTGGGGATATTCCCCATGCCATCCATTCTCCGCCCACTGCTCTTTCTGGGTAGCTCTTTCTTCCGTTGTACTACTAGAGATTGCCTGAGCTGTGAGAAGAATGTCAATTGGGAGTCATTATTGTTCAACTTCCTTACCAATACATATCTTAATACTTTAAGGCCATATACACATGGGAGAAAAGGTAGAAAAGGAAAACAGCAAGGAGAGAGATCATTGATATTCTGAAAGAGGTATTAGAAATCAGTGGCCCAATCCTTCAATTTTTCAGATAGGAAAACTGGGACCCAAACTAGTTTTGCTCAAAATCTTACAGCCAGATTGGCAAAAAGTTAGGACTGGACCACAGCCTATGAATTTCCAGTATGATTCTTAGTTTACCATACTCAGTGGCCTCATATATCCTTGTCTGAGAGCACTGTGTGTTCATAGAATTAACCTCTTTGCTGCTGTGATTTGGTGGGGGAGGACTGTATTATATATACACCAACTGATGACAAAATCAGCATGGTGGGAGGCCTTCTCAAATGGTGGTCACATCATTCATGATCACATGCACCAGCAGTGGATTTGCCCAGCATGAAATAGGTTGACAGTGACGGGCACATTACGAGGTTATGTCTATGTGGCATCTAAAATTGCCAAAATTACTTTTTAACAAAATTAAGTCAATGGAATAAAACTATCCTAGCCAATGTTTGCCATTATATAAACAATAGGAACCTGTGACAAGCTAAAAATTAACTCCTCGGTGTTGCAATTGTTCAGTTTTAAAAAGAATAAATTGAATGGAATAAAATTGTATCAGGGTACCTTTGGGAAAAAGCAGAAAGCCACGGTCATTTTCATTTATAGCAACTAATAGCAAATTTTTAGTTCAACAAGAAAATGAGAGCCTATAAACTTGCCAAGCCAAAGTATTTTTTGCAACTGGTAAGACTGGTTGTATTTCATAATTTTAGAAAATGATACGTGTGACTTGATAATAAGAAAAATCTTTAAAAAATAAGACTTGTGTCCTCATTTTACCCTTTCATTGGCGAAAACATTCCTGGGGTTAACTGGTTATCCAGAGGGAGGGAAAAGAAGTCTCAAATCTTCAGTTTTACCTCCCACTGACTAAATCACTACCTCCTGACAAATAATGAAGTTAGAAAAACTATGAACCTAATTACAAAAAAGGGGAAATGAACCCAAACTTAAACTGCCTATTCAAAGTCTTTTAGAAAAGAAAGAAAAAAGACAGAAATGTATGTGTGCACACACACACAAACACACACATGCACACACTATACCATCACTATCTTTATAAACATAACGATCCTTTAAAAACCCAGCAACCCCTGCTGTTTTCGACATATGGATTAGCAGAGTATAGGATTTCCAGGGTAAAATATGAAGGTTGACTCTCTCCTAGAAGTTGTAATGTTCTTTGATAAGGCCCAGAGGTCACTAACCAGAACCTGATGTTTTGCAAGTACTGATAAGAGAATTACTGTAGTGATTACTGCTTTCCCTTTTCCTCTGTGAGGTTCTGTCACATATGGCTTTTCAACTACCCTCCAGGAATGATGTCTCCCCCGCTTCCCTTCCCGCCCCACCACCTTCTGACAATGGGTTCATTAATTCCAAGCTTCTCTTATACCTATCTCCTTTTTAAGTACAAGTGGTCTTAAATTCTAAGATATACTTTTAGGTTCCAAAGGGGATTGGTACAGAATCCCATTCCAAAGAGATTCTGCTTCTCATCTTCTTCGATCAGAAGAATCTTGTTCATTCAGCCCATAGTCCTCACACAAAAATAAAATCTACTGGGATAAGTAATGAGATGCAGGCCTACTGGGTGTATTCAGTACAATGCCCAGCACTTAAAGCCTATGTTCTAGTTGATGTCTGAAATGTTTCTTTTGTTCTCTGAAGGCATCCCTCAAACTCTGGGGTCTCCTTTTGGTTTCTAAGTGGCTGCTTCTTACATTCTTGCTTTAAAGAGTATCCAAGACTAAGGAAATGATAGTTGAACCACAGTTTTAAAGATGCTACAAGCTGTTATCCTAAATTAAAGCTTCTTTTATTTTTTTTTTTATCCCCAAATACTTTTATTTTTTCAGTGTTACAAGATTCATTGTTTATGTACCACACCCAGTGCTCCATGCAGTACGTGCCCTCCTCAATACCCACCACCAGGCTTGCCCATCCCCCCACCCCCTCCCCTCCAAAACTCTCAGTCCCTTGTTCTGAGTTCACAGTCTCTCATGGTTCTTCACCCCTCCGATTTCCTCCAATTCATCCCTCC
>CM052884.1:74785039-74863036 GCA_028534135.1 Potos flavus | reverse complement strand
TTTATTTTTTCAGTGTTACAAGATTCATTGTTTATGTACCACACCCAGTGCTCCATGCAGTACGTGCCCTCCTCAATACCCACCACCAGGCTTGCCCATCCCCCCACCCCCTCCCCTCCAAAACTCTCAGTCCCTTGTTCTGAGTTCACAGTCTCTCATGGTTCTTCACCCCTCCGATTTCCTCCAATTCATCCCTCCCCTCTCTCTCACAATGTCCTCCATGTTTTTCCTTACGCTCCACATTCTTTTATTCTAAACATGATAGGCATATCACCGAGAGAGATGAAAGAAGAAGAGTATATACTTCTTATTTTCTTTAGTCCTATCCTCAAGACCTGTGATTGTTTTGGGAAACCAAAAGTGAGACCTGAGATTGTTTTGGGAAACCTGAGATGTTGGCACTTAAGTAGAAATAACAGCATCAAAGCCTTCCCCAAGTTACTCTGGGCTTAAAAACAGAAAAAGAACAGTCACAGAAATTCAAATGTAGTCTCTATGAGCTACTGACCTTCTTGCAAAGAGTACAAGAGATGCCTTCCTACAATGCCGTGAGGAACAGAATGTAAAACAAGAAACTGGATTCATCCGAGATCTTCACAGAAGAGAAGGATTCCAAAGATCGTCGCACTTGTGAAGCTCTCTTTCCAGACCCCACTGCCCCACACCAGAAGATACACTCTTCCTCACACATTTCTATAGACACACGCAAATCACCCAAATGGAACCTTGAGGAATCTCTAACCCAAAAAGCCCATATCTCAGACCTTTAAAAAAAAAAACAAACAAACCACGTTTAACCTTTCTATCATTTTGGCCTTTCACGCTACCTGACCAGTTGGCATTTTTCTCCCAATTTCTAACACTGGTGTGTAGATTTGGCAGCTTTCCATGCTCCATGGATAAAAGAAATGACTGTATAGAAACAGAAAATGTGGCTAAAGTCTAAAACAAAGTCTTCCCTATTCTTCGGAAGGACTTCACTAAGTCATGGACACCGGCACTGCTGACCACCAGCCTCCTTACTTGTGCTTGCAGGATGCTGGGCCTCCTCTTCATCGTGACGCTCATGGTGAACGAGAGGAGAGTGTGGTTCTCGGGGCCAGCTCTCTCCATTAGCGCTGGTGCCACTTTGGTCCACATCTGCCGTGATGATGATTATATACACTGTGACTTTTTTTGGTTCTGTGTTCTTGCATTACAACGCATGCTATTTAACACTGCCATGCCTACATAGGACCTCCGACCATCTACGCTCAATGCTATTGAGTGACTCCACTCATCTCTCCCAAAAGAAGAATCAATGGGTAGGAAATTTCTTAATGATTACCTGTTGTTCTACTGTAATCGCTTTGTCAAAGGAAGCACCATAAACCATGCTAATGCATTCACTTTTATAATAAAGCAACATAAAGGATCTTGTGCCCAGGTGGTATGATTGATAAATGACTCCTAGGTTGAACTGAGTATCCTAATGAAAGCTAAGAATTTGTGATGAGACACATCCCACTGTGTCCTGATGATTGACCTTTGTAGCGTCATAGACTTTGGGGGGAAAAAAATCTTTAATGAAGTATGCAAAACCCATTACCAGTCATCCTTGTAGTAGTCTGAAGTAATACTCCTGGATTCGATTCACCGGGGCTCGGCGAGGTCCAATCCTGGTTCTGTTTTGGGTGGCTAAAAAGCCGTGGTGTGGTTGGAACTGTGATAATGATGATTGAAGCAATTAGGAAAAAGTTAGTTCTTGAGCCTTCACCACTTGCTCTGCACATCTCTCCCTTCTTTGGTCTACACAGTGAATCATCTATACCGGCTCGTATAGATGGTTGAGTGGAAACAGAGGGAAAGCAGAGAGGACTTCAGCTTGATTCAGCCACATTGTTAAGCACCTCAGTGTCCTCTGCCTTCTGTCATAGGAGACGCTGGGGTCAGAACATGAGATTTTCCGGAGAAAGCAGCCAAAGGAGCTGCAGCAGAAGGAAGAACAGCTTTGCAAACACCAGCCCTCCACCGAGGAGAACCAAGAACGTCAGAGTTTTGGTCCGCCCCTGCAGTCTGTAACGGCCCTGTGCGCTCGAAAGCCCAAGGGATTGGTATCATTGGCAAGTGCGCTACAGCAAGATCCTCAGGCTGAAGAGGTAGACACCTGAAAATTATACCATGATGATATGATCGCTTTACTTATTTCGCTAGTTTTGGTGGGGAAAGGCATACCCTGAGCAGTCACGGATTTCCTATAGATGGTTCTAAGAAAGAACGTCTACCTATATCAGCCATATGATTTAGCTGTCCACTTCCGAATGTGTAGCAAACACCTATGGTATTCTCATCAAATACAAAGCATTTCGTGAGCAAGCCATTCATAGCCAAGGAGAGAAAAACAAGATTCACACATTCAGTAGAAAAGCACCATAGGTCACCAACCACCTACGCAGCTCCCCGAAAAAAAGAGGCATACATCCACCAGAGGCCTGATGCTGTCACCCAAAATGATAGAGCTGGAGTAGGAGATGCACCTGACAGAAGGATCGTGACAAAATTAGAATCGGTTGCTTTAGTGAAACTATCACGTGCAAAGCCATCCTAATTCTTTCAAACTTAGTTTCGATACTCAACTAAATACAAAATTCTTTTCAGAACTGTAATACCATCAGCTCGATTTCACAAGTGAAGCAAGTCGGGTTTAGAATCATCATCCACATTCTCAATAAGCACAAAGAAGTGCTTGGCAGTTGTCTTTACCCCTACAGCAGAAAGAAGGCATCCTGCCGAATTACGTGCACAGGGGCCAAGCAGGAGAGTGAACTGAAATTGGCAAATATGGCACAGAGACGAAAAACACCAAGGGATGTTCTCCCTGGGAGCTTAATCACACCATTTATTTTCAGATTGATCTATTTGGGTTACCACCCAAGAAAGCTGCGTTTCTCAAGTATCAAGACCGTATCTTTATTCATGGTCCCACCTGGAAGATGGGGCCACATCCTGAACCCAGAAGACAATGTGATAGTAAAGCTCCAGTGTTTTTGGTTACTTGGTTTTCTTTCTGAAGTTATTAAGAAAAGTTTCCTTGTTTTATAGACCAAGCTCTGCAGAGATGTCCGGGCTAAAGAATACGCCATTTAAAAGCTTAGATGTAAAGTGTCTATTTCATCTTGCGTATTTGTGGTATTGATGCCATATACTCAGATGCCTCAAAGCCCAAGCTATTATTTTGGACTCCTTCATTCCTGGGTGCTGTCCACGTGGGGACAGTCCTCTCAGGTTTCAGGAGGACAGTGAGAACTTCAGTGACCTAAGAGGGTCCCGTCCCACTGCAAAGGTCCACCTTCTCTAAGGACAGGAGAGACGGGGTGATATGGTGGGTTCAGGTTCGGAATTCTCATCTCTGCTCGGCAACGTCTCAGATCATTACAGATATGTCTAGGAAACCCAGTCATCGGGCTAAATGTTAGGCTGACCTTTGCATGTTTTTTTAAAAGGAGGTTTTTCAGCTCAATTTCCATCTCTGTTCTCAAAAAGTTTTATAATTGTCACAAGTTTGGATACTATTATGCAGTGTTTTCACTATTTGTTTTTAATAATTGGCACTGTTTTAATTAAAGCTCAGCTGACATTTGTCCTTCCCTTCAATGTCTTTCTGTTATATTTGTGCCCTATTCGTTTAAAACTATATTTGTTTCCTTGGTTTCAACCAAGTTTTGATTATGATGATTCTTGAATTCTGGTATCCAACTTTTAAGCCTTTCTAGGGCCATCTAAGTCTTCAATGTAGAATCACCTACAAGTTTTAATTAATATCCTCCCACTCACATTCTATTGCTTCAGTAAACCAGAGTTTGAAGGCAAAAGAGCTCTGGCTTTTTTTATCTTTGTGTTCCTAGCACCTAGCACAGTAGGTATATAATAAATACTTGTAATGTTTTATTATACCATTCTCTGACACAGCGCAATAATTCAAGAAGAATCTGTAGCAGCAGACCACATAAGTAAACAAAACAGAAAAACCTGAGGCATTAGGAGTTTTATAAATGATATTTTCCCCATTTCTCCTCCAAATATGTTTCGGCTTCCATTTTTTTTCGAAGTCATTTTTCTTCCTTCATAACCTTACCAAGTATAACTAAAGTGTAATCAGTCATAGGTTTATGCTAATTTCCCACATTAACTATTTCCCAAGGTAGACACTACTGGGCATCGCTCAGGTTAAGCCTTGCATACATGGTTCTACTGTAATTGATTATTCTTACTGGTGCTGGAGATAAAATCTTCATCATCATCAATGCCTGATCCAGAATAACTGGGGTGTTTGTCTCTTTCATCTTCATTTTCTTCAGTTGGTTCCCAGCCTGCTGAGATGATATTTGAATCCGTACCTGTTGTGGTGACTTATGTTAGTGGCTGAACTGGATGCCGAGCAACCCATTTGACAAAGGAAGAAAATCAGACACAGAATGTATAATGAAGTTCCCAACATTTTCAGAAGAGAGTGAGACATCTGATTTGTGTACCCCCGGATTATTATATACTGGTCTCTGAAGCTAAGGCATAGATCTAAAAACAATTGGCCGTGACCTTTACAACTGAACGATCTCCTTAAGGAAGTCAAAAGAATAAATATGGATATAACCCCACCAAAGAAACAAAAGCAAAACAGGCCAATAAACACTCCCCCACCCCATGCTCTATTAACTTATTAAGCATGCGTCATTAAAGTAATCGAATGGAAAGGTTTCACACGTGCCTATTTGTTTTGTCAGCCACCTTCGGAAAACTTTTGGAATCTAAACATGTCCACCAATTTTTAAATCCCATAGGTGTATTCACATTTTGTTAATTCATTTGTTGACCTTCTCCAGCATCACGTCACCAGAGCTCTGAACACAAGCTGAACTACCATCTCCACAATACCGCAGCAGCCAGTCATAGCAAAGTTAGTCAATTCACAGAGAGATCATGCCTGGCGTTTCTTGGTCAACCAAAAGGGTTCACTAAAGTGGACTGGAGCCAAGATTTTGAGAAATTCTCACGTTTTCCCTTCTGGACACATCAGAGGAAAGAAAATGGTGACCCTCTGCCTCTTCTCAGTGGTTGCTGTAGAAGATGTCTCTTTCCTGAAAATGGGTTTCCCATAATTTGACTGAGAGTCATGCTATCTTTTGGAGTGACCATTTGTCTTTTCTTACTATCAGTGGCTGCCCCAAGAATAGTTCCACTGATGGAGAGTTTCTATATTTTTCTAGTTCTAGCTATGCTATTTTATTTCCTCTTGGTCAAGAATTTTTACTGACTTTTGTCTCTTTGGAATATCCTTCAGAGCCAAAATTTTGTTTTTTTGTTCTGTCATCAAGAAAGATTGGCCCCCTTTCCTAGTACTCTTAATAGCCTCCTCCAGGCCTGTATTAATTCTATAGAATAAAAAGAAGAAATCTGCTTATTAGTGTTATCAAAGCAAACATATGGGTCTCTGAGCTCATGATCCTTCGAAAGTCATCAAAAACATGTGTGAAACCAGAATGCACTTCAGACTTAGTATCCCCGATGAACTATTGAAAATAGTTGAATAGTTCAATGAACTATTGAAAACTGTCAAGAGATCTTATGAAATGAGATAATAATAACTCATTACCAGCCATTATCGTTGTTGTGTGAAGATGATTCTTGGACTCTGATGGTTGAAACCACCATGAAAGCCAGTCCTGGGCTTCTCGCCTCTTGGTTGCTGTTTTGGGACTTGTACCACTAGTGCTCATCAAAGCTGTTGTAACCATAATTGAATTGACGGTTGAAAGGTTAATTATCAGCCCCTAAGAAACAGCATTGTATATGCTTCTACTCTTTTACTACTCAAGAGAGTCATCTATACTTCATATAGATGGCGGGAAGAAACAGAAAAAGCACAGAAGTTCCACTTTATTTCTGAGGCCCATACTGCAGGTCATAGAATGTCAGAAATGGAAAGACCTTAAATATCATCTTGTTCATGATTCTCATCTTAAGGAGGAAAAAACTGTGCTGGACGGAGCTTGCCTTGTCTTCAGCCAGAAAGGCCGAATGACAGAGAGCATGACAGGAGTCTTTGAATTTTGAAAAACTATAATGTAGAAGAGGGATTAAATTTTTGTCTGTGCTCCCGAAAGGCCAAACTAAGGCCTGTGGTGATCATTGCAAGGGGGACAAATATTTTCCCAAATGTTGAATGTAAAAGGTTATAATCTGGACTATCCAACAATGAACTTCTTCATAAAGTTGTGTTCCTCACCATCAGTGAGATCACTTAGCAGGAAAATTGTGTAGATCAAATGATTAGAAGTGTTGACTGAACTAGACTATTGAAGATCTCTCCAAATCTGAGCGTCTATGATTCTGAAACCAAGCTCTCCAGAGTCCTAGTCCTTCATGTTCTACACACTCTATCTTGGCCAACCAATATCATTCTCCAAGAATTCAGGGTATGATATTTCTGTCAGCAATCCCCGACACTTAATCCCAGCAATACCCAACACACAAAAGAATGCCACATGAAGGGGAAGATGGACAAAGATGCCTTTCCACAACTGTTTCCAGTTAGTGTCCAGATCCTCCAGCAATTTTGCCCATGGTCACTTTTTTATACCAACACTACATTTTGCAAAGCAGAACAGGACATTTTGAGTCCACTTTTGAAAAAGAGGTAATCAATCAGGAAAGAGGGACAGAAATGAAGCGACCCAAGGATCTCACGAATAACATCAGAAGTAAGAGTCCTGGTTTGAAAACTTCCCCAAACCACCATTTCTACCACCATAATGTGCACCAGAAGAATATTAAATAGTGGATAAAAACCTGAAAAAAAGTTGAAGCAGAGAAGCTGAAACCATCGTTAAATCCCCCAAAACAAAAGTAAGATGATTAGATTTCTTTTTTTCAGCTATCAAGAAAGCCCGGAAATGGCCCAAGATGAAGCATTGACAAGAAGACTTTTCCTTTACAATGTTTGTTCTATGAAGATAAACATTTTCTATGATGATAAACATTTAACATTTAAAACTAGCATATTCTTTATTCTGTGTCCCCCCTCCAGCATGACTTTTATCACCATGATATGAAATCACAACATAACATCAGCACTATTTTCCTTACTTGAGTATTTGTTAAAATAAAATATACTTTATTCAACTAAGCTGAATATTTTTTAAAATAAAATATTCTTTATTTGACTAAGCAAGTATTAAGGACCATTTTTATTATTCTCCTTCTGCAGAAAGAATGCTCAATTATTTTGGAATATGGCCATATCCTCCATCAATAAAAGTTAATAAATGAAGATATGCTTGTAATCTCCCATTGTTACGGACCTGGAATGTCTTCCCACATAAGCTCTCAGTCCAGAATACTTTGCGGGGATTTAGAGTTAATCGTCAAACTTCCAGGCAGTCTAGATTCTCATGGAAAACAACAGGTCACCCCTCCACTTTACAGCTGAGGATTGAGTGTCCAAACAAGTACACAGAACCTACACTTTCCATCCATAAGTCAGTACTTCCCTCTATTATTATTGACTGCGATAAGTAGACCAGCAGAAAGTAGGAGTTTGCATTTTCTAATAGACTTCTTTCAAGAGGATCTGTTCTGAATGAATCTCCTAATTGAAGCTCCTGAAGGAAAACTAATTCTGATTCTATGTGCATGCTGCCAAAAGGAAAACAAATAGAACACAGAGGAGTATCTAGTCGTATTCCCAGATCCATAGGCCTCTCTGATGAACAAAATGGTACCAGATCCAGTTCCCTAAGGATGGAGACAGGACATCAGTCCCAAACTGATCATGGATACTCTTCTCCTTGACGCTGAAAAACCTGGCATTCAGGACAATGGATAAGCAGAAGACAGAGCAGTTTACCTGTTGTTGCTGTGTGATCCTGAGTCTTAGGCTGTGAGTTACCAAACCAGGACCATATCCAGTGATTTTGCTCCTGAACTGCTGCGTGGCTGTTTGAGTGCACAGTTGAAGTAACTGGATCAATTATGAAAATATCATTTAGTGAGATCTTTCTACAAACCTTAATCTCAGCTCTATATATATATAACATCTGTCTCTATTATAGAGCAAAGATTAAAAAAGAAAGATTGAGTTGAGGCCTGGTTTTATCTATACAGTCTCCTAAAGTCTCTTGGAATCTTAGACCAACGCGAGCAATGCAAATGCTGGATGGGTGTCAATTCAGAGCTACTCATGCTTCAAACGGAACCCTCTGAACACAGGCTCAGAGCAAAATCAAGTAGGAACTTAACAACCTGTGAAGGAAAAGAGATTTTATATTTACTTGATGAGGTGACCCAGCCATGGACTGATGGTCTTTGATGCAACATTTCATAAAGTTGCTTTCATTCATTTGTGTTTGGAGTGTCTTTAGAGGTGCTTCCTTGTATCTTTTGGGCCTATCCCTTCATGCCTGCAGCCTATGATGACAACTGGCATTTCAAAGCTCCACTCACACTCATTAACTTCAAGTCAAGCTCTACGCTTCAGCAGGAACCTTGCAAAGGGCGTGTGTTCAAAATGTCGAAATCAGATAAAGCTTTGTCAAGTCTCCATCTATCCCCTTCCGTCACTTGTAATTCTTAATTTGGAATGTGTTTCCAGAAAAGAAACAAAACTGCCCAAGCTAGAGAAATTCTGGACGCTACTGAAATTTGAGAAAGGATAATCAGTGATATTCTGCGATTTGAAATCTCCCTTTGACTCTCAAGTAGGACTTGGGTCCGGAATGTTTCCCTGGGGAAGAAGAATAGCAAAGATCATCAGGATCAACATCTAAAGCAGTTGAGATTTTTAAAGCCATTTTGAGCTCTACGCTCCATTGAAAATCAGAACTAAGTTATGATTTCTGTCCTCAAAAAAGTGATGTGACACATACACAGTCTCAAAATTTTGTATATTATTTCAGGCTCTTGAATGCCTTATGGCCTATCATTGAACCTACTGGAGGTCCATGAACACCAGGCTAAAAACTTTGACCCTATATACACCAAATGTCAACAACCTATGCAATATGTTCCGTGTTAACCAAGGACACATTGGCAAAGAATAGAGAGTAGAGACATAGGAGCCAATTTCACCGACGATGCCCCCAGATAAACCTGAGCATCCCCCCTGAAAAATTCTCAGGTACCCCATTCTGCCCTCAGAAACTGTATTAAAGATGCAGAGCTCCTGCCACCTTCACCCTATAGAAGACCAAGAAGAGACCAACAGGAAGTAAACATACAACAGCAAGATAGAAATAGGAATTATTTCTACTTTCCCGAAAGGAGTCATATGAGATTTGGGGAAAATGGAAGGAGCTACTGTCTAGCCAGCAGAGTTTCCAATTTTCCCCACCCAAGTAGGTGATGCCAGACCAAAAATATATATGTATATATTTCTTTGACACCCAGAAGACAAGGAAATAGAGCATCCCAAGGTAGGAGTCTCTGCTTCCTGAATTTGTTTAGGTTTCTGGATTCCAGAGAATTCTAGATCACCAATAGAAAAGAGGCTGACGACATGCCTCCAGGAAGTCTCTTCCGAAAATAACATTTATAATAAAAAGCCTGCTGGAAGTCAAAACCTACCCAGATGGTTGTTCTTACTGGCTTTCCCTATTGCCACCCACTAAGGACCCTTATGGAAGGAATGAGCCAGCCAAGCGAAAGATGCACTTCTCTGTCCTCAGCCAGATCTCATCTTGACATCTGTCCTTCTGCATGCATTAGGGAGGATTTGCAATCACTCCTCCCCACCAAGACCCACCTTTTGGTCCAATAGTCATGAAGCTTTGGGAATCTCCTCACTGGGCTCAGAAACTGGGGTCTATTTAGGAACATACCAGTGATAATTTTTTTCTAAGTATGTCATGGGTTGCTTTCAAGTTTCCACCCAATTTTTTTTTTTCTTGGACACTCTTCTTTGCATGAATGGATTTATCTGGAGCTGCCACTGGCCGTTTGGATGTTCTGGCACTTTAGTGACTCTTAGGTTGGCCCTGGACTTACTCTTTTGGATCACTGAGTCCCTCTCTTCCCGAACTACTAAGAGAAACTTAGCTAAGTGCTTTGAAAAGATTAAAGTACAATTCTTTTCTCAACCCAAATACCAAACTATGCTTTAGTAAAATCTTAAAGCATTCCTTCTCCTTGGTTTCTGAACAGTAGATGGGCTCCAAGATCAGTCCAACTCTGAGTTCCCAGGAACTAGAGCAACAGCACAGAGAAGACCTCAAATATTGGTTAACATCTGGCAAATATTGGTTACTAGCTTACTGATCCTTATTTCGCTTCTGTATTACTTTCTAATGGTACTTACCACTGGATCCCCGAGCATTAGAATAGGCTTAGTACGCAGTAGGTCCTCAAAATCTGTATGCTGATTACCTAACTTGGGCAGGAAATGTGCAATCCCTAAAAGATATGCAGACTGTTCATTAAATGTCCTTGTTAACTTCTAAAGTACATGTGTAATACTCACTATTTGATATAGACTAATAATGGCTTCAATGTGAATTTCACCTAGTTCCTCAAAGATATATTTTGCCACGATTTTCTTCTTTGGTGGGAGCTAGTACTTTGGAGTAGACTCGATCTGCCTCTCGCTGAGACCACTAATTGTTATGTTTGCCAACATCTGACAAAATTGCATGCCCTGATGATAGGGTCTTCCGCACAGTTACTTTGGCGGGGCGGGGAACTCAGGGGCAGCCAGCCCCCAGCAGCAGGGCCTGCTGGGTTTGCAGAAGCTCCTCTGCAGAAAGGTCATCCGTGGAACCACAGGCAACGAGGTGACCCAATCTCCAGAGACAGTAATCTGGGAAGGCATGAGCCATTTGAGAACGTCTGCTTCCTAAAAATGCTTCAAAGGATCTGCAGAGAAATGACCAGACTTCGGGCCCATTGGTACCGCTCCCCCCCTTAGCAACCTGCTCATAGAAATTTAAAACACTGTTGATCAAGTAGCCTTTGGCTAAATCATAGTGCTCTGAAGGTCACCCTGGCTTCTGGGTGACAAGGCACAGAAAAAGGTCCTATGCCGCGCATTCCCAAACCAGTGAATGTCGGTCACGCTCTTGGGAGACCAGAGTCCCGCCCCGCAAGAGGGAGAGCCTGGACAAAAGAAAATCCACACCATAGGAGGAAAGCTGCTCAAGATGCAGATGCCCTACTTCAGTTTGAATAATCCTCCACAGAAGGAATGCAGCCAATCTGGAAACCCGTTTTAAAACAAACCACAGGGAAAAAGCAAAGTGGGAAGCAAAGAAGGAGGCCAGAGGGAGAGGCAAACACTTTCCAAGGACAGTGGAGCACAAAGGGCAAAACCCCAAAGAAATCAAATGCAATGTTGACATATTTCCACTCTCGCAGTCCCCAAGTAATGAATTATCCACATTACCAAGCAAGTATAAACAGCCTTCCCCTACAGGCTGCAATAGACAACTTTTAAGCGGATTGAGTTTGATCAGATAACTCCTTCAGATATGCTTCCTTAGACCAAAAACAAAGGAACCGTTTAGTAAATCATGGGTGATGAATAGGACTGAATATCGCACCATCAATAATATCGCATAAATCAAGTTAAAACATAAAAACGTAGAGTTAAGTTGAAAAACGCAGACTGGATGGTATGCATCTGTTAGGATCCCAACTTTAGGAGGACAATCTTATCCAAAGGTGGATAAGAACAAGAAGGAAACATGTAAAAGTAAAAATAGCTTCTGTAGCATGCTTGAATTGTCCCCACATCCCTGGGACAAAAGAACAAGAAAGATTCTTCTAAAAAATCTTCCAGTATGGCACTTCTTATCCCGACGTAAGCAAAACAGAGGAGTAGGTGGAAAAAAACAAAACAAAACAAAACAACACTGCAGGCAGTAGCAGGCAATGCTATAAAGGGCACTGGTTACCAGAATACCCCCCTTCCCCAAACCACGTCCCCGACTTCTAGAGACAGGAGACGATCAACACGCAAGGGAGTGCAGATCACCCAGGAAGCTCAGAGACGGTTTTGTAAACAAATCGCCATTGGAAAGCACACTGATTCATTCTCCTTACTGGTGATGGGGGTATTCTCTGGGCCGTCAGACACCCCGGTACTGTCTTGGTCCTGGGTCGGGTACACAGTTGGAAGGTGGGTGTGGAAGACGTAGCCTCCCGAAGTGCTCCTCTCACTGGAGGAGCCGCTGCTGACGTCATCGTCAGTGGGGCTGCTGGGGTTGATGTCTTCAGGGTTCGTTCTGTACTCGCCCGTCTGGCTGTAGCGGGTGCCGTCGCGGTTGACAATGGCTGGGGGAAAGAGAAGGCTTTCAGAACTTGGCAGCTGACATTCGCGGAGTATAGGGAAGACTGTGGGTTATCACGTAAGACAGTGACTTCAAAGCTATTTTTCTTCATTATCAAGCAAAACAACACCTAACTACCTGTCTAGTGGGAGTGGGGGCGGGGAGTAGGGGATGCACTAAGAAAGTCTACCCTCCCCGGCCCAGCCACATGCCCTGGAAATGGGGAGGGGGAATGCGGAATGCGGGTGTGTTTGGAAGTCCCCATGTTTGAATCCCAGCTTTGTGTGCCCTTAGACAAAGCCGGTACTGAGCTTCGGTTTTGTCATTGGTAAAATGGGGATGCTACTACATTTTGCTCTGAGCCCTATATGATACATGACATGTGAAGGGCTTAGCATAGGATTCAACATTGAGCTGGTCTCAATAAATGATAATTCTCCCACTGGTTCCTTTTCTCCCTTCCAAGTACATATAAAATCTGTTGCTATTAGTTCTATCTGCTTCTAGAAAGGATTAGAAGTAGGAAACGAAGAGGTTAGCAGTCTCAACAGGGAATATATATTTGCACGTCTATGAAGATTGAGGCTTTTTTCTAAGGGACAAAGTTTGTCAGTCTAAGCGAACCCCTACTCTGGCTAAGAAATCAGCATGCCTAGGGGCACCTGGGTGGCTCAGTGAGTTAAAGCCTCTGCCTTCGGCTCAGGTCATGATCCCAGTGTCCTGGGATCGAGCCCCGCATCGGGCTCTCTGCTCAGTGGAGAGTCTGCTTCCCCTTCTCTCTCTGCCTGCCTCTCTGCATACTTGTGATCTCTCTCTCTGTCAAATAAATAAATAAAATCCTTAAAAAAAAAAAGAAAAGAAAAGAAATCAGCATGCCTAAATGCTGACCGAGCCTCCGCCCATCCTCCGTGAGAGTCAACCTTGAAATTAAGAGGCACGGAAATATATAAAGATCAGAATCTTAGATTTAAACAAACAAATGTCTAGAATGGACAGGAGAAGGAAAAGCAAAGCAAATTCATTCATTGTTCCTCCCTGAAAGGATTTGCTGCCTTCAAGTCTGGGCCACTCACTGCACAAGTGTGCATTTAGCAAAAATTATTCTCTGCTATATTGCACTGGACTAAATGTTCCTTTTGTCCACCTAACTGGCTTGCCCAAGTGGAACTATTAGTACAACGTACGTTAAAAAATATTGCAAGGGTGCCTGCGTGGCTTGGTCAGTTGAGCATCCGACTCTTAATTTGGGCTTAGGTCATGATCTCAGGGTCATGAGATCGAGCCTCACATGGGCTCTGTGCTCAGTGGCGGGGGTGGGTTCTGCTTGAGATTCTTTCCCTCTGCCCCTCCCCTCGCTTGCGCTCTGTCTCCCTTAAATAAATAAATCTTAAAAAAATATTGCGAAGTCTCAAACACCCTGATAATCTCTGCAGAGGTAAATCTGATAAAAAAAAAATATGACCAAACTTGTACAGGTCTGGACTTTGAGAGGCATTGGTGGGGACCAAGGAAATGGGACGTTTATTGAACACGACTATGGTCCTGGCACGCATTGGACATATTACTTTTCTTCATTTTCATTTCAAATCTCACATGTTCTCTATTATCCAGATGAGAAAACTGAGGCTCAGAGAAAGTCATTCCTTTGCGATCACCCAGATGGCAAGGAATTAGGATTCAAACCAAGCCTGACTGAGACAGCACATCCCAACTCGTGGGCCTCCCTTTCCATGAGGCATGGGTCAGGGACAATTTTTGGCCTAACGGTGCGGGGCTCGATTTGCGTGGCCGGGATGATTCTCATCCTTCTGCCGCCTACCACCTCTGTTCCCTTGCACACTAAGGGGTCTGGCTCTCAGGAGGCAGAAGTCAGGCCTCCTCAACACTATGAAACGTTTCAAAAAAAGTGAGATTCAGAGTCCATAAGATCAGGGTTAATAAGTTGACCTCTTTGAAACTTTTGGTTGACATTTTTGTTTTTATACAGTGCCAGGTGTCTACATCTTGGGATCGTCAAGGTGATTTTAGGTGGATGTGGTAGAAATAATGTTGAAATCTCTACTGGGAAGTTTATGCCCTTTAGAATTCTCTTCCAATACACAAATAATCAAACAGAAAACTTAGGGGGCTGGAATGCATCTCCCCCTAGCATTTATTAATCCCCCTCCATGAGAGAGAACACGGCTCGGACTCAGAACCTTCAGCAGCTAGAATTTAGGAGGACTATTTAATTTGTCCTACATTTAAGTGTACTTTTAAGGATACCCTCTGCTTATGACTGGAGATTTGGTTTTCCATTTGTAGGGGATTGTTTATTTTATTTTGTTTTGTTTTATTTTTTGAAGATTTATTTATTTGAGAGAGAGAGAGAACGCATGAGCGGTAGGGGCAGAGAAGGAGAGAGAATCTCAGGCAGACTCCCCGCCGAGCATGGAGCCTGACATGGGGCTCAATCTCGTGACCCTGAGATCACGACCTGAGCCGAACTCAAGAGTCAGACACTAAACCAACTGTGCCACCCAGGCACTCCTGCAGGTTTTTTTTTTTTTAAATAAACTTATTTTAAGTAGAAAAGAACGGGCCAATTAAGTGAAAATATCAAGTAAATGATTGTGCTGTGTGAAAAAAGTGAAAGCAGTTTTCAAATGACTGCAGTTTGAGGAACAATGTGTTGGGGTCGACTGAATCGCAGTTTCAAGCCACTGCAGGAAAAAGGGAAGGGACAGTGAATCACAGCCAATGTCCCTCGCCTTGGGGAAATGACTGCTCTTCTACTCAAATGTGAAACACAGAAAGTACACCTGATGCCTTTCCCAAGAATGGGGACACCCCATCAAAGTCAGAAGAGATACGTACTTATGGTAATTGGTCCTTCAAAGGCATTGGGCAGGTGTGTGACCGATGTACAATCTTCTTCGGGTGGAGCTGTGGAGCAGCAAAGAGAAAAACCATGAGACCTTTAAAAAAAATAGGAGCAAAACTCATGTCCATTTCTATTAGTCAGGATGGGGCTTTATTAAAGATCTATTTGGTAACTAGACCTTGTATTGAGCTCTAAAAACTCAGAGAGCTTTCTTTCTTTTTTTTTTTAATTTTATTTTATTTTTTCAGTGTTCCAAGATTCATTGTTCATGCACCACACCCAGTGCTCTATGCAATATGTGCCCTCCTCAATACCCACCACCAGGCTTGCCCAACCCCCCACCCCCACCCCTCCAAAACCCTCTGAGAGCTTTCAACTGGCTTTGCTATTGCAGGAAGAATGGATCCATTTGTGGATGACAACTTTTATACTGTGCGTGTGCGCGTGCGCCCCCGTGTCTGTGCACAAGATGGCAACTTATTCATTAGGTTGATTTTTCTCAGTGTTGCTTCTTGTCAAAGAGGAAGGAAGAAAGCGATGGATAGATGGATGGATGGATGGATGGATGGATGGATGGGTGGGTGGATGGAGGCAGGTAGGCAGACTGCTATCACAAGGAAGGCCGTTACCACAAGCATTTTAAGTGTTCTGCCATAAATTGCTAGGTACTCATAACATTGGACAGAAACGAGTTCAACAAAAACAGGGCTTGGTTGCTTCCCAGGTCCCAGAAGCATCTTTCCTATAGGTAAAGGGCATGTCCCTTGACTTGCCTATTTCTTTGACCTCGTTGTGAAACCAACTGGCAGCTTTATATATTCACCTGGAGAAAAGCAAGTCTTAGGAAAAGCCATTCTTGCAAAGGCTAAGTAAAAGACATCCCGGAAGAGAGTCTCAGAGAGTCACCTCCTCAGTAAGGCCGTTCCTCACCATCCAATCCCAACCAGGCCCTTACCAATCCCCCACACATATCACCATCACATCTTTGCTTGCAGTTCTCCTTCTGACTTACTGCTGTCTTACATTATCTTGTTCATTTTACATGATGGCTGTTCATGGCACATCTCCCAACCCCTAAGCCCTGCTACCAACCCCCCCGCCACGCCCTCCAAAGAGCTATAGAAGTTGAGTAGTGATGAATAGTGAGTGACCTTATTTATCTTGGCCAGAACATGTATGTGTGATAGGGTCAGAGAGACACTCGATAAATACTTGCCAAATGAATGAAAGAGGAAGTACCAATATAATTCCCACAGGCCCATGCTTCCAGGAAACATACCTAAGATGTTAACCCCCACCAAATGGTCTGCAGTGATGAACAGGTCAAGGAATGTTTAGATGAACCACAAAAGGCAATGCCATAAGAAATTCTTTTTTAAAAAGTTTAAGATACATCAGTTCATTTATTCATTTTAAGCATTACTCATGTGACAGATTAAGGAAAAAAAGGAGCAAAAAAGATGAACGTGTTCCTGTTTTTGCTTTTAAGGAATTCACAAGGTCATGGGCGACAATAACAATTAATGTTTCTTTAGATTTTTACAGTTTTCAAAAAACGTTCCCAATAATTTCCTCATTTGAAAAACAGGGCAGATAGCCTCCCTGGGGATCCTGAAGAGTATCTACTCTGTCTGTTCCAGTACCACCACCAGAAACCAGCCTGACCCACGAGAAGCTTCTGATACTTTATGTTGCATGGGCCCAGAAACAGGCCTTGGATTATGACTTCTTCATGGCAGGGATGGAACCACTTTCCCCGAATTGAGGCAACAGTAGTGCCCTAGAAAGGCATTTCTAAGGGTTAGGTTGTAAGAGAATGGAATACAATATAAAAGACGCTAAGACAGTTTTGGAAATCATTAGAGCATTTGTTCAAATGGACCTTTTTCATGCTCCAGTTCCCCTTAACTTTTATAAAGAACACCAACCCTGGCAAGCACACTACAATGAATGGTGACCCAACTGTGCAATTAACACATTCACGCTCCCATGTCAGACAGCAGGGCCTCACTGACAATCTTTTATTCTGTTTAATGAACACAGCACTGCTGGGAGTATAGGGCCTGGTGAGCTTTTCCTGAACCTAAGGATTTGTTAGAAAGACTCTGGGGTGGGCTTCCTGGTGGGCTGCGTCTCTAAACTGTGCCTCCACTGCCCCAAAATAGCCAAGAGCAATGATAATTATTCAGTCTAGCCAATTACTCAGGGCCAGATAGAAAGACATCTTCCTCAATGCCTGATACATTCCAGGTATCCAGTAAGTATTTGTTGAGTAAATGAGCAAATGAGTAGACAAATGAATGTCACATCTTCTCCTAAATTCCACCTTCAAAAGAGAATGATGCATTTTACTGGAGGCAAACTCAAAAAATGAACTAATTCAAGCCAGTTCTCTGGGCTCTTAACCCAGAAGTCACCAGGCTCGTGCTGGGCCTTACTAAGACATAAGGCAATCAAAATAAAAATCGCCGGGCCTTTCCAGGGTCTGTGCTATTTTCATCTGTAAACCACAGGTCATGTTCTACAAAAATACTGCTGAAACTGTAAGCATATGGAACCTATATGCTAAGATTGAGCTGGCTTTGGTCCCTGTAGACCAAAAGGGTTTGGAGGGGGTCACATCACCTGGGTCTTGAGCACCTGCTGCAACTCTCAACTGGACCTTTCCGATGGGATTCTCTGCCTGGACCAGAAGGTTATCCAGGTTCATAGTTGACTTGGCACCTCTACCATCTGACTCTCAACGAAGACATTTAGAATTTATTTATCCTTAGACAAACATTCTTCTCCAGCTTCTTCATTTTTTTGTTTCATCGTTTCAATGAGATTACCTCCCAAGACAAGAAATATGGCTGCTGGTTCTTTCTCACCCTACTTGCCCAGCAGAGTCCTGAGTGTGTATAGTTGATCCATAAATACTCTTTTTAAAATTTAAAGAAAAACTTACAAAAGCAGTCTATCCCCATTAAGTAAATTTGGATTTAAAAAAGATGAAAAATCTCCTTAAACTCTACGACTTTAAGACAGCCATTTGGGTATGAACAACCCCCCTTCCCCCCCCAGAACTTCTGCAGCTTTTCAGCTGCATTAACACCTCCCCCGCAAAGAAGAGGAAAGTTAATCAGGAGCGTTCGCTTCCTTCTGGGAGGCTGGACCCAACCTTGCAGGGAAAACTAAGGGGCAGGGAGACAAGTCTCAGTAGTAACTTGTCCACATGGTTGCTGTTCCTGGCAGTAAAACGGTGGGAGCTTCTGCCTTTCTGAGTTAAAGTTCTTTCCAGGAAGTCATACTAACTTGTAAAACAGGTGAGACTGTGGATTCGCAACAACATAATTTATTGCATCCATGCAGGATTCAGTGGGGGAAGAAAGGGGTAGTACCCAGACTCTCAAGTATGCGGTCCCACACGAGCACAGTCGCACGTGACCAGCCCCTTCATCTACAACAAAGTCTCCCAAAGTCCCCTTCTGACCTTTGGCACGAAGATAAGCGATTGAGACCACATGCTGCTCTGTGTCTACTTCTCCTTTATTTGCACGTGGTTTTTCTCATTATCGTGTCCTTAGAACGGACATTCTAGGTATATGGGGATGGGAACTGGGTAGGGGGTCATGTACCGTTTAGCCTCATGGGGACTCTCCTCTTTTTGGTTAAACTCCATTTGCATTCCTTGCTCATATACCAGGGAATAAGAAATACTCTATCGTTTTCTTCTCCTTGTTGTGAGTGTCCCCCCAGAGGTTTAGTGACTTGCCTATATTTGACACAATGTATTGGCTTCAAAACACACCATTTCAACTGTCGACCCTGAAACTTTCTCTTTCTCCTAATCTCTAGATTTCCCTTCTGAATTCCCACTCCCATCCCGACCGCTCACGCCACAGTGGGTGGCCGGCATAGCCGAAAGCTACTGACGTCATCTCGCAATTACTCTGATGCCTCCACTGGCACTGAAAACCCCGTGTAGATTTTATACTCTCCCGCCGTATGTGGTATCTGTGTTTGTCTCATGCAAACAAGGCCTTAAGTCATGACTGAATAACATCTGTGTTTGTCTCACACAACATTCTTTAACCGCTTTCCAGCGAATTTAACACCCTCCTTCCCATCTCTAAGGAAAACGGATGGTTCCATCTTCCCCTTCACACAATCTCAGACCTGCCTGAGGAACAGAAGGCCCAGTTTGCGAAGCAGCCAAACAACATTTGATTATTGGTGTTCAAAACTTTGACGTTTGTGCGTCTGACCCTTCTCAAGAGACCCTGAAGATACATGATGCAGAGAATTCTTGAATTCTGCTGGAGCCTGAATTAGACTAATAAGCATGAGTTTCTAGGGCAGTGGTTGGAAGCAAGTCCCTTTGACAGGCAGAGGGGCCTGGCCCGCAGCCCAGCACACACATCTTAACTTGGTTTTCTTGTTCTCTAGTTGTCAAGGCTCTCAACTGTTGGGAAAGGAAACTCAAGAAGGTCAAAGGCCCACCGTATACCCTCCCAGCTTTCTCTCCAGACCCAACATAGAATAAATACTTCTAAGCCAAGCCATTTGGCTTGTACCCTAATACCATCATTAGGTTCATGTCACTTCCTTATACAAAACGCTGCAGTGACTTCCCATCACACTGAGAATAAAATCCACACTCTCTACCGTGGCCTACAAGGCTCTACGGGACCTTGGGCCCTGCTTACCTCTCCAACTTCATTCCTTGGCATTCCCCCTTCTGATCGCTGGGCTTTATCCACCCCAGCCTCCTCGGTGTCCTCAGAATAAGCCGCAGTGCTCCCCCACGCCTGGCTTGGCACTGCTGTCCTCTCTGCCTGTGGCTTTTCTCCCTGACACCCACTGGGGCTCTCTCTCAAATGGACCTCCTCACAGGCACCCTCCCCACCCACCTTCTCAGAGAAAAGCTTCCCTAGCACTTGGAAGCCCCTTCTTCTGCCCCCCCCCCTTTTTTTAATAGCACTCCTCACTCACTGACTTCATATGAGGTATTGACTACTTCTGTTTCCTGTCGGCCTCCCTGCCTAGCAAGTAAGCACCCTGAGATAGGACGCCTGCCTCTGCTGTGGAGATATTCAGTGGGCATGTGTTATGTGAAAAGAAGCTACATGACTCCCCCTTAAGCTAAGACTGATGAACCGTCAGCCACGCTGCCAGGGGCTCGAGAGCCAAAGGCCACCCAGAAGCAAAGACCATCCCCTCAAAACCAACCTGAGGCGTTGAAGCAGTACGTGTCATACTGGGAGGTGTTGGATGTGAGGATGTACACTCCCGTGTTGTTTGCAGCACAGATGGAGTTGGGGTGGATACGGGGGATCACCACATGCCCTTCTATGAACCCGTACCTGCCAAAGGAAAGCAAGAGGTTATCCCCCTTCGAGGCTGCAATGGGGACTGCGTAACGTGCCATCGGATGACATCTCACCCAACACACGGCGTCATTCAGTTCGCCTCTGGGGACCTTAGACGTTTCAGCAACTGGTTACGTAAAATCCAGAAACAATAACTGAGAGAGAGAAAGAAAGGGATCAACACTGAGGGAGGCAAGGTGATTTTATTTAGAGCTCTATGAAGAGCTTTAGAAGAAAAAAAAAAAGATTCATGAAAGAAAAAACTGGCTTTAAAAAAAAAAAAAGTTTTATTTTATTTAAGTAATCTCTACACCCAATGTGGGGCTCAAACTCACAACCCCGAGATCAAGAGTCGCACGCTTTACTGACCAAGGCAGCCAGGCGCTCCAAGAGAAGAAAACTGGTTTCAAATAAAATATGTAGGCAGCAGCGTCAAGTCAGTTTGAACATGTGGAGGGAAGCCTGAGTCACTCAAGAGGGTAGAACGACCACTTTATGAGGTGAGAGCCACTTTGGCTCTCAATCACCTTCATATTTTCCAGAAAATACATCAGATGACCAGCTCCCATAAGCTAGGGCTAGGTGGCTCTTTGTTTCAGTCCATACAGGTCAGACCTGCCTATTTCCCATCCTCTTCTCTTCCTTGTTTGCCTCACCTTTTCCTGTGACTCCCCTGCTCCTCACCCCATTACTATAAACATGAAGCCTTGTTTATATGCTAGAAACACCGTACATTTTCTTCATGAGCATCCCAGGCATAATTTCATTGCCCGTGGAAGTAAACTGACTGTCATTAAAATGGGAGTAATAGCGATTAAGTAAGTAGATAGCAGTGCCTCATTTAGCTCAGGAATTTTCCAGAGGCAGCTCAGTCAGAGAAGTGCGTAAGCCCCCTCTAGCCCCACCAAGATGTTTCTGGGTGCATACTGGAGCCGCAGGCCCCTTGGGATACAACAGAGAGCACCCAGCCTCTTCAGTCCGCATCTCGGAAGCTAAGTACTCACTCACTGCACAATCTCTCCCGAATATAAAATGCCTCCAAAAAGAAGATGTGGGCGGCGAAGTGGGTGGTGGCAGGGGTAGGGCAGAGAGGACGAAGCTAAATCTAGAAAGTTTCTGAAAATGCAATGCTGGCTAAAATGCACCACCGAGAGCCTTTTTAATCTTTGCTACCAGAGGCAACAGTACACAGTTCATTGCCCTGCAAGACCCACGGAAATGTGAGTTTGAAATTTCTAAGCACACAGAACTCATTAGGTCTATGTTGCAACTGCAGCTTGCATGACTAATTCCTCCTCTGAAAGGACAGACTGGTTTCTCCAAAGACTCCTTAGTTTGGTGGTGGGGAGAGAGAGAGAGCAATTAAATGTTAATAAGTTTCCATCTATCTGGGAAATGCTACTAATCAGGGTGGGGTAGACAGAAGAGAGTGGCTGCTAAGGTTTTATCCCAAGCCTCTGCCACCTGTCTTATGGCAGAGATCTGATTCATAACCCCCTGAGTGAAATTATGGAAATGCATTTTGCAACACTTAATACCCGCTACAGGTGGAAAGATAGGTTTCTTTGGCACTGTTTTTCTTTTTCTTTCCTTTCTTTTTTTATTTGTTTAAATGGCAACACTCCTTGGTGAGCCTACTCCCCACCACCCCACCCCATCACTTTGTGAGATCTGTGTCACGCTGACATTCTAGAATCTACATTCCCTTAGTAAGTTATGCCCGAGTTGTTGCCACCACAAGCCGACTGCCCCTTGTATGTGTTCCATCGTACATGAGTTGGGATATTAAAATTTATATGTGTATATACTGCCCCAGCAAGTTGCTGTTCACAGGGAAGAAAGAAATGGGGTCCATGCACCATGCTTCTGTCTCCCCTTGCCCTCAGTCCTTCGGGAGGGTCTTGCCATGGGCTCAGAAGAAGCAGGATTAGACTCTGGACCCCTGCTGGTGCAAGCGACGTGGCCCTGGGTGAGCTGTGGCACTTCTGCAAGCCTCAGTTGCTTCATCCATAAAGTGGAGAAATCAGATCAACCCCAGGTGCAGTCTGAGGCTGGAGGAGATGTGGGCCAGCGGGCAGCAGGGCATGCCCCACCTCTAAGTGCAAGGAGCTTAGCCCATGGGAGTCAGAAGAACTCCCCTTGCTTTCACCAGATGGGAACGTTTCTGTGTTTCCTAAGTATGTCTTGTCTGTGTTTCACAATCCAAATTCAGTCTAGTAATCCTGCTTTCTCAGGCTACTGGCCGAGTCAGGGCCATATTTACAATTAGCCTTGGGAACGGGATCCATGGGTCTGCTCACTGGCCCGCCTTGGGAGCCACAGACAGAGCTTCTCCCTCTGCTGCTTTCGGGTTCTCCCAGACCTAGCTCTGAACACACGCGGACGTGCGTGCACGGCGGCCCTTTCTTTCAGAGCGGTACTGCTGAGTAGAACGCTCTGCAGGAATGCGAATGTTCTGTCTAGAATCGATGTCCTCCAATCCGGTGGCCGCTCATCACGTGGGGCTCACCGAGCATCTGAATGTCAACAGTGTCACCGAAGAATCAAAGCTGAATTTTCTTTCATTGTCATTCAGTGCAAATTGCCACATGGGGCTAGTGGCTACCTTCTCAGTGCCGTGTTGGAGTAAAGATTTTTCTTTTCCTTTTCAGGCAAAGAGCCCTCGCTGCCACTCCTAATGTGTGTGCATGTCTCTGTAAGCAAGGGCTGGGATGGGCGTATTGAGCTTATGTTTCATGGTCTGGATAAAGGCTCTTGCGACTTGACTTTGAAAAAGCAGCCTGTAGTTTGCATGTGTGCGTGTGTGTTTAAGAGGAAGGGGAACCACGTTATCTAATGACATCACATTGCAAAAACAGGGGGGAGCTGCCGGCGGGCTGGAAACTTCAGAGCAGTTGCTCGGATTACCCGAAGCTCTTCTAGTGAAAACAAACCAAACCAAACCACTCCGCCGTGGCTGTCACCACTGCTAGCTCTCGGTGTGCCCCACTCACCACAGGGTCAGTGGAAATTCAAACCCACGGGGCCACTGCCTGCTGTGAGCGCCCTGAGCAGCATGGCGTGAGCTGGGTGTCTAGGGAGCTCCGTGATGGCCCGTGCCAGGTCTCTCGGGAGGCCTCCTGGGTCCCTCTGACCACTTCTCCCTCACTTGGAATAATACATCTTAATGTATTATTATGTTCATGTCCTTTTATTTCCGGTCTCAAACCAGAGCAACACAGAAGAGAAACAAACACACGAGAGACAGAGACAGAGAGAGGGGGTTGTTTGAAAACGCTGCTTTGAGCCAAGTCTGCAGAGCCAAGACTCCACCAGGCACATATTTATTTTAAACACTGTTATTCGGTTTACGTTTTCTTGTGGTTCCGACAATGTTATTGCGCGCTGCTTCAAAGCCGGGAGAGTGCTGTGGAAGCACTTTAGACAAGAGGATTCCAACCGTTGACCCTTAATGGCCTCCTCTGGGCAACCCCACTATGATTCACAAAGGTGTCTTTAGCCGGCTTTAAATTCCAGTTGTCATACAGGTTCCAGGTTGACTTGGCCAAATTAATAGGTGGGGCCGACCCTTCAGGCAACCATCCATCAGCTGTCGGGGAGGAGCCTCCGAGCTCTAAGCCCCGCCCCCAGGCCCCGCCCCCCAGGCCCCGCCCCCGGCTTCCCTCCTCTTACCTGCAGGTCTCAAACCCAATGTTCAGGGCTTTCTTCATCTGGTCCATGGTGGGCAGGGTGCTGTTGAAAGCCTTGCAGAGGTCAGCAGCCTCCGTCCTGGAGATGCTGTAGCGACCATTTTTCTCCACGTGGAACACACCTGCGTATCGGCAGGTTATATTCAAATCTGTGGGATGAAACAGAAATGGTAGATGCTTTTGCATAACTTATTTGGGAAAGGTAAGAAGTCTGTCTGAGGGTAGATTCATTAAAAACAAAACAGCACAAAACAGAACTTCTCCCCTGGTCAGAGCCTTCAACATTCACTCTAGCATTCCAAAGCACCACACATTAAGCTCAACTCTGAGCTAAGACACAGTAAAGGAGCATCACTCTGGCACTATCTCCATCAAGTGCTCTACAAACAAGTTTTTTCTTTTTTTTTTTAAGATTTTGTTTATTTATTTGACAGAGAGAGAGAGCACAAGCAGGGGGAGTGGCAGGCAGATGGAGAGGGAAAAGCTGACTTCCTACACAGCAGGGAACGCCATGCAGGGCTCAATCCCAGGACCCAGGGATCATGACCTGAGTTGAAGGCAGACACTTAACTAACTGAGCCACCCAGGCGTCCCTACAAACAAGTTTTTTAAAAGCATATGACCTTTTTCTGATTCTTAAAGCAATATAACTTGTAGAAAACTGACAAAATTCGGGGAAATAATGAAGGAAAGGCAAGATCATCACTACTGCCAACACTTTTAAACATTTTGTTGTATCTTCTTTCAGTTTTCTGAATGTGTGTGTGTGTATACATATGTACTTATATAGTTAAAACAGTACTAAATATACAGTTTTAGATTTGGGCATCTTTTTCCCCACTTTATCTTATACCATAAGCATTTCCCCACAGTCACGTGGTTTGCTCCCTTACTTATAACCTCTAACGGCTTCTGGCTGCACCCAGAATAAATGTCGTCTTCATGGCTGACAAGACGATGTTGGTGTGGTGGAGTTGGCTGGTGGAGTGTGATTCCTCCTGACCATGTCCTTGAGCCTCAAGCGCAGTCCTTGGCGGACAAAGAACCTCACTGACATTTCTGCTGGGCCTACCACATGGTGGCCCACGAGCCAGGTCAGGCGCCATGTTGGTAGTTAGAAGCCAGCTCTGGATTCAGACAGAACTGGCTTTAACTGACTCCATCCCTCACTGGGCCAGGTCCAGAGGGAGTCAGAAGATCCTGCTTATGTATCACTGAGAAAACTGAAGCTCAGAAAAATGAGTTGCTCCAGGAAGTGAGCACCTCTATGTAGAGCCTGTAGCTGACTTTCTGAAACTCAGCTGCTTTGTTCTTCTGCTCTGAGCTGACAGCCAGGGGAGGGGAGGCCTGTTACTGAGTGTCCCTGGGTCCCCAGCATCTCTGGGCTTCTGTGTTATACCATCTTCCACGAACACTGACCGATGAGTTGTATGCATGTGTGTACTGTTATTCATAGGCAAAGATACTGAAGCTCAGAAAAATTAAACAATTTCCCCAAGTCAGCCAGTGGCAGAGCTGGAATCCCATCTCCGGTCCACGTAGCGCCGAAATCCACCCTCCAAACCACTTTGCTGTGTACGTGGGATCCTTCGATATCATTAGAGCGAGTGTCGGCTCTAAAGGGGAGAGGTGCTCCGAAACAAGGGCCACAGAAGGACAAACACAGGGTTTGTGTTGCTGAGCTGAATCCACAACAACTGCTTTCGCCTTTCGGAGCAGGAAGCAGGTTCTAACCACCAGGAAGCGGTGTCTGATGATTTGCAAAATAAGATGATGAGAGAATCGTGAAACTTCTGTATCATCTTCCTTGACTCTGAAAATACTAAAAGCAGCAGCAAGAAAGGGAGCTTCGAGAAGACAGAAGCCCCCATCAGTTGCTTCTCTTCTTGTATCATTAGCACCTAGGTGCTTTTTTAAAAGCATCAGAACTGAGTGGCGTGGAGAGCATGTGTTTTTGTGTGATTCATTCCTTTTGGGGCCTACGGGTGTCCTTTTTCAGCCCTCACACAATGCTTGGCTGATGAGGCAGGAGGACAGCGAGGAGGGGAATGCACAAGGCCCTTCTGAAATATTGTTTGTTCTCACTGACATTTTCAGCTTCGGCCTTTGCCAGCCTGTCTTCACGCGCGGGGAAAACTGTCAGGCCGGGTGACAGCCCTTCCGGCGTCTTTCTTCGTCCAGCATACAAAAGGAAAACACAGCCTCGCAGTCAGCTTCTCGGAGGGGAGGTTGTTCAGGGGAGGCGGCAGCAGGCGCCGGGAGCGGGAGATCGGCCTGTCACTGAGTGGCCAGGTGGCCGCTGTCACTCCCGGGTTAAAAATAAAGTCTAAGGCCCAGACGGTGGTTTGGAGCTGAACGGCAGTTTCTGTCGTATTAAAATTCATTCTCATTTACCACCTGGCACCCAGAACATGCAAATGCGAGAGGAACCGAGACGTTTGAATAAAATGCCTTGAGTTCCACAGGCAGCCACCCGCGTGACTGCAGAAACCGGACGCGCATGCGTCGTGAAAGCAGCAGGACTGAGTGCGTGGCTGTGTGTGCCTGCGGTCAGCCGGGACAGCAAGGGACAGGGAAGGTCAACCCGTGGCCGCCCTCCACGGGGAGGCTTCCCCAGGGCCTGTCACATGGCAGGTAGCAGTCAGGTGCTGCCCAGGGAAAGAGCAGTTCTGGGCAGAGGGGAAACTCCACGGCTCACATTTATCTTCATCCAGCGAACGAGGTCCAGCTTCTAACCCGGATGGAACTTAGCCACCGGGGCATTGCAAAGATGGCGCCCGAAACTTCGTTTCCGGTCATGGGCCTTCTGAGTTCCTCCGCTCTGGCTCCCTCTTGCCTTGAAAGGGACCAAGCCTTCAGTGCTGTGTAGCCTTTAATAATTTATGAAGACTTTCCAACAGGCTTCCTTCACACTGATGCAAACCCCAATTATGACTCCAAAGGATACTAATAATACCAGCAACAATAATAGTAGCAAATACAGACAGTGCAGACACCCCTCTAAACACTTGACAAGTACTCACTCATTTTATCCTTAAAACAACTCTATGAGGTAGGTGATATTATTATCCCCACTTTCCAGATACAGAAACAGAGGTACAGAGAAGGGAAGAAACATGCCCAGGTTCACAGAGCTAATGATGATGAAGCCAGGATTCAAATCCAGCCAGTCTGACGCCATGCGTCCAACACACTTACCCATTGGGCTACTACGGCCAACCCCAACTGAAGTAACTTCTGATGACCTCCCAGCCTCCCCAGTGCATAGCTTCTCGAGAATATTCCCAAGGTTCAGGGAAATTTAGAGCAAGGTCGAGGCGTGAGTAACCGTGGACCACAGATGACTGGACAGGCACCAGCATCTCTGGCCATGGTCACACCACGAACCCCTACCAGAGAAGCAGGACATAACACGTGTGTGCCTCTCTCCTGAGAAACAGGCTTCTGTGATTCGGGATCTCTGGTGACTCAAGAGGGCTAAGACGGAATGGCCAGTTACATCTCTCACACAAGCATTTCCAACTGAAAGTAAGTCAAGAATGTTTTCCGTTGAGCCCTCTGGTCTCCAATAAATCTCCTGCCGTCATGTAACAAGGAAACGGTCCCAAGTCCCTCCCTCTGAGAGACCCAACAGGCAACATTAACTGTTCAAGGCCACTTTCACATTCAGGGAGGAGTCTCTCTGGGGGGAGAAGGGCCACTCGAGCCATTGGAGTGCTCGTGACTATAGGAGGGACAGAGGGGTCATGGGGTCCAGTGCCCAGGAGTCTCAAGAAGAGGTCTGCCAGTGACCTGTCAGGAAGTCTAAAAAAACGTGCTCTCCGAGAGTGCCCTCCTTGTCTAACCTACTTCCTGGCACCGGACTTTAGCGTACTGAGGACCTCCCACATCTGGGTTCAAATCCTGACACAGCCCCTCGCACTAGGCTACACAGCTAGTTAGTTCCTTCCCTTCTCTGACACTCAGTCTTCTCAATGGGATAACAATACCCACCGATCCGGATTTGATAGGTGTTTGCCACTTAATTAGAGTCAATGGTGTTGCGTACCTATTAGGCGGCTTATATATTTCAGCTAATTTAATTCCTACAAAAAATGCTATGAAGGAGGCACTATCGCCAAACCCATTTTAGAGACAAGGGAACAGAGGCACAAATAGATTCAATAACTTGCCCCCAGTCATCCAAGTGGGAGAGGCGGGGATCTAACCTCGGCTCTGGGCTGCCAATTAACTATGCAGGGTTCTGGGCTAAATTCATTCGTACTTGGATAAATCCTAGCTGACCCATATAACACCATTAATCGTACCTATATTTTCCACTAAGCCACAGATCAAGGAAAATAGGTCTCTCTAGTAAAATCGGCCGAGCACATTTCGAAACCTTGCTAAGCGAGATTGCAAGGCCAGAGACGGATGGTTTGCCCCAGCCACTCCCCCCAAGTGGGAGAAAATCACACCATCTGCTGAGAATAGAGCACTGTGTAATTTTTCCCTAACTCACCATTATCCACGTGTCTGCAAACGTTCCCGAGAGGTGCGTGGGGGTGGGGCAGGCTCACAGTTGACTAGCGATGGAGCTGAGTGACAAGAGGTTTTCCACCTTGAATCCACCAGTTGGTGTTCAGGGGGCGGTCCATAAGCCTGCAATGTTGTGTGTAAGCCTATGTGTGTATGTACATGTGTGTGTGCACGTGTGTGCATGTAGAGGGGTTTCGGTGGGACATAGTCCCTATGTTTCACTGGTTTCTGAAAGAAGTCTGTGAAATGAACAGGTAAAGAATTACAAGGAAGTATGATCACCCCGGGATTCTTCAGTAATGAGAGATTCCAGGATTCTGGAATTTCAGAACTTCCTTGTGGCCTTGTGACAGCAAGGGCTGTATGTCTCCCTCCCCACCGTGTCCCCAGTACTCAGCAGAGTAGGCACAGGTTGAACAAATGAATGACTAAACGAATGAATGAATGAGTGGATACTCCAGCTTGCCCCCCAAAACTCAGGACAAGCAGACTTGAGAGAGCAAAGAGAACACATCTCAGGTCCGGTCCCCACATGACATCTAAGAAATCACCAGCTGGGCCTTGTTGAGAATTCCCTATCAGACACTTAAAACTTCTTGCACCCGAAGCATCTACTTCTGAGAACCTTTGCTGTTTTCCCCGGAAGTGAGGGCCTCAGAGAGCCACTTTCAGTGTTGGAAGTGGCTTTGTTGGTCTGAATCCTGGCTGTCATCTCTGCGACGGGCATCCTGTCATAGGACCATTTCTGCGGTCAGGTCTGAAAGAGGATGACAGTCACGCTGCGTGCCAGGTGGAGGCCAGCAGAAGAGGACACAGTCACCCTGTGCCAGAGCCTCTCAGTCCTCCAAACCAGACTTCTCCAGATGGTCCCAAATGAATTCATTGCTTTTCTATCACGGGTCACCCAGATGTGCCTGGTCCCTATTTGACATCTCCCCAAGAAGGATAAGGCAGAATAGGATTTTTTTTTCCCCCTACTGATTTGGTCTCAGAGTCGGCTACATGTGTGGGGGAAGTTGCTTTTTCTTGAAGTTGGGAATAGGGCCAGCTCCTGGGACCCAGTGCCTGGTATAGTTTCCATGGCCACGGAGACTATGGTCGGGACGCCCCCAGTGCCGACGCAGAGCTGTGCGAGCTTTTCAACATCTGCACCTCAGAATTCATTTCATTCTTGCCACCATTCCATGTGGTCGGACCTTCGTTATTATTCCCCTCTTAGGCAGGAGGTAAGTGATTCACAGGGAAGACAGGAAGGACCGGAGCTTGTAAGCAGGGGCCGGGTTTCAGACTGGGCGGTCTGGCTGATCACGCACCCTGTGTGTGGGGAAGATGCTAGAACTATAGGAAGTCACTTATCTGCCACGGGGTTTCTCAAGTGCAGAGAGGTGAGCTCTACAAGAGAGCTCTGGAAAGAGGAATTTGAGCTTCCTGAATATTATTGTAAGATCAGAGGTCCCTTGATTCTGGGCCATAAGACTCAAGAGGTCAGGGCCTTTGCTCAAGAACGGGCAAGGCTTCAGTGGAGGCCCTCCCCAAGGAACGTCCACCCTCTCCCTGGGGAGAAGATTCGGTCTCCCTGTTCATTGGCTTGCCCCAACCGTGGGCTGCCTACCTCTTTCTGATTCTACCTGTGCTGGTCTCGTGATCCCCTTGGGGGCTGAGAATCCAACCCGAGCTACAGCCTCAGGCTTCCCTTGCCCTTTACAGCCTCTGGCCTATCAGACAGGGCAAACGAAGAGAGGATCTGGGGACTCAGGGTTGGCCCAGGGCTGGGATACCAGACTGCAGGCTGTCCCCGGAACATTTTGAGATGTTTTCTGCCCAGCCTGGAAATCTCAACAGACCAAGCTAAAATGCCAGGCCAATCAAGCCAGGGATAGCCCTCCAGTCTAACTGCATCCAACCCCATCGGGCTCCTGGGAGGAGGTGGCAGGCAAGCTTCTTGGGCAGTGGCGGCCGGAAGCGCTGGTGGGTTCCCCACATTTTTCATTTTCATAGTGTTTATCTTAAAGTAGCCAGGATTCTGTTTCTATCTTCTGATTTGCTGAGCTCATGTCTGAAAAAGATTACACAACTCACAAACCTAACTGAACTGATTCTGATTAGAAGCAAGGAGAGAAAAGGCCAATTTTTTTTTTCCCCAAGCATGATGATTAATTAGATCGTCTATGTTTAAAGCCAGGTGGGGCAACGGTCAGTTTCTAAGAGAAAATCCAGAATGACTGAGCATGGTCCCCTAGCCCGTTGTGAGAAAAGCAGGGCCTCGGGCGTCCCTAACTGCTAGCATCCTAACTCCCCGTCCAGTGCTCTCACTCCTGAACTGCTCTTATAAGAGGCCTGAGCAAGCCATTCCCAATAAAGCCACAATCCACTGTCTTAACTTGACACGAAGAAACCATTCTATTCTTCGTTTCTTTGATTGTCTTCAAAGCCCCCGAGTTTCCACCCGGGAGCCCTCCTAGCTTTGAGGGCCCCTGCTGCCACCCAGGCCCGCCAGGCCAGAAGGCTGGCAGCCTTCCCGCTGCCCCCACGTCACTTGCCCCCATCCCCTGACGCCCATGTGATGGGCGCCTGGTGAAAGGATCTATTGTTCAGGATTCGCTTCTGAATGAGGCCAAAATCACACTCAGTGGCCGAATCGCCTTTGGCTGCCCAGTGCAGACCATGAGTCTTGGGTGACTCAGTCTCTCCCGGAATTGCCCCAGAGGTGGGTGAGGGTTTAATGAGCAGAGAAAATAGTCATACACTATCATACCCAGAGAATTTCCTCCAGAATGTGTCCTGGGTTGCTTTCAACTGAGCTATTCATCCCTTGGCACTTAGAAAGGAAATGCACCCCAACTTCTTGGCGCCTGGCTGCACCCCCTGACCTCTCAGCCTCTTGTCCATGGACCATAGAGCCTGTCATGGCCACCAACACCAAACCAACAGGGGCACATTACGTCCGCACTCTCAGACGACAGTCCAAAGGGATTTTTCAGTCACCATCCTGGCCCTTCCACAGGACTGACCCAGTGGAACTGTAGGGTTGTTTGCACAGTCTGAAGAAGGGCCCCACCCCTGCCTCCTTGTAGGGTAATGGGAAAAAGGAAAGGGACAGGGTGGAGAAAGCCCGGATCCTGGATCCCACAGTATCTTTCCGGCAAAGGACAGTGTGTGTCCCAACACTGTTCCCTCAGTTCACTGCTCTGAAGGTCAAGTGGTCTTTGGCGAGCGAGTCTCCAGGAAGACAGAGGGAGAGAAACCACAGCGTGTACACCTGCGTGTTGCCATGGCGACCAGGAAACACTCAGGTCTGGCCTTGAAACCTTTGTTTTCTTCTTTTTTTGATCGTATCAGTTTTAGCAGATTGACTAACACAAACCCAGGATGTGGTCAAATGAAATGAGAACGCCTCGCCGGGGCCCACCCAGGGCTTTTCCTGCTGCAAGGAGGGAAAAAAAGGGGGTCCCACTCTGGTAACTAGATTTGCTTGTCCTGATGTAGTTACAACTCTGGCTACATCACTTCATTCTCATTCAACTTTTGCTCAGGGCTGCTGCCCCTAGTTTGAGGACCTGGCTGACTTTATTTAGTCCGAGGTGGACCAAGGCTGCCACGCGCCCGTGGGAGCTGCACTCAGAGGGTTAGCGGGCCACCGACGTGCTGCTGAGCCCGGGGCCCCCGCCTGGGAGGAGGAACTGGTTTTAGCGTAAATCCTGTTAATTATAAGCTCATGACCTTGAGTAACTCACGCTAGCTCCCAGGTTCACACCTCACCTTCCTACCTCCCGGGACCAAAGAAGGACTCAGGGAACACTTGGCGCTTGTGGGATAAAAGGGGGAGGAGTGATACGCACTCCGGGGACAGTATTAAAATCTCAGAGAGCTTCTCAAAAATCCCAATATCAGTTTAGGACACATTTGGGCTCCAAGCCCTGGGGAACAGACAGATGGAAGTGTAAGCCAGCCTCACTGATCTTGCCACGTGGGTGGCGTCCTTCTCCAGTTCCACGTCCCAAAGCAGCTCTGTGAGGCCCAGCAGGCAGATGCCACGGACCCATTTTACAGATGAAGAAACTAAGGAACAAGAGATCCAGAGACTCCAAGTCTTACAGAGCCTGAATAACACCCAGACCTCGACTCAGATTGTGAGCCTCTTTCGGTTTCCCCTCATTCTCTGCAGGGCTCACCTTTCCATCTTGGACTGTCAACAAGCAAAGGGGAAAGGTGAGTGCTCGGAGAGGAGCAATCGTTTTCAGACTGCCCCCTACCATGATGCCTTAGGCAGAGCCACAATATTTAGGATGAGTGGAAGCAGAGCTGTTCCAGGGGCAGCGGGAGTGAAGGCGGAGGGGCAGACCCCAGACCCTCGATCCACCAGCGGCTCCTTCTTGCCCCCTGCCACTCCACCGATGGCCCTGACCCCCTCCACAACGCTCTAGGAGGCTCACTCTGCAACGCTCTGGAAACCACTCCTAGCAATGATAACCACTCGGCAAGGCCTGCGATGTGCCAGTGGCTCCAAAGCATTTGGAGCCCTAAGAGGGTTAGTCACTCCTCGTGATAGCTATGGAAACAGTCGAGCGCTAAGTAATCAGCACAGGCTCACAGCTCAAAGGCTGCAGCCCAAGCGAAACGCAATTGTGTCAAAATGCTGTACAAGTGATACAGGCTTGGTATGACTATTTTTGTATTTTTCCCCTCTCACTCTCAAAAATAAAATTACCTTGCAATTGAAAGTTCAGCGAAGACTGTCCCAAGCCCCCCCGCCCCCCCCCCCGTCCCCCATAGAGAGGAGACAGCACAGTCTGATTTTCCAATGCTATTTTACAGGGAATGGATTGGTCCACAGGGTACTCGACAAGATTCTAGAGTCAGACACAAAGGGGAAGCTGTCGTCCTTCAAGACGGCGCCATCCAGATAGAAGGGAACTAGACGGCCACCAGTCCCTCGGGAACCCAGCCTCACTGCACAGCCCAGTGCCTCTCCGACGTTGATTTACGTCCTCTGGCCTACCTCTTTGAGCATCTTCACAAGTGATAAAGGACAGGTTCTGGAGTTTACAGAGCTGCTAGTCTGAGTCAGACCTCGGTCCGGGAGCCGTAAGAGACTTTACACTTGGGATCCCCAGAGCACCTTCGAGAGGTCAAATTATCATCCCCATTTTGCAGATGAAGTAAGTGAGATTCGGAGCACAACTGACCTAACTTCCCGGTGTGGAAGTGGCAGGGGCAGGCGTCAAGCCCGGGAATGACACCTGGTCTCTGACATGAGTCACTCTTCTTGGGGCACAAAGACGGCCACACTGGGGGCCTGAAACGCATGTGTGCTGTCAGGTGTGGCTGGGAAACGTTAGTATGGGCAGTGGATCCGGCAGCCTGGCCCTTTGTCTCTCCCCCGCCACATTGCTTAACTCAAGGAGCTTCCAGGCCAGTTTCCGGATCAAACCTCTCGCCAGAGAGTTTGGGGGCCACTGGGCTCATATTTGCTAGTGCCGTGCAGATAGAGCTGGCGGACGGGGGCTCTTACTACTGGCTCTTCCAAAGGGGGTAACTCACGGACCAAATGAGCTGGAGAAGATTTCACAGAAAAATTGGTCCTGCCCTGGGACTTAGGGAGCCCATGCCCTAGACAGAGCTGATCACCCCGGGACCAAGACAGGCTTGATGAACGGCCTGGCTTTCCACCTGGCTGTGATAGTAGGTCACTACCGCTGCCCTTCCCATGACAGTTCACGTACCCCTTAGACTGCTAGGCTTTGATCGAACCATTTTAATAACTCTCTCTCTCTCTCTCCTCTCATTCTCGCTGGCTCTGTCTCCCTCTCAGGTGCTAAAATGAGAAGCTGTGGGCGTGTTTGTATACATCCACGTGCACACACAAGAGGCAAGCTCTCCTTCCCGGTCCAAGAACCCTACTCCTGTTTATTCTTCAGATGCTTTTAAGAGTAACACATATGTCTCAGAGCAGAAGCCCTATGGAGGGAGAGGCTGGATGGTGGGGATATTTTTAAAAATCTGGGCCAAACAGATTTCCAGGATCGGTAGAGTTGCAATTGCCCTGTGAGCTAATAGCTGGTAATTCACACCTCTTCCTGGGCTTTCCGTCTGTGAAATCTCATCTGTAACCACAGATGGCAGTCTCAAATGCCAGGCTCTGGAGAACTTACTGCTGACAAGCTTTTAAATCCGACTCAAGCCACGGGGTTTGGACCAAAGTCTTCACCACTTCATGTCCAGCTGTGGTGGGCCCAAGACAGCTTCCTGCCTTGAAGGAACAGGACCCATGCACAGAACCAGGAGCCTGGGAAGTGGAGGAAGTAACCAATGACCCTTCTGTGAAGTTGCTAAAAGAAACAAGACTTGATTTTCCTTAAAATAAATGACCATCAGACATGGCAAGAAACCATACCTGGTGAAAGCGAAAGCGCCTTTCACGACAGACATTTGAGAAGCGCTCTAGAAACATCGGGGGAGGGCAGCTGAGCCTCTTCCTATGAGATCTCGGCCTTCCAAATCACCATTACTATCCCCAGGGCATGGTGCAAGGTGTGAATTCAAAACACCTTCTAGAAGGTACAAGGGTTATGTACCCTATATGACCCCTGGGAGCTAGAAAGACATACAAGGTCCATGCCATCCAAAGACCTTACCTTTTAATGTGGGGAGGCAGACAGTATACAGGTAAATGATTAACATATAGATAAGGCAATTTGGGGTACTAATAGTGCCTCTTAGAAAATAAAAGGGGGTTCTAAAATAGAACGTGATGGGGGGCCACTTTGTCAGGCAGTCTGTGTGGTCTGACATTTCTATAAACTTACGGATGAATTTCACTCATTTTTATGGGGCTTTGGGTGTGATCAGATACCCAGCCAAAGGAAATTACTCTCTCACAACACACACACAGATAAAATCAGATCTGGAATTCGTCTTTGCCTTTGCAGGGTGCATACGAGACGTCCCTAGGATTTGGACTTAGGAAGGAAGACAAGAGAAGCTTGGAAGGCACAGTCTGTGGCAACTGAATGATCTGGTTTCTTTTTTTTTTGAATGATCTGGTTTCTGAGATGAGAGTTCCATGGGAGTCCTAAGCTGGGGACAGAGCTGGCAGAAGTGGGATGCACCTGCCTCTTCCGGCGCTTGGTCTCAACTTCAAGGAAGTAAGTCAAACACACTGACGGAGCAGCCTTCAGCGTGCAACTATGATGGGTCTGGTCTCAAGCCCTCTGAAGCTTACGAGGACCTCCGGGCCACCTGGCATCTCCGGCGTCCCTTATTTTATAGTTCCCAGTAACTAGTGCTGGCGCGACTTGGCCCTCGGTACTGGAGGATGGCATAGTGGGCATGCGCGCCGTCTTTCATCTAGAAAGACCTGGCTCCAAGTCCCAGCCTGGGCTCTCGTGGTATGTTAGGCTAGCCACGTTTTCTTAACCTTTATTATTTTTATTTTTTTTAAAGATTTTATTTATTTGAGAGAGAGAGCAGGCGAGAGCACGAGCGGAGTGGAGGGAAGGGCAGAGGTGGAGGGAGAAGTAGACGCCCCGCTGAGCACGGAGCCCAACATGGGGCTGGAGCCCAGAATCCTGGGATCATGACCTGAGCCAAAGGCAGCCGCTCAACCAACTGAGCCACCCAGGCACCCCACGTTTTTTTAACCTTTAACCCTCAGTTTCTTTGCTAGTAAAGTGAAGGTAATGCCTACCTCATGGGGTGATTTAAGGATTAAACGAGGGAAAGCACCAAACACTTAGCAACAGAACTGACACACCTAGCGAGTGCCTGGTACTTGTCAATATCATCCAATCATAAGGTAGCTCCAATATAAGGTCCCTCTTACTCTGGCTTCATTCTTGATTAGCTGGTCAGCTGGTCAGCGGCTGGTTGTCACCAACCGCTTGGGACCTCCAGCTAACCAGGAACCAGGAACCTAATTCTCCAGAGACGTGCCTCTTCCTCTACATACTTGTGTGCTGTCCGGTAGAAAGTCTGTCTGTAAAGTGTCATCCTAGGAGCGTGCCTTGAAGTGGGCTCCACTGGGACGACCCCCAATTCATCTCTGTATCCCCAGCGTCTGATATACAGTGCGGTGTCCGATAAATATCCCTTTGGTTTCAGTGGGAGAAGCATTGGGCTGAGAGTCCAGTGACCTGGGGTCTGGAGCCAGGCTTCTTCCTGATACACTGTCAGTCCTGGGAGAAGTCACTTTATCTCCTTGGGCCTCCGTTTCTTTATCAGACAAGGAAGAGTTTGGATCTGGTGACCTCTAGGTCCCCAGCCAACCCAGTCCCCTGTCTCTAGGAGGAGAAGTCTACGCTTCTTTCTAACTCGATCCCCTGACCTCTCCCTCCCCCCCAGGAAACTGAGTGGCTCCCTCTTGCCTGCAGGACCGTGTCTCTGCATGCTGGAATCCAGGCGGCAAAGTGGTGTGACCGAGCTGCTGACAGTGATGTGTCAGGCAGGGTACA
Source organism: Potos flavus (assembly GCA_028534135.1). Taxonomy (NCBI): domain Eukaryota; kingdom Metazoa; phylum Chordata; class Mammalia; order Carnivora; family Procyonidae; genus Potos; species Potos flavus. Next base: position 74,825,872 of record CM052884.1, on the reverse strand, counting down.
CGGCCAGCAGAAAGCGACAATAGACAAAACAAGAGAAGTGTCACCAGCATCCTGCTCTCAGATTACACCAAATAAATGCCTTCCAGCACTCAGAGATTAGAGCCTGCCCGCCCGATCGAAGCTGGAGGGAAAGAATGGTTTCAATTAAGAGAAACACAGCAGAATTACTGATTTCCTTAGAGACACTCCTCCCAAATTACTACAAACAGCCTCAGTGCTCCCTACCGTGAATTTCAATGTCATGGCCAATTCAAACCATTCTTCAGTTGTGAGACAATCCTCAAGCAAGGCACTCTCAGCAGCCCCCACCTGCGCAAGAGGGAGGCGAGGCGCTCCCCGATCTTTGGTGGTCTTGGAGGTCCCACTGCCCCAGCCAAGAGGGAAGGGTGGGAAGTTCCCATCACCTCCTTTCCTTAAGACAGCTCCCAGTAGTTCTAAATTGTTTCAAGGCCCTTCCTTTTCAAGGAGCCAGAAAAATCCAGACTCTCAGGAAAAGGAGATGCTTTGAATTTTCAAGACCTCCGCTTATGGGGATGGAAGGACAGGATTAACTCGCCCATAAAGCTGGGTGGAAGTCGCGGAGTAAGGTTGAAAGGGAGAGGGGAGCTCTGGACTGAATTCCAGACCCACCACATAAGAGCTGAGCTATCTTAGGCAAGTTCCTTCACTTTTACGAGCCTCAGTTTCTCAGCCTGTAAAATGGCTCTGATGAAATTGGTCGGTCATTTATTCAGTGGATATTTGCTATGTATATACCTAAAGAGGAGTCTGTAGGAGTTATATAATAAATATACATGAAGCAGCAGCCTTGGGTTTGGTTGCTAACAAGTGCTTAGTAAATGTCAATCTTTTTACTTTTCCCACAGGGATATAAATCTTGGACGACTGGCCACAGCTCTCCCCAGTACCGTGGACATTCCTAGGCTCTAACCTCTGATGTCCTGACACCACGAAAAACCATTTGTGCTTTGATAATCTTCTGTTTCAGCCTGAACAACAGTCCACAGCCACACTCTCATGAAATTAAAAGCAAAATGAGAATCCAACAAAAATGCAAATACTCCTATTAAAAGGTACAAGAGCCTTAGTCACTCCTCAGGTGTGGCTGGGAGTGGCCAGATCTCCCTTTCTTTAGAGGATAGCAGAATTAAGCAGTTAAAGGCAATTAAAGGTCTTTTTGGAGATGAAAGAAGCGATCCTCCTGCCCCTCCACCCCGTGATTGATGGCCAGACACTCTATGCACCCAGAATTTTCTCTCTATGCATTTGAATTTTCCCCTCATCCACAACCAGGAAATTCCAAGCTTGGGCTTCTGGGGAGGAAGTGGGCTCTGGGAAATTCCAAATTTTCTCCAAAATTTCCAGAATGAGAAGGAAGCTACTGTATTAAACTGCCCCTAAGGGCCCTTCCCTACCGTAAGGCTGGAGAACAGCCTTGCAAGACGCTTGGACCTGAGAGGGAGGAAAATACCCTCTCCTCCTCCGGCCCCACCACCAGCTCCCAGGACCCAAGGCAGGAAGAGGCCGATCCTGCTGAGACACGCAGCCTGGGAGACTGGCTGTCATTTTTCGAGGCAAGACCAGACCTGCGGTGCATTTCCCCATTCGCTTTCACCAGCTGCCGCACTAGCCAAGGTTCCCGGAACATCCCATGGGGCTGGATCGGCTCAGCCACGGCCGTTCCAGTCAGCACACGTGGGGGCCAGCTCTCTGGCGTGCCCTCCTCACCAAAGTCAATGCGAGTCCCCCAGCCGAAGTTTTGCCCAGAAACGGAATGAAAACCTTCCAAAGGCAGCTGGATGCATTTCCCAACCATAGCAGCAGGAATGAAGTGAGGGCTGCATGGTGGAGGGGTCCCAGGTCTAATCATAACAATGATCGCAAGGATTACTGACGAGCGCTCCCTCCACGGAGTCGTTCTGTCAAGGGCTTCACGCAAATGACCTTGTTAGTCCTTACACCGACAAGTAGGTATTGTTATTCCATTGGAAAGATGAGAAGACTAAGGCTTAGAGACGTTATGTAAATTGCTTAAGGCCCCATAATTAATGAGCAGTAGGACTCCAACCCAGGCCTACCTCTAGCACCCATGCTGCTTTCTGAGCGGGAGGACACCAGACTCAGCTTCTCCCTGGGCATCCCTGACAGCTGGCTCTTGCCCTGGGCCTTGAACCCTGGGAACTGGAGCGAACATCCTCAAAGCCAGCCTTTAGAAGCAGGTCAGAAACCTGGCTTTAAGAGACACTGTTTCCTGCCGGCCTTGAAGTGAGGTCTGTTTCTGAATGTCTTCCAGAAGGTATGGGAAGCTCATTTGGAGAAGAAACCAAATTAATTTTCCAGTTTTTAACAGTGCAAACAATGCAGAATATAAACAAGGTTGTTGACTTTTGCCTCCTGAACAATATAAAGAACAGGAAGCTCAAACAGATAATAGGGTACATTTCCTGATTCCCGAGAAACAATCCTTTAGGAAGGCTGCGGCTTATCTGGTGACACTTGTTTGAAAGGAGAGAGAGCCTCCCCAGATATGTCCCAGAGGGGGCCACAGGGAGAAGAGTCTAGAAGACCCAAGCCTTGCCTCATTTTTCCTACGTCTAAATGGAAAATGTTTCCCCTTCATCTTTCGCATCTACCTTGAGTGGCCAGACATCCCACATACTCAGTTTCCCTTTGGTGCCCTTGCAGGAAATCATGGACAAGACTGGACGATGCCAACCAAGGAGGGGAGGTGGGAATTGGGGTGGTGTGTACCATGAATGAAGATGTAGGAGGGAATGAGAAATGTGACCTGCTTGCTCACCCTCCTTTGCTTTTAAGCGCTTGTCTCTTATTCCAATAGAAAGATATTTCAATAGATAATAGATAGATGATAGAGACATAAATAGATAAGTGATACATACATAAATGGATAGATAGATACACAGATAGGTAGGTATAGAGATGATAGATAGATCCAGACAGATAGAGTGTTATTGTTTTTTTTAAATTGAATTTAGAGATTACAGCTGAATCCATGACGGTAAACCACAATCCCACAAAACCACCCCAACGCTTAAGTGGATACAGGCCTTCAGAAAAGAGAATTCCAGCCTCAACTTCATTCATTCAACAAGGTTTCATTCAGCCCCCATGTGCTGGGCACGCGGACCAGGGCACTGAGCAAGGCAGGCAAGGTCACTGTCCCAGTGGAGGTTATGGCCCAGAGAAGACAGACATTAAACAAGTCAATAACACAACACAATTAATGTTGTAACACAAGTACAAAGTGGTGAGTGATTAGCCCAAAGGGAAGCCTCTCTTCGCAAAGGCCGTTGCTGTCCCCAAGGGATGTCTCTCCAAGGAAATGCCATTTCAGCTGAGAACTAAAGTGGATTGGAACTAGCCAGCCAGTCTCATGCTCAGCAAACCTCAGGGTCAGGAAATTCACCCTCAGAATAAGCCATAAATCATTTGGTTTAATAGAATCCATTTCCTCTAGCTCTTTTGTCATTAGATACCAAAAACAAGCGGTCCCCTTCCTGTGTAAGAAAGGACCATATCCTTGAGGTCCACATTAGACATCCCTTGAGCTTCTCTTCCCTGGATGCAGTCATCATAAATCCCTTAATGATATTTAGGTGAAAAAAAAAAAGAATGGAAAACAATCAAACAAAATCCCAAAGTTGCCCTCCCATATCACTAGATCCACGAGCTAGCTGCATGAAGGCAGAATACTGTTCATCGTTGGGCTTATTAAAATGTTAAGATGTTAGACTCTTGAACTTCAGACTCAAAGAAGCTATATTAGGAATGAAAGAGCATTATTAATATAAAATGCAAGAGTCAATTTCAGACTCCTTGAAAGGAACTGAGGTCCATTGGAAGCCAATACCATGTGGTGACATGGACGTCAGCTCCGGGAGTAGAAAACTAGGGTTCAAATCCTGAATCTGCATTAATTAGCTATCTGACCTTCAGAAAGTCATTAAACTTGTCTCCTCTACAGGAAGATAATAGCGCTAACCATGAAGTTAATGTGAGGGCCGGGTTATATAATGGAGCTGAAAACACTTCACACACATTAAAACACGGTAGGAGTGTAGTTGTAGAAAAGGGAAGCTAGCCATCTCCCTTGGGGGTGATCATCTCATAATTTACAGGAAGAGATACTCATTCAAGGTCATAGTCATTCTTTTAAAATGGATCACTACAGACTAGTGGTCCTCATGCATGGTGTGGCTCCAGCAGTGCTGGGATGGCTTGCAGTCATGGGTTTCTAATAAGAAAGTGCTCAAGTTTGCACACAATTGATTACTTCTTGTAAATTGTAACAGTTTTAAGGTTATTCCCCGAGATGCTTTTTGGGGGAGAGATAAAAGGATAAAGTTACAGCTATTATGATTGAGTGTAAGCCACCGTCCATCTAAGTCTCAAAATGCAGTGTGTCCCCCACGTGAACTCTATCCATTAGGTGTGTCTTCTCACGAAAAGGCTGAGGGTGTGGCTTAGGAACACAAGAACTTAGCTTTGCTTTTTTTCTTTACTCTGTGTACGGTCTCAAACCACAACTCTACCAGGTGGGTGGACACCCTCCGGGGCCTTAGTCATTGTAACAGACGTTGTTATCAGTGCAACAAAGTTCTCCTAATTGAATCTTAATTTTGTTCAAAATCCCGAACTTGTGCTTCAAGGGGTGTGAGGCCCCAACTCCCAGCTCTAGTGGGTAAATCATGACTGGTCTAAATCAAGCACTGTGGTCAGAGTTCTCCTAGCCAATGACTGGCTCTGTGTGAGCATTTCACGGAATGTGACACCGTTCTGCCAATGAGAAGTAAAGGGAAGTCAATTAAGGACTTCTGGGAAAGCCATTCCTCCAATTTTCTAGAAGAGACACTTGTAAATAAGTATTCTTCCTTCTGCTGCTGGATACTGTTATTTTTTTCAAAGGATGCTTGGAACTCTGGGAGTCAGTGTCAGACTACGAAGAGGGCTAACCTGTAAGAAGATGATGGACATGGCGGAGTGGAAGATTAGAAGAAAGCTGGGTCTTTGACAACATCAGCAAGCTCCTAAAACCATCCTACCTCCATACTTCTTGTTGTGGGAGATAGCATTTTATGAGGGTTTCTGTTTCATTGTTCTATTACTTCCAGAGATATTCAGGTGGCATGCACTGATACGGGGACACCAAGAAATATGTGACAGATAGCGATTACATGGGGGACACATCATCAGGTAATCTCCAAGTAGGTACCAGCAACAAAGGAGATAAAGGAGTGAGGCCCTTGTAGCCACATGGTTAGACATCTGTATCCCAGGGTTCTTGCCTGTTCCTGCTGCCCAGACCCAAGAGACACGCCTGCATGACTGCTGGAGGTCATCCTGCAAATCATTCCCTATTTACACACTGACCAGAGCCCAAGCTCCGATCAACAAAGTGCTCCCCCCAAAAAAGACCAAGGAACTTTTAATGAAATCAGTGAGATCTGACCCTCAACCAGACTTAACATCCAAGATTCCTAAGTAAATTATGAATTTTTTCCCATGGCTTAAAATAACTCTGACATCAAATGATACTACTTGTTTCCCAGAATTTGGGTTCCTTTGCTCCCCTAACACATACTTCCAAAGGTCTCATCCAGTAAAATAAATAAATAGATAAATAGATAAATAAATAAATAAATAAATAAATAAATAAAATAAAATAAAATAAAAGTCTCAGCCAGCTTGGAGAGTCCCATGGCTCCCTTTTCACCACTGTCTATTTCAGGGAAGATATGTTAAACTAGTTGCTTTCAGAATTGGGAGGAGTAGAACTTTCTTTTCTTGCTCTGTTCCTCAGTGACCCAAGTGTGAGGCAGCCGGAAGAGGGGCTGCCTTGGCTGGAGTTGCTGAGGGGCTTTGAGCCCACCTACCAGACTGCTTCTTGGTCCTGAGCACTGGTGGGGTTGAGAAGTTCAACAACGAGGGCCGCCAAGGAACTGGGGACATCCTGTAAACCCAGCGGCTGCTCTTCGTCCCCCCGGTGTCCCCCTTATGCTCCAGATCAGATGAGGTCTCCCTGTGACGTGCCCTCAAAGACCCTTTGCTTCCCTATCACAGCATTCACCACTGTCGTTCACTAAGGGCATCGTTAGTTGCTTACTCCGTCTTCCCAGATAGACTGGAGGTTCCATGCGAGTAGAAACCGTGTCCCCAGTGCCTGGGAGAACCCTAGAACCCTCCTCAATAAACATGTGTTGTATGAACAAATGAATCATTTGAAAACCACTGATTATTGACTCAGCTCACAGAGCTGCTCGGAGAGGCTGGGCAAAAGCCAGGCCGGGTTGCACTGGGCTTTCTGGTTTCCAAACGCTCATTAAGTCAAAAAAGATGGAGATGAACACCAAATATGGATATACAAGGTATGGCACAGGAAAGCAGGTCCCAGTACAATAAAGGCTCCAGCAGCGTGAAAACACCTACACTATTTCCCATTGCGCCACAAAACCCAGTACCCTTTTAGCTTCCTCTCTTTGTCCCCCTCCCCCCTCCCCAGTCTTCTTGCCAGCCTCGTCTTGTTTAGTGCCTTCCCTCTATCATCTCAAAGCACGAAATGGAAAGGGTACTGGACTGAACATCAGAAGACCAGGGTTTTGATTCTAGTTACGTGACCCGGGGCAAGTCACTTGCAGTCTTTGAGATGCCCTTCCCTCACCGGTCCCAATAAACATGTGCTCTACAGAATTTCTAGTGTCCTTTCCCATTCTGACATGCCATTGTCTTTGGTTTTGAGTCTCCAGCCCATGATAAGTTCTCACTGAGGGTCCTCTTTCCCTTTCTCCTCTTCCCCCTCCTTGGATCCACTTTGGTACTGCTGTAAGGTCCCAGGGCAGCTGGCACTTTCTAAGCCCTAGCAAAGCCTCTGAAAACCCTCCCACCCCTGCGTCCAGTGCGTTTACTGAGTTATCCTAGCGAGGGTATGGTGATTCAACTTGCCAGGGCACCCCAGTCCCCGGCCAGCCCGACTGTATCCGCACGCCTCGGGCAATGGCACAACCAAGACGCCCGAGCACATACCAGGTCTTCCTAGATAAGCACTGCCCAGGAGGGAATGGCAGCTCGGAAGAGATGGGTGAACATTCCGAAGAATACAATTTCAATGATTGGGGTCAACCAGCAACGGGAGACAGAGATAAAGGCGAAAGTTACCTCCGGTAATAATAGGGCCTTGTAGTTCCACATCACGTGCTTCTGCCGACCGGCACAGAACACTTTCACACCAGCAGGCCAAGGTGGAGAGGTCCCGGGGAGGCAGAAGGATTATTATCCCCAGGTGGTTCACACAGTGTATTGAAGCATTAGACAGATAAAGCCAGTAGCCCAAGGTCACACAATTAGGCTTTGACATGGTGGGAATTAGAGCACACTGTCCTAATCTCACCCGGGGGCTATTTCTAGTAGACTCCTGGTGGAGCCTTTTGTTTATACCTCGGTTCTAGCTTATCTTACCTGTCCAGGTAGTGAGCTGGCTTTCTCTCTTGGGCTGGACTCGTGGGAGACTTGAGTGTCCCGGGATGGGCTTGCCGGCCTGAGCTCAGAATCCAGCCTACTTGACTTGGAGGCTACAAGCTGGACCCAGAGGGGCCAGTCTGTGGAATGCGGTTGCCGTTTGCACTTGGGAGGCACACAAGACCCCGAGTGGCAGCTGAGAACGCAGAGGCTCCAGGGCTGATAAAAGTCATAATGTGCACATACAACCCTTTCATCTTCAAAGGCTTTACTCCCATTAGCTAGTTATTCCTGCTATCACCCCCATGGGTGAGCCATCATTTTTGTCTTCTCGGTTCATAGATGGAGAAGCTGATGTGGAGAAGTGTTCTTTTGCCAAGGAGCCTGGCTCTGGTTCAAACAAGGAGACTCCTGGCTCCCAGCATCTAACTTCACTCCGGTGACAGGAAAACAACGCAAAGGAATCCTAGGAGAAGGCTCAAGCCACCAAACTCCTCTGGGTGAGAGACTGAATTTATACTCTTCTGGAAGGAGGTAGAGTCTACAGAATGACTTGCTCACTAGACTGGAGCGTGTTAATGTCCCAGCGATAGGCAACTACCAGAAGGGAAAGCCAGAAAAGCCTGCTGCTCTGCTGCCATGAACTCCCAGGGAAACAGGGGCTGAATCTTCCAGACGGCGCCCGTGGCAGACATCACTAATGGATCACGGCCCCCCCGTGGCAGACATCACTAATGGATCACAGCACCCTCTGCGGCTGAGCCAAGGGCTTAGGGCTTAGCACAGTCCTCCAGGCAGCCTCTAGCAATCAATGGGAAGTGGTACGTGAGTCGAAATCTATTTGCTACTGGGGCTGCAGGGCTTGCCTGGGATTCTCTTCAATGGCCACTCTCGAACCCAGCCAGAGCTGCCCAAGTTCTATCCCAAGCAGGGCGGGAGCCCCACTTCTGAACCCCATCTAGCAGCCTCCGAAGAGGGTGTCGTGGGAACCTCCCTGGGGCAGAAGAATTGGATCTCGCCGACGGTGCCACTGACACCTGATCGCCTGGAATCCGCCCGACGCCATCCCTCACTGTTCCTCAGCTTGGCCTCCTCTTCAGACGGGCTGCGCCCTCGCCTGAGCCCGTCAGGCCACACTGCCTTGCGCCCCTTGAAACTTTCTGCCCGAGCTCTGCACTTCCGTGGGTTGCCCTCTTCTCTCCGGCTCTCTGTCGGTCCTCTCTCCCACGCTCGTCCCCTTCATCCTCAAACCCCGCCCCTTGCAGGAAGCCCGCAGGATTGCTGCTCACACAGCTACCCACCTTTCCTCACCTTCCGGCGCCCGGTGATACGTCATCTTCCGGAGCCCTTTCACCTGTTTGTTCTCCCCCTCAAACCATAAGCTCTCCGAGGACAGAATCTAGATCTCCCACTTCCCTCGCTTCTTGTCACCGTGCCAGCCAACACTACACTTTTTAGTGAACTGAATTAGTTTATCACCGTGTTACAACTGGGGAAGCAGGCAAACCGTAAGGGACGAATCTGGCCCACAGTCCTTCTGGGGCCAAAAGGGAGAAAGGCCATCCTCCGCGGGCATGCGGTGGTCACTTCTAGAATGCCGTGTCTATGGGGCGAGCTGGAGGCATGGTGACCAAGCGGTAATGGAGGGCATTGCGTATGACAAGGGAACAGAACCCGTCTGGTATTTTATTTCGGTTTCTGGTTGGCGGATCCCAGACGGATATGAGAGGGGCACACCCTGGATGGATGTGATCTCAGTAAGGACTTTCAGTGACTGACGGAAGGTCAGGACCCGGATGGGACATTTAGTCCCTGACCCACTTGGGCAAACTCCTAAGTAGTGCCATCCTTAGGACTTCCTTTTTTCCTTTTCTCTCTTTCTCCCCCTCCCTCCCATCCTTCCCTTTTTCCTTTTCCCAAGCAAAAAGAGCTTCTCTGGGTTTATGAAAAAGAAATAAGTATCTTAGCAGGGATCTGGAAGGTTCTCAGTAGAAGCAGCACCTTGCTATCTCAAAGGTCTGCCATGCCCAATGCCTAGGTAGGTGTGTGTGTATGTGTGTGTAATATCTATAATAAACACATATATACATACATATATGCGTTTATGTATTTATTAATTATATATTAATATATAGTAATTTATATAATTATATTAATTATATTAATGTATATTAATTATATATTAATATGTTAATTATATAATATATAGTTAATATATATTAATTATATGATATATATTAATTGTATGATATATGTTATATATAATAAATGCATAAATAATTTAAAAATAATTTGTTTTATTTGCTTTTTTCCCCTCATGGCCACCCCAGTTGTTTTCCATAGGCTACTACAGCTCACCCTCTACACGTTGCTTTGGCTGAGTAGTGTGGTTCATTTTGCACTAACATACTTAAGGGAAGCTGAGAAATCCAAGTTACTCACGGAGCTTTGAGAGTAAAGGACATAATATTTTCTCTTCTTCACAAGCTGGCTTTTCTGATCACTTGAAGCCGTGTCTCTTCCAAAGTGCAGTTTAAGGAAAAGGGTATTGTATTCAGATCCTGCAGGTGATCCCAGGACTGGCTTCCTGCAGTTTTAGCTGTGTGATTCAGACATGTTCCTAACTTCTCTGGCCCCAGCTTCTTCATCTGCCCGTTCGCAGGTGGCTGAGAGGATCCAGTTGAGTCCTCTGAACAAAGCACCTTGTTCCTAAGAGTCACGCTTCCCCATTGGGGTTTAGAGTACAACTGGGTCAATAGACTTGTTTCTGGCATGGATTAATAATTCACCTCTGACATTTAATACAAACCAGGCATCCTTTTTTTTTTTTTTTTTTTTGGCACTGCATTATAGTCATGTTATTCTTTCCATTAAGTTTTATGAGGCTTAGGTGTTCGTGGCCCACAGAGTGGCGGATTTACAGAACATGAGGCCTGGAAAGGATTTTACAGATCAACTAGAATCCAACCCTCTCATTTTATACATGGAAAATTGGAGGTAAATTGGGGGGAAGTGATTTGTTCAGCAAACTAAAATATAATATTTAATAGTAATTTTTACTCTTGAGGCACCTCTATGTGCTAGAAACTGAGCACGAGATACCACATGCTAACCATTGTTTGAGACATTTAACGTGTGCACTGAGCTCACGCCTCTCTGAAGCGGAAAAGAGGGGAATCAGCCTCAGGTCTGGCTATTTTCACAGCCCCTGCTCCTTCTACACAGCCCTCCTCCAAAGCCAAATCTCCTCATTCCCAGGGCACCACAAGAAACCTCTGATTTCGCACAAGTGATTTTGGAATGGAAGGTTTTTAAACCATTGAAAGAAACAACTTCCCACTTTTTTCTTTTACCAGAGTGACCAAAAGCCAACATCGTTTCTCTAAGTGTCATTGAGAATATGATTTTGAGGCTTGGGTTTTTTTTTTGTTTTTTTATCTATTTATTTGTCAGAGAGAGACAGAGCACAAGCGGGGGGAAGTGGCAGGCAGAGGGGGAAGCGGGCTCCCTGCTGAGCAAGGAGCCCGATGTGGGACTCGATCCCAGGACCCCGGGATCATGACCTGAGCTGAAGGCAGATGCTTAACCGACTGAGCCACCCAGGCATCCCATGGGCTTGGGGTTTTTATACAGGAGACCAGATTTGGAAGGAAGTACTAGGGCATAGAGGCAGACAGACTTCTAGGAAACCAAGATCCCTGTTCCACTGGACAAAACCTAATGAGCTCTGAACTTCCCCTGCCTTGCCTGACATGTCAAACTTTAAGAAAGATACACTCACATTAGGGAGAAGGCAGAGAAAAGCAATTTCAAGGAGGTTTGAGGATCATTAAAAGAGACACTAGAAAAAATAAAATTGAAAGGCTTCTATAGACCAGTAAGAAAAAAAGGATAAAAAAGAATTAGCCAGAATCTATAAAGATCACCGAAGGTAAATGATAAAGATTGCTTTGCCAAATCTAGAAATTTCATCCATTCAGTCATCCAAAATTTATTGAGCATCTACTATAAGTAGGGAACTGAAAATTGGGGGCTACCGCAATACAAAGATGAATGTGATGTACATAAAGCATGAGCTTTTTCCTAAGGAGCTCCTCTGCTCACCAGATGGCCACACATGGCTCAGAGGCATCCCTTAAACTTCATTCTTTTAGATGGAGATATGCTTGTGGGGGTTTTATGAATTATCAGGGAGAAACAAGACAATAGAGGTGAATAAAAGTACTCCAGCGGGACCAGAAGGACGTACCTGACCTCTAAGGCTGACATTGGGAAGACGACTTGTCTGACCACAGAAGATCCACAGTGAAGATGAACTTCAGGGTAAGAGATTTCTACGCCAGCATCACTTCCCTCCCCAAAGTCCAGTCTACCTGTGTGTGACCAGCGCTCTGGTCGGTACCTGAACACATGTCTTCCCCTTGCAGGAAAATGGGACCGTGCAACCAAGTGGTGGCTCGGGGGGCAGGCTCAGTGACCTCATCCGGTCTCCCGCACGCTGTAAGGCAGTGCTCAGCTCTGCTAGACTCTGCGAGACTCTGCTTCCTTCCGTCACATTTGTGATGGGCAGATAAGAGATCCTCATTTACTACTTCTGGACTGCGTGAAGACTGGGGCCAGGGGCCTGCACCGAAACCGCCTTCTAGACCCGAGGCGGGAGACCAGGAATTGGTCGTGTGGCATTGCTAATTTCTCCTCGGTATCTCAATTTGCATAATGACGAACACCTACAAGGCTTTACTGTCATCACCCTAATACCTCGGCAGGTTCTCTTTGAGAGAGGAAGTAGTAAAAGATGCTGCCCAGATCCATGACTGGTGTGTGGGTCCTCGAAGGCCCTGCAGACCTGCTCAAGTGAAATTCAAATGGGCAAGCAATCTGTGAGCAGTCTCTGAGCCCAGGCCAAACACACAGATGAGGCAGATGTCCCCAGGGGGCTGTGCCTCCACCCTTCCCGGGTGGCTTATTTCTCAGGCAAAGCACCCAGAGGGAATACTGCCCGTCTCCCCCACCTCCCCTTGCTTGAGTCACCTGCTGGGCCACACGGAAGCCAGGCCACCTTTAGGTGCAGGCTAGGGCTCGGGAAGAAGGGCCCACTTGTACTATTTGCTCAGTTCCTTATGCCAGGCTGAGCTTGGCCTGATTCCTCGCGGCCTCATCTCTCAGTTCCCTCCTTCCCTCAATTCTAGCTGGTAGAGAGAAGGCCCTGGGGCCAAGGACCCTTGCACTGAGGGCAAACACATTCCTGCTATTTGACCGCCCCCTTTCCCAGCTTTGTCCATTCACCAAGCAAAGTTCCAGGTGGTGGAGAAACCCCCATCAGCAACTTCCACCCCTCCTCCAGGGGACAAGTAATGAAGCGATAACGAACGAACAACTCAGTCCCCAACTTCCCACCATATAGAAGAGAGCAGAATGGGAGAGCATTCCCATTCTCTCCAGGAATGGGAATGAACGAGATGCTCAGAGTATGAATGGGGAGAAGTTTCCATGACAACTTCTTTCTCCTTCCTGTTCGCGATTCCATCCCCTTCCTTTGGCATCATATGGAGAAAGGGAGGGCAAGACTAGCTCTGTGGACCTTATGACCCAACCCACACCTAAATCTCAGATGGAGTTTAGGAAAACAACCAGAGTACATCACCACTCGGGGTTCTGGGGGTCCTGACAGCTTGCTACACTAAGAGAAGCACAGTAAGGCAGCGCCTAAGATCTCGGACCCACTAGCAGGATCACCTAGGTTGGAATCCCAGCTCCATTACTTACCAGCTCTGTGGCCTTAGACAAGTTACTCAAATTCCCCATGGCTCAGCGTTCTCATATGTAAAACAGGGAAAATAATCACACTACTCAGAAGGCTGGTGTATGGATTAAACAAGTTAGTATCTAGGAAACAGAGGGGTAAGCATTCACTATCGTTACTAATTGTGACGATCGTTAACCTCAAAAATATCCAACCAACTGCAAAGAAACAAGCGCAAAACGTACAGGAGCTCTCTCTAACTGTCCAGAAAGGTTGTGGGGAAGGAAGATGAACTAACAGGCACCTCCAGAGCACACTGGCCGAGACACCAGAGCAAATGTGAATAATCTCTCCCCACTGGAGTTTTGCAATTAAACTTGACTCTCGAAAGCTGAAGACTCGAGGAAGATTTCTGGGGCCTGAGTTTTGCAAATCGCCTCCTTGGTGACTCAGCCCTCCCCACCCCATGCCCGCAGGCCCCGTCGGCCCACACTTGCACTCAGCAGGGCCACTTGCCTCGGTGGACACACCCAGGCAGCCGGAGCACACCACGCTCAGGAAGATCTGGCTTCGGGATGGTCTTTTCCCCCGCGACACCTGTCCCTTCATTCCCCGGTTGACTCCCCGTGTCCGAGCGTCACCGGGCAGACGATCCCTGGGGTAGGGAGGCAGGACCTGCCCCAGTTGCGGGCAACTCCAGACCTGGCAAGCTTCTAGGGAGAGGAGACACGGTTTGCTGTGGCCCCTGGGGGTCCCCAGCAGACAGCAGCCTTCCCTGGAGACTTGCCCCTTCCTGAGCTGCTGCAGACCGGCAGAAGAGGTGAGAAGCTTCTGCAAAGCTCTTCTGCTTCTCTCCCAGCTGCCACCACCTTCCAGAAGCAGGCATGGTGGGAGGAGGAGAATCAGAGAGGGGTTCAAGGAGTCCAACCTCAGATCGGCATCTCCCAAATAACCAGACCTCCGAGTGGGCCGCTGCTGGGGAGGGTTTTATTTTGAGGCTTAAATTTGGGGGTTGGTGTCACCATCCTGCCTGGCTCCCACCCCCTTCTTGGCCCAAGAAGCTAGTAACCCTGTCCTGAGACAGACGTCCCCAGCCACAGCAAGCAGCCACTAAAACCACAAATAGACGGGTGATCGCCCTGTTTGGGCAGACCAAACATGAGCCCTGTGGTGGGCAGCTGACCAGCCCAGCGCCCTCCTCACCCCTGCCCTGAGCAAAACAGCCTTCACCACTGTCATCATATATATGCACAGATGTCTCTGCTGTGTGTGCTGCCCAGCATGGCTCCATGTAGAGCATCAGGTTATCTCCGTATTCGGGACATTCCCTTGAGCTCAACAGTTCCCGGGAACTAGGGCCAATCCTCGGATCTGGGACCACACCCGCACAAAATGAATGTGACAGGAACCCTGACGTCACGGGGCTCCCACTGCACTGCAGAAGACAGATGAGAGGGCATGTCCGGTTTGGGGATTTCCCCCTCGGAGAAGCGAGAAAGTCATCAGCAGCCCTTGGCCCCCAAAGGGAAAAAGGCCTCCCCCTGCATGATTTGACTGCGCAGCTTCGAGGCTAATTAATTTTAGCCCAAAGGGGCCCTATGAGAAGCAGATGCTGCATTGTCAGAAGTGAGCTTACTGGAATGGCTGTCATCCTACGGCCCAGCTTCTCAACGTGAGGTGACTTGACCCACCGCCACCACCAATCTGACAATGTCTGGAGGCATTCTGGGTTGTCACAACTTGAGGGGGACTGTGCACGACCCGAATCTAGTACGTGGAAGCCAGAGATACACGGCCACCAGCTGTTACCCAGGAAACCATGCACCACGCCGCGCTAGCGACCCTGGGGCGAGAGCGGTGGCCTTCTGACCACGAGCCCCCCAATGCCTAACTGGCTGGCACAGTAAATGTTTGTTGACTCTATGGGCTGGTTCACCAACATATTTGAGAGTGGGCAGATAAATAGCGGAGTAACGGAAAGAGACACACCCTGCTTTCATTCCTGCTTTTTCATTGATTCAAATCCAATCTGGTCCCTACTGCCATCTCCTCCCCCTGATTCCTCCAGCCCTGCTGACTGTGTGTCAGCTCAGCAATGCCATCAGCCTGTCAATCGGGTGCAATGTGTTCTATACACAGAACCACAAGGTTTTTGGCCAGAGGTGCCGATCTCATACACATAATTCCCCTGTAATACCCAGCTGTGAATTCATTTATGCAAAATGCCTTGCAAGGTTTTTGACTCCTAATCACACGAAGCCATACATTTATTGGTAGAAAAATAAAGAGACCGTTAGACAAAATATATACTGTGCGTCAAGTGGTAGAGTGTTTGCACATTTGAAACCCTGACACTCCTGGGAAATTTGGCATGCACAATCCCTTTATCCATGCCAAGCCAGATTCCACAACCACGGGCTAGAAAACACTCCTTCCTAACTCTGTCAGGTTGCTCTGGCTTCCCAAACCCTGGATGGCCGGCTTTGGGGAAGGGCGCATTTTAAGAAAAATTTCAACTTGCCGAGTGAGTGAAGCGTGGGGTTTGAATGTAAAGTAGGAGGCACCAGGCTACCCCGATCATTCTAAAGAACACTCGTGTGCTTCCTATTCAAGCAGAGACACAAAGGAAATTGAGTCATCAGCTTCTCGCTGTGCAATCCCCAGAATTTCTTTCTGAAGCAGAAAAGATCCCCTTTGAGAATCATGCTTTGTCCGACAGCATCTGCCACCTGCTTCTGCTCGCTCTTGCACAAGAGTCACTTCCTTCTCAGGCTCTGGGTGGAGCTGGCTGAACCAAGGTGCTGGGGAGACATAACTCGGGAGCCTCTGTCTCAGCCCGAGCCGAGCCCCAGCCCCGGCCCAGCCCCAGCCCCAGCCCCAGCCCCGGGCCCGGGACAGTCCCGGCCCAGCCCCAGCCCCAGCCCTAGCCCAGCCCCAGCCCCAGCCCCAGCCAGGACCCACTGCTGGGGAAGCCCAGCTTGCCTCCCACCACCTCCACTCCGTCAGGGAACCCCAGCTTAGAACCATCAGCCCGGACACCATAGACGGATCTGAAATCTCACTTGGGTGGCCGCCTGTCACCTCGAGCTCCACACTGGCTTTCAGTTCTAGATCCTTGACTTTTGTAGAAAACCATGTCGGCCCACCACCTGGGTCCTTAAGGCTTGCCCTCGCTGGGCCGCGTACAACCTGCTAAACACCAGGGGCCTCCACGGAGCATGTGATGAGGGCCTTGCTGGGTTAATGCATCTAAAATGCTTGCGGGGTTAGGGTGAGGAACTCTGCAGGGGCTCTTCCTTAATTTTCAGGCAGAGGGCATTGCCCTAACTTGTCTCTTAGATGAGGAGAAGAGCCTCTCCCTTTTTTTCCAAGCCTGCAAATGAGAGCATGTCTAGAAAGGCAGCTGAACTCTGATAAGGCAATTGACTTATTTTAGTAACAAATAACTAGGTTGGCATCTCTTGACAGCTGTGGCCAAGCCTGGGGAGAGACGGTCCAGGGCAGGGCAGGGTAGGGCAGCCAAGAGTCCACAGAGCCTGCCAGGGGGGAGCGAGAAGCCATTCACACCAGGCTTCACGTTAGTTGGTCACATGGGACAGGGAGGGGAGGAGAATCACATACACCCACAATTTCCCGAGTAATGAATCAAAGGAGTGTAAGCATTGGAGTCTAACACTCCGACGTTAGACAATGGGAAACCCCATCCCCACTGTTTACTAGCTATGTGTCCTTGGGCAAGTCATGCCTTCTCCCTGAGCCTGTTTCTTGATCTAGAAAATGGGGTTAAGAAAGTGCTAAACATATACAGGACTGTCATGAGGCTTATAGTGAATAACCTATTCAAAGCCCCTGGCTGAATGCCTAGCGCAGAGCTGGTGCTCAGTAAACGGCATCTTCTGGGACTTAGCATTTTTCTTTGCAGTAGCAGCACAAGGCTTTGAGAAGCAACTTTGCTATATATCATTATTCTTCTATTAAACTCGAACTGGATATATTGTAGAGAAGAATAAAAAAAAATGTAGTAAATGTTTAATGTAGCATTTAAGGTGTGAAACAAGTGTTTTTGCCCACTGCTGGGACAAGAGGACAGGGCTCATTACCGTCCTGGATGATACGGGTGTTTCAGAGACCCGTGGATGGAAAATGTCCAGCCCTCAGTCTGTCTGCGAGAGGAAAAGTCATTCCTCCCTCTTTTTCAGGATCTGTTTCCTCCATGGGAAAAAGGAGGGTTTTTCTAAATGGTCCTTGGAGTCCCCATTGCTGAGTCTATGACAATGAGTCAAGAAATATTTCTCGAATGAATGGAAGGGGATCTGTCATAAGTTAAGAATTTCATGCTGCCTGTGCTGCTTCTGCGTGGGGTGATTTGGAAGAAAATGGAACCTTTTCCTACTGGCTGCCAGCCTCAGACACACCTACTTGGCCCTGAGCCTTTGCAAGAAATAAGATGTCCAATGTGTATCTGGGGAACGACTGAATTGGTTGATGATGCTAACCTCAGCAGTGATGGATTTCTTGCTTCTGCACCTGGGAAAACACAGCCAAAGCCCTAACTCCCAGGAAGAGGGGTTTCTAATGTCCACAGGGAGCAGAAGGGCCCCTACCACCCCCAAGCTCCAGAGCCCTCAGATGCACCCCTCGTTCTCAACACCAGGGGCGCAATTCCCAAGCAGTAAGGAGAGGAGGAGGGGAGATGTGGGAGGGTTCATCCCACTTGCCCTCTACCCGGGGCCACTTTCTTCCTCCTGCCTATAACACCAAGTTCAAAAAGGGTCTGTTCTCCAACTTAGTTTCTGGGTCCCATGTTTCTATACTCCATTTCTATACTTTTTGCTTTCCGACACGGAGGATGGAGCCCTTTTTCCTCCCCAAAGCTTTGCTCCTTTCCAAAGTTTCCTGGTTGTCTTTTGGAGGCCTCCCTCCTTACTAACCCGCCCACGCCGGGGGGTGGGGGGGGGACTGGGGCAAAGGTACTGCCCACACCCCCGCCCCAGCTCCTCTTCCTCCTTCCCTTCTCTGCCTGCCCAGCGGAGCTGCTGTTAAGTCACGTCTCCCTTCCAAGTCTCAGTTCCTTCCAAACAATGTTACCAGCGCATGAAAGCCAAGCCCTGACAGTTACTGCTACTGGCACTTTTTCGTGCTTCCTCCAAATGATGCTGCCCAAAGGGACCATGAAAACGCGGGGCAGGGAGCAAGCCTTCTGATCTCTGGGAGAACCTCAAGGGTCAGGACAGTGTCAAATATTTGGGGACGGGGCCCTTCAGAAGAATCAGGGAGACCGGTTGGAAGGAGTCAGGAATCAGGATCCCCAGAAACAAAGCAGAAGAAACACTGGAAGGTAATACACCAAGAAATTTCCCTGCAGGTCCCAGAGAAGGCCGGGCCCAGCGCTCTCCCAGCACTCCAGATTTTCTCTTCTCTGGCATCCAGAACGTTTTTGCCTTTCAAGGGCTAGCTGGAGCTCAGTTTGCCTTGGAAGCCTCCTCGATGGCCTCTGGTCCCCCTCAGCCCTCCGTCCCCAAACTCTTTCCAAGTATGTCTGGGCCATCCATACAGTCTGACATGTTTCCACTAAGCATAGGCTCACGGGCCTGGGTTCACATGCGCACCAATCCCTCTGGCTGTGGGAAAACTGACAAGTTACTTAACCTCTCTGAGCCTCGGTTTGCTTCTCTCCTGTAAAACAGGGCTAGTAACAGGACACTTCTTCCTGGGCCACCATGAGCATAAAATAAGATTAATGCTCATGAAGATTCGGCACAGTGTCTGGCCCCGTGAAAGTGTGCAGCAAATGGCGGCTGGAGCTGGCGTTTCTTCTATTAGTACGATTATTATTATTATTATTATTATTTCTGTTTCGCGAATCTAGCTCTTCGATCCTCGCTCATCCCCAGCCTAAAGCTCCCAGGTAAGACTGTGTCTTTACCTTCTTGGTACCCCCAGAGCTAGGTTTAATAAATACCTGCTGAGTAGAATGAACCATAGGCTGAGCTGTCTTAATGACCCAGCTGGCACTTCTTAAAAGAAAAATTAATTTTGCTAGCAATAAGCAAATCAGCCATGTAATTATCTGTACACAGACAGACAAAGGGAAGGAACGCTTGGAGTTCAGTCTCACCGGAATACCCCATGCGCCGCCACCCACTCCAAAGCCACTGAAGATACAAGACCCTCTTTGGATGGGGTACCGCAGCCCCAGCTCCAGGGTCCCTAACACGACCCCGATGCCCAGGCTCCCCTCCCTGCTCCGAGGCTGCCAGGCAGGGAATGTGAGCCACAGTACCGACTGGATTTCCCCTAACTGATTGGCAGAAGCAGGAGGTTCGCAAGGATCGAGTAGCTGACTCAGTCACTGCCTTTCCTCCTCACACTCCCTGCCCCAGGCTGGCACCTCGTGGAAACCCAGAACCTCACAGAGCTGGTTCAAGTTCCCACAAGCGCTAGGGAGGCAGTGACTGCAGCCAACGGCAAGAGCGTTGGAACCCAGGCGCAGTGGGGAGCTGCCGGGCGCCCGCACCCCTTTCTAGAAAGCTCGTGGCTACCAGCCCTCACACCACCACCTCTGCGGCCACCTGGGAACAGCCCCTGCCCCGCCTCGCTCGCCCTGGCTGGCCACAGCCCAGCCAGGCTTCCAGCGCCCGTACACGAGCCTGTTCGCCCAGACACCGGTTGCGCGCACCCAGGAGTACAGTTACTTTCTGCCTTGTGCTCCGCCACCAGCGACCTCACCCAAAACTGCGCGCCGGCAGCCTGCCCCGCCAACTTTCTTCCCTCTTTCTCTTTTCCTTTCAACCCAACGGTGCTTCCCTCCAGCACACTCTCCATGGGCTTAGCGCAAATCCTAGCCCCGCTCTCCTGAACCAAATCCACGCGGCCCGCCGCCCACTTGCCTCCGGTCCCCAGTCCCCCGGGGCCAATTCAGCCAGGTGGCTACTGGGTCCCTCCGGGCCGCCCAGGCCACTCCCTCCCGCTGCCCCCCGCGGCACTCACCGATCTGCGCCAGGCTCAGCTGCAAGAGGCACAGTCCCCAGGCTAAGCGCCCCCAAAACTTGTCCATGGTGCGAGCGAACCGAGAGAGAGCGAGCGCGGGGCGCCGGAGGGTTGGGGGCGCTAGGCGCGGGCCGGCGGAACACGGGGCGAGCGGGCCGGACCGAACCTATCAGGGGCTGGGGTCTGGCTGGGCAATGAGGGCGCCTGGGAAGTTGGGTGCAGTTTTTATTCAAGGGCTGAAGGAGTGACCTAAGAGGGAGGGAGCGAGCGCAGGACACACCCAAGCGAGGGGGCTGTGACTAAGCAGGCGGCAGAGGTTTAAAGACATAGCAGCCCTCCCCCGCGCTGGCCCTTCCGCCCCCGCCCCGTGCTCCTCGGAGACGGTAAATCGGGGCGGCCTGGGCGGGCGCCGGGAGGGCCGGGGGTGCCCTTGCGCCCCGGGACGCGCCGGGGTCTTCTGGCCCGCTGGGGGGGCGGCCTCAGGACCCGTAAGGGGAAGACTGGGTCCGAAACCTAGCCGCCTTGGGTTCAGCCTCTGACTCAGACCCCTCCTCTCCGCTGAGTTTCTCTCAGAATAGGGCTGGGGAGTGGTGTCTCTGGGTTTCACTGGCAGCTGGATATTCTGGGAGGGGCGATGGCCTGGGGGCGACGAGGTGCTGCGTGGAGAGTGGAGCTCCCACGCTCGCGGTGGGCTGGAGGGGTCGGGAGCTTGTGATTCTTCCCAGGGGGGAGAGGACAAGCTCCTTCTTCTCCCCTGGAAGAGAAGCCAAGCTCTCCTGGCTCAGGTGGAGTTTTGCTTTTTATCAGGGCTGCTCAGAGAAAACGAAAGATGACCAGCCTTGGGGCTGCTCTTTCCCTCCTCCAACTCATGTGTCATCTTCCAGTCTCAGGCTGGCACGTGGATCCATCCACCCATTCATCCATCCCCTCACCCATACTCAGTCATCTTTCCAAACATCCTTCCACCTATTCACCTGTCTACCCCTGTTTCCTCACACCGCTCCAGAGCTCACGCGTCTATCCATCCCTTCCATCTACTTATCCAACCACACATCCTTCCTTCCTTCCATCCTTCCATCCATCCATCCATCCATCCATCCACTTATTCCTCCCATCACCCTCCCATACAACTTCTCCTCCACCTTCCCATACATCCTTTTCTAAGTGTCTTCATAAACCTACATCCATCCATCTATATACTGTCCTCTTTTCTAGCCAACCAGCCACATCTGCTCATCAGTGTGTCTATCCATTGCCCTTCCACCCATCGCCCACAGACCCAGCCACCATTGTATCCACCCTCACATCCGCCCATCCTCTCTTGCTTCTGTTTAGCCTCCTATTTATGCAAACATTAATCCACTCTCTCTTATCTGTCCTACCCAGTACATCTCAGAAAGGGAAGGAAGATTGTCCTGTTCTTCAGGAGAGGCATTTTGAGTGAGAAAAATCACCCTTTGCATTATAATTTCATATCCACCTATAACATACAGGGATTTCATATTTGAAAATCAAGAGCAGTATTTATTGTTGATGTGGACCACCGAAAGTGGAACTGAATGGCCTTCTTGCCCGGTGGGGTACGCAGAAAAAGGTAATGTTGTCCGTGACCGTGGCATGATCCTGAAGGAGCCCTGCCAGGATTTCTGACCAAAGCAATTCCCTTCTGATTTTGTTATTTATGGGAAGAAATTGAAAAATTGGGAGGAAGTGTATGCAGCCATCCCTTATTCACCAAACGTGTAGTGAGTGCTCAGGGGTATCAAGATAAGTAAGATCTGCCCTACCTTCAGGGGCCCCACACTTTGGTAGAGAATCAGATTCACAAGCTGGCTGTTAGCACACAATAGGAAATGTGCTGCAAAATGCCTGTGAGCAGGAGTGCTATCTGCCCTAGAGAGTCCCACCCTTTCCTGAGGGACCCCTAGGGGGGCTTCAAGGAGGAGGTGGTATATGAGCCAGGTCTTAAAGGAGGAGGAGGAATTCTTCAGGACAAGGCATCCATCACCCCCTTGGCAGTACTCTGTAGTGACTAAAAGCAAGGATTTGGGAGCCAGAATGCCTGGCTTCATACATTGCCTTGGTGACCTGAAGCAAGCACATCAGCCTCTCTGTGCCTCCATTTTCTCATGTCTCACATGGGGTTAATAACAGTATCTACTTCATAGACTTAGGGAAGATTAAATGACTCAGACTCCCCTGCACGTATTAAGCACTAGATGTATGTGCATATATGCATACAGTAAGCACCATAGATGTGTTTGTTAATATGACTAAAAGCAAACTTGTGAGTGAGCGTGGAAAAGTCAAAGCTCACAACTTGTTCGGGCAACAGAGAGCAGTTTAGAGTGGCTTGAATATTCAGGGAGATGAAGATGTGGAGAGGAGGATAGCAAACAGGAGGCCCCGGCTCAGGTCATAGACCGTACCAGGGAGTTTGAACTTGACCCTTAGGAAATAGGGAGCCAATATAAGTTTAGTTATTGTTGTCGTTGCAGCTGTTGCTGCTGCTGTTATTGTTGTTGTTATTATTATTATTATTATTATTATTATCGTGCTAAGATACAGCTAGTGTAAGATTTACCATTTCAACCATTCCAGGACATTCTTGGCCAGCTTCTTGGCTGCTACAGCTGAATGCCACAGAGGGGGTGCTTAAACAACAGATAGTAATTTCTCATGGTTTCGGGAGGCTGGGAAGTCCCAGATCAGGGGCCAGTGGGGCTGGATTCTGCTGACAACACTCTTCCTGGTTTGCAGATGGCTGTCTTCTAACCTCATATGATGGAGAAAGACCAAGAGGACGGGAGACGGAGAGGGGGTGGAGAGAGAGAGAAAGGGAAAGGGAGAGAGGGAGGGAGAGACAGAGACTGAGATTGAGCCAGGGCGGGGGAGGGGGAAGTTTGCACCCGAGTCCTTCTCATAAAGGCGCTAATCCCATTCATAAGGGCTCCACCCTCCTGACCTAATTACCTCTCAACGTCCCTACCCCCAACACCATCACATTGGGGGTTAAGAGTCCAAAATATAAATTTAGGGGAAACAGACATTCGGCCAATAAGGACCACTCTCTAGTTCCGCGTAAGGTTTTGAGCTGGGGAGAGCCTGCCTGATGGCAGGCTGCTCCTCTTGCATTCCCAGGGAGAGTGTTGGGGACTGAAAAATTACTGGACCTACTCCCCAGCCACTATGCCGCCGGCCCCATGATTCCCGAAGAGAAGACTATGCTTCTGAGCCCCACCTGCTAAGTGGGCACTTTGAACGATGTCCCCAGTAGTAGCAGGGGTGTCTGTCACCAAGAGGACACCTTCCTGAGACACCTGGGCACACGCTGGCCCCCAGGAAGATCTTTAGACTCAAACCACCTGAGAAAGCAGCCCTGGTGAGTTGCAAGGAGAGGGCACTGGCATAGGAGTGACCTTGGACTTCTGTGGTTAGCTCCTGGGCCTCTAGCTCTCTTTTTTCGGAGGAGGCGAGTGACATGGGTTGGGTGTTCACTGCAATACAGTTTCTCTTTGGGTTTCATGGAAGTGGCAGGTTCCTGGGAGACCCTCAGGAACAGACGTAGGGGCCCAAGCAAAGACTTCAGCGTGGGCTGTGCCTCCCCCCACCACGTTCCCATCCCAATGGTGACGTCCAATCTCATCAACTTTAGACCCTAGACTACTGTGTGAGATTTCCTTCTGACAAAGGAGTTGACTTTGGGAAAAATATATAAAGACCACTTGACTCGGTCTTCTCGAACCCAGGTCCCTTCTGCCTCTGTGCAGTTAACGAGCACATGAAGTAACCGGTGTGAACGTGCTTTACAAACTCTGGAGAGCCATGCAAATTCTAGGGGCTGTAATTAGGATTCTTGTCTCCCGGGAGGAAATATTTTACGGGCCCGCTTCCCGATAGTTGAGTGAGGGACTGAGATTGTCCGCCCCCATGCCACAAGTGACTCATTTCAAACCGACCGAGCGATTGACTGAGTCAAGGCCAACCTTTGGGAATTCCTGGACCATCTCCCTGAGAGAGTCCTGTCATCCAGTTTCCAGCCGAGCCACCTGTGCCCCCGTGCCCCCGAACCCCCGGTCTCACACAGACATTCCCTGCTCCCCTCGGAGCCCCCATAAACTTTAAATCCTTGAAGTGACTAAGTTGAGATGCTCGGTATCTGCTGCACCGGTTACCTTTCGAAGCCCAGCCCGGGGCTGTGGGAAACTGGAACAGAGAGCTTGAATTGACCCGAGTTGACATGAGGTACCATAATTAGATGAGAATCCAGGACCCAATCTGCAGCCCGTGGGTTGAGGAAACCCAGACCCGAGCTGTGGCTCACCCCCTCCTCAGCCGGGTGACCTTACTTAGGTCACTTGACCTCTGGGAGTTTTAGTTGTCTCATCTACAAAGTGAGGCTAATAAGACCTTCCTCATAGCCTGCTCTGAGTAGTAAGTGAAAGAAGGCATCAAGACTCGTGGGAGGGCTCCACGACCCCTTAAGCACTAAGCTACCTAAGGACAGGGACATACCTGTCTTAGACACCGCACGCACCAGCTCCTGATGATTCCCCGTCTCTGGCAGATACACCTTTCTCAATAAAAAAGCATTAAATAGGGGCGCCTGGGTGGCTCAGTGGGTTAAAGCCTCTGCCTTCAGCTCAGGTCATGATCTCAGGGTCCTGGGATCGAGCCCCGCATCGGGCTCTCTGCTCAGCAGGGAGCCTGCTTCCCCCTCTCTCTCTGCCTACTTGTGATCTCTCTCTCTCTGTGTCAAATAAATAAATAAAATCTTTAAAAAAAAAAACATTAAATAATGCATGAATGACCTGTTCCTTTTCCTCCCCAAACACCTCAGAGGGCGACTTCGGGAATCACACGAGCCGAAAGATAGACGCATTTAGACGATGTGACACTTTCTAGACACACGCATGCAGCGGGATCTGATCTGCATGACCATTTTCGGAAGACCCAGTGGAACTGGAGCGTGGTTCACTCTGGCAGACTAGGATTCGTTTATTTATTTTTCCTAAATGTGGGGGCCTGCTGGCTTCTGACTAGCGATAAATCTTGTTCTTCTTAAGCAAAGTCAAATCTAAACCAAATGTGAGCAGGAGTGTGTGGAGCGAGGCTGGGAGGTGGGACCGAATCATGGGATTCGAGGATTATAAATACGGTAGGCCACCAGACTCTTTTAAAGGGACAACATTCAATTCTTGCGTGGGGCTGCTTACCACAAGAGGGGCGATCGGTCAAGGTATAGTAAAGTGCCATTCCAGTTCAACTTGAACTCAAAAAAAAAAAAAAAAAATCCATTCTTAGTTGACTCTCGACATGTGAGTTCTACACATGCAAATGAACAGTGGTTAAAAAAACTCCTGTGAAATAATTATTAGTGAAGTCTAAATAAACTGGTAATTTGGGAAACAATCTCCATGCATATAAATGACATTGAATGACTAATTAGTCTCGAGCTAACCAAGTGTGATTACAGAGCTGAGCTTTTGCGTTATTAAGGCTTTCAAATTATGCCAAATAAGGGAGCCCGTGTGGCTGGTGCACCCCAGAAATGCCAAGGAGGCCAAGGTGCCTCCGGATTCTAGATGGGTCCATGCCAGGTGCAAAATGGTGTCCTACAGAACTTTTGAAGTTAAGATAGTAGGCCAATAGGTCAAGTTCCACAGTTTGGTGGTAGCTAATTTGAATTTTTGCAGATGAAATTTGAATTAGTGGTAGGGGGCTTTATGTAGAAGCCACGTCCGTTCTTGACCCTTGACTGCATTCTTGCCTGCGACTTCTATGACCTACCCCGACGTCCTCATAATATACCAATTTTGTTTCCTTGTGTGAGCTTAAGCTGGTTTCTGTTGCAACCAAAGAGACTTATGAATGTAGGCAGGTATCACTCTGTTTTCCAAAAGAGTGAGCAGAGGCTCAGATGGCTGGGGGCTGTGCCTACCATTGGGTCTTGAACTCAGGACTTCTGCCTCTAAATCTCAGGTCTTCTGATTCTAAGTTCCATGCTCTTTTCACTACCTGACCTCACCTACAAACCCTCCCCCTTATCATCCAATTATAACCAAAGAATGACAGTTCCTCCTTCACCATTACCGAAACTAGGCATCCCTCATGATTTGCCCGCAGTTGCAGGACAATTCAAATGAGTGGTGGGTCTTCCCAGGCTTTCTCCAGAAAGCCCCTTTCTGCCTGAACATGCCTCATAGGCTATTTCAAAAGCAACACCTTTCAGCTGGCAAACAGTAACAGCTGCTTCTCTTCAAAACACCCAAAGGGTAAAACTTCTGGGCTCCGATGTCCAGGCATAACACGCTAGCCAAGTCTGGATGGGGCTCAGTGTTAACTCCCACAGGAAAAGTTATAGGTAATGAACTTGGATGTGAGGCCAGGCCAAAACCCGTTTGATTGCTGGATACTGTCACTCAGCCACAGTCGACCGTGGCTTTAGAAGGCATGGCGTGGGTGAGAAAGAAACTTGAACTTAGTTGGGATGCGGTGAGGGAAGGGAAAGGAGGAAGAAGAGACATCTTGAGTGCGTGAGTGGTGGAGGAAGGACAAAAGATATAGACATGAACCCACCATGATATGAAGGGAAATAAAAGCCTAACCATCCACCAGGAATTTAATGGACCTCTACTGTATACATTGCATGGACTAAGCACCAAGGAAAAACCAAAGAGAAACAGGACGTGCCCTCTCTTCTCAAAATGACTGAGGTCTAGATAGGGGCTGGCCAGTGATTTCTTTGCACCAAGTACTACTCTAAGTGGTAGGAATCCAACAGAAAAAACAAAACAAAACAAAAAAAATAGACCAGTGTTTTATTGTCCCACCAGTTGGGGGAGGGGACAGGGTACATTTAATAAGGTAGACAGGATAGTCTGTCTGAGGATGTGACATCTGAGCCATATAAAAATATTAGAGAATGCTTTCAAAGAAGAGGGCGCAGCAAATGTAAAGGTTTGAGATGAGAGTACTCTTGGTGTGTTTGAAGAACAGAAAAGACCAGTGGGGCTGGAGCCGAGTGAGCGAGCAAGCCAGCAAGTCAAGTGGTCGGAAAGGAGATTGTTAAGGAGGGTAAGCTTGAGCTCTTGTGTGGCCTTGCAGGCCACAGCGAGAAGCCGGATTCTGTGCTGATTTCAGTGGTGTGATTCCGGTGGGTTTTCCTTTCCTTTCCAGCTCTGATTCACTAGTAGCAACTGCTTAGGTCACTGTGATGAGGAAGATTTCGAAGTTTTACAGCTCAGTGGGGTAAGAGTTCAGTGATGGGTTAACACATATATATCACATCTTCGAGATGAGGCGACGGTAAGGCTCGTGATCAATATTCACCGTCTCTGATCAGGATGGAGCATTAAGTTGTATCAGCCAGGTTAGTCCCAGATTATGGTGCAGGAACATCATCACTAAAATCTCAATGAATCAAGGCAATCCTCCAAGTGACTTCTTGCCATGCGAAGTCTCCTGTGGGTCCAGGTGGTTCTTCGAGGCAGCTGTATTCCAGGCAGTAACTCAGTGACTCTGAGCGGCTTGATTTTACAGCATCTCATTAATAGAATTGCTGTGTCAGGGAAAGAGAACAGTAGAGGATCTCATGCCAGCAATTAAACACTTTGGCACAGAAATAATACGTGCCATTTCTGCTCACATGTCATTGGCCCAAACCAGTGACATGACCCCACCTAACTGCAAGGGAGCCAAGGGAGGGTAATTCTCCCATGAGCCTAAATGTGCAGAAGAACCGAAAATAAGCAAGGAGTAAAAATCTAGCATGTAAGTCAACTTTAAAGAAAGCCCAGTAACCCCCAATACAGTTTGTAATGAACTGGCTGAAGAGCAGTCAATAAAAAACGAGTTCAAAGAGTAGTGAGAGTGACCAGGTGTGCTTCCAAAAGGTTCTATAGAGAAGGGTGTACCTGAGGGAGATCTTGACAGATAGTCTTGTGAGGATGTTACCCTCCAGCTCCGTCTTCCCTGCTCCAAACCGTGAAATCCTTCCCTTTTCTTGGTCCAACCCCACCCACTAGTCTACAATAGGGTCTTTGCACTTATCGGGCTCTTTAAACTTATCACTTTGGATGCAATAACGTAGGATGCTAAAGAGTGTTCTTCATTTGCTATGTAACCTTGGACAATTCACTCAACCTCCTAGAGCTTAAGTTACTCATTTAATGCTTTATATAATTATTGTGAAAATTAAAGTATACAACGGGGGGGCCTGGGTGGCTCAGTCGTTAAGCGTCTGCCTTCAGCTCAGGTCATGATCCCAGGGTCCCGGGATCAAGTCCCACATGGGGCTCCTTGCTCAGCGGGAAGCCTGCTTCTCCCTCTCCCACTCCCCCTGCTTGTGTTCCCTCTCTCGCTGTCTCTCTCTCTGTGTCAATTAAGTAAATAAAATCTTTAAAAAATAAATAAATAAATAAAGTATACAACGTAATGATGTATCTGTTTATCTTAACATAGGGTTTGGAATAGAGCAGGGCCCAAAAATTGTAGTTACTATTATTTTTTAAAAAGAAAGCTTTACTTTTAATTAATTAATTAATTAATTAATTAATTAAAATATTTTATCCATTTATTTGACAGAGAGAGAGAGAGATCACAAGTAGGCAGAGAGGCAGGCAGAGAGAGAGGAGGAAGCAGGCTCCCTGCTGAGCAGAGAGCCCGACGAGGGGCTCGATCCCAGGACCCTGAGATCATGACCTGAGCTGAAGGCAGAGGCTTTAACCCACTGAGCCACCCAGGCGCCCCCTTTGTTTTTTTTTTATTAACAAAAAGTAGTTTCAGGGTTGGTTCAGTAGCTCAGTGATAGTATTATAGACACAAAATCTGTTCATTTTTCTGTACCACTCTTAACATGCCAGCTCCCTCTCTCAATGATTTTTGCCTCATGTCACAAAATAGTTCCTGCAGACCACACATTAAATCCTCACTTGACAATGTCCAAAGCTAAAGAAAGGAGGTAGGCAAGAAGAAAATGATCTTTCATCACAGGTTCTCTCTTTTACTCAAAGAGAAAAATTGTCCTCAAAAGCTCACCATCCCCCAGCCAATCTCTTCATGTCTCAAGTTCTAGGTATTTAAACCTAGATGTAGTTACTATTATTTTCACTCCCCCTTCCTTTAAATTCTATCCTTTCTTGGCTTTATAGATAGTGCCCTAGCCCATTTTTCATTCTATGTTTCAGATGGATTTCTCTTTCTGTATCTTGTAGTCTAATTTTAGCTACTGACAAATCAACTCGGAAATATATCATGGCTCAAATACTTAGAAACTTATTTTTGAATCATCTAATACTCATAAGATAAGGGTTTCCAGATAGATAGGATGGTGGGGAGGACGAAGGATTAAGGCTGATGGAGGCTCTGTAATTCTCAACACATGACTTCCGAATCTGCTGGGGTCATTCTTCATTCAGTCAGTGGAAGGACAAAGAGAACGGAGGAGCACTGTTTGTGGGGGTTTTATGAGCCAGGCTGGGTATGGGACCATCGCTTTCATTCAGGACTCACTAAACTGGGTTCTAGCCATGCCTACCTACAAGGGAAGCTGGGAAACAGAGTTCCGCTGTGGGTCCAGGGGAAGGGGGAGAAGGTGAAGTTGCATCCCTCCCTGGCTCTTCCTCTGAGTTAATTTCTGCATCCCTCCTCCTGATATAGACGTCCTCAAGTAGACGCCCAGGTTTGTATCTGCTGCTTCACTTTTTGCAAGGCTTGCTTCACCCACGATGCCACAGCCATGAGAAAGGAGACACCAGGCTGACCTCACTCACTGAATATGCAGCCATCTTCCAAGAGCCCTTGCTCACTTTTCTTCTTGTCCTCCACTTGAACGTTGGATACGTCCAATTGCAGACATCAAGAGAAGGTTTGAGGCAAAAAGAAAGAGAATGGACTGCCAACATGGGCTGTCTTGATTCCAAACCCAGCTATCGGGGATCTTGAGCACAGTTTATAGGCAGGAAATGGTCGCTATAAACCTGTGGCTTCCTCTGCCAACTCGCTGGGACCTTGCAAGACTGGTTTTAATACTATTTATAAACTGCTCTGAGACCATTTCCCAAAATACTAATTTCAAGGGATTTTAATATAAGGGTGCTCCTCAATAAAAGGCTTTTCATAAGCAAATACGTTTGGGAAACACTCGGTTGAAACGGGTGAATCGGTTTCCTTACTGTAAGTGTTTTTCCTTATTTATTCCCGCATCACCCATTTCTTGAGTTCTTGCTAGCATCAGGCACCGTGCTAGGCACTGCGGATCCGCGGTCAACACACCCATGTAGTCCCTATTCTCTAGCAACCCGAAATCTAATGCTAATACACACTGTAAGTTTCCAAGAGGGGGCCATGGTATATGGCTTTTCCCAAAATTATTTAACCACAGACCCCCCCTTTTTTTAGAAAAGAGTATAATAAATTCCCATACACCCATCACCCAGTTTCAACAATGACCAACTCATGGCGCATTTTATCTATCTGCACCTCCTACTTCCTTCCTCACCACCTGATTATTTTGAAACAAATCCCAGACATCGTATCTTATTTATAAGTACATATTTCAATATGTATCTCTAAAAGATAAGGGCTCTTTGATATAAAGTAACTAATATACTGTTATTACGTCATTGGTGATCTCGAATTTTCTCCACAAGAGGTTTGTATATGTAATATTTGAAAAATGTGTTAAGATGCAATCGATGTAACTGGTGTATTGAGGTGCGTGGGCGCGTGTGTGCACACGCGCTTGAGCAGTCACACACACGCACACCCTGAGTAGCTGTGACATCATCTCCAGGGAAACACCCTAGTCCTGAGGGCAGTCTCCACTGCACACTGGGCGAACCCGTTCTGCCGGCAGTAGAGCTGGGAAGGATGTCCTGCCCATCCTCACGGACCCCAGTCCTAAGGGAAATGGGGCCGAGGGGGATGTGGTCCCTTCCTATAAGTGCTGTCAGGTGGCCTCTGACAAGTGACATGGGGAAGGGTGACAAAATCTGGGCAGCTGGAGGCAGGCCCACCATATGACATTGTTCAGAGAAGTTTCTATCAGCCCCTCTTCTGCCAGCTAGCTGATGCTCCAATGTCTACCATCAGACCTTCTACAGCCTTCTCGGTCACTTTAGCCTCTGGGTCAATACATTTCAAAGACCATTCCTCGCCAGCGAGTTTGGCCCAGTGATGGTGGGTGTGAGCAGAAGCAAGAGAACTCTGAGCACTCAGGAAAAGCCAGAGGGAAACGCCAGAAAGAGAGGATGGACCAAAGGCATATTTGGCTTTGGTTCTCATTGTACCTAATCTGGCCTTCTCAGAAGCTACCATTGTCCCCTTTCCCAGTCCAGATGGGGCGACGCCAAGGACGGTCGTGGCACTGTTCAAGCCATGGCTTGCCCTTGTTCAAGGATGGAAAAATTTATTTATTCTGGCTGAGGGTTGTGGGGCAGGGGGACCCCCAGGACGGGGGGCATGTATCTCCACAGACACATCCACCAGCAATGGCACTTCCGCTGCCTCATCTCGTGGGGAAAGAGCCCCGTGTCCAGCAGCTAGTGCCCACTCCCCTCAGAGCTGCACTCATAATCACCAGCTCTGGGCACGAGGGTTGGGGGTGGCAGGGGGAACGTGAGCAGAATGCAGAGGGGAGTGATGGGAATCCTATCAGCTTCTCGATGCTTTTTTTGTCTTTCTCAGCCCCCATTCTCTCTCTACCTCCTTTTAACTTCCCTTTTCCTCCTGCTCCACCTCTCCCCCATCTCCCTTCATTCCTGTCTCTTGACTGGCTTCCCCTCCCTCCCACCGGCCATGTACATTCTCTTCCTTGAAATTCGCTCTCTCTCCCCTCACCTTGATCGGCCCACCTGCCACCTCCTCAGCTGGGGTTTGTCCCTGCTTTCTTCCCCACCCACGGAGTGTCAGTCCCTGGAGGCCTGACTTAGACTTCTCTTGTGTTTCCATTCTCATCACACGCAGTCTGGAAACTCACCTTCAGAGCAGAAGGATGGCTCTGCGTCACACCTCTCTCTTCCGCTAAGAAGCGGTGACAGGCTTCTCTGGTCCCTTGTTAGAGAGAAAGCCAGAGTGGCAGGAAGTTATTGCATCGGGTGGGCATGGACGGCACAGGGAATGCATTGGTGTCTCAATGGTTACAAAGCCCCCTCCCCACGGGAGAGATGTGGAGAACAAGAGAAGTACCAGTTATCAGGAGAAGGGCTTCTTCAGGACATCTCCCTGAACTCTGTGCTGTAGGAATGGCTGTTGTCAGGGAAAGTTAGAAAATCTGAATCAGAGAGGTTAAATGACTTGCCCATAGTCACACAGCAGTGGAGCCAGCCCTGGAACCTGGCCTCATGTCAAGCCCTTGTTCATTCTACTGCACCAAGGGCCACCGTGGACTGTGGAACCCTGCTGATGGGCTGCTTTTTCCTCTCCGAACCATCTGAGAAAGTCTCACCATCATCCAGCACCTCAGTATTTGTTTTTCTCTTTCCTGCCCTTTACTAATTTGCATCTCATTTCCTCTAGAAAAGTTTATGGTGTCTATGTCTCTGCCTCCTCCCCATCCTGCCCTGCCCGCTTCTCTGCCCACGTCTCGGTTATGTCACCAGCACCACAGGCCAATTCCAGAGAACCTCTCCACTGTGTGGAGCTTCAGGGTTCAAGCTGTCTGGAGTCAGGGCCAAAGTTTCCTGTCCTTGTGGGATGCTTAGAGAAACCTGCATGCATGACTTTGGTGTCTGCTTCAAGATGAAGGAGACCTGGGGGCAGGAGAAGAGAATCCAATGCAACTGATCTTCTCAAGGGCAGGCTAATAACTGCAGTCTGGATGGAGGCCGAGCTGCATTAAGCTCCCCCAAATATACCCAGTGACCCTCTCCCCACCATTGTGATTCTACTGCAATGTCCCATGCAGATCTGTTCTGCTTTTATTGACAAGGTAGTGCCTCTGCAATGCTGAAAATACTTTTGGGAGGAAGAAAAAAATCACCTAGATTCCACTCGTTATTAAAAGTTATTTTGCTCTTGCATATTTTCCTTTCAGTTTTTGGATCAGATATGGGGAGATTGAGGTTTTTTTCTAACTATTGCCATTGTGATGTACACACCGTTCTCCTCCCTGCTTCGTTTCCCTAGCATTTATTCCACAGTGCTCATTTTTCAACATACATTCCAGAATTACTATTTTATTATTTTTTTAAGATTTATTTATTTGGTTGGGGGTTGAGGGAGAGAGAGTCTCAAGCAGACTCCACACACAGCATGGGGTCCCACTGGGGCTGGATGTCACAACCCTGAGATCACAACCTGAGAGCTCAAACCAAGAGTCAGACACTTAACCAACTGTGCCACCCAGGCACCCCCAGAATTATGATTTCAAAATTATGTCCAGCATTTCATTGATTGGATACAGCTTACTGTATTAAAATATTTCCTTGCTGATGTACATTTAAGTTGCTTCCTCTGGTCACAACTATATAGAACATTCTAATGGAAATTTTTATGAATGTAACTTTTTGCTTCCACTGAATTATTTCTTTAAAAAGTTATCAGGAATGAAAATGGTTGGAATAATTTGATTGCCATATGGAGTTAGTATTCAAAGTAGAATCCCCATAGGGTTAAAAACCCACGTTTGGCCCTTTCTAGCTGAGTAACGTTGGACAAACTATCTTTCTAAGTCTCAGTTTTCTCAGACGTAAAACAAAGCAAGCATAATCCTTAATCTATATGGTTGTAGTGGGAGTGAATTAAATAAAATACTGTATATTCCATATATTTTGGCTATTATGAGAAAGCACCTCCTGGTTGCTGTGACTGTCCTTGCACTCACACTATTTTTCTGTCTCTTTAGACTAAGCTGACTCAACACCATGTGGCTGAAAGTGAAAATGTTTTCTAGAGGCAAACTCAACCTGGGTTGCAATAATCGAGCAGGTCAATTTACTTTAGATCTTCTTGCTTCACTGATGACTCTCACTGTGCTGCTTGCTCCCTTCACAAATGTGTCCATCCTGAGTCTGAGACTTTAGTCAAACCTGTTCTTTGTGGGACCCTAGCCTCAGATGACCACCAGTATATTAAAATACCCCCTTCTCCATCCTGCTGGACATATGGAAACAGGAGACTAGTAAATGTGATGTCAGCATCTCTATCAAATTAAGTATTTACTGGGGTGCCTGGGTGGCTCAGTTGGTTAAGCATCTGACTCTTGGTTTCAGCTCAGGTCATGATCTCGTGGGTCATGAGACAGCCCCACATCGGGTTCTGTGCTCAGCGGGGAATTTGCTGGAGATTCTCTCTCTCCTTTCCCCTCTGCACCCCCCCCCAAATAAATAAATAAAATCTTTTAAAAAAAATTAACCACTTACTAATTTTGTGGTTTGGGTCAAGGTGTAGGGGTCCAATGAAGAGTGCCTTCGCCTTCCTTCCTGAGTTCAGAACCAAACCGGAAGTATACTCAGGAGTCAGGTAGACGGAAGTGAAGGTATCGGCTTTATTCACAGGAGCAGCGCAAGAAAGGAATAAGACTTCACTATGCAGCTGCCAGGGACTTTTGAACACTGCCTCGGGAATGAACTTGAACTTGCAGCATCCCCCCACCCCCCTCCCGGCAAAAAACACCCTCAGGCTTCCGCCACTTGCCGGGAGTGCATGGGAGCCTGGAGGGGACTCTGCAGAGGGCGGGCACATCTGGAAGAGAGGGAGAGGGAGGAGCTGCCTGGAGAACGTTCTATCTTTCTCCAAACTCGCTGTCCGAAAGGACATTCGCTGTCAGAGAGGCCAGGAGTGCTTTTGGCTGCAGTTCCTCGGCATGGGACTATCAGGGCAGGGAACAATAGTTTCTTTTTGGACCCCATATCTGATCCCATACTGACCTGCCGGGCGTGATGACCACAGGTTTATTCTCCCCGTTTGGACCTGTACTGCTGTCTCACAGCTATGGTTGGACCCACTCTCTCCCTCCTGCTCTCTTGGCCTTCCCCATGACCCCCCGGAACAGTCCTGGCCCCCGGGATAGTGTGGGCCCACAGTTGGCACCCACAAGATAGGGTTGCGGCTCTGACATCGGCGGCTCTTGCCTCACGTTTTCACATTGCTTTTCTGTCAGTTTGTCATTCCATCTGTCACCCAATAAGATTACATCAGTAATCACAACAACGACAAAAATCCCCAAACAAAAACCAAAAATCCCTGTCCAAATGGGCTCAAGCAATAGAGATTTATATTTCACACGACAAGAGGGTGATACTGTCGCTATTACTCAGTGATCGTGAACTCGGGGTCTTTCTCTTTTTCTGCTCTGTCAAGTCCCTGTTGACCTCATCCTAGGTCATGAGGTCATGATCTAGGACCGCTCATCAAGCGGTCCTGCTTGGGATCCTAAGGTATGTGCTGCCGTTCTAGGCATCCCCTCCAGGAATTACCTCATCCAGAAAAAGAAAAGGGACCATGCCCTCTCTGATTTACCATTTTCAATGAGGAACTCTTCCCGAAAATGCCCCCACGCTGTGCTGGCCATTACCACACCAATCTCTAAGCAAGAGGACGGAGCCCCCATTATCGTCTCCGACCTGTTCATAGCTAGATGGGGTGGACACACTAAGAAAACCGGGGCTCCGACCCAAGGGAAAGGGGAGAACGGATGTTGGGTGGGCAGCCAGCCATGTCTCTTGCACATCACTAGGTATTTGTTTCAGTGGTTGTGATTTTAAAGACACAGTCTCCTTCTATTTCTGCGTCCTCAGCTCTGAACCTCCGTCTCCTCTGCCTTCTACACTGGGCAAGGCAGCTATGTTGGTTGAGGTAGCATGTACGATGACAGAGTGCTGGTAAGCCTGACTTCCCATGAGCATGACCATCAGAACGTGAGCCTTTCCTCCCATCCCTGAGGTGTGACTCCTTCTAGAACTGAACAGTCATTTGCAAAGCTGAGGCAGTCCTTGGGAGACTGGAGAGTGGAAACATCTCACCACTGCCTTAAGAGTTCCTCTTTGATCTCCAAATATCATGAAACAATGTAAATACAAACCTAAGGAGATTAAACCAACAAACATGAGAAGATGCTCAGTTCCACTCACTCATCCTTAGGGAAATGCAAATTAAAGCTACAGGGAAATATCACCTCACGCCCGTTAGGATGGCTACCATCACAAGTGTTGGCAAGGCTGTGAAGACACGGCAACCCTTGCGACACCATTGGTGGGAAGGTAAAATGGTGTGGCCATTACGTAAAACAGTATGGTGGTTCCTCAAAAAATTCAAAATAGAATTACCATCTGCTCTAGCCTTTCCACTTGTAGGCATATAGGCAAAAGAATTGAAAGTAGAATATTGAAGAGATATTTGCACACCCACGTTCATAGCAGCATGGTAAAAATAGCTACACAAAATGTTCATTGACAAATAAATGAATACGTCAAATGTGGTATATACATACAATGGAACATTGTTCAGCCTTAAAAGAAAGGAAAGTTGACCCAGGCTACAACTTGGGTGAACCTGGAGGACATCATGCGAAGCAAAATAAGCCAGTCACAGGAAGACAAATACTGCATGATTCCACTCGTGTGAGGTCTCTAGGAAGTAGTCAAATTCATAGAAACAGAAGTAAAGTAATGGTTGCCAGGGAGGGGAAAACGAGGAATTGTTCAGTGGGTGAAGAGTTTAAGTTTTGCAAGATGGGAAAGTTCTAGAGATTGGTTGTACCACAATGTGTATGCACAATATCACTGGCCTGAACACTTAGAAATGGCTGACACGGCAAATTTTATGTTATGCATTTTTTTTACCACAATAAAGCATTTCTTACATTAAAGTTTGATAATACACAATGCTGGATAGTACATCGAGAAATAGGCACTTACCCCCACCCTATAAACAGCTGATGGGACTTTCAGTGGGTTTATTTTTTGTGGATGGTGGTTTGGAATTATCCACTGCAATGAAAGGGAGAGGAGGGAGGGGTGGGGAAGGGACATTATCAGGGCGGAGGTCCATGAGGCCTGAATGAAGGATCAGAATATAATAGGGACCCTAAGAGGAGGAGCAGAGTCAGCTTCCAGAGACTGCCCAGGCTGTGCCCAGTGAGGACCATCTGCAGCCAACATCAGGAAACTGGAAAAACTGCCCCTTGCCGGTCAAGGGCACACTAAACCTTCCCGCGAGGGCTTCTACTCACTGTCTTTCTCCTGGCCATCAGGTAAAGGCCTCTTTCCTGTCACTTACGAGTCATCTTGGTAGAACTGCGATCTACCAAGATCAGAGATTTTGCTGAGCCCTCTCTTCATCACCCATATTAGGCAGGGTTGGCTAACTAGCAAAAAAACAAAAACAAAAACAAAAACAACTCAATATTTTAGTGGCTTAACACAGTAGAGCTTTAGTTCTTTTTTATACGAAGTTCAGTACAGATTTATTTTTGGTCCGAGCAGATCTCCTCCAAGCTAGGGATGTAAGTTTCCACCATCTGGTGGATTTGCTCTGCCCTGAGCCCTCCTCGGAGTTCCCCTGGAGCAGAGGTCTGCATTCAGCCAGACAGCAAGCCGAGAGAGAACAGGGAGAACTGCACGGGCTGTTTTTGGAGCTGGGCTTGGAAGTGACATCCATCTTCACCACCCGCATCCCGCTGGCAAGATGTGGTCACGTGGCAGCACTTGGATGCAAGGCATCCAAGAAATGGAGTTTTCTTGTGTGACCATAAAGAAAATGAGATCGTTGGTGAATATATCCCAATGTGTTGACAAACTCTTTTATAACAACCTAGAATACTCAAGCCCACTGAGTCAGAGGTGGTGCCTGGATACCTGAAGGGAGAGTGGTGATAAGTGAGACATCTCTTCGCTGCCCCCAGTGAGCTCCATGCTTTGTTGGGCTTATAGAGAACCATCTTGAGAAACTTTCATGCCATTCCCAACTGCCACTTTTAATCATAAAAAAGTGAAGATGTCATTTCTACTCGGACAAAACTTAGTTTGCTCCTCTTCCACCTATAGGAATTCAATTACCGAGACCACATTTCCCACATTTCCCAGGCACAGAGAACCTGTCAGACATACGGCAGAGGCCAGAGGAACTGAAAAACGGGTCCCTTATACCTGCTTGGCCCTTTCCATGGAGGAATTCCCACCAGCCACACCTGTCCAAATTCTACCCATCTACTGGGGGCACACACATCTCAAGACCTAAGAATCCTTCCCTTACTGTTCAGCCCATAGAGATCTTATCCCTTTCTGCCTTACGAAACAATGATTATTTCTGTTATCATCATTGGAGAATGGGTTTTCATTTGTACTGAATTTCACATTGTCATGCAACAAGTATCTACTAAGCATACCAGGTTCCAGACTAAGGGATTCAAAGACAATAAAAGGGAAACAGTCTCCATGGAATATGCAATCCAGTGAAGGAGGCAAATGAGCATACTGTAAAGTGGGATGTTCTAGTGCTCATAGACAGAAACAAAACATCTAGGGGATTTAGAAAGAAAAGGAGTCTTTTTGAAGGAGAGGATGAGTTGGTGCGTTTGAACTTGAACCTTGAGGAGTGCAAAAGACCTTAATGAACAGAGTCTGGGGAGAGCATTTTAGGTGAAGACAAGAATGGGAAAGGCAACAAAGTGGGAGAAAAGTCCAGAACAGGCAAGTTACTCTGTATGGCTGGAGATAAAGCTGGCAAGGTGGGTCTATCAGTTAGGATTCTTTGAACTGCAAGTAACAAAAGTATGTCTCAAACAGGCATAGGCGGTAAGAAAATATATTTCATACCTGGAGGTCCACAGAGGAAGGGGAACTCCAAGAATAGTTTGATCAGGGCTCTGTGTCTGTTTTTCTGCTCTTCTCTTGGTCCTTCTCTGCTCTGTGTTCACTCTGCCCTAATGGTGGCCATCCTCATGGTTGCAAGATGGCTGCCAACTACAACCACGGTTAGGTCGTTCACATTCAAAGGGAGAGAGAAAAGAATAGTTTTTCTTTCCCAGAAGACCTGAGCAAACCTCTCCTCAGATCCCATTGATGCAAAATGGCTTAGGACTGCCCCTTCCTGAACCAATCAATGACAGGGAAACAACCATGAACCGGATAAAATAATGACTTAAGCAAAATACAAGGTAGAAAGTCAGTCACAATGACTTCTCCCTCTATGGTAGGCGTGGTCCAGACTGTGAAAAGTCTTGAATCTCCGCCTCAAAAATCTGTGTGTAAAATAAGAGGCATGGGAGCTATTGATTGTTTTTCAGTAGGGGAGTAGAAAGAACCAGTTCAAGGTGAAGTGTTTCTACTGGAAATAACAAAGCAGAGGAGGGTGACTGTGAAAGAGTTTGTGTCCACTGCCATCATGTCTTTTCCTTCTCTCCGCATCAAAGACAGCTCCCGGGAAAGAAGCTGCTACACTCATTCACATCAGGTATAAATGACTGAGAAGGTACCATATCAGCGGGAATGGAAAAGACAATTTCACTGGAAGAAACATTCCAGACAGGACAGGATGATTGTAGATGGGGAAAGAAAATTTGAAAACGATTCTGAGGTTGTGAATTGATGACTTAAAAAGATGGTGAATAGAAATACGATCATCTAGGAGAGGCAGTGAGGTAATCTTGAATCCATAAATCAGATGCATGGCTAACAGCAATGATAATAATAATAAGATGATGCTAATCGTGAAAAAATGATGCTAATTAATAATAAAATTAGTATTCTCAAGCAATCAGTCCATGTCAGGCACCTAGTAGATATTTAGTGAATATTTGTTCCTCCGATATACGTGTGAATTCATTTATTCCTTACAATAATCCCATAATTATCTCCACTTAGCAGAGGAGGAAACTGAAGCTTGGAGAGGTAAAAGTAAACAATCCAAGGTCACATAACTGGTAAGTAGGAAAGGTGGAATCAAACCCAGGCCGTTTGACTCAGGACCCTATTCTTTCAATCATTATAACAATAGCTAATAGTTTAACTTATTAAACATCTACTTTGCGACAGTACTTTATATCCATCCTCTTTAATCCTTGAGAGTCAACAATTAAAAGGGATAGTATTATCCCTCTTGTACAGATGTGCAGCCCGAGGCACAGAAAGGGTAAGAGGCTTGCCTAGAGTCACACAGCTAGTAAACAGCCAAGGCGGCATTCCTATATTGCAGTAGGCAGAGCTCAAAGCCATGCACTCTTTCTACGATACCATGAGAAAGAGAAATGCAGCCTAGGACCACATGATCTACATCCCTCGTCTCCTTGATGAAATTTTACACTTCTAGCTTGGGGACCAAGCCTAACACATTTGGGGCACACGCCTGGTGGGGACCTGGCACAGGGCTGCCTGGAACCAACAGACTTGTGAGGTCTCTGGGCATGTCTGCACTCAGGAAAAAGCTGCAACTGCAGCGGGAGAATCCCGACCAACTGAGGCACGGAACTGGAGGAGCTGGAAGGGCGGAGTGCTTAGGGAGCAGGCTCGGGTGCACAGGGTGCAAAGTCCCACTGCAGTCCTGTAATTCAAGGGCTCCACTCCTGAGCTCCAATGTCATCTGTAAAATGGGGATAATAATAGCCGGACCCCACCCTGGGGCGCTAACGGGGACTGAAGATGAAGCAAGGGAAACACGAGGCTCAGTGCCGGGCATAAAGCAAATGC